>CM055122.1:306213264-307413264 GCA_029206835.1 Rana muscosa
GCATTTTTTTATCCTTTAAATATATATATATATATATATATATATATATATATATAATTTTTTTTTTATTATCATAATGAAAAAAAAAATATATATATATACATTTTGTATAATGTAATGAAATGATATAGATATATATATATATATATATATATATGTATATATATATATATATATATATATATATATATATATATAGTTTCTTTTAATAACATTTTTGGGATAGAGTGGAAAATGGTACATTTTTGTCAGATTTTTATCATTGTCTTTGTCCCCATTAGTGTGATCTGCCATCACTTCCTGCCCCGGTGACTTCATAGGGAAACCCAGCAAATAATTAGCAATGACTGTCATTTTCCCTGCTCATTACAGCTGTCTGTAAAACAAAATGGACCTTAAGAGACTTTTATATATATATTTTGTATAATGTAATGAAATTATATTAATATATATATATATATATATATTGTTTCTTTTAATTACATTTTTTGGATAGAGTGGAAAATGGTAAATTTTTATCGTTGTCTTTTTCCCCATTAGTGTGATCTGCCATCACTTCCTGCCCTGGTGACCACAGTGCAGAAATGAGCAGAAATCTCCACCGCGCATGCACAGAAAGGAATGAAAATATGGAGTTGCTACATTTTTCCTAGTTTGCAAAAAAAACAACTTCCTTTTCTTGGGACCTTTGCTAGGGACAGGAACTGATAGGAAAATCTCCTGTCATAAGCAGCAATAAAAACCTTACAAAGGCACTAGTATTTTATTTATTTTTTTAAAAAGGCAGACGTTCCAGGTTGACAGCTTTTCCTCTTTTTTCCCATGTGCCTGGATTTCTTCTTTAACCAATTGCCCTCCGAAAGATTTACCCCCCCCCCCCTTCTTGACCAGGCCATTGTTTGCAATACGGCACACTGCGTTACTTTAACTGACAATTGCCGTTGTGCGACGCTGTACACAAATAAAATTTATAGCATTTTTTTTCCCACAAATAAAGCTTTCTTTGGTATTTATTCACCTCTGTGTTTTTTTGTTTTTTTTTGAGCCATAAAAAAATAAGACCGACCATATATATATATTTACTTTCTGCTATAAACCATATCCAATATTTATTTTTTGAAAAGTCTAATTTCTTCATTAATTTAGGCCAATACGTATTCTGCTACATATTTTTGGTATATAAAAAAAAAATCCCAATAAGCGTTTATTGTTTGTTTTGCACAAAAGCTATAGGGGTTTATTTACCAAAGGGAAATAGACTGTGCACTTTTGAAAGTGCAGTTGCTCCAGAGCTTAGTAAATGAGCTAAAGGTTCACTTTACAAAGAACAACCAATCAGTGATGCAAGGAAAATAAAAAAAACAGCATTTTGCGCTTGCGCATGATTGGATGATGGAAGCCAGCAGAGCTCTCCCTCATTTACTAAGCTCTGGAACAACTGCACTTTCAAAAGTGCACAGTAAATTAGATTTTAGTAAATCAACCCCATAGCATCTACAAACTATGGGATATTTTTATTTATTTTTTGTTCATTTTTTTTATTGCTAGTAATGGCGGCGATCAACAGGGAGGTGAGGGAAGGAGTGGAGGAGCTGGGCCAGCACAGGCAGTAATTAGACACTCTGAGGGCTATGATGTGCAAAGAGGGAGGAGGCTGTGCTAGGGAACTGACACTTGCTGGAGTAGTCTAATTTCCTAGCAAGTTCAAAAGCAAGTTCCAAGTGAATAAAAATAATTTATGGAAAGAAATTAGCTTGGAGATAGAAGGTAGGAGGAGGAGGGAGGAGCACGTGAGTGCCTTGCCATCCTAGGCTATGGGGCTCTGTGTTTCTATTGATACGCACAGTGTAGGGATACACAGCATGCAAGGGTGGCTCCGTAGGATACTGAAAGAGAAAGCCGGAGCGGGGGGGGGGGGGGCAGCGGTCATGGCACCAGCTTAAACTGAAAAGTAGGCAAGGATTTAAAGATCAGGAAGCTGCATACTCAGTAGTAAGGGTTTACTATAACAGAGAAACATGGTGTTGTGCCCTCTGGCTGTGCTGTGTGGCAGAGCTGTGTAAATATCAGGACTGGATGGACAGTCAAGCAAATCATTCATCACTAAAAAGCAACTCAGCTTAACAAGTTCAGCTGCAATATTGCATCCTGCCTGTAATTTTTTTTTTTGGGGGGGGGGGGGTTCTTTTACAGCCAATTTAGATGCAAGCAGTGCTAAACTAAGTTCCTCTCTAGGAAATGACATGCAATGCAAATAAGAAAAAAAATTGGACGATAAAGATTGGGAAAAATCCCAGCAATGGTGGAGGGAAGAGGAGACGACGGCCTTTATCACAGGTCATTTATGATTGCCCCGGTCCGGTGTCAGCCGGAGGTGAAGCCATTTGATGAGGAGGACATATGGTACTGTCATTATCCGGGATGGAAAAAAAAAAAAATGGATTGTATTGACAAGGTTTACGGAGAAATGTGAGCAGCGCTGTTTTCCACATGCTGGATGGAGTGGATGTGATGGAACACGATCCGATCCGAGAGGAGAATACAATGTGGCAATTAGGAAGTAATGTTTGGATTGGAGGTTATATCCAGGGGAGGGGGGGGGGGGGTCATCAGGGAGGACACAAGTCTCCGACACGGCCACAGGCAAAGGTCACCGCGCTTGTTTATTCCCGCTGGACTGCCGTACCTGTCCACTGAAGGGGTACTCCACCCATAATAATGATAATATAATAATAACCATAATAAAGGCGATAATGATTATAACATTAATATAATAATAATAACAGCAACAATAAGGCCTCTTGCACACTAAGGCCTCATGCCCACGGACATTTTTACAGCCGCGTTTTTGAGCGTTTTTTACAGCTTAAAAACGCCTGTCCATGTTAGTCTATAGCTTCATGCCCACCTAGACGTTTTTGAGCTGCAAATAGCATAGGCGTTTTTATCCTGTAAAAAAAAAAAACAGGACCAGTGCGTTCCTCGGCGTCAGGCATAAAAAACCGCGAAGCGTTAAAAAACGCGCAAAAACGCCGCAATTGCGTTTTTGAGCTCCGACGTTTTTTTTTTTTTTGGGGGGTTTTAAAAAAAAAATGTATACAATAACATGGACAGGCGTTTTTAAGCTGTAAAAAACGCGGCTGTAAAAACGTCCGTAGGCATGAGGCCTAAAGCTTGAAAAAGCTCAGTACAGCTTTCTTTTTTTTTTTACTGAGCTAAAATACAGCCCATTAATTGTAATGTGCTATAAACAAGAGCCGTGCATTCTTCAGTAAAAATAAATAAAAATAATAGAAAAATCTGCATTTTATGTCAGTAATTTCTAGATATATATATACAGTTGTGCTCATAAGTTTACATACCCTGGAAGAATTTATGATTTCTTGGCCATTTTTCAGAGAGTATGAATGAGAACACAAACTTTTCTTTCACTCATGGTTAGTGTTTGGCTGAAGCCATTTATTATCAATCAACTGTGTTTACTCTTTTTAAATCATAATGACAACAGAAATGACCCAAATTACCCTGATCAAAAGTTTACATACCCCAGTTCTTAAACATCCATAAGCAGCTTGAAGTCTTTTGTGGTATTTGTAGATGAGGCTCTTTATCTTCTCAGATGGTAAAGCTGCCCATTCCTCTTGGCAAAAAGCCTCCAGTTCCTGTAAATTCTTGGGCTGTCTTCCATGAACGGCACGTTTGAGATCTCCCCAGAGTGGCTCAATGATATTGAGGTCAGGAGACTGAGATGGCCACTCCAGACCCTTCACTTTATTCTGCTGTAGCCAATGACAGGTGGACTTGGCCTTGTGTTTTGGATCATTGTCATGTTGGAATGTCCAAGTACGTCCCGTGCGCAGCTTTCTGGCTGTTGAATGCAAATGTTCCTCCAGTATTTTTTGATAACATTCTGCATTCATCTTGCCATCAATTTTAACCAAATTTCCTGTTCCTTTGTAGCTCACACATCCCCAAAACATCAGTGATCCACCACCGTGTTTCACAGTAGGAAAGGTGTACCTTTCATCATAGACCTTGTTGAGGCCAAAAAGCTCAGTTTTGGTCTCATCGCTCCAAATGACTTTGTGCCAGAAGGTTTGAGGCTCGTCTCTGTGCTGTTTGGCGTATTGTAAGCGGGATACTTTGTGGCATTTGCGTAGTAATGGATTTCTTCTGGCGACTCCACCATGCAGCCCATCTTTCTTCAAGTGCCTCCTTATTGTGCATCTTGAAACAGCCACACCACATGTTTTCAGAGAGTCCTGTATTTCACCTGAAGTTATTTGTGGGGTTTTCTTTGAATCCCGAACAATTTTCCTGGCAGTTGTGGCTGAAATTTTAGTTGGTCTACCTGACCGTGGTTTGGTTCAAACAGAACCCCTCATTTTCCACTTCTTGATTAGAGTTTGAACACTGCTGATTGGCATTCTCAATTCCTTGGATATCTTTTTATATCCCTTTCCTGTTTTATACAGTTCAACTACCTTTTCCCGCAGACCCTTTGACAATTCTTTTGCTTTCCCCATGACTCAGAATCCAGAAACGTCAGTGCAGCACTGGATGAAAGATGCAAGGGTCTGTCAGGAGTCCAGAAACTCCTTTTATACACACACACTAATTACAAGCAAACAGATCACAGCTGAGGATGGTTACCTTTAATAGCCATTCAAACCCCTTTGTGTTAACTTGTGTGCATGTCATCAGGCCAAAATCAACGGGGTATGTAAACTTTTGATCAGGGTCATTTGGGTAGTTTCTGTTGTCATTATGATCTAAAAAGAGTAAACACAGATGTTTGATAATAAATGGCTTCGGCCTAACACTAACCATGAGTAAAAGAAAAGTTTTTGTGTTATCATTCATATTCTCTGAAAAATGGCCAAGAAATCATAAATTCTGCCAGGGTATGTAAACTTATGAGCACAACTGTATATACAGTATATGCACACAGAGAAACAAATATGTTCAAACTATTAGGCCTTGTACACACAATAGGAATTTCCGATGGAAAAAGTCCAACTGACTTTTTCCATCGGAAATTCCGACCGTGTGTGGGCCCCATTGGAGAAATTCCGATGAATTCCATTGGAGTTTAAATATAGAACATGTTCTATTTTTTTTTCCGATGTGAGTTTGGTCGGACAAAGGTCCGATCGCGTGTACAGGGCATTAGAGATACTAAACAGAAATCTATTGCCAAGTTCCTTATATGTAAACCAATAGCCGCTAAGAACCTGCACTTCATATCTGTTGCTTAATTTGTTTCTTAGGGGCCCTTATGCAGGCAGTCCAGTTCATGTCTGTTGGGATGCACCAGTTGCACAGACACAGCCCCAGCTCCCAATTTGACATCTGCGCGGGTGTGTTCGGGGACACACACCCAAAAGCAGTGAACCCACACGAATGTCAGACTGGGAGCACCGGCTGTGTCCATGCCAAGGCTGCGTTCCAACAGACATGAATAGGACTGCCTGCATGCAGAACACCTTTGCATCCCCACACTGGTGTACAATTAAAGCGGTTGTATACCCAAAATAATGACATGCACCTACAGGTAAGCCTACATTAAGGCTTACCTGTAGGTGCTTGCAATATCTCCGAGACCTACACGGTCTCGGAGATATTTGCAAAAAAGTCTGTACCGATAACGGCGCATGCGCGCCGTAGATAACGGCGCAGGCGCACTGAGTGCGGCAGCTCTTGAATGGCAGCCCGCCGGACACTGCCGGATTTCGCACATGCGCGGGGATCGTGCCGTTCCTCGCGCATGCGCGGGAGTGACGTCATCGCCGCTCCGGCCAATCACAGTGCCGGAGCGGCGATACCCGGAAGTCACTCCGGGTATCATGGCGGCGATGGAGGACGTGTCCGAGGACCGCTGCGGGGGCTTCGATCTAAGGTAAGTGATTGATAATGAGCTAGTATGCTAGTCATTTTAGCTCATTATGCCTTTGCCTTGCAGGTTAAAAAAAAAAAAAAAGTTTTGCGGTATACAACCGCTTTAAGTATGCCCATAAAAACTAAGCCATAAGGAATTTAGAGTAGAGGAGCCTACATGTATCCATAGCAGTTCTCACGCACCCAAACCTCTCCCCCCCTCCACACGTACACACCTTGCCCAAATGACGGGCAATATGACAAAACTCCAGCACTTCCTGAAATGTCAGAGGATTATCAATTTCTTTATCGAATAGGCCTGAAATATGGAATTCGTGTTGATTCACCCAAATATTATCTTAGCTATAGGTTGAGCCTGGTGAGCTGAGTCAGCCCCCCCCCCCCCCCCCCGGCTTGTTATAGGTCTTGTACACACGGTCGGAATTTCCGATGAAAAAAGTCAGATGGAATTTTTTCATCGGACATTCTGACCGTGTGTGTGTGCCCATCGGAACTTTTTCCGTCGGAAATTCTGACATAGTTAGAAAGAGAACAAGTTTTCTTTTTTTCCGTTCATCTGTATGGAACTCCGACGGAGAAAAAAAACACGCATGCTCAGAATCAAGTTGACGCATGCTCAGAAGCATTGAACTTAATTTTTCTCGGCTCGTTGTAGTGTTGTACGTCACCGCGTTCTTGATGGTCGGAATTTGGTGTGACAGTGTGTATGCAAGACAGCTTGAACGGAATTCCGTCTGAAAAATCCGTCAGAGTTTATCCCGACGGAAAATCGGATCGTGTGCACAAGGGATAAGAAACTCAAACTGCAAGATTTTTTGGACATAATTCTCGACTTATGCCCACCTGAGAACTTTGGGACTTCCCATCCACCTGTGTATGTCCCAGCTCTTCCTGTTATATTCTCTGTAATCTAAAACAAAGGCCCCTTTCACACTGACACGTTTTTCAGGCGGTTTAGCGCTAATAATAGCGCTGCTATACCGCCTGAAAAAATCGTGCCCTGCAGTCTTCAGTCTGAAAGCCCAAAGGCTTTCACACTGAAGCGTTGCGCTAGCAGGACCGCTCCAAAAGTCCTGCTAGCGCATCTTTACAGCGGTGAAGGAGCGGTGTGTTCACCGCTCCTTTACCGCTGCTGCCCATTGAAAGCAATGGGAGACCGCGGTAATACCGCCCGCAATGCGCCTCTGCAGAGGTCGCATTGCGGGCGGTATTAACCCCTTTTTCGTCCGCTAGCGGTGGTTAAATTCACCCCGCTAGCGGCCGCATACCGCGGTAAAAACGAAGGTATAGCGGCGCTAAAAATAGCGCCGCTATACCCACAGCGCACCTCCCGCCCCAGTGTGAAAGGGGCCAAATTCAAATCAAGCAAGAATAGCGAGAGCTCTTCATAATGGACACAGCAGGTGTGCAGACCCGGGAACTCAGCACAGAGATCTCACCAATAAAGTCCCTGAGACATAGAAGAAACTAAGAGGGGAGAGGTTAACTCTTCATCATCTACTGAAAAACTGGAATTATCGTTTTATGAGCACTGGCCTTTAAACGGTTCTTCTAATGCAGTTGCATGGGAAGAGCAAGGTACAGCTTCTAAAATCCCCTACCGTGTGCCATCCGATGGAACCAATAGTAAGCAAAGTCTACACCCAGGAACGTCAACCACCACGTCCAAGGAGAGTCCCATGGAAGCTCCACCAGTCTGTAGTTGTTCCATACGTAGATGTAAGTGGTCACCTCCACGCCTCTGAATGCAACACTGCAGAAGAGAGGAAAGTGTTATTAAAGGGATTGTAAAGAAAATGAAAATAAAAAATAAAAATAACAAACATGTTATGGAAAAATACAATATTTGTATGGACCAATCAGAGGTCTGGATCATACATATAAATAATAAAACCGTCTAATAACAATAATACTAAAAATAAAATAAAATCCGTCCCAGATTGTCCAAGAAATAGTGTAGCAGCGCTCTTGTCATAAATGACAAGCTTCTTTAAGTGTCTCTATACACATAAAGGTATGAATAATAGCAGATGAAGAACTGCAGACAGCCCGATCCTTATTACAATGCAGCGACACAGGGAAACTTCATCCGTGAGATGTTGTAGAAAAAATCCCCTTTTGGGGATGCACTCACCACAAAATAGATAAAGATGTGCCTTGTCAGCAAACACAGGATCACTCTCTCCTTCTCTCGGCTATTCCACCGGGTCACAGTGTTGGTACGCTCAAGGGTACAGATGTAGAAAGGAAACAACGGTGGCCAATAGTGTAATATTGTATGCACAATTTATTCCCAAAAAAATACCCCTACAAGTTAATACGTACACAATGGTTATACAAATGAGGCACATATGGTGCTAACAGCTTGGCAGCACAGTACACCTAAGACCCCAGTAGATGGAGATGCACACTATCGCTGACAGCGTGTATTGGTTACCACTTCCTGGATCCTGGATTCGGTGGAGCGCAAGCGTCACTTCCGGTATGGCCAAACGAGACCACGACCCTGACGCATTTCGTCACTTCCGGACTTCGTCTGAGGGCGTGGTCTCGTGGCGCAAGTACCGGATGTTTATAGTGGAAGTATGTTAGCACCATATGTGCCTCATTTGTATAACCATTGTGTACGTATTAACTTGTAAGGGGTATTTTTTTGGGAATAAATTGTGCATACAATATTACACTATTGGCCACCTTTGTTTCCTTTCTACATCTGTACCCTTGAGCGTACCAACACTGTGACCCGGTGGAATAGCCGAGAGAAGGAGAGAGTGATCCTGTGTTTGCTGACAAGTAGGGATGAGCCGAACACCCCCGGGTTCGGTTCGCACCAGAACCTTCGAACGGACCGAAAGTTCGCGCGAATTTTCGAACCCTATTCGTTATAATGGACGCGAACGTTCGAAATCAAAATTGCTAATTACAACGGCCAATATGCATGTTAATGTCATAAAACAGGTTTGGGGACCCGGGTCCTGCCCCAGGGGACATATATCAATGCAAATAGAAATTTTAAAAACTAACGTTTTTTCGGGAGCAGTCATTTTAATGATGCATAAAGTGAAAAAAAAAAAAGTGAAATTTTCCTTTAAATATGGTACCTGGGGGGTGTCTAAAGTATGCCTGTGAAGTGGCATGTGTTTCCCGTGTTTAGAACTGTCCTTGCACAAAATGACATTTGTAAAGGAAAAAAAGAAGCCATTTAAAACCACTTGCGGCTTTAATGTCATGTCTTGTCCTGGCCGCCATATGGCTGAAAATCCTTGAGAAAAATGGCATGGCTACCCCATCACCCCCCCCCCCCACCCCAGCCCCTTTGGGTCTTGTATGGATACTAAGGGGGACCCCGCACCCAAAATAAAACCCTATACCTACAACCCTATATACTCTGAACAGCAGTATATAGGTGGTGCAAACAAGACATGGACTGTAGGTTTGTTCTTAAGTAGAATCTGAACAGGTACATTATGAAGTGTAGCTACATCCCAAAAAAATCAATTTTTAAGCTTTTTGGAGAACATAGGGAGGGGTTATCACCCCTGTAACATTTGCTGTCTTTGCACATCTGTTCAGAACATGTCACCTCACTTTCCGTCCCAATGACAAATGTTTTTGGAAAAGTGGGGTTTTAATTGAAACAAGGATTGGTGATAAAGCATCAGTAGAGAGGAGATACCTTTTTCCCAAATTAAATCTAACAGGATAGAATTTTCCTTCCTAGGGGTAGATTTCCTCTCACTTCCTGTTTTCTCTTGCCGTTTGCAAGTAGGAGTCGTTTGTAAGTTGGATGTTTGAAAGTAGGGGCCTGCCGTATATACTCTGCAGAAATTTGCCCTATTAGATGTTGGTGTAGCCACAAGACTGGTGGGCACAGGAATGGGCCCTGCTGTGAGTTAATAGATCAAGATTTGTACTTGCATGCACCTGTTGAACCGGGCAGAAAAATTGGGCCTTTGGTGGTGGTGGTGGTGGTGGTGGACGGTGTTGCCACAAGACTGTAAGCCCTCACAGTTACTCTTGGTGGGTGCAGGAATGGGCCCTGCTGTGAGTTATTAGATCAAGATTTGTAATTGCATGCACCTGTTGAACAGGGCAGAAAAATTGGGCCTTTGGTGGTGGTGGTGGTGGTGGACGGTGTTGCCACAAGACTGTAGGCCCTCATAGTTACTCTTGGTGGGCGCAGGAATGGGCCCTGCTGTGAACTATTAGATCAAGATTTGTAATTACACGCCCCTGTTAAACAGGGGCTGAAAAATTGTGCCTTAGGCATTGGTGCTGGTGCCACAACACTGCAACCCCTCACAGATACTGTACTTGGAGCACAGCAGTCACACCTGTTGCGAAGCATCTTTTTAAAAAATTGTAATTACACGCCCCTGTTATACAGGGGCTGAAAAATTGTGCCTTAGGCACTGGTGCTGGTGCCACAACACTGCAACCCCTCACAGATACTGTACTCTGAGCACAGCAATGAGACCTGTTGCAAAGCATTGCCTAAAAATTGTAATTACACGCCCCAACAGGGGCTGAAAAATTGTGCCTTAGGCACTGGTGCTGGTGCCACAACACTGCAACCCCTCACAGATACTGTACTCTGAGCACAGCAGTCACACCTGTTGCGAAGCATCTTTTTAAAAAATTGTAATTACACGCCCCTGTTATACAGGGGCTGAAAAATTGTGCCTTAGGCACTGGTGTGGTGGCATGGATCATTGAGGAGGAGGAAGAGGATAGTCAGTGAACATAACAGGACAGTCACTCAGCATCAGCATAGGCAGTCTTGAAGGGATGTGACATTATAAATTATTCCGTTATATCCGCTTCAGGTGTCTGGTAGCTGGTGGTGATCCAAGACTGATTCATTTTTATGAAGGTCAGTCGATCAACCGAGTCGGTGGACAGGCGCACCCTATGATCGGTGACAAATCCTCCAGCAGCACTGAATGTGCGTTCGGAAAGAACGCTGGATGCAGGACAGGCCAGTAGCTCAATTGCATACTGTGCAAGCTCTGGCCAGTGATCCATCCTCAGGACCCAGTAAGCAAGAGGATTTTCGGTGGGAAAGGTGTCCAAGTCTGACCTTGCCCCTAGGTATTCCTGCACCATGTATATCAGACGCTGGCGATGGTTGCTGGAACCGATCATACCTTGGGGCTGCGGACTAAAAAATTGTCTGAACGCATCGGTCAGACGTCCACCTTCCCCACCGCTTTTTCTGCTACTGACCGAAGCCTCAGCAACTCGTCGTCCAGGACCAGGAGTTTGTAACCTCCCAGTTTCTGGGAACGCGTTGCACAGACCTTTCTGCAAGGCCTCCCTGAGATGTCTCATCCTCTGCTCCCTCTGCGATGGCAAGATAAGGTCCGCAACCTTACCCTTGTACCGTGGATCAAGGAGAGTGGCCAGCCAGTAATGGTCACTCTCCTTGATCCGAAGAACACGAGGATCCTTCCGCAGGCTTTGCAGGATCAGGGAGGCCATGCAGCGTAGGTTAGCTGAGGCATTCGGTCCGGAGTCTTCTGGGTCACTGAGGATGACATGATCGCCAGCCACCTCCTCCCAGCCACGTACAAGTCCACTGGTTTGTTGGGACTGTACATCATCCCTAAAAGACTGCTGCTGCTGATGCTGAGTGCCAGGCTCCACCTCCATGCTCACACAATCCTCCTCCTCCTCCTCCTCCTCCTCCTCTTCCTGTGTGATGGGTGGGACAGAAGGAACATTGTCTGGATAAAGGGGGCCTTGAGAGACAAGGAAGTCCTCCTCTTCCTGCCTCTGTTCTGCCTCAAGTGCCCTGTCCATTATCCCACGCAGCGTATGCTCCAACAGGTGGACAAGAGGTACAGTGTCACTGATGCATGCACTGTCACTGCTCACCATCCTCGTGGCCTCCTCAAATGGTGAGAGGACAGTGCATGCATCCCTGATCATGCTCCACTGGCGTGGGGAAAAAAAGCCAAGCTCCCCTGACCCTGTCCTGGTGCCGTAGTCGCAAAGGTACTCATTGATGGCCCTCTGCTGCGTGTGCAGTCGCTGCAGCATGGCCAACGTTGAGTTCCACCTGGTGGGCATGTCACATATTAGGCGGTTCTTGGGCAGGTTCAGCTCCTTTTGCAGCTCAGTCAGCCGAGCACTGGCATTATAAGATCGGCGGAAATGCACACAGACTTTCCTGGCCTGCCTCAGGACATCCTGTAAGCCTGGGAACCTGCCCAAGAACCGCTGCACCACCAGGTTGAGGACGTGAGCCATACAGGGCACATGGGTGAGCTGCCCCTGTCGCAGGGCGGAGAGGAGGTTGGTGCCATTATCAGAAACGACCATTCCTGGCTTAAGCTGGCGTGGCGTCAACCACCTCTCGGCCTGCCCCTGCAGAGCTGCCAGAACCTCTGGCCCAGTGTGGCTCCTGTCCCCCAAACACACCAGCGCAAGCATGGCATGGCATCTTTTTGCCTGCGTACTCGCGTAGCCCCTTGTACGCCTACGGAGCACCGCTGGTTCCGAGGACAGAGCACTCGAAGAGGACATGGAGGAAGAAGAAGAGGAGGGGGTGGAGGAGAGAGGTGTGTCACAACCAGTAGTAGCATTTTGGAGGCGTGGTGGCGGAACAACCTCCAACACTACTGCACCTTGTCCTGCATCCCTCCCAGCTGCCAATAGAGTGACCCAATGGGCCGTGAAAGAAAGATAACGTCCCTGTCCATGCCTGCTGGACCATGAGTCAGCGGTAATATGCACCTTACCGCTGACCGCCCTGTCCAGCGAGGCATGGACATTGCCTTCCACATGCCAGTAGAGAGACGGAATCGCCTTCCGTGAGAAAAAGTGGCGTTTGGGAACCTGCCACTGAGGAACCGCACATTGAACAAACTCACGGAAGGGGGCCGAGTCTATCAACTGAAAAGGCAGCAGTTGAAGTGCTAGCAATTTAGCCAAGCTAGCATTCAACCGCTGGGCATGTGGATGGCTGGGAGTATACTTCTTTCGACGGTCCAGCAGCTGGGGCAGGGAAATTTGCCTGCTACAATCGGACGTCGGTGTACTGCAAGTACTTGGTTGTGACACACCTAATTCTACACCTTCAGTCCTCTCAGAGCAGCTTTCAGAGAGGACTGAAGATATAGTGGGGATGGAGATCCCAGCTGATGAGGAGCAAGGAGAGGTCCGCTTTGTTCTTTGGTGTGGGTCTTTTATGTGTGCTTGCCAACGAGCTGCATGGCAGGTCGACATATGTCTGCTCATGCTTGTGGTGCCCAAGCGGCTGATGTTTTGGCCACGCGAGATACGCTTGAGACAAATATTGCAAATAGCAGTGGTGCGATCTGATGCACTCGTCTCAAAAAAGGCCCACACCAAAGAACTTTTGTGATAACGTGCAGAGGCAGCGCCCTGCACAGGCGGAGCTCTGCGGTGTGGTACAGTTGCTGTGCTGGCCTCTAGCTGGCCTCCAGGGGGCATCCTGCCTCGTTGGACATGTGACGCTGCATCCTCCTCCTCCTCCTCCTCTCTCCCTTCAGGCACCCACGTGGAGTCAGTGACCTCATCATCCCCTCCCTCTTCACCACTAGAGCAAACCTGGCAGTAAGCTGCAGCTGGTGGAACACTACTGCCAGATTGCTGTCCTTCAGCATCCCCTCTCTCTGCGCGCACACTACTGACTTCCTCAAGCTGGGTATCATCATCCGAGCCTTCGAATCGTTGGGCATCCTCCTGGAGCATGTACCCAACACTGTGCTCAAACAGTTCCGGGGACTCCTCAGGAGGACATGGTGGGTCTAGGGAAGGGGTGGCTGATGATGCCATTGAGTACGCGTTGGCAGCTGCTCTGCCAGTACCCTGAGCCTGGGTGAGAGAGGATGAGGAGGATGAGGAGGGCTTGGTCATCCATTCTACCAAGCCTTCGGCATGATGCGGCTCCACATGTCCAGCTGCCGAAAACAAAGACAAGCGTGTCCCATGGCCACGTGCTGATGACGATGCACGACCACGTCCACGGCCAGCACTGTTGTCTCTAGAAACAGAGCCTGCCTGCCCTGTGTTCTTGCCTCGGCACGCTCTGCCTCTCCTTGGCGGTCTTCCAGCCATTGTAGTCGGTAGTGTATATAGTATAAAAAATAGAACTCCTATGTGTGCTCACAACACACTGTAGGTCCTATGGGTGCTGACACTAACACACTATAGGTACTATGTGTGCTGCTGACAAGAAAATATAGGAGCTCTGTTTGCTGCCACTAACACACTAGAAGTCCTATTGGTGCTTCTGAGATGAAAATATAGGAGCTCTGTGTGATGCCACTAACACACTAGAAGTCCTATGGGTGCTGCTGAGAAGAAAATATAGGAGCTCTGTGTGATGCCACTAACACACTAGAAGTCCTATGGGTGCTTCTGAGAAGAAAATATAGGAGCTCTGTGTGATGCCACTAACACACTAGAAGTCCTATGGGTGCTTCTGAGATGAAAATATAGGAGCTCTGTGTGATGCCACTAACACACTAGAAGTCCTATGGGTGCTGCTGAGAAGAAAATATAGGAGCTCTGTTTGCTGCCACTAACACACTAGAAGTCCTATGGGTGCTGCTGAGAAGAAAATATAGGAGCTCTGTGTGATGCCACTAACACACTAGAAGTCCTATGGGTGCTGCTGAGAAGAAAATATAGGAGCTATGTGTGATGCCACTAACACACTAGAAGTCCTATGGGTGCTTCTGAGATGAAAATATAGGAGCTCTGTGTGATGCCACTAACACACTAGAAGTCCTATGGGTGCTTCTGAGATGAAAATATAGGAGCTCTGTTTGCTGCCACTAACACACTAGAAGTCCTATGGGTGCTGCTGAGAAGAAAATATAGGAGCTCTGTGTGATGCCACTAACACACTAGAAGTCCTATGGGTGCTTCTGAGATGAAAATATAGGAGCTCTGTGTGATGCCACTAACACACTAGAAGTCCTATGGGTGCTGCTGAGAAGAAAATATAGGAGCTCTGTGTGATGCCACTAACACACTAGAAGTCCTATGGGTGCTGCTGAGAAGAAAATATAGGAGCTCTGTGTGATGCCACTAACACACTAGAAGTCCTATGGGTGCTGCTGAGAAGAAAATATAGGAGCTCTGTTTGCTGCCACTAACACACTAGAAGTCCTATGGGTGCTGCTGAGAAGAAAATATAGGAGCTCTGTTTGCTGCCACTAACACACTAGAAGTCCTATGGGTGCTGCTGAGAAGAAAATATAGGAGCTCTGTGTGATGCCACTAACACACTAGAAGTCCTATGGGTGCTTCTGAGATGAAAATATAGGAGCTCTGTTTGCTGCCACTAACACACTAGAAGTCCTATGGGTGCTTCTGAGATGAAAATATAGGAGCTCTGTGTGATGCCACTAACACACTAGAAGTCCTATGGGTGCTGCTGAGAAGAAAATATAGGAGCTCTGTGTGATGCCACTAACACACTAGAAGTCCTATGGGTGCTTCTGAGATGAAAATATAGGAGCTCTGTGTGATGCCACTAACACATTAGAAGTCCTATGGGTGCTTCTGAGATGAAAATATAGGAGCTCTGTGTGATGCCACTAACACACTAGAAGTCCTATGGGTGCTGCTGAGAAGAAAATATAGGAGCTCTGTTTGCTGCCACTAACACACTAGAAGTCCTATGGGTGCTGCTGAGAAGAAAATATAGGAGCTCTGTTTGCTGCCACTAACACACTAGAAGTCCTATGGGTGCTGTTGGGGTGCAATGCTGTGCTAACAGCACTGCGGTTGGTACTACTGCAATACTGTACTAACAGTAAGCACGCACCAGACTAATCCCCAGCAGCAGCTAATAACACGCTAACTGTGCAATCAGCAGCAATGAACGATCAATGACTTAGGTAGCAATGGTTTAGCAAAGAAATAGCCAATGGTTTAGCAAAGAAGAGCAAATCTTTCAGTATCAAGCAAAGACAGAATCAGCAGACTGATCTCTCCTAAAGCCGGAACTCATGTGACCGGGGCCGATGGCGTGGCGGCCTTTTAAATGGTGGGGCGTGTACTAAAGCCCCTGAGCTGTAATTGGCTACAGGCGTCCTGCCTGTAGCCAATTATTGCTCTCCGAGTTTCGGGCGCTGTGATTGGCCAAGCATGCGGGGTCACAGTGCATGCTTGGCCAATCATCAGCCAGCAATGCACTGCGCCGGCCGCGCCGGCCGCAATGCATTGCGGGGCCGCTCGCATCACACGAATGTGATGCGAACGGCCCAAATAGTTCTGGGCTCGACGAGCGAGCGAACGCCCGGTGCTCGATTCGAACATGGGTTCGAATCGAGCACCGGGCCCATCCCTACTGACAAGGCACATCTTTATCTATTTTGTGGTGAGTGCATCCCCAAAAGGGGATTTTTTCTACAACATCTCACGGATGAAGTTTCCCTGTATCGCTGCACTAATAAGGATCAGGCTGTCTGCAGTTCTTCATCTGCTATTATTCATACCTTTATGTGTATAGAGACACTTAAAGAAGCTTGTCATTTATGACAAGAGCGCTGCTACACTATTTCTTGGACAATCTGGGACGGATTTTATTTTATTTTTAGTATTATTGTTATTAGACGGTTTTATTATTTATATGTATGATCCAGACCTCTGATTGGTCCATACAAATATTGTATTTTTCCATATCTGTTTCTCATTTTTCAGCAGCTGCTCAGTACATAATAGACTCATTTCTATATTGTATTTACTCATTCATGTATTAGTATTTTTCCCTGCTCACAACTCACACCAATAATTGCTACATATCCACAAGCGCTGAGCGGTGCTTACTTAGGTAGGGCCCAGTTTTCTTTAGCACCTTTTCATACAACAAACATGTTATACTTACCTCCACTGTGCAGCTCGTTTTGCACAGAGTGGCCCCGATCCTCGTCTTCTGGGGTCCCTCAGCGGCTGTCTTGGCTCCTCCCCGCAATCACTCACCACCTATATGCGAGCGAGCATGGTGGTGAGTGATTACGGGCGGGGTCCAGTGATACAGCCAGCGGCTATTGCCGCTCACTGTATCACTTGGCCCCGCCTCCCAGCATCATTGGATGTGATTGACAGCAGGGCCAGCCAATGGCTGCGCTGCTTTCAATCCATCCACTGTAGCCAATCAACGGCCAGGCTGAATGGCGAGGAGGATGACGGGGGCGAGCACGGGACTTTCGAGGGGTCAGGTAAGTAAAACGGGGGCTCGGGGGGGCGTTATTGTCAGATGTTTTTTCACCTTAATGCATAGGATGCATTAAGTTGAAAAAACATTTACCTTTACAACCCCTTTAAAGGAGTTCCATGGTCACAGCACACACTTTAATTTTATAATATTAGTATTGCAATAACAATACAAACAATAGTTATTATTTGACAATCCAATATAAGCTTGAAAAAACACCTTTCATATTGTGAATTCTGCCTGTCTGCCTCTTTCCACAACTTCCTGGATTCCCTACATGCTTTACAGCTTCTCCTCCATTTATAAGGACTACATGTTACATGGTACCTTACTGCCTTGAAGCAGTGATTCCTCTACTGACTCCCCCTCCTAAAACCCCTCCTCTCAGCACCTCTGTAGTTCAGAAGGCAGGCTCTGTGAAATGTGTGACACAGCAGTGCCTACTCACAGGACTAGCGCATCAGTGCACAAAGCAAGGTCCAGAAAGACATGGATGAGCGAGTTTGGGGTCAAAAAACTTAACTGGCCTGCACAGAGTCCTGACTTCAACCTGATAGAACACATTTGGGATGAATTGGTACAGAGACTGCGAGCCAGGCCTTCTCATCCAACATCAGTGCCTGACCTCACAAATGCACTTCTGGAAGAATGGTCAAACATTCCCATAGACACACTCCTAAACCTTTCAGACAGCCTTCCCAGAAGAGTTGAAGCTGTTATAGCTGCAAAGGGGGGCAACTCAATATTGGACCCTACAGACTAAGACTGGGATGCCATTAAAATTCATTTGTGTGTAAAGGCAGGTGTCCCAATACTTTTGGTAATATAGTGTATATAATTAATTTTTTAAGTGGGGAGAACAGGGAAAGATGGCGGTTTAACTACCTGAGACCCGCGCTATAGCCAAATGACGGCTTCAGCACGGACCTGAAAATCCAGGAGGCCCTGCGGGGCGCGCGCAGTGCGCGCTGTGATCACAGAGTCACTGAGACTCAGGTGATCACGGATCTGAGTAAGGGGGCGGTCCCGGCCCCTTACCACATGATCAGCTGTCAGCCAATGACAGCTGATCACGTGATCAAAACAAAGCTCGGTAATCGTTTTTTTTTTCTCCTCGCGCTGACAGCGTGAGGAGAAAAAAAAGCCGATCACCGGCTGCTGAGTGAGGGACATCAGTCCCCAGTGGAAGAGGCAATTCTGCCTCATTTGTGGAATCAAGTACCCCCTGCCAGTGCCCCCTGCCAGTGCCCCCTGCCAGTGCCCACAGTGACCACCAGTGCCACCTGTCAGTGCCAATCAGTACCACCTATCAATGCCCATCACTGCCACCTAGCAATGCCCACCAGTGGTGCCAGTCATTGCCTCATCAGTGACACCTAGCAGTGCTGCCTATCAATGTCACCTACCAGTGCTGATCAGTGCCCATCATTGCCACCCATCAGTGCCACCGATCAGTGCCCATCACTGCCACCTGTGCCACCTATCAGTGCCACCTGTTAGTGCCAATTCTCAGTGCAAACCAGTGCCACCTATCAATGCCCTTCAGTGCCACCCATCAGTGCCACCTCTCAGTGTCACCTCTCAGTGCCCACCAATGCCACTTCTCAGTGCCCACCAGTGCCGCCTATCCGTGCCCACCAGTGCCGCCTATCCGTGCCCACCAGTGCCGCCCATTGGTGCCCATCAGTGCCGCCTATCGGTGCCCATCAATGCAGCCTCATCAGCGTACATCAATGAAGGAGGAAAATTACCCGTTTGCAAAATGCTATAACAAAATATAAAACGGTTTTGTATTTTTTTTTTATTCGTTTTTTTTAAAAAAATTTAAAAAAAAGAAAGCTCTATTTGTGGGAAAAAAAATGACAAAAATTTCATTTGGGTACAGACCGTGCAATTGTCATTCAAAGAGTGAGAGCGCTGAAAGCTGAAAATTGGTCTGGGCAGGAGGGGGGTTTAAGTGCCCAGTAAGCAAGTGGTTAAATAGGGCTAATCAGTTGTTAAAGGGTTACCCAAAAAAAGGTTTCCTGCCTCCTGAACACTCCTGTTGGCCAGTAATACAGGTCATTACGGTAGTGGACCAAAGGGAATATTGGGGGACAGCAAGAAGTTGCTATATCACACTGGCCTGGTATTCAGCCTTAGTGGCAGGGCATTAGACCTCCTTTGCCCTTAAAGACGTCCTCTTGTAATGAAACGCGTAAGTAGTGTTTTGAACACTGACATCATTATGCTTTACGGATAGAGGACACGCTTATGGTTTGGCGCAATTTTTTGTATACCATATGTAAGCACATTTTCATGCTCATCTGTTTGGCGTTTATTTATGTATTTGTTTATTGATTCCAATCTATTTCAATAAATGTATTCATACGATCTGTACCATTGGATATTTTTTAAACATTTTTTGGGAGGATATTCACATAATCCACAGTGGATTTCTGAATGAGGCATGCCAGGGGAGCTGGGTGTGAGGCCAGAGGAGAGACTGTGGGGAAAGTGTCAAGTCATTGCGGCCTGAGGGTGAAGGATTTGCGAACCGGACTAGCTGGAAACAGTAGTCCGCCAAGCTACACATGCTACTAAATTACTAGGCCGCCGGGGAGAGGTACTGCAGACCTCTGGCCTAGTAACAGCATCTATAGCAGCCAGCAATAGAGACTGTTCAGAGCGGCCTCTTTCGCTCATAGAAGAGGATGTGACAGGAAAGATAATGATCTGCAGTGAAGTTTGTGCAGGAGAGAAGTCCTGGGAGCAATAGTCTGCAGGAGCAGTGCAGTGGAGGAGAAATAGTCTGCATGGTGATGCAGGGGAAGTGACTGTAGATATTATCTCTGCATCAGTACTTCAAGGTTCAACCAAATTTCAAGTTCTTTAATATGATGGCAAAGCAACATGTTCTATCCCCCTTACCCCAACCAAGTTATATCTCCCAATAAACAAAAACAAAACAACGCAAATGACTGTTCATTGTCTGAGGTGATAGATGGAGGTCTGGCAGCAGGGTGATATGGTGGATGTTAGTTACTAGTAGCCAGGGCTGCCATCAGGAATTTTGGGGCCCCTTACACAGTTTCAGGCATGGGCCCCCTGGAACAGAGGAGAACCGAGGGGGGGGGGGTGCTGCCGCCACGAATTGAGAAGCGGAGGGGTGGCTGCCGCAAATTGAGAAGCGGGGGGTGACACAAATTGAGAAGCGGGGGGTGCTGCCACCGCGAATTGGGGGGGCTTTGGGTGCTGAAGAACACAATAAAAAAAAAAGAACAAAAAAAAAGTGGGTTGCCATCCGGGGCCCTGGGGACCTCCGGGTCCCTTACAAAAATTTTTTTTTTTAAATTATAAAAAAATAAAAAAATAAGAGACCTCCGGGCCTCTGGGGACCTCTGGGCCCCTATACAAAAAAAATTAAAAAATCAATAACATAAATAAAAAAAAAAAAAAATTAAATAAAAAAAATTATAAAAAAAAGGGGGGTTGACATTCGGGGCCCGGCCCCTTACAAAAAAAGGGGGGACCTCCGGGCCCCTTACAGGTGTACTGCCTGTACCCCCCTGATGGTGGCCCTGCTAGTAGCAACCAAGCGCTACATATGTATGTGTATATATATATTTTTGTGTTTTTGTTTTTTTTCCCCCCGTTATATTAGTTGAACTAGATGGACCTGTGTCTTTTTTCCTCCTGTATAACTATGTAACTATGTCTCTGCCTCCATCAAAAACTGGAAATAGCCCAAAGTTTCCATTTTATTTTTTATATTGTTTCCTGGATTTGTGTTCTTTTAATATAATAAGCTTTTAATATCCCTCCAAATTATTTTTCAGGGACAAAGTGTAACTTCTCCTCAATTGGAAACCTGCAACTCCTGTTACTTTTTCAGCCTGGGTAAAAATCCAGCAAGCCATTAAATAAAAAAAAAACAAAAAACACTAATGCGAGAGCAAAGTACAAAGCTTCTCGTTACCAGATGAAAATCTGGCTGCACATATGAGAAAGGGCGGTTTAACAGTATGGTTTCAATCGCAGAGTGTTTTCTTCCTCAGAATAATAGGGGAGACCATTTGGAACGCAGAGTCAAAGTGTTGGTAAGCGGAATGTCCTATTTCCTGCACAGGTGCCAGGCCTTAAACAGACGCTCAATTTATGGCTGTGTCAGAGATCAGAACACGCTGCCACCGATCGATGCAAAACATGCCTTCACCGCTGCAGCATTGCCCCCCCTTTTAATCTGTTGATGTGTGTTGAGGGCGGCATACCATTATGTAGCAACAAAAACTGGCAACATCAAAATAGTAGAAGAGATTTAAAGTGTATCTAAAAGTACATTTTTTTTTTTTTTTTTGGACAGAGCAGGGAATATTCTTATAGTACATATGGTGGACCAGGAGTTTATTAAGACACAAAATCCCCGATAACCATGTTATTACTTTCAGATTAACCACTTGAAGACGAGGCCTTTTCTGGAACTTTTTGCTTAAAAGTTTAAATCAGCATTTTTTGCTGGAAAAAAATTAGAACCCACAAACATTATATTTTTTAATATTAAGAATAAAATGGCGATCATTGCAATATTTTATGTCACACAGTATTGGCGCAGCAGTCTTTCAAAACGCAATTTATAATTTTTTTTTTAAATAATCATATTTTATTAAATATTTTGTCTTTACACAAGTTCCACTCACAGCACATATACAACATAAACCCATATATTTTTATATCCTCATTGTTAATTCATAGCTTAATTCTTCCTTTAAAGGGGTTGTAAAGGTAAATGTTTTTTCACCTTAATGCATCCTATGCATTAAGGTGAAAAAACATTCGACAATAGAGCCCACCCCCCCCCCCCCCCCGAGCCCCCGTTTTACTTACCTGGCCCCTCGAAAGTCCCGCGCTCGCTCCCGTCATCCTCCGAGTTCCTGAGCCCGGCCGTTAATTGGCTACACTGGATGGATTGAAAGCAGCGCAGCCGTTGGCTGGCGCTGCTGTCAATCATATCCAATGACGCGGCACGCCGGGGGGCGGGGCCGAGTGATACATTCGGCGGCTATGGCCGCCGCTGTATCACGGGAGCGCGCCCGCAGTAACTCCACACCATGCGAGCTCGCTCGCATTATGGTGTGGAGTCCTTGCAGGGAGGAGCTGAAACAGCCGCCGAGGGACCCCAGAAGACCAGGATCGGGGCCACTGTGTGCAAAACGAGCTGCACAGTGGAGGTAAGTATAACATGTTTGTTGTTTTTTAAAATAAAAACGGGAACCTTTAGTGTTCCTTTAAGGCTACTCATATATACTAGCTATTAAAAAAAAAAAAAAAGAAAGGAAAAAAGTAAATCGCGAAAAAAAATCGATGTATAGTTTCTTTGTGCTGTCTAGTTGTCCTCGTGAGCCAGAATCTGCCCCAGAGTCAGGCAAAGACAAAAGAGCAGAATGAAGGAGTAGAAAAAGAAGAAGATAAAATAAATAAAAAAACATTCATACATACCCACACAAACATGAACATGCCAACAAGTACATTTCATACTTTATATCTCATCTAAAAAAAATACAATTGAATGAATAAAAAAAACAAAAAATCACAATATTTTTACCCCAATTTTTTGTATAATGTAAAAGATGATGTTACACAGAGTAAATAGATACCTAACATGTCACGCTTTAAAATTGTGCACACACATGGAATGGTGCCAAACTTCGGTACTTAAAAATCTCCATAGGCGAAGCTTTCAGCATTTTTTACCTGTTTAGAGTTACAGAGAACTTCTTCTGCTGGAATTATTGCTCTTGCTCTAATGTTCCTTCTCTAATAGTTTACATATTCTTGCACAATTTACGTGTGTGTTTGCTTCTGTGCGTGAGCACAGAGGGATGGGGTGCTTTAAAAAAAACAAACGTATTATTATTATTATTATTATTATACAGGATTTATATAGTGCCAACAGTTTGCACAGAGCTTTAGAAACATGATGGCAGACAGTACAGTTACAATACAATTCAATACAGGAGGAATCAGAGGGCCCTGCTCATTAGAGCTTACAATCTACAATGGAGTTCAGACCCCCGTTCAGACAAAGCAAGAAGAAGAAATCAATACAAATAGTCTTCAAATTTTTCGCTGGTCCCAATCACCATTGACACCACCAAAAACATCAACAGAAGCCTCCGAGACAACACATCACCAAATTACATTATTTCTACAAAACTCCTGAAAGAATATACCGACATCTTGGCACCCACCATAACGCACATCATAAACCAATGGTTCAAAGAAGGTATTGTTCCGAGTTCCCTCAAGCAAGGGATAATCAAACCCCTCCTAAAGAAACCCAACCTCGACCCCAAAGACCCAAACCATCGCAGACCGGTAACAAGCCTTAACACCATCTCCAAGATCATGGAGAAAGCAGTAGTACAACAGCTACAACCCCATTTGGATGCCCACAAACTCTTGGACCCGCTACAATCAGGTTTCCGCCCAGGTCACGGGACAGAAACGGCACTTCTCAAGATATGGGATGACACCCTCGAAGCAGCAGATGACAGAGAATCGTGTCTCCTGGTGCTGCTGGACCTCAGTGCAGCTTTTGACACAGTAGACCACAACACCCTGCTCACTCTTCTTGCAGAAGTAGCCGGAGTTGCAGACTCTGCCCTACCCTGGTTCGCATCCTTCCTAGAAAATCGATCCCAGACAGTGAAACTAGGAGGCTTCACGTCAGAAACACGCACCATTACATGCGGAGTCCCTCAATGATCACCCCTTTCGCCGGTGCTCTTCAACATCTACCTCCGACCACTCCTTAAAATCATCAGCAAATAGGACCTGCGCTACCACTCTTATGCTGATGACACTCAACTTTACCGAAAATCTAACTCTAGGACCACATGGACATCACCCACCATCCTTGGACAAACCATCACCCCAAGAAACAAAGTCAAAAGCCTCAGAGTCATCTTTGACTCAGACATGACTATGGATGCACAAATAGGATCAGTAGTCAGCGGATCTCACCATCTTCTCCGCCTACTGCGCAGACTCATCCCCTTCATTCCGGAAGAGGATACGGTAGTAGTGGTTGGAACAATCATCAATTCCCGACTCGACTACGCAAACTCCCTCTACCTAGGACTTCCTAAATACCAGATTTTGCATCTACAAGTCGTCCAGAACACGGCAGCCAGACTGATAACGGAGAAAAAACCCTGGGAATCAATCACCCTGTCCCTGAGGACCCTCCATTGGCTAGTCGTAAAGGATCGGATCACATTCAAGACCCTCTGCCTCACTCACAAATGCTCACAAGGAAACGCTCCTCAATACTTATGTGAGAAAATAAAACCCTACGCCACCAATCGCGTCCTCCGCTCAACTAACCAAAACGTCCTCCAAATCCCGCTTCAAATCTAGGGGAGAACGAATATTTGCAGTCCAAGGACCTCGGCTCTGGAATGCTCTACCCACGAACATCCGCATGGAAGAAAACCATCGGGCCTTCAGGAAAAAAACTAAAGACTCACCTCTTCTGAAGGATCAGGACGACACTGGATGCAAAACGCGCCTTGAGGCGATATAGTTCGCATTTGTAGCGCTATACAAGTTACTCACTCACTCACTCAGTGTCAAATGAAACAAAAGGTAATAATTGTGGGGGATGAACTGATGAAGAAAATAAAAATACAGTTGTTAGGTGTGAGTAGGATAGGCTTCTCTGAAGAGGAGGGTTTTCAGGGTTCGTCTAAAAGGTAATAGAGTTATAGATAAATGGACAGATTGGGGTAAGGAATTCCATAGCATTGGAGAGGCTCTGGAAAAGTCCTGGGGGCGAGCAAAAGAGGAGGTGATGAGAGAGCTAGAGAGCAGGAGGTCTTTCACTTTTTATTTTACATTTTTACACTGTTACTTTATTTAATCTTTATTTTTTATCACTTTTATTTCTATTATGTAGCACACGGACCCTTTTTCCTACCTTTGGCTTACTTGCGGGAAAAGGGCACACCGTACTATATGCCCGTACCCTCCTGTTTGAGGAGGTTGAGTGGTGTCTTGTATTTGGGTCCCACAGCTAGGTTCTCCATCAGTTGGTTTTCATCTCCTAGGACAGGGATATGCAATTAGCGGACCTCCAGCTGTTGCCAAACTACAAGTCCCATGAGGCATAGCAAGACTCTGACAGCAGCAAGCATGACACCCAGAGGCAGAGGCATGATGGGACTTGTAGTTTTGCAACAGCTGGAGGTCCGCTAATTGCATATCCCTGTCCTAGGATATAGGGACAAGTCTCTGTTTTCCCCCCAGTAATTCCAATGTCCACACCACTCTAAACTCCAACGTTGAGTTTATTTTTCTCAATATTCAGCAGATAGAAAAGGGTGGAGAAGAGACAGGACAGCAAGTCTTTGGGAGGTATGTCCAGGCACAAATAGATGTTACAATCACTACTCTATCCCAGAGTAGGTTTAGCTCACCCGGATAGTCTCCTGTAAGAGCGGATCCTAGCAGCCGAAATGATGCTCGAACGTTCACTTTAGGTTCTTTCCCTAGATACGATCGGGAGACCCTCTGCCACAGAATCTATCACATCCCGAACTTCTCAGCTTCTCGCAACACAAAGTCAGGTGCCAGCAGCAGCACATTACTAGGCCCTTGGTGGATAGATGAATCCCTCCAGAAAGTTACCGGGCCCCTTCTTTCACCGTGAACTCTCACCGGTCCCTCAGAAAGATCCTCCCCCGGCCTCCTCTTCTTGGATGCGGGCTCCCTCGCAAGGGACACCCTGGGATTCCTCTTCCCAGAGTTGGGCTCCAGCTAAAGGTGCTGAGCCCAGTGCTGAAGTTGCAGCCCCAGGACTAAAGGTGCCTGGGACTGATGCGCACGTGGCCCCATGGCCTGGAGGGCCGGGCGCCACGCACCTGGACTCCGACTCCTCTTACGAACTCCAGAGAGCGACCCCTCCCAGGCGGCGTCTGCCCCTTATGTATTCCCTCCTAGCATGCACAGCAGGCCAACCTCGCCCACTGTACCGCTGCCGAGAGAGGACACCCCAAGGCACAGCACTAGTACTGATCGTTCAACCCTGGCCTGTCATGGCAGTGCCACCTACAGGCCACAGGGAACTGCACAACGGGTATACCACCTGGAGAAATAAAAATAGCACAACCTATAAATGAGTCCAACTACTAACTCAGACCAGCCCCTAAATTTGAGTATATAGCACCCCTAAATGGGGTGGGCACTACAATTACAAGGAATGTAAATATCCCTTGTAATAGAAAGAAGGAAGACAGGTCCTCTTTATTGAGAGATCTGGGGTCAAAAAGACCCCAAATCTCTCATTTACCTTTTAAAACAAAAAGGAAAAAAATGTTTTTTAAACTTTTGCTTTGAAAAAAAAAATTTTTAATATGGCCGGAGAACCGGAAGTGACGTCGCTCCGATCCTCCAAGGGCATAGAGATGAGTGGCCGCCATCTTGGCCTCACTTTTCTCCATGCCCAGCTAACAGCCGCATCGGATCGCTCCCGGGCTTTACCAATCGTTAGGTTAGCCCGGGAGTGACTGGGAAGCAGAGGAAAGGGGGTGGGCACCCCTCCAGCCACTTAAAGTGATCCTGTGGCAAATCCACCTGCAGGACCACTTTTATCTGAAAGAGAATCAGCCATAGTAAAAAAAAATACAGGGATTATGGCAGCTAGCTGCTGCCATAATCCCGTTATTTAATGTCACTGTGAAGACAAATTTTTACTATGGGTCGGTTGGCAAGTGGCCTTATAAGTTACCTTGTTCAAATATAAAGATTATACACTATAATACAGTCTTTGTCAAACTTTTCAGGTCTTGAGGAACCCCTGCTAAAACAAAATAACTTTCTCTGTAAGATAAATAGTAAATAAATTACCATATAAATTCAAAATCAATAAAAATACAATTATAAGGTGGGGGCGTGTCCGGACGTGAAGCAGGGAAGACGTGCTGGTGCTGGGCTCTGTACCCACGGGGACAATCCTTAGCCATCCCTTGCTTATTTTACCCCACTGGGCATAAAAAGTGACCTTACCCGTACCTGGGCATCTCCTGCCGCAGCCCCATCCGGTTTTTGCGGACTTTGCCGGGTCGGACTCGTCCTGGGATTGCAACTGGCTTGACGCTGCCGAGGCCTGCCGCCATCTTGAGGCCTACGGAGCCTCCGGCGATCCCCGACCTCGCCTGCCGAGATCCGCGAGGGATTCAGACTCTCCATCCCTCTCCACCACAACCCCGTAGGTATACAGCGACTCTCCTAGGGGCCACTTACAGCGCTGATCCCCCGCAGGAGAGCTCCGTGATCCGGCGGACCCGGCGCCATCTTGAGGCCTTCAGACCCGGCTGCATCCTCTCAGGTACAGTGATAGGCGCCCAGCGCTGCTGTGATACAGCCGGCACCTCTGGTGCCGATAGACTGACTGATCGCTGGCTGGGATCCGTCGCCAGCCCTTAGTGGGGAAGTTGTGGCCCAAACGCAGCGGAGCTCTTCCGGACGGCGGCCGAGCGTAGGAAAGTCCGCGGCTTCGGCCTAGTCCCGGAAGACGGCGGCCATCTTGCTGCACCCGAGGCCCCAATACAGTTAAAACACGGCCTGCTTTAACCCCTCTGCCGCCCAGCTCTCCCTGCACAGGGCCCCTACCTCTTTCCTCTTCCCACAGCCACTGCAAGGGTTCCCTTTTACTAGTTAAAAACTGTGCAACATGGGGGCGTGTCCAGCCGCGAGCAGAGATAGACGTGCCTTGGGGGAGCTCCGCCGGGCCTGACAGTATCCACAGCCATCCTGGGTCAGCACCCTAAATCCGGCTCACTAAGTCCTCCATCCTGACTCCTGGGTCTCCCCCGAGCAGGTTCTTACCTGAATTGAGCCTCAAAGACGACCGGCCACTCTGTAATCCAGGACGCGGCCGGCGCCATTCCCTGATGATCCGCCGCCATCTTGCGGCCTTGTGAGACCTCTGAATCCTCCGCTCTCGAGTGACGCAGCCGCGGGACCTACGGCAACCTTCCCCGAATCCACCTGAGGCAGCTTCCCAGTCCGGGAGAGGAGCTGGGGAGACACGAAAGCCTGCGGAAGCACCCTGCAGAGGACGGCGCTCTGTGAATGGAGGTGAGCGGCGGCGATCTTGATACACCCACAGCCCCTCAGTAGCCTCCCCGTCCCTCCAGGGCAAATAATTAACCACCACGTCCTCCATCCCGATTACCGGGTTTCCCCTGAGCAGATCCCTACCTGAACTGGGACTCTAGATTGGCACTCTGTATGGCCAGGCTGCAACTCGGCCTACTGTACGGCGGCCATCTTGCTCCACCCTACTAATAGGACATTGCTGCCTGTTTCAGCTTCTCTGGACTCGCCACGCACCTAACTCTCTCAAGACACGGCCAATGGTGCACACTCATATGCCTCCCACTATCCACAATACTTAGTGGCACCCCCTGTCTGCGGCCAGCAGGTTGTGGATCGGATACAACACTGTGCTAGACGGCCATCTTGCTGCACCATAGTGCCCATTATTCAGACTTTTCTCATTTAACAAGTTGCCCCTGGAAGCCTAGGTGCTTTGGCCGGCCAGGCTATGGCCCCTAAACCAGATAGCTATATATACTAACTTTTGCTATGTACTGAACCTACAGCCCTGGGGGGCAACTACACAGAGTCGGGGAGGATGACAGCTTGATCTCCCTGCTCTGCGCCGTCGGACCGCTCAGTCTCGGCGAATAAGGCACATCCTGAATCCCTGACACCACCGCGCATGCTCCCTGAGTGACGGACATCGCCTAACATTACCTATGCACAATACTTCCCGAAACCGACAGCGCTACCGCTCCCAGCAGAAGGCCTCTCCCACTGTGGGGAAGGGGAAGGGGAGGAGCAAAATGGCGCCCGAGCCTCCGGAACCGGATGACACCACTCAGCATTCTGAGGACAGCTTGCTTCAGTTCCCCTCCAACCTGGCAAGCCCCACTGACGCTGGCTCTGATGCCATGCTCCAGAAGTTCCGCAGTATAGTGCGGGATGAAATAAACGTTGCCTCCCGTAAGCTCTCAGCAGAACTGGTGAAGGGTCTCAAGGAGATAGGCCACCGCACCAACCAACTGGAACAGCGGATGGATTTAACAACAACAGTCCTAGAGGGTCACGAGGACGAAGTTGAAAGGCTGAATGCTGAACTGTTGAGCCTACAGGATAAATTAGAGGACTCTGAGAATAGGGCTCGCAGGGATAACCTCCGCATCCGTGGGCTCCCAGAGGCCATAACCGACCTGCAGGGGACGGCCACGGCTTTCTTTCAGGAGCTGGCGCCTGACGTCCCTTTGGAGCGCTTGGAATTTGATCGCATACACAGGTCCCTAGCTCTCAGGCCCACCGAGGGTCCCCCCAGAGACGTTATAATTAAATTTCACTTTTACAAGACCAAAGAGCGGCTCCTGCAGGCTGCACGGGATCTCCCGGACCTCTCTTACCAGGGTAATCCCCTCCAACTATTTGCAGACCTCTCTCCGGTCACCATAGCCAAAAGGCGGAGTCTGAAGCCTTATTTGCAGATTCTACAAGCTCGGGGCATTCGTTATAGATGGGGGTTCCCCTTCAAGCTCTCCTTCTATCACCTTGGCCGCCAGTTTCATGCCTCCTCCCTGCCTGACTTACGGCGACATTTTCAGGATCTGCAGTTTGATCTCCCTCCCTCCCAACCGGAGCCTTCTTCGGCCCAGCCACGATCATCCAGGCCACCCCACGGTTCCTCACAAATGTCTCAGCAGGGGTCCCAGGCGCTTCGATCACTGCAAGCACAGCGATTCCAGGATGTCCCTAAAGGATGACAGCACCGATTCTCATTTGTCACTCTGAGGAGCTAACCTGCCAGCACCCTGTTATTCTGAACTGTCAGCAGTATCTCACCTTGAACTATAAGTTTAAATCTAAATTTCACCTTTAGACTTCCCATTCTGTGGGCCCAATTGCAGTACATGAACATTTCTGCCTTTCAACCAAAATGATATCTGGACTGTTTTTTTTTTTTTTTTTTGGTTTTTTTTTTTTTTTCCTGGGCCCGGTGGCCCCATTGTGTTCCCTCCTTCCCTGCTCCTGGAGGCCTTGTCATGTGGCTGACCCCTTGTCCGATGTTGCCCCAATTGAGTGATGGCGACATTGGGCCTCTGTGCTGTGGTTACGTTCGCATGGTCATTTGGCCCACCTGGATTCTTGTCCCCTGTCCCCCCCTTTTTTTTTTTTTTTTCCTCAGGCGAAGGCTTTTGATCTGTCGCTCAAGAGGACTATCCTTGTACTGTGCTGCACACCCCCATTAAAGTTGTGGGTGTGCCCTGCCCATCACGGTCCACGGTTTGTGGCCTTCGCAGTTTTGGCCGTAGTATGTGTATGTTATTGTCCTTGTGTTTGCGGTGGGTCGGCTTTGTGTCCTGGACTCCCCGTACTTTGGTTGGGGGCTCCGGGACGCGAGGATGACCACGGCCCACAATAATTCGTTCACAGTTTAAAGTTGATATGTTACATAATTTTGATTGAGACTGCTTTAATCCTTATTTAGGTGGTGTCTATTGAACATGTTTTTTCTGCTTACCTTATGCTGATGTCGATTTGATCTCATTGTTCAGACTATCTTAAAAATATGCCGAGCGGTGTCCGACGGACCACTGCTCCCCCTTGGCTTGGAACTTGGCCCGAACAAAAGTTTTGGCCAACTTCTGACCTTTTAGTGGGATTCCAGCCCCACTACCAATTGCAACCTAGATGACTGGAATGTTTTTACTCCGAGTTTTACTCGGTCTGTTTGTTTTCCTTTATCTGATTCCTTTCACTGTCTCCCTACTTGACTCTCTGGTCTTTCACCTTTTTTTCCCTCTACAAGGTCCGCGGGGTGTGTGCTTAGGGAAATGATCTTCTGCTGATTGCTAGTCCTACTATGACGCTTAATTGGCTGTCCCTGAATGTTTAGGGTATGAATTCTCCTCAGAAAAGGGTGAAGATTTTTAAGTATCTTAGGAAGCAGCGGATTGACATCGCCTGCTTACAGGAAACCCATTTTTCGGCGTCTTCCTGCCCTAAATACTTTGATGCTCAGTTTCCCCAGGTGTTTTTGGCCACGGCTCCAACCAAGCAAAAGGGGGTGCTCATAGCTTTCCGCAAGTCGGTTTCATTTAGTTGCACTAGACAGATCGCAGACCCTGATGGCAGATATCTATTGCTACAAGGCACTATCCAAGGAAAGGAGGTTACCATCATGACTTATTATGCGCCAAACTCCAACCCAGGACCCTTCTTGACTCACGTCTGCGCCCTGCTAGCATCCCATCACAAGGGTACTCTCTTTCTTTCGGGTGATTCAAATTTAGTTTTGAATCCCTCACTGGATAAATACCCCTCGGAGCGTATCGCTCCCTCGCCTGGCGCTAAAAAATTTGCTCGCTCTTTACAATTACATGATCTGGTCGATCTTTGGAGGGAATGCCATCCTCAGGGTAAGGACTTTACACATTATTCCCACCCTCATCACTCTCACTCCAGAATTGACCATATGTTCATGCTACGACGCCACCTTCCCATGGTGGTCAGGGCCTCTATCCTGGCTGTTCCATGGTCTGATCATGACCCTGTTTTGGTGGTCTGCCACTCCGTTTTGGACAGACCCCAATTCTCACCCTGGGCGATGAATGATTCGCTCTTATCGCTTAAAGAGGTCCGGGAAGGTATTTTTAAGGCCTCAGAGGACTACTTCCGTGAAAATCAGGGGTCGGTTACGTCGCCGGTAACGCTTTGGGAGGCTTATAAGGCGGTACTCCGTGGCCACATTATTCGGGTAGCGTCGGCCCGTAAGCGGGAAAGGGGTTTGAAACAAAAGGCCCTGGAGACCCGTCTGGAGGCATTATCTGCGGTTTTTAAACAATCCCCCACCTCTGGCAACCGTAAACTCTTGGAACAGGTCCATTCGGAGTTGAATCTTTGTCTCACCGAGGGGGCTGAACGCGTCTTACGTTGGTCCCGCCAGAGGTGGTATACCAGGGCGAATAAACCTAATCGAATGTTAGCCAACAGACTCCGGACTTTCGCTCCTAAATTCACCCCCATCACTTTGCGCAACCGACACAATGTACTTACGGGTAATCCATTGCGTATATTGGAGGAGTTTCGATTCCGCCTTACTAAATTGTACTCAGACCCAGAGCAGTTTAACGCCCAGGACACTGCTGATTTCCTCGGCCGTCTCCCTCTCCCGACCCTGACGGAGGCGCATGTTACTCTTATGGACCGGGACATACAAATTTCAGAGGTCCTCCAAGGTATAAAAGATCTTAAGGTGGGAAAGCGACCGGGGCCGGAGGGCTTTACGGCGCTTTACTACAGGAAAGTGGCAGTTATGGTAGCTCCGCATCTAACGGCAATGTATAACTCTGTTAAAAATGGATGCTCCTTTACCCCGGACCTCTTAACGGCAAACATAGTGATGATCCCTAAACCGGATCGCGATCATTCCTCCTGGGCTAATTTTAGGCCTATCTCCCTAATTAACGTTGACATGAAAATTTTGACCAAAATTCTGGCTAATCGCCTAAACTCTTTTCTTCCTCGATTAATCGGGAAGGACCAGGTCGGCTTTATACCTCAGAGACAGGCCGGTGACGCTATTCGGCGTATATTGCAACTCCAACACATAGCTCATACTCGCTCGCTAGAATCCATGCTCTTGTCTCTGGACGTAAACAAGGCCTTTGACACTTTGTCATGGCCTTACCTCATGTCTGTTCTTCGACATTATGGCTTCGGGTCTTCATTTATGCACTGGATATCTGTCTTATATGATTCCCCCCGGGCAAAAATTAAGTATTATGGATTCGAATCTCCTCTCTTTAATATCAAGAGGGGCACCCGTCAGGGTTGCCCCCTATCACCTCTTCTTTTTGTATTGGCTCTGGAACCCCTGGCAGAGGCGATTCGCTCTCATCCGGATATACGAGGCATCGAATTAGCGGGTTGTCCCCATAAAATTTCCCTATTTGCCGATGATGTCCTTCTCACTTTGACCTCCCCCAGAAGTTCTTTACCAAACTTGCAAACCCTTTTGGATACCTTTGCTTCCCTTTCGGGGCTCCGGGTTAATCCCTCAAAATCGAAAGCGTTGTCGGTTAACCTCTCTCCTGGCCTGATGAGGGATTTACAGTCGGCATTCTCCTTTCAGTGGGTCTCCTCGCTGCCCTATCTGGGAATCCACCTTACCCCCACGTACTCCGGATTGTACCAGGCCAACTTTCCACCATTGTTCAAGAGACTAACGGATATGCTGTTGTCTTGGTCTCATTTGCCTTTGTCTTGGTTCGGCAGAATAACGGCTGTTCGTATGTCCTATCTCCCAAAACTATTATATTTTTTCCGTGTCTTGCCTGTTCAGGTTTCTTCGCATATCCTCCGCATACATCAGTGAAGAATTATGCAATTTATATGGGGTTTGACCCGCCCTCGAATCGCCAAACAGGTCTTGTTTGCTAAGCGAGTCAATGGTGGTCTTTCGGTTCCTAATTTACAGGCCTATTACATAGCTGCTAACATAGCCCCACTTTCGTGCCTTCATGAAACCTATCAGCTCCCGCTCTGGGCTATGCTTGACCTGGTTGACATCGACCCTATTCCTATCTCCTCATTACCCTGGCTCCCACCTGTGCATCGTCCGGCGGTCATGGGGCCCTGCTTGGCCCACTCCTTGCGACTATGGGACTCGGTAAAGTACTCTGCAGGGCTGATCTCCCCACATCTCCCACTCTTACGACTCTTACACTGCCCGCTGTTCCCTCCAGGTTGTGATAATCCCTCCCAATTTCTATGGTGGACCATGAACGGGTTCACAGATGTTCACTCACTGCTACGGCCTACCAGGATTTTGGCATTTGGCGCTTTACGCTCTTCTCACGGTATTCCCTTGCGTGAGCACTATCGCTATTTACAAATTCGCCACTTTCTTCAAAGCCTTATTAGGTTTCAATCTACCCCTTATACCTTGACCCCCTTTGAGAGCCTTTGTAGAGCCAGGCCCCATTCTCCGGGTCTAATATCACTGTGATATACTCGGCGGTGATATCAATAAAGAGACCCCCATTGAGGCCTTACCACCTTCAATGGGAGAAAGAGTTGGGGAGGCAGTTGGACCCTGAGGACTGGCAGACGATGACACTAACTCTGTCCAAATGCTCACGTAATGTGTCAATTTTGGAAAATGCCTATAAAGTATTGTATAGGTGGTACTACACACCGGCAAGATTGGCTCGCTTTATCCCAAATTATTCTCCACTTTGTTATAGGGGGTGTTCCCAGGAAGGCACCATGGCACATATTTGGTGGTCATGCCCGCGGGCGTGCAGACTGTGGATTAGGGTATATACTCTCCTCCGCAACCTTTTTCAGATTAATATCAAAAGAGACCCTTATGTAGCTCTCCTTGGTAAGCCCATCGTGGAACTACTGCGTCCAGAACGGCAACTAGCCCAACATCTTTTTACTGCAACTAGATTGACAATTGCGAGAGCATGGAAAACCCCTACACTAAGCTTTGAGGCAGTCAAGAACCGCCTGAACGATATCATGGTCAACGAGAAACTAACAGCTATTCTTTCTGATACGCAATGACAAGTTTCTCAGAGTCTGGCAACCTTGGATCACATATTACCACCCTTCTAGATTCAACGCTGCATTGCTGTCACTATAGGACCCCTCTTGCGCGCACCCCGTGGACCTCCTACTTCCCTCTTCTCTTTCTCCCTCTTCTCCTTCTCCTCTTCTTCTTGTCCTGCCTCCTTTTTTTTCTTTTTCTCTTTTCTCTTTCCCCCTCTTTCTCTCTCTTTCTCCAATTTTTTTATTTTTTTCTTCTTAGGCTCTTACTTGAGGTTTAACCGTTCTATCTTTTCTAGAGGATGCCAACTTTCAGGTTTTATTGTTGTGTATTATACACCCATTCTACAGGTTTACACCCATCCGGGCATGGCCCAGGTTCTGGACCATCAGGTCCTGAGGACTTTTTCATTTATTTTTTATTTTTATCTTGAATATAACATAAGATCACGGCTCATGCTTCCTTCCTGTTGGTGAGGGCTTTCGAGTCCAGATCTACTTTGTATACTGAATGCTATAACACTCTATTGCAAACCTGTACTGTTGATTTAAATGACAATAAACTTTTTTTTTGTAAAATAAAAATAAAAAAATACAATTATAAAGATAGTGAATTACATAAATATGGAGAATTCAGGTAACACAAAATGAATAATATATAAAGTTCATGCAATGAAGATGACGTCATTTTTGACGAAAACGTACACAAGGCAGAACCGGAAAGGCGTGACGTCACCACGCATGTGCGGCCCTGCACTGCATTGTGGGAATCATAATTTTCTCTAGACAGCGAGACGCCCACTGCCTTGTAAAAATTTTAGCGTGTTTTTAATACTACCCAGAATTTTACACAATGTGAGCTTGGTGCTCTGTTTCTTTTATTTATGTTACATACATTTTCCATATTTATGTAATTCATCTTTGTTCGCGTGGCATCCTACAGTGAAAGTTTTTTGTTATGTGTGTTTATCCTATGCATTTTTTTGCCACAGATCATTCGTATTGATTTTTTTTTACCATTCGCGCAGAATCACTTTTTACTTTTACAAAACAAAATAATTTATATAAAGATGTGTAGAGACAAAATTAATAATATACAAATAATTCATATAGAGTAATATATCATGCAAAAGTTCCAAAGTAAATGAACTACACATACAGAAACTCCACCCGATGCGTTTCGTCCAATAGGACATTATTAAGGGGTCTCAAAACGAAATAATAGGCTGTTAGTAAAAAATGCTCCTTGCATTGATGGTCAGCGGGAAAAATGCACCCTACATTGGTGGTCAGCGGGAAGAATGTTCCTTACATTGGTGGTCAGTGGGAAGAATGCTCCTTACATTGGGGGTCAGTGAGAAGAATGTCCCTTACATTGGTGATCAGTGGGAAGAATGTTCCTTACATTGGTGGTCAGTGAGAAGAATGTCCCTTACATTGGTGCTTAGTGGGAAGAATGTTCCTTACATTGGTGATCAGTGGGAAGAATGTCTCTTACATTGGGGGTCAGTGAGAAGAATGTCCCTTACATTGGAGGTCAGTGAGAAGAATGTCCCGTACATTGGGGGTCAGTGAGAAGAATGCCCCTTACATTGGTGGTCAGTGGGAAGAAAGTTCCTTACATTGGTGATCAGTGGGAAGAATGCTCCTTACATTGGTGATCAGTGGGACGAATGCCTCTTACATTGGTGATCAGTGGGAAGAATGCTCCTTACATTGGTGGTCAGTGGGAAGAAGGAGGAGGACACACCCAAAGAGCTCTCTCTGAGAACCAGCCTTTTTCAAGCCTGGGCCTTGCCTGCTAGCTTGGCCCAGGAATAATGCCTGATCCTGGGGGAGGCCCTGGGAGGGATCCCCCTGATGACACAGGGCCTAGTGAGGAGGAGGTGGAGGACCTGACTGTGGGTCCAGGTCCTGCTGTGGATGCAGATGTCTTCAGTCAGAAGATTATCGATCATTTTAGGGCGATTGGAAGAGCGGAAGAAAAACTTAAAGTTTTGAAGGCTGAGCACAAAACCTTCAAAACCAAATATTTCCAGGCCTGGAGTAAAAATCGTTCCGCCATGAAGCCTAAGCTACAGGAATTGGAGGAAAAGGTGAAGAAACAATCTTTATTATTGGAAAAGATGAAAGATAAAAGTGGAGCATTTAAAGAAAAATGTGATAATGAGAGGAGATTTGCCAGCTAGACAGCAAGTTCCATGGCCCCACCTGCTGTGGTGGACGGTGTCCTGACTGAGGAGCAGAAAGAGAAGGCCTTGTGCAAAGAGTTGCCTGGAGTTTCTGCTGGGACCTGTAGTTCCTCTGCTAAGTTTTCTGCACAAGGTATGCCTGCTGTTTGCAAAGAGATTGCCTCACCTGAGCCTCCCTGTGGTGGGGGAGGGGATCAGCATATTGCACCATGTGCAGTGGAAGAAGCCATGGAGGTTTCACCTGTTGCAGTGTCAGACCAGCCTGCACTGTCCCCTGATGGAAGTCCTGTCCTGATGGAAGAGAACCGGCCAGCTGAAGCTTCTACAAGCACAGCAGAGGGAACTGACTAGGGATGGGCCCGGTGCTCGATTCGAACCCATGTTCGAATCGAGCACCGGGCGTTCGCTCGCTCGTCGAGCCCAGAACTATTTGGGCCGTTCGCATCACATTCGTGTGATGCGAGCGGCCCCGCAATGCATTGCGGCCGGCGCGGCCGGCGCAGTGCATTGCTGGCTGATGATTGGCCAAGCATGCACTGTGACCCCGCATGCTTGGCCAATCACAGCGCCCGAAACTCGGAGAGCAATAATTGGCTACAGGCAGGACGCCTGTAGCCAATTACAGCTCAGGGGCTTTAGTACACGCCCCACCATTTAAAAGGCCGCCACGCCATCGGCCCCGGTCACATGAGTTCCGGCTTTAGGAGAGATTAGTCTGCTGATTCTGTCTTTGCTTGATACTGAAAGATTTGCTCTTCTTTGCTAAACCATTGGCTATTTCTTTGCTAAACCATTGCTACCTAAGTCATTGATCGTTCATTGCTGCTGATTGCACAGTTAGTGTGTTATTAGCTGCTGCTGGGGATTAGTCTGGTGCGTGCTTACTGTTAGTACAGTATTGCAGTAGTACCAACCGCAGTGCTGTTAGCACAGCATTGCACCCCAACAGCACCCATAGGACTTCTAGTGTGTTAGTGGCAGCAAACAGAGCTCCTATATTTTCTTCTCAGCAGCACCCATAGGACTTCTAGTGTGTTAGTGGCAGCAAACAGAGCTCCTATATTTTCTTCTCAGCAGCACCCATAGGACTTCTAGTGTGTTAGTGGCAGCAAACAGAGCTCCTATATTTTCTTCTCAGCAGCACCCATAGGACTTCTAATGTGTTAGTGGCATCACACAGAGTTCCTATATTTTCATCTCAGAAGCACCCATAGGACTTCTAGTGTGTTAGTGGCAGCAAACAGAGCTCCTATATTTTCTTCTCAGCAGCACCCATAGGACTTCTAGTGTGTTAGTGGCAGCAAACAGAGCTCCTATATTTTCTTCTCAGCAGCACCCATAGGACTTCTAGTGTGTTAGTGGCAGCAAACAGAGCTCCTATATTTTCTTCTCAGCAGCACCCATAGGACTTCTAGTGTGTTAGTGGCAGCAAACAGAGCTCCTATATTTTCTTCTCAGCAGCACCCATAGGACTTCTAGTGTGTTAGTGGCATCACACAGAGCTCCTATATTTTCTTCTCAGCAGCACCCATAGGACTTCTAGTGTGTTAGTGGCATCACACAGAGCTCCTATATTTTCTTCTCAGCAGCACCCATAGGACTTCTAGTGTGTTAGTGGCAGCAAACAGAGCTCCTATATTTTCTTCTCAGCAGCACCCATAGGACTTCTAATGTGTTAGTGGCATCACACAGAGTTCCTATATTTTCATCTCAGAAGCACCCATAGGACTTCTAGTGTGTTAGTGGCAGCAAACAGAGCTCCTATATTTTCTTCTCAGCAGCACCCATAGGACTTCTAGTGTGTTAGTGGCAGCAAACAGAGCTCCAATATTTTCTTCTCAGCAGCACCCATAGGACTTCTAATGTGTTAGTGGCATCACACAGAGTTCCTATATTTTCATCTCAGAAGCACCCATAGGACTTCTAGTGTGTTAGTGGCAGCAAACAGAGCTCCTATATTTTCTTCTCAGCAGCACCCATAGGACTTCTAGTGTGTTAGTGGCATCACACAGAGCTCCTATATTTTCTTCTCAGCAGCACCCATAGGACTTCTAGTGTGTTAGTGGCAGCAAACAGAGCTCCTATATTTTCTTCTCAGCAGCACCCATAGGACTTCTAATGTGTTAGTGGCATCACACAGAGTTCCTATATTTTCATCTCAGAAGCACCCATAGGACATCTAGTGTGTTAGTGGCATCACACAGAGCTCCTATATTTTCATCTCAGAAGCACCCATAGGACTTCTAGTGTGTTAGTGGCAGCAAACAGAGCTCCTATATTTTCTTCTCAGCAGCACCCATAGGACTTCTAGTGTGTTAGTGGCATCACACAGAGTTCCTATATTTTCATCTCAGAAGCACCCATAGGACTTCTAGTGTGCTAGTGGCAGCAAACAGAGCTCCTATATTTTCTTCTCAGCAGCACCCATAGGACTTCTAGTGTGTTAGTGGCAGCAAACAGAGCTCCTATATTTTCTTCTCAGCAGCACCCATAGGACTTCTAGTGTGTTAGTGGCAGCAAACAGAGCTCCTATATTTTCTTCTCAGCAGCACCCATAGGACTTCTAGTGTGTTAGTGGCAGCAAACAGAGCTCCTATATTTTCTTCTCAGCAGCACCCATAGGACTTCTAGTGTGTTAGTGGCATCACACAGAGCTCCTATATTTTCTTCTCAGCAGCACCCATAGGACTTCTAGTGTGTTAGTGGCAGCAAACAGAGCTCCTATATTTTCTTCTCAGCAGCACCCATAGGACTTCTAATGTGTTAGTGGCATCACACAGAGTTCCTATATTTTCATCTCAGAAGCACCCATAGGACTTTTAGTGTGTTAGTGGCATCACACAGAGCTCCTATATTTTCATCTCAGAAGCACCCATAGGACTTCTAGTGTGTTAGTGGCAGCAAACAGAGCTCCTATATTTTCTTCTCAGCAGCACCCATAGGACTTCTAATGTGTTAGTGGCATCACACAGAGTTCCTATATTTTCATCTCAGAAGCACCCATAGGACTTCTAGTGTGTTAGTGGCATCACACAGAGCTCCTATATTTTCATCTCAGAAGCACCCATAGGACTTCTAGTGTGTTAGTGGCAGCAAACAGAGCTCCTATATTTTCTTCTCAGAAGCACCCATAGGACTTCTAGTGTGTTAGTGGCATCACACAGAGCTCCTATATTTTCATCTCAGAAGCACCCATAGGACTTCTAGTGTGTTAGTGGCATCACACAGAGCTCCTATATTTTCATCTCAGAAGCACCCATAGGACTTCTAGTGTGTTAGTGGCATCACACAGAGCTCCTATATTTTCATCTCAGAAGCACCCATAGGACTTCTAGTGTGTTAGTGGCATCACACAGAGCTCCTATATTTTCTTCTCAGCAGCACCCATAGGACTTCTAGTGTGTTAGTGGCAGCAAACAGAGCTCCTATATTTTCTTCTTAGCAGCACCCATAGGACTTCTAATGTGTTAGTGGCATCACACAGAGTTCCTATATTTTCATCTCAGAAGCACCCATAGGACTTCTAGTGTGTTAGTGGCATCACACAGAGCTCCTATATTTTCTTCTCAGCAGCACCCATAGGACTTCTAGTGTGTTAGTGGCAGCAAACAGAGCTCCTATATTTTCTTCTCAGCAGCACCCATAGGACTTCTAATGTGTTAGTGGCATCACACAGAGTTCCTATATTTTCATCTCAGAAGCACCCATAGGACTTCTAGTGTGTTAGTGGCAGCAAACAGAGCTCCTATATTTTCTTCTCAGCAGCACCCATAGGACTTCTAGTGTGTTAGTGGCAGCAAACAGAGCTCCTATATTTTCTTCTCAGCAGCACCCATAGGACTTCTAGTGTGTTAGTGGCATCACACAGAGTTCCTATATTTTCATCTCAGAAGCACCCATAGGACTTCTAGTGTGTTAGTGGCATCACACAGAGCTCCTATATTTTCATCTCAGAAGCACCCATAGGACTTCTAGTGTGTTAGTGGCAGCAAACAGAGCTCCTATATTTTCTTCTCAGCAGCACCCATAGGACTTCTAATGTGTTAGTGGCATCACACAGAGTTCCTATATTTTCATCTCAGAAGCACCCATAGGACTTCTAGTGTGTTAGTGGCATCAAACAGAGCTCCTATATTTTCTTCTCAGCAGCACCCATAGGACTTCTAGTGTGTTAGTGGCATCACACAGAGTTCCTATATTTTCATCTCAGAAGCACCCATAGGACTTCTAGTGTGTTAGTGGCAGCAAACAGAGCTCCTATATTTTCTTCTCAGCAGCACCCATAGGACTTCTAGTGTGTTAGTGGCATCACACAGAGCTCCTATATTTTCTTCTCAGCAGCACCCATAGGACTTCTAGTGTGTTAGTGGCATCACACAGAACTCCTATATTTTCTTCTCAGCAGCACCCATAGGACTTCTAGTGTGTTAGTGGCAGCAAACAGAGCTCCTATATTTTCTTCTCAGCAGCACCCATAGGACTTCTAATGTGTTAGTGGCATCACACAGAGTTCCTATATTTTCATCTCAGAAGCACCCATAGGACTTCTAGTGTGTTAGTGGCAGCAAACAGAGCTCCTATATTTTCTTCTCAGCAGCACCCATAGGACTTCTAATGTGTTAGTGGCATCACACAGAGTTCCTATATTTTCATCTCAGAAGCACCCATAGGACTTCTAGTGTGTTAGTGGCATCACACAGAGCTCCTATATTTTCTTCTCAGCAGCACCCATAGGACTTCTAGTGTGTTAGTGGCAGCAAACAGAGCTCCTATATTTTCTTCTCAGCAGCACCCATAGGACTTCTAGTGTGTTAGTGGCATCACACAGAGTTCCTATATTTTCATCTCAGAAGCACCCATAGGACTTCTAGTGTGTTAGTGGCATCACACAGAGCTCCTATATTTTCTTCTCAGAAGCACCCATAGGACTTCTAGTGTGTTAGTGGCAGCAAACAGAGTTCCTATATTTTCATCTCAGAAGCACCCATAGGACTTCTAGTGTGTTAGTGGCAGCAAACAGAGCTCCTATATTTTCTTCTCAGCAGCACCCATAGGACTTCTAGTGTGTTAGTGGCATCACACAGAGTTCCTATATTTTCATCTCAGAAGCACCCATAGGACTTCTAGTGTGTTAGTGGCAGCAAACAGAGCTCCTATATTTTCTTCTCAGCAGCACCCATAGGACTTCTAGTGTGTTAGTGGCAGCAAACAGAGCTCCTATATTTTCTTCTCAGCAGCACCCATAGGACTTCTAATGTGTTAGTGGCATCACACAGAGTTCCTATATTTTCATCTCAGAAGCACCCATAGGACTTCTAGTGTGTTAGTGGCATCACACAGAGCTCCTATATTTTCATCTCAGAAGCACCCATAGGACTTCTAGTGTGTTAGTGGCAGCAAACAGAGCTCCTATATTTTCTTCTTAGCAGCACCCATAGGACTTCTAATGTGTTAGTGGCATCACACAGAGTTCCTATATTTTCTTCTCAGCAGCACCCATAGGACTTCTAGTGTGTTAGTGGCATCACACAGAGTTCCTATATTTTCATCTCAGAAGCACCCATAGGACTTCTAGTGTGTTAGTGGCATCACACAGAGCTCCTATATTTTCTTCTCAGAAGCACCCATAGGACTTCTAGTGTGTTAGTGGCAGCAAACAGAGCTCCTATATTTTCTTCTCAGCAGCACCCATAGGACTTCTAGTGTGTTAGTGGCATCACACAGAGTTCCTATATTTTCATCTCAGAAGCACCCATAGGACTTCTAGTGTGTTAGTGGCAGCAAACAGAGCTCCTATATTTTCTTCTCAGCAGCACCCATAGGACTTCTAGTGTGTTAGTGGCAGCAAACAGAGCTCCTATATTTTCTTCTCAGCAGCACCCATAGGACTTCTAATGTGTTAGTGGCATCACACAGAGTTCCTATATTTTCATCTCAGAAGCACCCATAGGACTTCTAGTGTGTTAGTGGCATCACACAGAGCTCCTATATTTTCATCTCAGAAGCACCCATAGGACTTCTAGTGTGTTAGTGGCAGCAAACAGAGCTCCTATATTTTCTTCTCAGCAGCACCCATAGGACTTCTAATGTGTTAGTGGCATCACACAGAGTTCCTATATTTTCATCTCAGAAGCACCCATAGGACTTCTAGTGTGTTAGTGGCATCACACAGAGCTCCTATATTTTCTTCTCAGAAGCACCCATAGGACTTCTAGTGTGTTAGTGGCAGCAAACAGAGCTCCTATATTTTCTTCTCAGCAGCACCCATAGGACTTCTAGTGTGTTAGTGGCAGCAAACAGAGCTCCTATATTTTCTTCTCAGCAGCACCCATAGGACTTCTAATGTGTTAGTGGCATCACACAGAGTTCCTATATTTTCATCTCAGAAGCACCCATAGGACTTCTAGTGTGTTAGTGGCATCACACAGAGCTCCTATATTTTCATCTCAGAAGCACCCATAGGACTTCAAGTGTGTTAGTGGCATCACACAGAGCTCCTATATTTTCATCTCAGAAGCACCCATAGGACTTCTAGTGTGTTAGTGGCATCACACAGAGCTCCTATATTTTCTTCTCAGAAGCACCCATAGGACTTCTAGTGTGTTAGTGGCAGCAAACAGAGCTCCTATATTTTCTTCTTAGCAGCACCCATAGGACTTCTAATGTGTTAGTGGCATCACACAGAGTTCCTATATTTTCATCTCAGAAGCACCCATAGGACTTCTAGTGTGTTAGTGGCATCACACAGAGCTCCTATATTTTCTTCTCAGCAGCACCCATAGGACTTCTAGTGTGTTAGTGGCAGCAAACAGAGCTCCTATATTTTCTTCTCAGAAGCACCCATAGGACTTCTAGTGTGTTAGTGGCAGCAAACAGAGCTCCTATATTTTCTTCTCAGCAGCACCCATAGGACTTCTAGTGTGTTAGTGGCATCACACAGAGTTCCTATATTTTCATCTCAGAAGCACCCATAGGACTTCTAGTGTGTTAGTGGCATCACACAGAGCTCCTATATTTTCTTCTCAGCAGCACCCATAGGACTTCTAGTGTGTTAGTGGCATCACACAGAGTTCCTATATTTTCATCTCAGAAGCACCCATAGGACTTCTAGTGTGTTAGTGGCAGCAAACAGAGCTCCTATATTTTCTTCTCAGCAGCACCCATAGGACTTCTAATGTGTTAGTGGCATCACACAGAGTTCCTATATTTTCATCTCAGAAGCACCCATAGGACTTCTAGTGTGTTAGTGGCAGCAAACAGAGCTCCTATATTTTCTTCTCAGCAGCACCCATAGGACTTCTAGTGTGTTAGTGGCAGCAAACAGAGCTCCTATATTTTCTTCTCAGCAGCACCCATAGGACTTCTAATGTGTTAGTGGCATCACACAGAGTTCCTATATTTTCATCTCAGAAGCACCCATAGGACTTCTAGTGTGTTAGTGGCATCACACAGAGCTCCTATATTTTCATCTCAGAAGCACCCATAGGACTTCTAGTGTGTTAGTGGCAGCAAACAGAGCTCCTATATTTTCTTGTCAGCAGCACACATAGTACCTATAGTGTGTTAGTGTCAGCACCCATAGGACCTACAGTGTGTTGTGAGCACACATAGGAGTTCTATTTTTTATACTATATACACTACCGACTACAATGGCTGGAAGACCGCCAAGGAGAGGCAGAGCGTGCCGAGGCAAGAACGCAGGGCAGGCAGGCTCTGTTTCTAGAGACAACAGTGCTGGCCGTGGACGTGGTCGTGCATCGTCATCAGCACGTGGCCATGGGACACGCTTGTCTTTGTTTTCGGCAGCTGGACATGTGGAGCCGCATCATGCCGAAGGCTTGGTAGAATGGATGACCAAGCCCTCCTCATCCTCCTCATCCTCTCTCACCCAGGCTCAGGGTACTGGCAGAGCAGCTGCCAACGCGTACTCAATGGCATCATCAGCCACCCCTTCCCTAGACCCACCATGTCCTCCTGAGGAGTCCCCCGAACTGTTTGAGCACAGTGTTGGGTACATGCTCCAGGAGGATGCCCAACGATTCGAAGGCTCGGATGATGATACCCAGCTTGAGGAAGTCAGTAGTGTGCGCGCAGAGAGAGGGGATGCTGAAGGACAGCAATCTGGCAGTAGTGTTCCACCAGCTGCAGCTTACTGCCAGGTTTGCTCTAGTGGTGAAGAGGGAGGGGATGATGAGGTCACTGACTCCACGTGGGTGCCTGAAGGGAGAGAGGAGGAGGAGGAGGAGGATGCAGCGTCACATGTCCAACGAGGCAGGATGCCCCCTGGAGGCCAGCTAGAGGCCAGCACAGCAACTGTACCACACCGCAGAGCTCCGCCTGTGCAGGGCGCTGCCTCTGCACGTTATCACAAAAGTTCTTTGGTGTGGGCCTTTTTTGAGACGAGTGCATCAGATCGCACCACTGCTATTTGCAATATTTGTCTCAAGCGTATCTCGCGTGGCCAAAATATCAGCCGCTTGGGCACCACAAGCATGAGCAGACATATGTCGACCTGCCATGCAGCTCGTTGGCAAGCACACATAAAAGACCCACACCAAAGAACAAAGCGGACCTCTCCTTGCTCCTCATCAGCTGGGATCTCCATCCCCACTATATCTTCAGTCCTCTCTGAAAGCTGCTCTGAGAGGACTGAAGGTGTAGAATTAGGTGTGTCACAACCAAGTACTTGCAGTACACCGACGTCCGATTGTAGCAGGCAAATTTCCCTGCCCCAGCTGCTGGACCGTCGAAAGAAGTATACTCCCAGCCATCCACATGCCCAGCGGTTGAATGCTAGCTTGGCTAAATTGCTAGCACTTCAACTGCTGCCTTTTCAGTTGATAGACTCGGCCCCCTTCCGTGAGTTTGTTCAATGTGCGGTTCCTCAGTGGCAGGTTCCCAAACGCCACTTTTTCTCACGGAAGGCGATTCCGTCTCTCTACTGGCATGTGGAAGGCAATGTCCATGCCTCGCTGGACAGGGCGGTCAGCGGTAAGGTGCATATTACCGCTGACTCATGGTCCAGCAGGCATGGACAGGGACGTTATCTTTCTTTCACGGCCCATTGGGTCACTCTATTGGCAGCTGGGAGGGATGCAGGACAAGGTGCAGTAGTGTTGGAGGTTGTTCCGCCACCACGCCTCCAAAATGCTACTACTGGTTGTGACACACCTCTCTCCTCCACCCCCTCCTCTTCTTCTTCCTCCATGTCCTCTTCGAGTGCTCTGTCCTCGGAACCAGCGGTGCTCCGTAGGCGTACAAGGGGCTACGCGAGTACGCAGGCAAAAAGATGCCATGCCGTGCTTGCGCTGGTGTGTTTGGGGGACAGGAGCCACACTGGGCCAGAGGTTCTGGCAGCTCTGCAGGGGCAGGCCGAGAGGTGGTTGACGCCACGCCAGCTTAAGCCAGGAATGGTCGTTTCTGATAATGGCACCAACCTCCTCTCCGCCCTGCGACAGGGGCAGCTCACCCATGTGCCCTGTATGGCTCACGTCCTCAACCTGGTGGTGCAGCGGTTCTTGGGCAGGTTCCCAGGCTTACAGGATGTCCTGAGGCAGGCCAGGAAAGTCTGTGTGCATTTCCGCCGATCTTATAATGCCAGTGCTCGGCTGACTGAGCTGCAAAAGGAGCTGAACCTGCCCAAGAACCGCCTAATATGTGACATGCCCACCAGGTGGAACTCAACGTTGGCCATGCTGCAGCGACTGCACACGCAGCAGAGGGCCATCAATGAGTACCTTTGCGACTACGGCACCAGGACAGGGTCAGGGGAGCTTGGCTTTTTTTCCCCACGCCAGTGGAGCATGATCAGGGATGCATGCACTGTCCTCTCACCATTTGAGGAGGCCACGAGGATGGTGAGCAGTGACAGTGCATGCATCAGTGACACTGTACCTCTTGTCCACCTGTTGGAGCATACGCTGCGTGGGATAATGGACAGGGCACTTGAGGCAGAACAGAGGCAGGAAGAGGAGGACTTCCTTGTCTCTCAAGGCCCCCTTTATCCAGACAATGTTCCTTCTGTCCCACCCATCACACAGGAAGAGGAGGAGGAGGAGGAGGAGGAGGATTGTGTGAGCATGGAGGTGGAGCCTGGCACTCAGCATCAGCAGCAGCAGTCTTTTAGGGATGATGTACAGTCCCAACAAACCAGTGGACTTGTACGTGGCTGGGAGGAGGTGGCTGGCGATCATGTCATCCTCAGTGACCCAGAAGACTCCGGACCGAATGCCTCAGCTAACCTACGCTGCATGGCCTCCCTGATCCTGCAAAGCCTGCGGAAGGATCCTCGTGTTCTTCGGATCAAGGAGAGTGACCATTACTGGCTGGCCACTCTCCTTGATCCACGGTACAAGGGTAAGGTTGCGGACCTTATCTTGCCGTCGCAGAGGGAGCAGAGGATGAGACATCTCAGGGAGGCCTTGCAGAAAGGTCTGTGCAACGCGTTCCCAGAAACTGGGAGGTTACAAACTCCTGGTCCTGGACGACGAGTTGCTGAGGCTTCTGTCAGTAGCAGAAGGAGCGGTGGGGAAGGTGGATGTCTGACCGATGCGTTCAGACAATTTTTTAGTCCGCAGCCCCAAGGTATGATCGGTTCCAGCAACCATCGCCAGCGTCTGATATACATGGTGCAGGAATACCTAGGGGCAAGGTCAGACTTGGACACCTTTCCCACCGAAAATCCTCTGGCTTACTGGGTCCTGAGGATGGATCACTGGCCAGAGCTTGCACAGTATGCAATTGAGCTACTGGCCTGTCCTGCATCCAGCGTTCTTTCCGAACGCACATTCAGTGCTGCTGGAGGATTTGTCACCGATCATAGGGTGCGCCTGTCCACCGACTCGGTTGATCGACTGACCTTCATAAAAATGAATCAGTCTTGGATCACCACCAGCTACCAGACACCTGAAGCGGATATAACAGAATAATTTATAATGTCACATCCCTTCAAGACTGCCTATGCTGATGCTGAGTGACTGTCCTGTTATGTTCACTGACTATCCTCTTCCTCCTCCTCAATGATCCATGCCACCACACCAGTGCCTAAGGCACAATTTTTCAGCCCCTGTATAACAGGGGCGTGTAATTACAATTTTTTAAAAAGATGCTTCGCAACAGGTGTGACTGCTGTGCTCCAAGTACAGTATCTGTGAGGGGTTGCAGTGTTGTGGCACCAGCACCAATGCCTAAGGCACAATTTTTCAGCCCCTGTTTAACAGGGGCGTGTAATTACAAATCTTGATCTAATAGTTCACAGCAGGGCCCATTCCTGCGCCCACCAAGAGTAACTATGAGGGCCTACAGTCTTGTGGCAACACCGTCCACCACCACCACCAAAGGCCCAATTTTTCTGCCCTGTTCAACAGGTGCATGCAATTACAAATCTTGATCTAATAACTCACAGCAGGGCCCATTCCTGCACCCACCAAGAGTAACTGTGAGGGCTTACAGTCTTGTGGCAACACCGTCCACCACCACCACCACCACCACCAAAGGCCCAATTTTTCTGCCCGGTTCAACAGGTGCATGCAAGTACAAATCTTGATCTATTAACTCACAGCAGGGCCCATTCCTGTGCCCACCAGTCTTGTGGCTACACCAACATCTAATAGGGCAAATTTCTGCAGAGTATATACGGCAGGCCCCTACTTTCAAACATCCAACTTACAAACGACTCCTACTTGCAAACGGCAAGAGAAAACAGGAAGTGAGAGGAAATCTACCCCTAGGAAGGAAAATTCTATCCTGTTAGATTTAATTTGGGAAAAAGGTATCTCCTCTCTACTGATGCTTTATCACCAATCCTTGTTTCAATTAAAACCCCACTTTTCCAAAAACATTTGTCATTGGGACGGAAAGTGAGGTGACATGTTCTGAACAGATGTGCAAAGACAGCAAATGTTACAGGGGTGATAACCCCTCCCTATGTTCTCCAAAAAGCTTAAAAATTGATTTTTTTGGGATGTAGCTACACTTCATAATGTACCTGTTCAGATTCTACTTAAGAACAAACCTACAGTCCATGTCTTGTTTGCACCACCTATATACTGCTGTTCAGAGTATATAGGGTTGTAGGTATAGGGTTTTATTTTGGGTGCGGGGTCCCCCTTAGTATCCATACAAGACCCAAAGGGGCTGGGGTGGGGGGGGGGGGGGGGGTGATGGGGTAGCCATGCCATTTTTCTCAAGGATTTTCAGCCATATGGCGGCCAGGACAAGACATGACATTAAAGCCGCAAGTGGTTTTAAATGGCTTCTTTTTTTCCTTTACAAATGTCATTTTGTGCAAGGACAGTTCTAAACACGGGAAACACATGCCACTTCACAGGCATACTTTAGACACCCCCCAGGTACCATATTTAAAGGAAAATTTCACTTTTTTTTTTTCACTTTATGCATCATTAAAATGACTGCTCCCGAAAAAACTTTAGTTTTTAAAATTTCTTTTTGCATTGATATATGTCCCCTGGGGCAGGACCGGGTCCCCAAACCTGTTTTATGACATTAACATGCATATTGGCCGTTGTAATTAGCAATTTTGATTTCGAACGTTCGCGTCCATTATAACGAATAGGGTTCGAAAATTCGCGCGAACTTTCGGTCCGTTCGAAGGTTCTGGTGCGAACCGAACCCGGGGGTGTTCGGCTCATCCCTAGAACTGACACTGCTGGGAAGACTGCAGGAACTGTGAATATTCCAGCAAGTACTAAGAATGACAGTATTGATAAAACAATGGATGTGGTGGGTGGTGGTGAAGGGGTTAATACTGCTGGGAAAAATAAAAATGACATTCCTCCCCCTGCTCAGCAGAGGAAAGATTCATCGATTATTCAGACCAAATCTGTACAATCGATATCTGCTACAAATCTGTCAGATGGTTCAAAACTAGGGATGAGCTTCGTGTTCGAGTCGAACATACGTTCGACTCGAACATTGGCTGTTCGATCGTTCGACGAAGATCGAACGATTTGGGCCGTTCGCGCCAAATTCGAGTGACGCGAACGGCCCACAATGCACTACGCCATCGCAGTGTCATCCAGGCGCTGTGATTGGCCAAGCATGCACTGTGACCCCGCATGCTTGGCCAATCACAGCGCCGGCAGCGAGGAGAGCAATGATTGGCCACAGGCAGGATGCCTGTGGCCAATTATTGCTGAGGGTGTTTAGTACACGCCCCACACTATAAAAGGCCGCCAGCACGGCGGCCTAGTGTAGTGTGTTCCGGAGCAGGGATAGAGTAGCATAGGCAGGGACAGTGACTGTTATTTCTTTCTTGCTTAACCTGGATTCCTTTAGTTTAGGGAAAGAGAAGGATAGGTAGGGAGAGTGTCAGTGTGTTTTGTGCTTCTGCTATAGTGTGCTTAAAAAAAAACATTTATTCTAGGGACAGAAAACTCTAGGTAGGGACAGTGTCAGTTTCTTTCACTCTGCAAGTCCTTGTTTCCAGGGACCTGGAAGGACAGTGAGTGAATTGTCCTTTTGCTATATTGTGATTAAAAAAAACATTTATTCTAGGGACAGAAAACTCTAGGTAGGGACAGTGTCAGTTTCTTTCACTCTGCAAGTCCTTGTTTCCAGGGACCTGGAAGGACAGTGAGTGAATTGTCCTTTTGCTATATTGTGATTAAAAAAAACATTTATTCTAGGGACAGAAAACTCTAGGTAGGGACAGTGTCAGTTTCTTTCACTCTGCAAGTCCTTGTTTCCAGGGACCTGGAAGGACAGTGAGTGAATTGTCCTTTTGCTATATTGTGATTAAAAAAAACATTTATTCTAGGGACAGAAAACTCTAGGTAGGGACAGTGTCAGTTTCTTTCACTCTGCAAGTCCTTGTTTCCAGGGACCTGGAAGGACAGTGAGTGAATTGTCCTTTTGCTATATTGTGATTAAAAAAAACATTTTTTTCTAGGGACAGAAAACTGTAGGTAGGGAGAGTATTTTTTTTCTTTCACTCTGCAAGTCCTTGTTTCCAGGGACCTGTAAGGACAGTGAGTTAATTGTCCTTGTGCTATATTGTGCTGAAAAAAACATTTATTCCAGGGACAGAAAACTCTAGGTAGGGACAGTGTCAGTTTCTTTCACTCTGCAAGTCCTTGTTTCCAGGGACCTGGAAGGACAGTGAGTGAATTGTCCTTTTGCTATATTGTGATTAAAAAAAACATTTTTTTCTAGGGACAGAAAACTGTAGGTAGGGAGAGTGTTTTTTTTCTTTCACTCTGCAAGTCCTTGTTTCCAGGGACCTGTAAGGACAGTGAGTTAATTTTCCTTGTGCTATATTGTGATTAAAAAAAACATTTATTCTAGGGACAGAAAACTCTAGGTAGGGACAGTGTCAGTTTCTTTCACTCTGCAAGTCCTTGTTTCCAGGGACCTGGAAGGACAGTGAGTGAATTGTCCTTTTGCTATATTGTGATTAAAAAAAACATTTATTCTAGGGACAGAAAACTCTAGGTAGGGACAGTGTCAGTTTCTTTCACTCTGCAAGTCCTTGTTTCCAGGGACCTGGAAGGACAGTGAGTGAATTGTCCTTTTGCTATATTGTGATTAAAAAAAACATTTTTTTCTAGGGACAGAAAACTGTAGGTAGGGAGAGTATTTTTTTTCTTTCACTCTGCAAGTCCTTGTTTCCAGGGACCTGTAAGGACAGTGAGTTAATTGTCCTTGTGCTATATTGTGCTGAAAAAAACATTTATTCCAGGGACAGAAAACTCTAGGTAGGGACAGTGTCAGTTTCTTTCACTCTGCAAGTCCTTGTTTCCAGGGACCTGGAAGGACAGTGAGTGAATTGTCCTTTTGCTATATTGTGATTAAAAAAAACATTTTTTTCTAGGGACAGAAAACTGTAGGTAGGGAGAGTATTTTTTTTCTTTCACTCTGCAAGTCCTTGTTTCCAGGGACCTGTAAGGACAGTGAGTTAATTGTCCTTGTGCTATATTGTGCTGAAAAAAACATTTATTCCAGGGACAGAAAACTCTAGGTAGGGACAGTGTCAGTTTCTTTCACTCTGCAAGTCCTTGTTTCCAGGGACCTGGAAGGACAGTGAGTGAATTGTCCTTTTGCTATATTGTGATTAAAAAAAACATTTTTTTCTAGGGACAGAAAACTGTAGGTAGGGAGAGTGTTTTTTTTCTTTCACTCTGCAAGTCCTTGTTTCCAGGGACCTGTAAGGACAGTGAGTTAATTTTCCTTGTGCTATATTGTGATTAAAAAAAACATTTATTCTAGGGACAGAAAACTCTAGGTAGGGACAGTGTCAGTTTCTTTCACTCTGCAAGTCCTTGTTTCCAGGGACCTGGAAGGACAGTGAGTGAATTGTCCTTTTGCTATATTGTGATTAAAAAAAACATTTTTTTCTAGGGACAGAAAACTGTAGGTAGGGAGAGTATTTTTTTTCTTTCACTCTGCAAGTCCTTGTTTCCAGGGACCTGTAAGGACAGTGAGTTAATTGTCCTTGTGCTATATTGTGCTGAAAAAAACATTTATTCCAGGGACAGAAAACTCTAGGTAGGGACAGTGTCAGTTTCTTTCACTCTGCAAGTCCTTGTTTCCAGGGACCTGGAAGGACAGTGAGTGAATTGTCCTTTTGCTATATTGTGATTAAAAAAAACATTTTTTTCTAGGGACAGAAAACTGTAGGTAGGGAGAGTGTTTTTTTTCTTTCACTCTGCAAGTCCTTGTTTCCAGGGACCTGTAAGGACAGTGAGTTAATTTTCCTTGTGCTATATTGTGATTAAAAAAAACATTTTTTCTAGGGACAGAAAACTGTAGGTAGGGAGAGTGTTTTTTTTCTTTCACTCTGCAAGTCCTTGTTTCCAGGGACAGAGAAGGACACCTGAAGGTAGCCCTTATTGCTTTTTTCCCATCTCCCTGCAGGCCATCTATTAGAATGTCTGGAAGGCAAACAAGGAGAGGCAGACAGTCAGGAGGCAATAAAAGAGGGCAAGCAGGCTCTGTGTCTGGGGGCAACAGTGCTGGTCGTGGACGCGGTGCATTGTCATCAGCACATGGCCATGGGACACGCTTGTCCTTCTTTTCGGCAGCTGGACATGTTGAGCCACATCATGCCGAAGACTTGGTAGAGTGGATGACCAAGCCCTCCTCCTCCTCCTCATCCTCTCTCACCCAGGCTCAGGGTACTGGAAAAGCAGCTGCCAAAGCGTCGTCTTCCCTGGTATCAATGTCAGACAAATCATCAGTCACTCCTTCCCTAGACCCACCATGTCCTCCTCCTGAGGAGTCCCCCGAACTGTTTCAGCACAGTGTTGGGTACATGCTCCAGGAGGATGCCCAGCGTTTCGAAGGGTCTGATGATGAAACCCAGCTAGAGGAAGGCAGTAGCGTGAGAGCAGACAGAGGGGATGCTCAAGAAGGACACCAATCTGGCAGTCATGTTCCAGCAGCTGCAGCATACTGCCAGATTGGCTCCAGTGATGAGGAGGGAGGGGATGATGAGGTCAATGACTCCACGTGGGTGCCTAATAGGAGAGAGGAGGAGGAGGAGGATGAGGAGGAGGCACATCTCCAACGAGGCAGGATGCCCTTTGGTGGCCAGCGTAAGGGCAGTACACCGACGGAATCACACCGCAGAGCTCCGCCTGTGCAGGGCGCTGCCTCTGCCCGTCATTCAAAAAGTTCTTTGGTGTGGGCCTTTTTTGAGGCTAGTGCATCAGATCGCACAGCTGCTGTTTGCAACATATGTCTCAAGCGTATATCGCGTGGCCAAAACATCAGCCGCTTGGGTACCACATGCCTGACCAGACATATGTTGACCTGCCATGCAGCTCGTTGGCAAGCCTACCTCAAAGACCCACACCAAAGAACAAAGCGGACCTCTCCTTGCACCGCATCAGCTGGGATCTCCAACCCCACTATAACTTCAGTCCTCTCTGAAACATGCACTGAGAGGAATGAAGGTGTAGAATTAGGTGTGTCACAGCCAAGTACTTGCGCCCACTCTGCTAGCAGTACACCGACGTCCGATTCTAGCAGGCAAATTTCCCTGCCCCAGCTGCTGGACCGTCGAAAGAAGTTCACTCCCAGCCATCCACATGCCCAGCGGTTGAATGCTAGCTTGGCTAAATTGCTAGCGCTTCAACTGCTGCCTTTTCAGTTGGTAGACTCGGCCCCCTTCCGTGAGTTTGTGCAATGTGCGGTTCCTCAGTGGCAGGTTCCCAAACGCCACTTTTTCTCACGGAAGGCTATTCCGGCTCTCTACCGGCATGTGGAAGGCAATGTCTTGGCCTCGCTGGACAGGGCGGTCAGCGGTAAGGTGCATATTACCGCTGACTCATGGTCCAGCAGGCATGGACAGGGACGTTACCTTTCTTTCACGGCCCATTGGGTCACTCTTTTGGCAGCTGGGAAGGATTCAGGACAAGGTGCAGTAGTGTTGGAGGTTGTCCCACCGCCACGCCTCCAAAATGCTACTACTGGTTGTGACACACCTCTCTCCTCCACCCCCTCCTCTTCTTCTTCCTCCATGGCCTCTTCCTGTGGTTTGTCCTATGAACCAGCGGTGCTCCGTAGCCGTTCACGGGGCTACGCAAGTACGCAGGCAAAAAGATGCCATGCCGTGCTTGCGCTGGTGTGTTTGGGGGACAGAAGCCACACTGGGGCAGAGGTCCTGTCTGCTCTGCAGGGCCAGGCCGAGAGGTGGTTGACGCCACGCCAGCTTAAGCCAGGAATGGTGGTTTGCGACAATGGCACCAACCTCCTCTCCGCCCTCCGACAGGGACAACTGACCCATGTGCCCTGTGTGGCTCACGTCCTTAACCTGGTGGTGCAGCGGTTCTTGGGCAGGTACCCGGGCTTACAGGATGTCCTGAGGCAGGCCAGGAAAGTCTGTGTGCATTTCCGCAGATCTTATAATGCCAGTGCTCGCCTGGCTGAGCTGCAAAAGGAGTTGAACCTGCCCAAGAACCGCCTTATATGTGACATGCCCACCAGGTGGAACTCAACGTTGGCCATGCTGCAGCGGCTGCACACGCAGCAGAGGGCCATCAATGAGTACCTGTGCGACTACGGCACCAGGACAGGGTCAGGGGAGCTTGGTTTTTTTTCTCCACGCCAGTGGGGCATGATCAGGGATGCATGCACTGTCCTGGCACCATTTGAGGAGGCCACGAGGATGGTGAGCAGTGACAGTGCATGCATCAGTGACACTGTACCTCTTGTCCACCTGTTGGAGCACACGCTGCGTGGAATAATGGACAGGGCACTTGAGGCAGAACAGAGGCAGGAAGAGGAGGACTTCCTTGCCTCTCAAGGCCCCCTTTACCCAGACAGTGTTCCTTCTGTCCCACCCATCGCACAGGAAGAGGAGGAGGAGGAGGAGGAGGAGGAGGATTGTGTCAGCATGGAGGTGGAGGCTGGCACTCAGCATCATCAGCAGCAGTCTTTTAGGGATGATTTACAGTCCCAAGAAACCAGTGGACTTGTACGTGGCTGGGAGGAGGTGGCTGCGGATCATGTCGTCCTTAGTGACCCAGAGGACTCCGGAGCGAATGCCTCAGCAAACCTACGCTGCATGGCCTCCCTGATCCTGCAAAGTCTGCGGAAGGATCCTCGTATTCTTCGGATCAAGGAGAGGGACCATTACTGGCTGGCCACTCTCCTTGATCCACGGTACAAGGGTAAGGTTGCGGACCTTATGTTACCGTCGCAGAGGGAGCAGAGGATGAGACAACTCCGGGAGGCCTTGCAGAAAGGTCTGTGCAACGCGTTCCCAGAGACTGGGAGGTTGCAAACTCCTGGTCCTGGACAACGAGTTGCTGAGGCTTCGGCCAGTCAAAGAAGGAGCGGTGGGGAAGGTGGCCGTCTGACCGATGCGTTCAGACAATTCTTTAGTCCGCAGCCCCAAAGTATGATTGGTTCCAGCAACCATCGCCAGCGTCTGATAAACATGGTGCAGGAATATCTAGGGGCAAGGTCAGACTTGGACACCTTCCCCACCGAAAATCCTCTGGCTTACTGGGTCTTGAGGATGGATCACTGGCCAGAGCTTGCACAGTATGCAATTGAGCTACTGGCCTGTCCTGCATCCAGCGTTCTTTCGGAACGCACATTCAGTGCTGCTGGAGGATTTGTCACGGATCACAGGGTGCGCCTGTCCACCGACTCGGTTGATCGACTGACTTTCATCAAGATGAACCAGTCTTGGATCACCACCAGCTACCACACACCTGATGCTGATATAACAGACTAATTGATTTTAAAATGTCACATCCCTTCAAGACTGATGCTGATGCTGAGTGCCTGTGCTGTTATGTTGACTGGCTATCCTCCTCCTCCGAGTCCTCAATGATACGATTGATGATGATAGCTTGGAAGATCATTTTTGTTTATGGGTGCCGCCACCAGTGCCTAACGCCCAATTTTTCAGCCCCTGTTTAACAGGGGCGTGTAATTACAATTTTTGAAGCAATACTTTGCAACAGGGCTCATTGCTGTGCTCCAAGTACAGTATCTGTGAGGAGTTGCAGTGTTGTGCCACCAGTGCCTAAGGCCCAATTTTTCAGCCCCTGTTTAACAGGGGCGTGTCATTACAATTTTTGAAGCAATACTTTGCAACAGGGCTCATTGCTGTGCTCCAAGTACAGTATCTGTGAGGGGTTGCAGTGTTGTGCCACCAGTGCCTAAGGCCCAATTTTTCAGCCCCTGTTCAACAGGGGCATGTAATTACAATTCTTGATCTAATAATTCACAGCAGGGCCCATTGCTGCACCCACCAAGAGTAACTGTCAGGGCTTACAGTGTTGTGGCACCAGCACCACCATCAAAGGCCCAATTTTTACTACCACTGTTCAACAATTATATGTAATTAAAATTCCTGATATAATAGTTGACAGCAGGGCGTTCCAGCACCAACCAAGAGTAACTGTGAGTGCTTACAGTGTTGTGCCAACACCAACAACTAAGGGGCCTATTTCTGCAGAGTATATACGGCAGGTCCCTACTTTCAAACATCCAACTTACAAACGACTCCTACTTGCAAACGCAAGAAGACAACAGGAAGTGAGAGGAAATCTACCACTAGGAAGGAAAATTCTCTCCTGTAAGAATAAATATGGGAGAAAGGTGTCTCCTCTGTACTGATGCTTTATCAGCAATCCTTGTTTCAAGAAAAACACCACATTTCAAAAACAGTTGTCATTGGGACGGAAAGTGAGGTGAAATGTTCTGAACAGGGGCACAGACAGCAAAACAAATGTTACAGGGGTGATAACCCTTACCTATGTTTTCCAAAAAGTTTAAAAATAGATTTTTGGGCTGGAGCTACACTTCAACAATGTACCTGTTCAAAATTACAAACAGATTCTACATAAGAACAAACCTACAGTCCCTGTCTTGTATGCACCGCCTGTATACGGCTGTTCAGAGTATATAGGGCCTTTTTTATTTTATGTGCGGGGTTCCCCTTAATATCCATACAAGACCCAAAGGGGCTGGTAATGGGCTGGGGTAGGGGGGGGGGGGTCATGGGGTAGCTATGCCATTTTTCTTAAAGAATTTCATCCATATTACCGGGACCAGACATTACATTAAAGCCGCAAGCAGTTTTAAATGGCTTTTTTTTCCTTTAGAAGTGTCATTTTGTGCAGGGACAGTTCTAAACACGGGAAACACGTGGCACTTCACAGGCATACTTTAGACACCCCCCAGGTACGATATTTAAAGGAATATTTGACTTTTTTTATTTCACTTTATGCATCATTAAAATGACTGCTCCCGAAAAACGACCGTTTTTAAAACTTCTTTTTGCATTGATACATGTCCCCTGGTGCAGAACCCGGGTTCCCAAACCCTTTTTAGGACAATAACATGCATAATAGTTGTTATAATTAGCACTTTAGAATTCGAACGTTCGCATCCATTGTATTTAATAGGGTTCTAATGTTCGTTCGAACTTCCGGTCCGTTCGCGGGTTCTGGTGCGAACCGAACCCGGGGGTGTTCGGCTCATCACTATTCAAAACAAACAGATGGTTTATCTGCTGGGAGGAATGCGGGGAGTTATGCATCAGCTTTGGGGAGTCGCACCAAGGAGGGTGGGGGGAATGCTGCAAATGTTAGTGGTCACAATTTGGGGAGTTTTGGTGGGGGGATGGTTAGTGGGTACCAGAGGAGAAATGTGGTCCAATTGATGTGGGAGGGGGAGGGGACCCCACCAGTAAGGGGGAGGGTGGCAGAGTTGGTTCTGGAAATAGGGTTTAATGTTTCAGATATTTTTGCTTTGATTTGCCCCGTGGGGAGTTATGAGTTTGATTTGTCCTTTGTAAAGCCTGAGGGTCTGGATTTGTTTTGGGAACGATTTAGGAGGTGCGGGGGCCTTCCGCAGTGGAACGGTTGGGTGCCAAAGGTGATTTCCAGGCAGCCTCTGATAAAATCTGTAACGATCCTGGTGCGTAATGAATCTATACCAGAGGCTGATTTAATAGTATCGCTACGCTGATATGGTGAGGTCCTCGCTCCACTGCGGAAGGTCCTTTATCTGCATGGGATTTGGACAGGGGCCTGGACAGTGTCACTAAAATTGGGGGTGCTGGGAAATGTAGTCCAACATCTGCCCTGTTCAGCCTTTCTGGTGAGGGATAGGCTGACCATTTTTTTACCAAGGTCAGCCTAAAGTCTGCAACAAATGTGGTGAAAAGGGCCATTTTGCGTCTACCTGCACCCGTAAAAAGTGTTCACTGTGCCAGGATCTGGGCCATTTGGCTAAGGATTGTACCGAAATTTGGTGCAATTTGTGACAAAAGCTCGGTCATCCTTATAGTCAATGCCCGGAGGCATTACATAACTTGCCAGGATTGGAGGCTGAGCTGCAGAGGCTAGATAAGGAGGATGAGGCCTCTGAAACTGTTGTTGTCCCTCCTGTGTCTGTGACATCTGTTGATTCTGTTTCCCCTAGTGATGTGGTCCCTGAGTCTGTCCCTCCTGTGTCTGTGACATCTGTTGTTTCTGTTTCCCCTAGTGATGTGGTCCCTGAGTCTGTCCCTCCTGTGTCTGTGACATCTGTTTCAGTTTCCCCTAGTGATGTGGTCCCTGAGTCTGTCCCTCCTGTGTCTGTGACATCTGTTTCAGTTCCCCCTAGTGATGTGGTCCCTGTGTCTGTCCCTCCTGTGTCTGTGACATCTGTTTCAGTTCCCCCTAGTGATGTGGTCCCTGAGTCTGTCCCTCCTGTGGTAGTCCCTAATCCGTCTATACGTAGATCCTCCAAACTGGCGGAAGCTGCTGGGGGGGCAGGTTTAGCGGATCTTCCCACTAAGCCTCCAGTCCCTGTCCCTCGGCAGCGCAAACGTGGTCAGGGGAATGTGAGGGTGCTGGATGGGGGTGGGGCTGATGGAAGGGTGTCCATACCCCATGTCTCACGCTCTGTTGATGGGGATTCGGATGATGATGGGTGGGAGAAGATTATGAGGAGGAAAAAAAAGAAGAGGAAGACAAGAAAAGCGGTCATTTCTTCCTCAGAGTCGGACCCAGGAGGGGTTCCTCTTGGCAACACTTTTTCTGTTTTGTCGGGTGATGAAATGTCAGATATATCTTTCTTTTTATCATCTATGGATGAGGGGGAGTCACGCAGTCTGAAGAGAGCTGTTTCTGGGGATGAGAGTGTGGTAAGGGTTAAGAAACGACTACCCCAATCATCCTGATGGCATATCAGACCTGCCTTTGGTGAACTGCCCATCTCTGGGTGAGGAGCTTTTTTCTTTTTCTGTGTTGGTGTGAGTTGTAGTAAAAAAAAATTCCAGTAATGACATGTTTTTTGCTTTTGCTGTAAAGTCTTTTCTGTTTGAGAGCAGATTTGCTATATTTATTTTCATTTTTATGTAAATGAGTATATATATTGTTTTTATGCTTATTGATTGCAAGTCCTTTAATAAAGAAAAATTGGGAAGAATGTCCCTTACATTGGTGATCAGTGGGAAGAATGGTCCTTACATTGGTGGTCATTGGGAAGAATGTCCCTTACATTGGTGATCAGTGGGAAGAATGGTCCTTGCATTGGTGGTCAGTGGGAAGAATGGTCCTTACATTGGTGATCAGTGGGAAGAATGCTCCTTACATTGGTGATCAGTGGGAAGAATGTCCCTTACATTGGTGGTCAGTGGGAAGAATGTCCCTTACATTGGTGATCAGTGGGAAGAATGCCCCTTACATTGGTGATCAGTAGGAAGAATGCTCCTTACATTGGTGATCAGTGGGAAGTATGCTCCTTACATGGAATCAGCGATCCATCTCAATAATGCACAAATGATACGTGACACCAAAAAGAATATAGTGCAAAAAGTCAGTAAAAAATATTAAATAAACTAAAAGTCCCACACTGAATTATTTTTACAATGATCCTTAACCGTGGAAGTGATATCAGCAGTCCATCTCTATAACACAAGCGTGAATTCTTCAAAAAGTACTCAAAAGAACAAGCCACCAGTGAATTCAACACTCACCAGAATTTATAGCTGCCATTACAGCAGCATTAGCGCCTGTGACAAGTGAAAGAAATCCCTCGGGAGTCTGTGCAATATCTCACATTTAGTGGCACCTTCTGATGTACTCCAGCTAGGGCTAACAAAGCTCACCAGAAAAAGGAAAAAAAAAAGAAAGAAAAAAAGGGGGGTAAATCCGACCTAGTGCATTACTGCCTAGGCTCTGAAGAAAAGGGTGAATGCGTCAGCCGTTCAGCAGTTGGGGTACCGTCCGATCCTCTTGTCATCAAGTCCTGCTTGCTTGCAGGCGCCAAGGGATTCAGCTTGACCATCAGAAAAGCCTGTACCTAAGCTCGTTTGTGAGTAGGACTATTGCTTTTACTTTACGTTTAATAAAACTCTTAAATCTGGTAATGCACTAGGTCGGTGCGCCCCCCCCCCTTTTTTTCTTTTTCTTTTTAGCCAAACAAACACCCATTGTTTTGAGGAGGGCTGAAAGACTCTAGACTTCGCCTTAAACTAAAGACCAGCCTCTACTACCCGTGTCTAGCGAAACACCGGAGCGCAGGAGATTTTTTGTTCTGTTGTCTTGTTAAACAAAGCTCGCCACCAGCCAAAAGAGAACTCCACTTGTCTATAGGGATGAGCTTCGTGTTCGAGTCGAACATACGTTCGACTCGAACATCGGCTGTTCGATCGTTCGACGAAGATCGAACGATTTGGGCCGTTCGCGCCAAATTCGAGTGACGCGAACGGCCCACAATGCACTACGCCATCGCAGTGTCATCCAGGCGCTGTGATTGGCCAAGCATGCACTGTGACCCCGCATGCTTGGCCAATCACAGCGCCGGCAGCGAGGAGAGCAATGATTGGCCACAGGCAGGATGCCTGTGGCCAATTATTGCTGAGGGTGTTTAGTACACGCCCCACACTATAAAAGGCCGCCAGCACGGCGGCCTAGTGTAGTGTGTTCCGGAGCAGGGATAGAGCAGCATAGGCAGGGACAGTGACTGTTATTTCTTTCTTGCTTAACCTGGATTCCTTTAGTTTAGGGAAAGAGAAGGATAGGTAGGGAGAGTGTCAGTGTGTTTTGTGCTTGTGCTATAGTGTGCTTAAAAAAAACATTTATTCTAGGGACAGAAAACTGTAGGTAGGGACAGTGTCAGTTTCTTTCACTCTGCAAGTCCTTGTTTCCAGGGACCTGGAAGGACAGTGAGTGAATTGTCCTTGTGCTATATTGTGCTTAAAAAAACATTTATTCTAGGGACAGAAAACTGTAGGTAGGGAGAGTGTCAGTTTCTTTCACTCTGCAAGTCCTTGTTTCCAGGGACCTGTAAGGACAGTGAGTGAATTGTCCTTGTGCTATATTGTGCTTAAAAAAAACATTTATTCTAGGGACAGAAAACTGTAGGTAGGGAGAGTGTCAGTTTATTTCACTCTGCAAGTCCTTGTTTCCAGGGACCTGGAAGGACAGTGAGTGAATTCTCCTTGTGCTATATTGTGCTTAAAAAAAACATTTATTCTAGGGACAGAAAACTGTAGGTAGGGACAGTGTCAGTTTCTTTCACTCTGCAAGTCCTTGTTTCCAGGGACCTGTAAGGACAGTGAGTGAATTGTCCTTGTGCTATATTGTGATTAAAAAAAACATTTTTTCTAGGGACAGAAAACTGTAGGTAGGGAGAGTGTTTTTTTTCTTTCACTCTGCAAGTCCTTGTTTCCAGGGACCTGTAAGGACAGTGAGTGAATTGTCCTTGTGCTATATTGTGCTTAAAAAAAACATTTTTTCTAGGGACAGAAAACTGTAGGTAGGGAGAGTGTTTTTTTTCTTTCACTCTGCAAGTCCTTGTTTCCAGGGACCTGTAAGGACAGTGAGTGAATTGTCCTTGTGCTATATTGTGCTTAAAAAAAACATTTATTCTAGGGACAGAAAACTGTAGGTAGGGAGAGTGTCAGTTTATTTCACTCTGCAAGTCCTTGTTTCCAGGGACCTGGAAGGACAGTGACTGAATTGTCCTTGTGCTATATTGTGATTAAAAAAAACATTTATTCTAGGGACAGAAAACTGTAGGTAGGGAGAGTGTCAGTTTATTTCACTCTGCAAGTCCTTGTTTCCAGGGACCTGTAAGGACAGTGAGTGAATTGTCCTTGTGCTATATTGTGATTAAAAAAAACATTTTTTCTAGGGACAGAAAACTGTAGGTAGGGAGAGTGTTTTTTTTCTTTCACTCTGCAAGTCCTTGTTTCCAGGGACCTGTAAGGACAGTGAGTGAATTGTCCTTGTGCTATATTGTGCTTAAAAAAAAACATTTATTCTAGGGACAGAAAACTGTAGGTAGGGAGAGTGTCAGTTTATTTCACTCTGCAAGTCCTTGTTTCCAGGGACCTGGAAGGACAGTGAGTGAATTGTCCTTGTGTTATATTGTGATTAAAAAAAAACATTTTTTCTAGGGACAGAAAACTGTAGGTAGGGAGAGTGTTTTTTTTCTTTCACTCTGCAAGTCCTTGTTTCCAGGGACCTGTAAGGACAGTGAGTGAATTGTCCTTGTGCTATATTGTGATTAAAAAAAACATTTTTTCTAGGGACAGAAAACTGTAGGTAGGGAGAGTGTTTTTTTTCTTTCACTCTGCAAGTCCTTGTTTCCAGGGACCTGTAAGGACAGTGAGTGAATTGTCCTTGTGCTATATTGTGCTTAAAAAAAACATTTATTCTAGGGACAGAAAACTGTAGGTAGGGAGAGTGTCAGTTTATTTCACTCTGCAAGTCCTTGTTTCCAGGGACCTGGAAGGACAGTGAGTGAATTGTCCTTGTGCTATATTGTGATTAAAAAAAACATTTTTTCTAGGGACAGAAAACTGTAGGTAGGGAGAGTGTTTTTTTTCTTTCACTCTGCAAGTCCTTGTTTCCAGGGACCTGGAAGGACAGTGAGTGAATTCTCCTTGTGCTATATTGTGCTTAAAAAAAACATTTATTCTAGGGACAGAAAACTGTAGGTAGGGAGAGTGTCAGTTTATTTCACTCTGCAAGTCCTTGTTTCCAGGGACCTGTAAGGACAGTGAGTGAATTGTCCTTGTGCTATATTGTGATTAAAAAAAACATTTTTTCTAGGGACAGAAAACTGTAGGTAGGGAGAGTGTTTTTTTTCTTTCACTCTGCAAGTCCTTGTTTCCAGGGACCTGTAAGGACAGTGAGTGAATTGTCCTTGTGCTATATTGTGCTTAAAAAAAACATTTATTCTAGGGACAGAAAACTGTAGGTAGGGAGAGTGTCAGTTTATTTCACTCTGCAAGTCCTTGTTTCCAGGGACCTGGAAGGACAGTGAGTGAATTGTCCTTGTGCTATATTGTGATTAAAAAAAACATTTTTTCTAGGGACAGAAAACTGTAGGTAGGGAGAGTGTTTTTTTTCTTTCACTCTGCAAGTCCTTGTTTCCAGGGACCTGTAAGGACAGTGAGTGAATTGTCCTTGTGCTATATTGTGCTTAAAAAAAACATTTATTCTAGGGACAGAAAACTGTAGGTAGGGAGAGTGTCAGTTTATTTCACTCTGCAAGTCCTTGTTTCCAGGGACCTGGAAGGACAGTGAGTGAATTGTCCTTGTGTTATATTGTGATTAAAAAAAACATTTTTTCTAGGGACAGAAAACTGTAGGTAGGGAGAGTGTTTTTTTTCTTTCACTCTGCAAGTCCTTGTTTCCAGGGACCTGTAAGGACAGTGAGTGAATTGTCCTTGTGCTATATTGTGATTAAAAAAAACATTTTTTCTAGGGACAGAAAACTGTAGGTAGGGAGAGTGTTTTTTTTCTTTCACTCTGCAAGTCCTTGTTTCCAGGGACCTGTAAGGACAGTGAGTGAATTGTCCTTGTGCTATATTGTGCTTAAAAAAAACATTTATTCTAGGGACAGAAAACTGTAGGTAGGGAGAGTGTCAGTTTATTTCACTCTGCAAGTCCTTGTTTCCAGGGACCTGTAAGGACAGTGAGTGAATTGTCCTTGTGCTATATTGTGATTAAAAAAAACATTTTTTCTAGGGACAGAAAACTGTAGGTAGGGAGAGTGTTTTTTTTCTTTCACTCTGCAAGTCCTTGTTTCCAGGGACCTGTAAGGACAGTGAGTGAATTGTCCTTGTGCTATATTGTGCTTAAAAAAACATTTATTCTAGGGACAGAAAACTGTAGGTAGGGAGAGTGTCAGTTTATTTCACTCTGCAAGTCCTTGTTTCCAGGGACCTGGAAGGACAGTGAGTGAATTGTCCTTGTGCTATATTGTGATTAAAAAAAACATTTTTTCTAGGGACAGAAAACTGTAGGTAGGGAGAGTGTTTTTTTTCTTTCACTCTGCAAGTCCTTGTTTCCAGGGACCTGTAAGGACAGTGAGTGAATTGTCCTTGTGCTATATTGTGATTAAAAAAAACATTTTTTCTAGGGACAGAAAACTGTAGGTAGGGAGAGTGTTTTTTTTCTTTCACTCTGCAAGTCCTTGTTTCCAGGGACCTGTAAGGACAGTGAGTGAATTGTCCTTGTGCTATATTGTGCTTAAAAAAAACATTTATTCTAGGGACAGAAAACTGTAGGTAGGGAGAGTGTCAGTTTATTTCACTCTGCAAGTCCTTGTTTCCAGGGACCTGGAAGGACAGTGAGTGAATTGTCCTTGTGCTATATTGTGATTAAAAAAAACATTTTTTCTAGGGACAGAAAACTGTAGGTAGGGAGAGTGTTTTTTTTCTTTCACTCTGCAAGTCCTTGTTTCCAGGGACCTGGAAGGACAGTGAGTGAATTGTCCTTGTGCTATATTGTGCTTAAAAAAAACATTTATTCTAGGGACAGAAAACTGTAGGTAGGGAGAGTGTCAGTTTATTTCACTCTGCAAGTCCTTGTTTCCAGGGACCTGGAAGGACAGTGAGTGAATTGTCCTTGTGCTATATTGTGATTAAAAAAAACATTTTTTCTAGGGACAGAAAACTGTAGGTAGGGAGAGTGTTTTTTTTCTTTCACTCTGCAAGTCCTTGTTTCCAGGGACCTGGAAGGACAGTGAGTGAATTCTCCTTGTGCTATATTGTGCTTAAAAAAAAACATTTATTCTAGGGACAGAAAACTGTAGGTAGGGAGAGTGTCAGTTTATTTCACTCTGCAAGTCCTTGTTTCCAGGGACCTGGAAGGACAGTGAGTGAATTGTCCTTGTGCTATATTGTGATTAAAAAAAACATTTTTTCTAGGGACAGAAAACTGTAGGTAGGGAGAGTGTTTTTTTTCTTTCACTCTGCAAGTCCTTGTTTCCAGGGACCTGTAAGGACAGTGAGTGAATTGTCCTTGTGCTATATTGTGATTAAAAAAAACATTTTTTCTAGGGACAGAAAACTGTAGGTAGGGAGAGTGTCAGTTTCTTTCACTGTGAAAGTCCTTGTTTCAAGGGACAGAGAAGGACACCTGAAGGTAGCCCTTATTGCTTTTTTCCCATCTCCCTGCAGGCCATCTATTAGAATGTCTGGAAGGCAAACAAGGAGAGGCAGACAGTCAGGAGGCAATAAAAGAGGGCAAGCAGGCTCTGTGTCTGGGGGCAACAGTGCTGGTCGTGGACGCGGTGCATTGTCATCAGCACATGGCCATGGGACACGCTTGTCCTTCTTTTCGGCAGCTGGACATGTTGAGCCACATCATGCCGAAGACTTGGTAGAGTGGATGACCAAGCCCTCCTCCTCCTCCTCATCCTCTCTCACCCAGGCTCAGGGTACTGGAAAAGCAGCTGCCAAAGCGTCGTCTTCCCTGGTATCAATGTCAGACAAATCATCAGTCACTCCTTCCCTAGACCCACCATGTCCTCCTCCTGAGGAGTCCCCCGAACTGTTTCAGCACAGTGTTGGGTACATGCTCCAGGAGGATGCCCAGCGTTTCGAAGGGTCTGATGATGAAACCCAGCTAGAGGAAGGCAGTAGCGTGAGAGCAGACAGAGGGGATGCTCAAGAAGGACACCAATCTGGCAGTCATGTTCCAGCAGCTGCAGCATACTGCCAGATTGGCTCCAGTGATGAGGAGGGAGGGGATGATGAGGTCACTGACTCCACGTGGGTGCCTAATAGGAGAGAGGAGGAGGAGGAGGATGAGGAGGAGGCACATCTCCAACGAGGCAGGATGCCCTTTGGTGGCCAGCGTAAGGGCAGTACACCGACGGAATCACACCGCAGAGCTCCGCCTGTGCAGGGCGCTGCCTCTGCCCGTCATTCAAAAAGTTCTTTGGTGTGGGCCTTTTTTGAGGCTAGTGCATCAGATCGCACAGCTGCTGTTTGCAACATATGTCTCAAGCGTATATCGCGTGGCCAAAACATCAGCCGCTTGGGTACCACATGCCTGACCAGACATATGTTGACCTGCCATGCAGCTCGTTGGCAAGCCTACCTCAAAGACCCACACCAAAGAACAAAGCGGACCTCTCCTTGCACCGCATCAGCTGGGATCTCCAACCCCACTATAACTTCAGTCCTCTCTGAAACATGCACTGAGAGGAATGAAGGTGTAGAATTAGGTGTGTCACAGCCAAGTACTTGCGCCCACTCTGCTAGCAGTACACCGACGTCCGATTCTAGCAGGCAAATTTCCCTGCCCCAGCTGCTGGACCGTCGAAAGAAGTTCACTCCCAGCCATCCACATGCCCAGCGGTTGAATGCTAGCTTGGCTAAATTGCTAGCGCTTCAACTGCTGCCTTTTCAGTTGGTAGACTCGGCCCCCTTCCGTGAGTTTGTGCAATGTGCAGTTCCTCAGTGGCAGGTTCCCAAACGCCACTTTTTCTCACGGAAGGCTATTCCGGCTCTCTACCGGCATGTGGAAGGCAATGTCTTGGCCTCGCTGGACAGGGCGGTCAGCGGTAAGGTGCATATTACCGCTGACTCATGGTCCAGCAGGCATGGACAGGGACGTTACCTTTCTTTCACGGCCCATTGGGTCACTCTTTTGGCAGCTGGGAAGGATTCAGGACAAGGTGCAGTAGTGTTGGAGGTTGTCCCACCGCCACGCCTCCAAAATGCTACTACTGGTTGTGACACACCTCTCTCCTCCACCCCCTCCTCTTCTTCTTCCTCCATGGCCTCTTCCTGTGGTTTGTCCTATGAACCAGCGGTGCTCCGTAGCCGTTCACGGGGCTACGCAAGTACGCAGGCAAAAAGATGCCATGCCGTGCTTGCGCTGGTGTGTTTGGGGGACAGAAGCCACACTGGGGCAGAGGTCCTGTCTGCTCTGCAGGGCCAGGCCGAGAGGTGGTTGACGCCACGCCAGCTTAAGCCAGGAATGGTGGTTTGCGACAATGGCACCAACCTCCTCTCCGCCCTCCGACAGGGACAACTGACCCATGTGCCCTGTGTGGCTCACGTCCTTAACCTGGTGGTGCAGCGCTTCTTGGGCAGGTACCCGGGCTTACAGGATGTCCTGAGGCAGGCCAGGAAAGTCTGTGTGCATTTCCGCAGATCTTATAATGCCAGTGCTCGCCTGGCTGAGCTGCAAAAGGAGTTGAACCTGCCCAAGAACCGCCTTATATGTGACATGCCCACCAGGTGGAACTCAACGTTGGCCATGCTGCAGCGGCTGCACACGCAGCAGAGGGCCATCAATGAGTACCTGTGCGACTACGGCACCAGGACAGGGTCAGGGGAGCTTGGTTTTTTTTCTCCACGCCAGTGGGGCATGATCAGGGATGCATGCACTGTCCTGGCACCATTTGAGGAGGCCACGAGGATGGTGAGCAGTGACAGTGCATGCATCAGTGACACTGTACCTCTTGTCCACCTGTTGGAGCACACGCTGCGTGGAATAATGGACAGGGCACTTGAGGCAGAACAGAGGCAGGAAGAGGAGGACTTCCTTGCCTCTCAAGGCCCCCTTTACCCAGACAGTGTTCCTTCTGTCCCACCCATCGCACAGGAAGAGGAGGAGGAGGAGGAGGAGGAGGAGGAGGAGGAGGATTGTGTCAGCATGGAGGTGGAGGCTGGCACTCAGCATCATCAGCAGCAGTCTTTTAGGGATGATTTACAGTCCCAAGAAACCAGTGGACTTGTACGTGGCTGGGAGGAGGTGGCTGCGGATCATGTCGTCCTTAGTGACCCAGAGGACTCCGGAGCGAATGCCTCAGCAAACCTACGCTGCATGGCCTCCCTGATCCTGCAAAGTCTGCGGAAGGATCCTCGTATTCTTCGGATCAAGGAGAGGGACCATTACTGGCTGGCCACTCTCCTTGATCCACGGTACAAGGGTAAGGTTGCGGACCTTATGTTACCGTCGCAGAGGGAGCAGAGGATGAGACAACTCCGGGAGGCCTTGCAGAAAGGTCTGTGCAACGCGTTCCCAGAGACTGGGAGGTTGCAAACTCCTGGTCCTGGACAACGAGTTGCTGAGGCTTCGGCCAGTCAAAGAAGGAGCGGTGGGGAAGGTGGCCGTCTGACCGATGCGTTCAGACAATTCTTTAGTCCGCAGCCCCAAAGTATGATCGGTTCCAGCAACCATCGCCAGCGTCTGATAAACATGGTGCAGGAATATCTAGGGGCAAGGTCAGACTTGGACACCTTCCCCACCGAAAATCCTCTGGCTTACTGGGTCTTGAGGATGGATCACTGGCCAGAGCTTGCACAGTATGCAATTGAGCTACTGGCCTGTCCTGCATCCAGCGTTCTTTCGGAACGCACATTCAGTGCTGCTGGAGGATTTGTCACGGATCACAGGGTGCGCCTGTCCACCGACTCGGTTGATCGACTGACTTTCATCAAGATGAACCAGTCTTGGATCACCACCAGCTACCACACACCTGATGCTGATATAACAGACTAATTGATTTTAACATGTCACATCCCTTCAAGACTGATGCTGATGCTGAGTGCCTGTGCTGTTATGTTGACTGGCTATCCTCCTCCTCCGAGTCCTCAATGATACGATTGATGATGATAGCTTGTAAGATCATTTTTGTTTATGGGTGCCGCCACCAGTGCCTAACGCCCAATTTTTCAGCCCCTGTTTAACAGGGGCGTGTAATTACAATTTTTGAAGCAATACTTTGCAACAGGGCTCATTGCTGTGCTCCAAGTACAGTATCTGTGAGGAGTTGCAGTGTTGTGCCACCAGTGCCTAAGGCCCAATTTTTCAGCCCCTGTTTAACAGGGGCGTGTCATTACAATTTTTGAAGCAATACTTTGCAACAGGGCTCATTGGTGTGCTCCAAGTACAGTATCTGTGAGGAGTTGCAGTGTTGTGCCACCAGTGCCTAAGGCCCAATTTTTCAGCCCCTGTTTAACAGGGGCGTGTCATTACAATTTTTGAAGCAATACTTTGCAACAGGGCTCATTGCTGTGCTCCAAGTACAGTATCTGTGAGGGGTTGCAGTGTTGTGCCACCAGTGCCTAAGGCCCAATTTTTCAGCCCCTGTTCAACAGGGGCATGTAATTACAATTCTTGATCTAATAATTCACAGCAGGGCCCATTGCTGCACCCACCAAGAGTAACTGTCAGGGCTTACAGTGTTGTGGCACCAGCACCACCATCAAAGGCCCAATTTTTACTACCACTGTTCAACAATTATATGTAATTAAAATTCCTGATATAATAGTTGACAGCAGGGCGTTCCAGCACCAACCAAGAGTAACTGTGAGTGCTTACAGTGTTGTGCCAACACCAACAACTAAGGGGCCTATTTCTGCAGAGTATATACGGCAGGTCCCTACTTTCAAACATCCAACTTACAAACGACTCCTACTTGCAAACGCAAGAAGACAACAGGAAGTGAGAGGAAATCTACCACTAGGAAGGAAAATTCTCTCCTGTAAGAATAAATATGGGAGAAAGGTGTCTCCTCTGTACTGATGCTTTATCAGCAATCCTTGTTTCAAGAAAAACACCACATTTCAAAAACAGTTGTCATTGGGACGGAAAGTGAGGTGAAATGTTCTGAACAGGGGCACAGACAGCAAAACAAATGTTACAGGGGTGATAACCCTTACCTATGTTTTCCAAAAAGTTTAAAAATAGATTTTTGGTCTGGAGCTACACTTCAACAATGTACCTGTTCAAAATTACAAACAGACTCTACATAAGAACAAACCTACAGTCCCTGTCTTGTATGCACCGCCTGTATAGGGCTGTTCAGAGTATATAGGGCCTTTTTTATTTTATGTGCGGGGTTCCCCTTAATATCCATACAAGACCCAAAGGGGCTGGTAATGGGCTGGGGTAGGGGGGGGGTCATGGGGTAGCTATGCCATTTTTCTTAAAGAATTTCATCCATATTACCGGGACCAGACATTACATTAAAGCCGCAAGCAGTTTTAAATGGCTTTTTTTTCCTTTAGAAGTGTCATTTTGTGCAGGGACAGTTCTAAACACGGGAAACACGTGGCACTTCACAGGCATACTTTAGACACCCCCCAGGTACGATATTTAAAGGAATATTTGACTTTTTTTTTTTCACTTTATGCATCATTAAAATGACTGCTCCCGAAAAACGACCGTTTTTAAAACTTCTTTTTGCATTGATACATGTCCCCTGGTGCAGAACCCGGGTTCCCAAACCCTTTTTAGGACAATAACATGCATAATAGTTGTTATAATTAGCACTTTAGAATTCGAACGTTCGCATCCATTGTATTTAATAGGGTTCTAATGTTCGTTCGAACTTTCGGTCCGTTCGCGGGTTCTGGTGCGAACCGAACCCGGGGGTGTTCGGCTCATCACTACTTGTCTAGTATTTTATTTGGATCTGATTAAAAGCATAAAAATACATAAAAAGTATAGTACACTCTCATGTGAAGACGCTGCCGACCCGATACGGTGTGACGTCAGCACCAGAAACACCTGCTGACACGTTTTATCCAATAGGACATTATCAAAAAACAAAATAATTGGCTGTTAGTAAAACATAATACTCCTTGCATTGATGGTCAGTGGGAAGACTGCACTTCTAATTAGTGATCAGTGAGAAGAATGCACCTTACATTGGGGATCAATGGGAAGAATGTTCATTACAGTAGGGGCCATTGGGATGAAAGTTCCTTACATTGGTGGGCCATGAGAAGAATGCTCCTTACATTGGTGGTCACTAGAGAGAAAGGTCCTTAGATTGATGAAAAATGGGAAAAATGATCCTTACATTGGGGACAAGTGGGAACAAAGCGCCTTAATTTTGTGATTAGTTCTAGAAGAATGCTCATAGTTACATAGTTACATAGTTAGTCAGGTTGAAAAAAGACACAAGTCCATCCAGTTCAACCATAAAAAAATAAAATAATAATATCATACAATCCCATATACCTAATTCTATACCCACAGTTGATCCAGAGGAAGGCGAAAAACCCCAGCAGAGCACGTTACAATTGATAGTCAGTGGGAAAAATACTTCTTACATTGGTGGTCCATGGGAAGAATGCTCCTTACATTGGTAGTCCATGGAAAGAATGCTCCTTTCAATTGATGGTCAGTGGGAAGAATGCTCCTTACATTGGTAGTCCATGGAAAGAATGCTCCTTTCAATTGATGGTCAGTGGGAAGAGTGCTCCTTACATTGGGGGTCAGTGGGAAGAATGCTCCTTACATTGGTGGTTAGGGATGAGCCGAACACCCCCCCGTTCGTTTCGCACCAGAACTTTCGAACGGACCGAAAGTTCGCGCGAACTTAAGAACCCTATTAAATACAATGTACGCGAACGTTCGAAATTTAAAGTGCTAATTATAACATCTAATATGCATGTTATTGTCCTAAAAAGTGTTTGGGGACCCGGGTCCTGCCCCAGGGGACATGTATCAATGTAAAAAGAATCTTTTAAAACGGTCGTTTTTTCGGGAGCAGTGATTTTAAGTGAAAAAAAAAAAGTGAAATATTCCTTTAAATATCGTACCTGGGGGGTGTCTAAAGTATGCCTGTGAAGTGCCACGTGTTTCCCGTGTTTAGAACTGTCCCTGCACAAAATTACATTTCTAAAGGAAAAAAAAAACATTTAAAACTGCTTGCGGCTTTAATGTAATGTCTGGTCCCGGCAATATGGATGAAAATCATTGAGAAAAATGGCATGGCTACCCCATCACCCACCCCTACCCAAGCCCATTACCAGCCCCTTTGGGTCTTGTATGGATATTAAGGGGAACCCCGCACACAAAATAAAAAAGGCCCTATATACTCTGAACAGCAGTATACAGGTGGTGCAAAAAAGACAGGGACTGTAGGTTTGTTCTTAAGTACAATCTGTTTGTAATTTTGAACAGGTACATTTTTTAAGTGTAGCTCCAGCCAAAAAATCTATTTTTAAGCTTTTTGGAGAACATTGGGAAGGTATATCACCCCTGTAACATTTGTTTTGCTGTCTGTGCACCTCTTCAGAACATTTCACCTCACTTTCCATCCCAATGACAAATGTTTTTGGAAAATTTGGTGTTTTTATTGAAACAAGGATTGGTGATAAAGCATCAGTAGAGAGGAGACACCTTTTTCCCATATTAACTCTTACAGGAGAGAATTTGCCTTCCTAGGGGTAGATTTCCTCTCACTTCCTGTTGTCTCCTTCCGTTTGCAAGTAGGAGTCGTTTGCAAGTTGGATGTTTGAAATTAGGGACCTGCCGTATATACTCTGCAGAAATTTGCCCCTTACATGTTGGTGTTGCCACAACACTGTGAGCCCTCACAGTTACTCTTGGTGGGCGCTGGAATGCCCTGCTGTCAACTATTATATCAGGAATTTTATTTACATGCCACTGTTGAACAGTGGTAGGAAAAATTGGGCCTTTGGTGGTGGTGCTGGTGCCACAACACTGTAATCCCTCACAGTTACTCTTGGTGGGCGCAGGAATGGGCCCTGCTGTGAATTATTAGATCAAGAATTGTAATTGCATGCCCCTGTTGAACAGGGGCTGAAAAATTGGGCCTCAGGCACTGGTGCTGGTGCCACAACACTGCAACCCCTCACAGATACTGTACTTAGAGCGCAGCAATGAGCCCTGTTGCAAAGCATTGCATTAAAAATTTAGGCTTTAGGTGAATGCTATGCAAAGCACACAGTAGTACACTAAGTGAAACACTGACTGTCTGCAGCTAGCACAATCACCGGCCTGCCTGTCACAGTATAGAGAATAACTGTATTCAGGTGAGCTTTAGGTGATCGCTATGCAAAGCACACAGTAGTACACTAAGAGAAACACTGACTGTCTGCAGCTAGCACAATCACCGGCCTGCCTGTCACAGTATAGAGAATAACTGTATCCAGGTGAGCTTTAGGTGAATGCTATGCAAAGCACACAGTAGTACACTAAGTGAAACACTGACTGTCTGCAGCTAGCACAATCACCTGCCTGCCTGTCACAGTATAGAGACTAACAGGAACGGATCTAGCTAAACTCAATACAGTGTATAAATATATATACAACACCTAGGATGCATATATATCCTCTACACACTGTAACAGCAGCTAACTGACTCGCCTGCCTGCTTTATCTAATTCAATATAAATGACACTGTCTATCTCTCTGAAACTGCCTCTTACACAAACGCCAACACACTACACAAGGCCGACTTCCAGGCGGCCTTATATATTGTGGGGCGTGTACTAAACCCCCTGAGCCATAATTGGCCAAATCCACCCTGGCTTTGACCAATTACGGCTCTCTGTTTTTTCTGCGCTGTGATTGGCCAAAGCATGCGGGTCATAGTGCATGCTTGGCCAATCATCAGCCAGCAATGCACTGCGATGCCGCAGTGAATTATGGGCCATGACGCGCCACTCGAATTTGGCACGAATGGACCATAACGTTCGATCTTCGTCGAACGATCGAACAGCCGATGTTCGAGTCGAACGTGTGTTCGATGCGAACACGAAGTTCATCCCTATTGGTGGTCAATGGGAAGAATGCTCAGTACATTGGTGGCCAATAGGAAGAATGTTCCTTACATTGGTGATCAGTGGGAAGAATGCTCTGTACATACAGTATCTCACAAAAGTGAAAACATTTATTGTTCCTCTACATAAAGATGGCCTAGGCTATAAGAAGATTGTCAAGATACTGAAACTGAGCTGCAGCACGGTGGCCAAGACCATACAGCGGTTTACCAGGACAGGTTGAACTCAGAACAGGCCTCGCCATGGTCCACCAAAGAAGTTGAGTGCACGTGCTCAGTGTCATATCCAGAGGTTGTCTTTGGGAAATAGACGTATGAGTGCTGCCAGCATTGCTGCAGAGGTTGAAGGGGTGGGGGGTCAGCCTATCGGTGCTCAGACCATACGCCGTACACTGCATCAAATTAGTCTGCATGGCTGTCGTCCCAGAAGGAAGCCTCTGCTAAAGATGATGCACAAGAAAGCCCGCAAACAGTTTGCTGAAGACAAGCAGACTAAGGACATGGATTACTGGAACCATGTCCTGTGGTCTGATGAGACCAAGATAAACGTATTTGGTTCAGATGGTGTGAAGCGTGTGTGTGGTGGCAACCAGGTGAGGAGCACAAAGACAAGTGTGTCTTGCCTACAGTCAAGCATGGTGGTGGGAGTGTCATGGTCTGGGGCTACATGAGTGCTGCCGGCACTGGAGAGCTACAGTTCATTGAGGGAACCATGAATGCCAACATGTACTGTGACATACTGAAGCAGAGCATGAGACCCTCCCTTCAGAGACTGGACCGCAGGGCAGTATTCCAACATGATAACAACCCCAAACACACCTCCAAGACGACCACTGCCTTGCTAAAGAAGCTGAGGGTAAAGTTGATGAACTGGCCAAGCATGTCTCCAGACCTAAACCCTATTGAGCATCTGTGGGGCATCCTCAAACGGAAGGTGGAGGAGCGCAAGGTCTCCAACATCCACCAGCTCTGTGATGTCGTCATGGAGGAGTGGAAGAGGATTCCAGTGGCAACCTGTGAAGCTCTGGTGACCTCCATGCCCAAGAGGGTTAAGGCAGTGCTGGAAAATAATGGTGGCCACACAAAATATTGACACTTTAGGCCCAATTTGGACATTTTCACTTGAGGGTGTACTCACTTTTGTTGCCAGCGGTTTAGACATTAATGACTGTGTGTTTAGTTATTTTGAGGGGACAGCAAATTTACACCGTTATACAAGCTGTACACTCACTACTTTACATTGTAGCAAAGTGTCATTTCTTCAGTGTTGTCACATGAAAAGATAGAATAATAGGATTTTTATAACAGCTTACCTGTAAAATCCTTTTCTTGGAGTACATCACGGGACACAGAGCGACATAGTCATTACTAATGGGTTATATAGTTACCGTCAGGTGCTGGCACTGGCAACTTCCAAAACCGGAAGTACCCTCCCCTATATAAGCCCCTCCCATCCGGGAGCACCTCAGTTTTGTAGCAAAGCAATAAGTGTCCCCAAAGAGGGGCGGGAGCTCTGTGTCCCGTGATGTACTCCAAGAAAAGGATTTTACAGGTAAGCTGTTATAAAAATCCTATTTTCTTTCTCGTACATCACGGGACACAGAGCGACATAGTCATTACTAATGGGATGTCCTAAAGCAATGCCAAATGAGGGGGGGGATACACCATATATAAGCTGAGCGCTATCAGACATGAGGATCTTTTGCGGCCTGCAACACACTGCGCCCAAAGGCGACATCCTCCTGACTTCTAACGTCCACCTGGTAGAACCTAGTAAACGTGTGTACTGAAGACCATGTTGCGGCCTTACAGACTTGAGCCAGGGAGGCCTGGTGATGCACTGCCCATGAAGTTCCAACTGCTCTCGTGGAGTGCGCTCTAACTTTGAACGGAGGCGGTCTCCTTCTCAAGCCATAGGCTTGTATTATGACCTGTCGAATCCACTTGGCTAAAGTAGATTTTGACGCTGCCTGACCCTTTCTGGGGCCTTCCGGCAGAAGAAACAAAGTATCCGTTCTGCGAATCTGAGCAGTGGCTTTTAGATAAGCTTTAACTGCTCTTACTACATCCAAAGAATGCAATAACTTTTCCTCTACCGAAGTAGGTTTGGGGAAAAAAGAAGGAAGAACCACATCTTGGTTCAAATGAAACCTCGATACCACCTTAGGAAGAAAGGCTGGATGAGGACGTAACACTACTCTGTCCTTATGGATAACCAGATATGGCTCCTTACAGGACATAGCTGCTAATTCCGATACTCTCTTAGCCGAACAAATGGCTACTAGAAAAATCAATTTCCTGGTGAGAAGCACCAAGGAAATATGCTGTAATGGTTCAAATGGTTGTTTCTGTAGAACCGACAGAACCAAGTTTAGATCCCATGAACATATGGGAATATTAACCGGAGGCCTAATACGCATCACTCCTTGTATAAAGGCTTTGACTAGTGAATGCGAAGCCAAGGGCCTTTGAAAAAATATTGACAAGGCCGAAATCTGACCCTTGATAGTACTCAAGGCAAGCTTCCTATCTACAGCCCACTGTAGGAAGTCCAGAATCCTACCTATTACGTACTTATGTGGATGCCATTTCTTGGCCTCACACCACGCGATGTACGCCTTCCAGATTTTATAGTAGATCTGCCTGGATACCGGCTTCCTGGCATTGATCATGGTAGATACCACAGCATTAGAGAGCCCTCTCTTTTTTAGAATGTGGGCTTCAATAGCCAGGCCGTCAAACCTAGGGCTGGTAAGGAAGGGTGGTATATCGGTCCTTGCGACTGGTGCCCCCCTGATGATTGATATATGCCACTGCTGTGGCATTGTCTGATTGAATTCTGACAGGGGACCCTTGGAGTTTGGATGTCCATGCTACTAGGGCATACCGGGCTGCTCGTATCTCTAAGAGATTGATGGGCAGGGCCTTTTCTGCATCCGACCATCTGCCCTGGAGAGACTATTGCTCCAGTACTGGTCCCCAGCCTATAAGGCTGGCATCTGTAGTGACCACCTTCCAAGAAATCGGACTGAAGGATTTCCTTTTTTCCAGATTCTGGGGAACCAACCACCAACGGAGGCTCTTGCGAACGGAAGGGGACAAGGACATTGTAAGTCTAGGGCCTGAACTTTTTTGTTCCAGGCTGACAGTATGGCCCCTTGCAAATTCCTTGAATGGAATTGACCGTAGGGTACTGCTTCGAAATGATGCCACCATTTTTCCCAGCAGCCTCATATACAGGCGTATGGACGGCTGTCTTTTTTGGACCCACTAAGTGGATCAAATCTTTCAAAGACAACACCTTTCCTCGAGGCAAGAATATTTTTCTCTGGCCTGAATCCAACCTTAGCCCCAAGTATTCCAGACTTTTGACTGGTTTTTAGGGCTGACTTGTCTCGGTTGATAATCCAACCGTGAGATTCCAGATACTTGATCGTCTTGTGAACGACCACGTCTAGTTTTTTCACTGAGTGGTCTATCAGCAACAAGTCATCCAGATATGCCATTATCATTACACCTTGTGTTCTTAGATTGGCCAATAAAGGGCCAGAATTTTTGTGAACACTCTTGGTGCTGTGGCCAAACCGAAGGGTAAGGCTCTGAACTGAAAATGGCGCCCTTCTACTGCAAAGCATAGAAATTTTTGGTGGACTGGAAAGATGGGAATGTGCAAATAAGCATCTTTGATGTCGATCGTGGCTAACCAATCCTCCCCTTGTAGGGCAGTGGCCACCGATCGGATCGACTCCACCGGAAAGTCCTGATATACAGGAATTTGTATAGCCCTTTTAGAATTAATATGGGCCTCCCGTCCGCGTTTGCTTCGGGACTGTAAAGAGGTTTGAGTAAAACCCGAACCCTCATTCTTCCAGGGGAACCTCCATAATTACTCCTTGGACCAATAGTTGTTCTAGTGCCAACAGGAGGGACTCTCTCTTCCGGGGATCCCTTGGCACGTTTGACCTCAAAAATGGGAAGGAGGAGAGTCTTTTAACTCCAAACTGTATCCCAAACCTACTGCGGAGAGCACCTATCTGTCTTGATCGTGTCCCGCCAGGTCTCTTTGCGAACAACTGGAGTCCTCCCCCCACCCGACTGAGTGGGGGCTTCAATGATTTTAACTTTGGGGGAGGTTTTGTACCTCCCCTGACCCAGGGTTTCTCATTACCCTGCTACTGTCCCTGTTTTTTACCCCCGGGATTTGACCGAGGAGGCCGTCGGAACTGTTACACAGCCGATGCCCCAGGGACTGGAGAAGCAGGCCTCTTAAAGAGGGACCTCTAACTCTGCTTTTAACCGGCAAGAGCGTATTTTTACCGCTGGAAATTTTCTGGATATATTTGTCCAGGTTTTCCCTGAATAAGCGTTCACCATGAAATGGGACGCTAACCAGCCATTCTTTACAGGGAGCTTCAGCAGACCAGTTTCTGAGCCATAGGAGCCTACGCATATGTACTATAGACAGCGTAAGGCGGGAGGCCTGATGGACTGAATCCTCTATGGCGTCAACCGCAAAGCCTAAGGCTCTAGGTAGATCAGCTAGGGCAAAGCCTGCTGATCTGTCAAGTCCCTCAAGACCTGTTTCAACTGATCCTTCACTGCTTAGCAGACCCCAATAGCTGCTACTGCTGGTTGTATCACCAAGCAGATTTTCATAAGGACTCCAATCTTTTATCTATTGGGTTCTTGAACATTTGGACATTATCCACTGGACATGTCAGTGATTTATACATACAAGAGATGGCTGCGTCCACTGTAGGGACCTTCCATTTTTTTTTTTTTTTTTTTGATGAACTTATCCTCCATGGGATAGACCACCGGAAATCTCTTGGGGGAATAAATATTTTCTCAGGACGTTCCCAATCCTGGTAAATGAGCCCTTTCAGTAAAGGGTGAAGTGGAAAAGAACAAACAGTCTGGGGGCTTCTAGCGACCCCAACGAGGATACAGTAGTGGTTGATGGTTCCGCAAGGTGCATTTTTAAATGCTGATCGGACCATGTTAGTCAGAGACTGAACCCATAATCTTTCAGCTTGAGATGCTGAGAAAGGGTTCCCCCACTGTTGATTCCTCTATAACAGAATCAACCTTATCCTGATCCCCTTCAGGCAGGTCGATCCCTGTATGGGACTGTTGCTCTGCTAACAGGCACTCTGAAGGAGGAGACGGAGATCGGGCGTGCTTTCCCTGACAGGGAGGCAGCGATAAATTTTGACAATCTCTCTCTAATCCTCCCAGAGCTGAGGAAAAAACCTCCTCTGTTACATACACAGGAGCAGGTGACTGAGGACAGCCACAGTACCAAGTACCCCTGCGGGGTCTCTACGGTCACTTACCTCTGAACTTCAGGGGAGACTGGTGCAGCAGGAGTATGCCCAAGATCCTCAGAGCCCGATGAGACCCCCTTCGCTTCCTGGAAGATTCAGTTCCGGAGCTTCTGGACGGCATATTCCTAAGCCTAAAGCTGAGGTATTCCAGCCGTAATACACCACTTTTACTGAGAATAGTCTAGCACAATTGCTGCTATATCACAGTTGGTGTCTACTAATGTGCCTTTCTAGGGGATGCCTGTATCAACCGCTTGCTGTATGCCTTTAAATGTTGCCAGCTCTGTCTCTGTACTTCATAGCCAGCTTACTGCAATAATGTGGCTTTTTAAAAACCTGCTGGGACGCCCGCACATGCGCAGAAGCGCTGCGGCGCGCACAGAGCGTCATCCCCCAGGCCCCGCCCCTTTTTCCGGCCACCTCTATATATAGAGGCGCGTGCACGCGCACGCGCGCGGCCACGTGCGCCTCGGCGCTAATTTTCAAACATGGAAACCAGGGACAGGAGCCAGGGCCCCCTTTGCCGCAGGCCGGGGGATAGACGAACACTGCAACATGGCAGAGGAAACAGTTTCCTGTAGGAGAACTCACCAGCTGCCTGGACTTTGCTCTCTGAGAAGAAACTAGTCCATATGACAAGAAAAACATTCCACAGCGGCCTCTAGTGGACAAACACAGGTACCGCAGTTTAATATACTAAACATATATAAAAAAACATTCTTTTTTTTTTTTTTTTTTTCTTGACCACCATTAAAAATTATTACATTTTTTTTAGTAGTTACAGGCATGCACAGATATTAGCGGGAATACCGTTAGGTAACAGACAGAAAGACAAATTAGGCTTGGGGGTCCCCCAATAGAACCAAGTTCCTGGGGGCCCCCACTTACCTGTTCCCCGCCGCAGGACTTTGTTTGGTCCACAAAAGCCCAAACTTCACCTATCACGGCAGGCATTGTAATCAAACCTTCAGGGACCGGGTTCCCAAGGATTCCACTCCCCTGGACCTGTATAGCACCCTGCACAGAAAACATCTTGGTCGTGGGTATGACCAGAGCTCTGGATCCCAGGGTCCAGCTCTCCTAAGAGAAGCATTACAGGCAGAACCTTGCTCTTCTCTGCAAGGCCCGGGTACCGACCGTTTAGCTATGAAGCTTTTTTGGTCGGATCCGGAATAGCTTACTGAGGCCCAAAAGAACCTGTACGCAAGCTCAGTGAAAAACACATGTTTCTTCTTGGCCAACACCTTAGACACTGGCAAAAAACTGAGGTGCTCCTGGATGGGAGGGGCTTATATAGGGGAGGGTACTTCCGGTTTTGGAAGTTGCCAGTGCCAGCACCTGACGGTAACTATATAACCCATTAGTAATGACTATGTCGCTCTGTGTCCCGTGATGTACGAGAAAGAAAAAATATTTACAAAATGTGGAGGGGTGTACTTACTTTTGTGAGATACTGAAGGTAGTCACTTGGGGTTGGGGGAAATGCTCTTTACATTGATGGTCAATGGAAAGAATTATCTGTACATTGGTGGTAAGTGGGAAAAATTCTCCATACATTGGAGGTCAGCGGGAAGAATTCTCCTTACATTGGTGGCTTGAGGGTAGAGCATACACAAGCTGTCCTCACTACCAGCCTACATGGTCAAATCACAGGTTCACTTTGCTGTGTACACAGAGGAGGTTAGCAGCTTTAGCTATCATAAAAAAAGCAGTCTGACTGTTTATAAAATACACTGCTCAGAGGAAAGATACAATGCTACATATTGCAACATTTGTATCATTCTGTTCTTTCAACTGTAGATCAAAGGGATAAACTTGACCTGCAGATGAAATCAGTAAGCCTCTGTTCACACCTATGCGTGCAGGCAGGGCTGCTGATAGAAATCATGGGGCCCCGTACAGCCTACCTGATGGGGCCCCCTTCAGCTCCACCCCTGGTCCCTCCTTCAGCCCCACCCCTGGCCCCTCCATAATGCCATTGGCAGTATTGGCGGCACTGTCTGCAGCACATTACGGCATTGGCGGCACGGGTGGCACTGTCTCTGCAGGCAGCACATGCGTTATGGGCCATAACACATGTGCTACCTGCAGACAGTGCCACCCAATGCTGCCAATACCATATTGTGCTGCAGACAGTGCCACCCATGACACTGATGCTGTAATGTGCTTCAGGCAGTGCCACCCATGACGCTAATGCCATAATGCATGTGCTACCTGCTGACAGTGCCACCAATGCCATATTGTGCTGCAGACAGTGCCACCCATGCCGCCAATGGAATAATGCCATTGGCAGCATGGGTGGCACTGTCTCTGCAGGCAGCACATGCATTAACGTCATGGGTGGCACTGTCTGCAGCACATTACGGCATTGGCGGCATGGGTGGCACTGTCTCTGCAGGCAGCACATGTGTTATGGGCCACCCCTGGTCCCGCCCCTGGTCCCTCCTTAATGGCATTGGCGGCACTGTCTGCAGCACATTACGACATTGGCGGCACTGGTGGCACTGTCTCTGCAGGCAGCACATGCGTTATGGGCCATAACGCATGTGCTACCTGCAGACAGTGCCACCCAATGCCGCCAATTCCATATTGTGCTGCAGACAGTGCCACCCATGACGCCGATGCCGTAATGTGCTTCAGACAGTGCCACCCATGACGCTAATGCCATAACGCATGTGCTACCTGCTGACAGTGCCACCCATGCCACCAATGCTATATTGTGCTGCAGACAGTGCCACCCATGCCGCCAATGGCATAATGCCATTGGCAGCATGGGTGGCACTGGCTCTGCAGGCAGCACATGCGTTAACGTCATGGGTGGCACTGTCTGCGGCACATTACGGCATGGGTGGCACTGTCTCTGCAGGCAGCACATGTGTTATGGGCCATAACGCATGTGCTACCTGCAGACAGTGCCACCCATGCCACCAATGCCATAATGTATAGATGCTGCTGCAGTAGTAGTAGATCTTGAAGCCCCTCCCCCCCAAGCAAGCACACACCTGTGTCATTGTTAGCTGGGCCCAAGGAGTCACTTCTTCCCTGATCCTGCTGCTGCCTGGACCGGAGGGTCAGATGGGATGCCGATGCCAGTCAGATGGGATGCCGATGCCAGTCAGATGGGATGCCGATGCCAGCTGCTTCTTTTTTGTCCTCTGCCGCTGCTGCTCACCTGAGTTGCCGCCTCACTGCTACTTCTCTCACGCGGAGAGAGAGGAATCACTCTGTGGCGCCACTGCACTAGCCAGCTAAGCCAGCATGAGGAGATGAGGAGCGGGCGAGGAAGAGGCATTCTTCTGCGCTCGAAATAGAAAAAATAGTCCCTCCCCTGCCGCCACCTTTTCTCCACATAGCTATCAGTAAAAAAAAAAACGTAAAAAGTAAACGACGCGGGGGGTTGGCGGTATTTAGGACTCTGATCGGTCATGGCTGGCCGGCCCCGGTACAACAGGGCCAGTTGTACTGGCCTATCAGCGGCCCTGCGTGCGGCTGCGGGTGTGGGAATTGCTGCGATTCCTGCCCCCGCAACCACCCGCAGTGATAATGTGCTGCTGTGAGAAAACACACGGGGCTGCCACATGTTTGTGGGTGCAGGAACCGCAGGGAATGCACCTTTTTCTGCGGGAAATGCAGGCATGGCAGCCTATTCAAATTAATGGGCTGCCGTGCCCAAGCAAACGTGGCCTCCACACACACATAGGTGTGTTAAAGCAACCTGGCAACCTCTCTGTTATTACCCCTTAGTTTACACTAAGCCCTCATTAAAGCGGAACTTCAGTTATTTTTTCATCTTTCCATCTATTAAATCTTCTGCTCTTGTTGTTGTTTTAGCTTTTGATAGTAAAACATTTTTTTTTCTGCCAGTAAATCCCTTATACAGCCCACTTCCTGTTTCTTGTCTGGTCATTGGCCTAGGCTTATGACATCATGCACAGCTCTCTCTCTCACTCTCCTGAGAGTTTGGCAGGAAGGGAGGGGGGTGAGTCATAAGAAGACCAATGAGAGCTGGAGGCGTGCCTCTGTGTGTCTGTGTAAATCCAGAAAGTGAACAGGCAGCAGCTTCAGTTGCCCACATTTAAAATGGATGCAGCCAGATTCTGTAGAGGGAGATTTCTGCAGCCTATTTGGCAAGTACAGAATCACAGTATATATAAAATAATATGCAAAGTGGTTGGAGGGAAGCTTCAGAATGGCAAAGATGTTTTTATTACAAATTATGTGAGCAGACTGCAGTCCCTCTTTAAATAAGGATTGGAGAGGTAGAGAAGAGCCGACCGGATCATCACACAGGCTGGTGTCTCCCGCTGTGTCAGCCTAAATTTGAATCGCCGGGTGCAGCCGTCACACAAGAATCGCCTCCTGGGTCGGCTCCCACCAATGATAGACAGCACATGTCCCGGCATTGGACAAGTGTGCTGTCTGTCAAAGGAGCCATACCAGGAGGGGGGACTTTGTGACGGCGGGCACCCGGCAATTCACAACGGGAGACGCCGGCCTGACACCCCCCAGTGTGGCACCCAGAGCAGACCGCCCCCCCCCCTCTGCCTCAGCACTCGCCCTGCAATCCGAGGACAAATCCAGGGACAGACTGGCTCTGGGGACAATGTCCTCAGCCCGGGGATGTCTGGTCACCCTTTAAAACCATACTAAAGTCTTGTTTTTTTTTTTTTTGTTTTTTTTTCGAAAATAACAAACATGTTATACTTACCTGCTCTGTGCAGTGGTTTTGCACAGAGCAGCCCAGGTCCTCCTCTTCTCTGGTCCCTCGCCGGTTCTCCTGGCCCCTCCCCCCTGCTGGGTGCCCCCACAGCAAGCAGCTCTGTTTGTCGATTCACATCCCCCCTGTCTCCTGATTGGCTCACTGGCTGTGATTGACAGTAGCTGCCAAAAGCCAATTAGGAGTGCCAGTCCCCAGAAAACAAGGCTCTTGTTGACATCACTAGATCACGAGGGGGCTCAGGTAAGTATTGGGGGGGGGGGGCTGGGGGGACTGCTGCACACAAACATTTTTTGTATCTTTATGCATGGAATGTATGAAGGTTAAAAAACCTTGTGCCTCTACAACCACTTTAAGGGCCGGTTCACACCACATGCAGTCCAGTGCATTTTTTTTTTTCTGCATCAAAAACACATTGAAAGTAGGTTATATGTTTTCAATGGCATTGTTCACACCAGTGCTTGCAGTTCCAAAAAAAAAGAAAGTAGAACATGCTGCATTTTTCCTGCACTGAACTGTACTGGAACGCTGTAAAACGCATCGAAAACGCACTGGAACACATATGTCCTTACTTAAGGTTAAGAAAATAGAGGGGAAAAAATGCACTGGATTGCATTAAAAAAGCATCAAGACCACACTGGAATGTGTCAGCAATGTGCATGCAGAAAAGCACCTGGAACGCATTCAGACTGTGTTTCTATGGTGTGAACCGGCCCTAACTGCTTATATTCCTCATCCATTCAATATTTTTTTTTGCTGCAGGTTTTTTTTTTAAATGTATTCACTATTATTATTTTAACCTTTGGTTTGTTTGTTTTGTTATTATTTTTACACATTTAACATATATTTACATGATTCACATAAAAAAAAAACCACATTCTTTCATTTGTAAATAACTGTAATGCAGGACAAATTACAGAATAAAATGCAACTTTTATCTGCAGTAACACTATTTTTAAACTAACTGTTAAAAAAAAAAAAAAGTGTGTTTTGTTTTCATTTTGTTTCATTTAAAGGGTATGTAAAGGTAATTATTATATATTTTTTTTAAATAACAAACATGTTATATTCACCTCCACTGTGCAGCTCGTTTTGCACAGAGTGGCCCCGAACCTGGTCTTCTGGGGTCCCTCGGCAGCTGTCTCGGCTCCTCCCCGCAAGAACGCCTCACCTTCATGCGAGCTCGCATGGTGAGGAGTTCTTGCAGGCGCACTCCCGTGATACAGCCGGCGGCCATAGCCGCTCACTGAATCACTCGGCCCCACCCCCCAGGCACGCCGCGTCATTGGATGTGATTGACAGCAGCGCGAGCCAATGGCTGCGCTGCTTTCAATCAACCAATGAATGCGCCAAGAAGCCTGGCCGAGAAGCAAGCGCGTTCACGGCGCGGGACTTTCGAGGGGTCAGGTAAGTAAACTGGGGCTCGGGGGGGGGGGGGGCGATAATCCACAGATGTTTTTTCAGCTTAATGCATAGAATGCATTAAGCTGAAAAAACTTTTACCTTTACAACCCCTTTAATTGTCAAAGGACTGCAAATAAATAAATAAATAAATGGTTGCAAGACAATAATTACGAAAAAAAGCCTTGTTTGTCCTTAAAAGAGAATGTATCATCCCAAACACAAGATGGCGGGAGGAATAGAGTGCGGAGTGGGCGTGATCTTCCATCCGCGGCTACAAGGAATATCGTAGGAAGGGGAAGAGCAGCAGCAAGAGGAGAGGTCCCGGTATGGGAGGAATCCGCGGGTGTATCGGCCCTGGCTATCTGATGCCCTTTTTCCATGAGCCCATAAGATCTCTAGAACCTGAGATCCAACACATCTGATTCACCTTATATCAATTATACACTTTGACGGGACTACGTGACTCCTCAGCAACCACCTTGTATCTGTTTTTAGCTGTATTATCGATCTTCTTACCATATATTATCTAAATGCTCCTGAAGAAGCGCTTGGCGCGTAACATGTAAAGCAACATCGTGATGAATTCACGTCATTATGAAAATTATTTTCTATTCCATGTAGCGCAGGAAATTTATGTTATAGTTGCATTTTCTAATCTATTGTCCTATTGGTGTGGATTTTATCTGTATGTTTCCCCTGTTTTTTCTACATTAAAGATATCATTTTCTCAAAAAAAAGAAGAGAAGTATGTATTTTTTTGTTCGTTTTTTCCCCATTATACTTACCCAGGTGGATGCAGCATCTGTCCCCCGCCGTTTCTGCACTGAGAACAGAGCGATCGAACATCGCCGATGGCTCGGTTCTCACAGATCCCCAAATGGAGAGCTGCTGACTGTCAATCAGCAGCTCTCCTGCTCTGCTCCTTCACGCTCATTGGAGCGCTAAGCTGTGGAGGGGCGGGGACCAGCTCGCTGAAAGGCTGAGACGGGTGTCAGTTCAGGCACCTGGCGGATCCAGACTTTATTGTCGGGATGACGTGGTGCCTGGACTGATCCTGTTGACGTCAGCAGAGAGTGGACTTCAGACCGCTCTCTGCTGAAAACGGGTCACAGGTGTGCAAAACGAATTCCACTCCTGTGACCCAGAGGAGAAGCCCAGCCTAAAAATCTCAGGCTGGACTTCTCCTTTAAGAAAACAATATACAGTATGTATTACCTTGTTATCTTATGTAATGACAAAGTTATCGCTGAATAAACAAGTCCATAGCAGAAATGTAAAAATTGCTGTGATCCACGGCACATGAACAGGTGTAAGAGGCGAAGTGGTTAAGAGAAAAACAAACAAGCGACTCTGCAACCTTTGTTTGGCTATTGTCTTTTTTTCTATCAGGAGGGTGTCAACAGCGAGTGTAGATAGTTTAAAAAACTGTTAGATCTGTTTCTTAGGTCCCATTCACATTAGGTGATTTAAAAACGTGGGCGGAATCACCTGCGATTCCAAATCACAATAAAATGCGTCAAACACATTCCGGTGCCATTATTCTTCATGGTACCCCCAAAGGAGGTGCGACAATTGTGGCAAAACACATTTAAAAAATCACGGTAGGCTTGTCGCCTAAAAAGCAGCAGGAGCTTCTTCTGGCCGACAAACGCATATAGGGTAGCCCATTGAAGTGAATGGGCTACCCTATGCGCGACATGTGGAAACGCGTGTAACTCCAGCTTTTTAGAATCGCAAGTGCGTGATATCTGAATAGGGCCTTAGTGAACACTAGACATGTGCACTGCCAAAAAATGTGTTCGTTTTCGTTTTATTCGTTTTTTGTTATTTTCAGAAATTCAAATCTCTAAATTTTTCGCATTTTAGAATTTCCTGAATTTCTGAATTTACGGATTATCTCATTTCTAAATTCCGAATTTTCGAATTTCCAAATTTTGGGATTTTTTAATTTTCGAATTGCGAATTTGTGAATTTTTTAATTTTCGGAAATTCTAAAATCAGAAAATCTGAAAATTCCGAAATTCTAAAATTCTAAAAGTTGAGAGTTCAAAAATCTGAAAATAAGAAGGAAAATCCGTAAAATTCAAAAGAACGAAAATCAGAAAATTCAAAATAATAACTAACTAAGTAATAATAACTAACTATTAAATGATAGGTATTGGAATTTCCTTTCAAATTTGGCTGTTAGTGAACGTAACGAATACAAATTTATCTGAAGTTACGACTTATGCAAGATAACGAATGCCGTATCTAAACAAATGGAACGGAACAAATTAACCACTTTTGCCACTTTGGCTGGCCAAAGACCAGAGCATTTTTTGCGATTCGGCACTGCGTCGCTTTAACTGACAATTGCGCGGTCGTGCGACGTTGCTCCCAAACAAAATTGACATCCTTTTTTCCCCACAAATAGAGCTTTCTTTTGGTGGTATTTGATCACCTATGCAGTTTTTATTTTTTATGCTATAAACAAAAATAGAGAGACAATTTTGAATTTTTTTTAATATTTTTTACTTTTTGTTATAATAAATATCCCCAAAAAATCTATAAAAAAAACTAAAATTTTCCACAGTTTAGGCCGATACGTATTCTTCTACTTATTTTTGGTAAAAAAAAATCGCAATAAGCGTTTATTGATTGGTTTGTGCAAAAGTTATAGCGTCTACAAAATAGGGGACTGTTTTATGGCATTTTTATTATTTTAATTATTTTTACTAGTAATGGTGGCGATCAGCAATTTTAATCATGACTGGGACTTTGTGGCGGTCACATCGGACACTTTTGACACATTTTTGGGACCATTGTCATTTTTACAGCGATCAGTGCTATAAAAATGCACTGATTACTGTGAAAATGACGCTGGCAGGGAAGGGGTTACCCATAGGTGGCGCTGAAGGGGTTAAGTGTGTCCTATGGAGTGATTCTAACTGTTAGGGGGCGTGGCTATGAGTGACACATCACTGATCGCTGCTCCCGATGAGAGGGAGCATACGATCAGTGACAGTGTCACTAGGCAGAACGGGGAGATGCTTGTTTACACTTGCCTCTCCCCGTTCTGCAGCTCTGTGACCCGATCGCGGGACACCGGTGGACATCAAGTCCGCGGGTCCCGCGGGCACGGTCACGGAGCTCACGGCAGGGGGCGCACGCACCGGCACGGGGGGGAATTTCAAAGTGACGTATATATCCGCTACTTTGCCCAGCCGTGCCATTCTGCCGATGTATATGTACAGGAGCCGGTCCTTAACCGGTTAATAATAAATAATAATAAAAAAGTTTTTTTATTATTATTTTTATTATTTATTATTATTAATTTGTTACGTTCCATTCGTTTAGATACGGCATTCATTATTTTCCGGATAATTCATAACTTCAGATAAATTCGTATTCATTACGTTCACTAACAGCCAAATTTAAAAGGAAATTCCAATACCTATAATTTAATAGTTAAGTTATTATTAGTTAGTTATTATTTCAGATTTTCGGGTTTTCGAATCTTCGGATTTTCGTTCTTTTGAATTTTCAGATTTTAAAGCCTCGTACACACGGCCGAGAATCTCGTCGTAAAAAACACGTTGTTTTTTTCGACGAGATCCTTGGACAAGAAACTTGTCCCGGCCGAGTGTACACACGCTCATTTCAAAGAACCCGCGGTTCTTTGAATGGAGCGTACGCGGTGACGTCATCGAATACGACGAGCATGCGCTCGTCACATTCGATGCCGTCGCCGCCATCTTGGTTCACCCTACCTATGCCTAGGAAGCTACCGCGCATGCGTCAAAGTCATTTCGAGCATGCGCGGGCTTCCCGGCGAACAGGTTGACGAGAATCTCGACGAGAAAATAGAGAGCAGGTTCTCTATTTTCTCGTCGAGATTCTTGTCGCTTTTCTTGACGAGAAACCATACACACGAACAAATTTCTCGGCAAGAATTCTCTGCCAGCAAGTTTCTTGCTGGTTGTTGCCGAGAAACTCGGTCGTGTGTACGAGGCTTCATTCTTATTTTTGGACTTTCTAATTTTCTAATTTCCAAATTTCCGAAATTTAGAATTTTCAAAAAGTCGCAAATTCGAAATTTCCGAAATTCGAAAATTCTAAATTTGAAATTTGCGGAAATTCGAAAATTTGGAAATGTCGGAATTAACTTGCTTGTCGAATTTTGTTAAGAAACTAATTCGGAACGAAACAAATTGCACATGTCTAATGAACACAATGTATGGAGTTATAGAAATTTGTAATCACACACAGACACACTCAGGGGTTGATTTACTAAAACTGGAGAGTGCAAAATCTGGTGCAGCTCTGCCTAGAAACCAATCAGCTTATAGGATTTTTCATCAATGCTTAAATGAACAAGCTGAAGTTAGAAGCTGATTGGCTACCATAAGGACCAGGACAAAGGGTGGGCAGAAGGGACGGCCAGAGGCGGCTGTAGGCTTTGTGAGGCCTTAGGCAAAACTTAGACATGAGGCCCCACTCACGCCAATATTGGGTAAAATAATTCAAACAAGAAAAAATGGCTGCAGAAAATGCACGGATCTAGCACACAGGTGATCATCACCACTTCCAGGGCACCCTCCTCACCCATCAGACATATTCAGCCAATGCAAGAGGGGGGAGAGAGGGGGAGGTGAAAAAGAGAGAGGGGTAATAGAGAGATCCGATGATGCCGACATTAGTATTAATCACAGGCAAATTAGGCGGCCGCGAGGCCCCTGTGAGTGCGAGGCCTTAGGCGACCACCTAATTTGCCTAATTAGAGAGCCGCCTCTGGGAACGGCTGTCCTGGGGGCAGCATGTATTGTACAGATGGGGGCGCCGCAAGTTCCTTCTACTATTGGGCTGACAGGGGCAGTGACAGCGGCATCACTACTTCTGTCAGCCCAGCACTGGAAGTGGCAAGGAAAGGAGAAAAGAGCTGGGTGGAGGTGCAGGCTGTACTCTCTCTCCCCCTCCTCCTCATAAGCTTGCACATAATGAAGGAGGCGCAATTTGGAATCTTTGCCCTGGGCATAGGGTGATCTTTTCCTGGCACTGGCTACTATGCAGAGCTGCACCAGATTTTGCACTCTCCAGTTTTAGAAAATCAACCCCACAGGTTGAACTGGATGGACTGGTGTCTTTATTCAACCTTACCAACTACTGTATATAACAATGTTCTCCTACATATAGGGGGGCGATTTACTAAAACTGGTGCACACAGAATCTGGTGCAGCTGTGCATATTAACCAATCAGATTACAGGTTTAAGCCCCCGTTCACGCCGGTGCAGCTTTGAAAATGCACTACTTCAGCGTGATTTCAAAGCCACAAATTAGTGTGATTTGCACTGCTGATTTCGATGCGGCTTGCGGCTTCATTTAACAGAAGTCTATGCAAGATGCAATGAAATAGGTAAAAAGTAGTGCAGTAACCTTTTTCATAGTCGCTGCGACATGAGTTAGGGCGATATAAATAGTTCCACTGCCGGCTATGGGATGCGACTTGTCATGCGATTTGGAACTGTCAAATCGCATGACAAGTTGCACCGGTTTGAACAAGGTCTTATTGCCAAAGCTTAACCACTTCCCGCCCGGTCAATAGACAATTGACGTCCGGGAAGTGGTTTTGTTATCCTGACTGGACGTCTATTGACATCCTGCAGGATAATAGCCGGGGGGGGGGGCACGCATTGCGGCGATCAGTGGAGCGGTGTGTCAGTCTGACACACCGCAACACCGATCTCGGTAAAAAGCCTCCAGCGGAGGCTCTTTACCACGTGATCAGCCGTGTCCAATCACGGCTGATCACGATGTAAACAGGAAGAGCCGTTGATCGACAAATGGGCACTGACTGGCACCATACTGACATTAAAAAAAAAAGTGATGCCCAGCAATACCACCACCAAATAATAACCAGCGCCACTCATCAGTGTCCCTCAGTGCCACCCATCAGTGCCCATCCGTGCCCACCTATCAGTGACCATCAGTGCCCATCTGTGCCACCTATCAGTGCTACATATATTTACCCATCAGTGCCACCCATAAGTACCCATCAGTGCCGCCTATGAGTGGCCATCAGTGCCGCCTATGAGTGCCCATCAGGGCCGCCTATCAGTGCCCATCAGGGCCGCCTATCAGTGCCCATCATCAGTGCTTATCAGTGCCACCTCATCAGTGCCACCTCATTGGTGCCACCTCATCGGTGCCCATCGGTGCCGTCTTATCAGTGCCCATCAGTGCAGCCATATCAGTGCCCATCATTGAAGAAGAAAACGTATTTATTTACAAAAAAATTAACAGAAACAAATAAAAACATATTTTTTTTCAAAATTTTCGGTCTTTTTTTATTCGTAATTCGTAAATAAAAATTGCAGAGGTGATCAAATACCACCAAAAGAAAGCTCTATTTGTAGGGGGGGCTAGGGGGATCAGTGCAGCAGAACGGGAGGACAATTACAGAATGCTGCACTGTGTCTCTTCCTCCAGCAGCTACAGTGTGGGCGCCATCACAGGAGGCCATCATTTGGCTATAGTGCGGTCTGAAAGTGGTTAATTGAACAAGCTGAAGTTACAAGTTACTATGTAAAGCTGCACCAGATTCTTTGTGCTCCAGTTTTAGTAAATCTCTCCTACAAGTAAGAGTACTAACCAGTGGCGGCTGGTGCTCAATTTTTTTTGGGGGGGGGGGGGGGGCAAACAAACTGAAAGATTCTGAATAAAAAAAAAACATCAATTGCAGCCTCACTGTGCCATCAAACGCTGCCACTGTGCCCATAAAACGCTGCCACTGTGCCATCAAACGCTGCCACTGTGCCATCAAACGCTGCCACTGTGCCCATAAAACGCTGCCACTGTGCCATCAAACGCTGCCACTGTGCCATGAAATGCTCCCACTGTGCCATCAAATGCTCCCACTGAGCCATCAAATGCTCCCACTGTGCCCCATCAAATGCTCTCACTGTGCCCCATCAAATGCTCCCACTGTGCCCCATCAAATGCTCCCACTGTGTGCCATCAAATGCTCCCACTGTGTGCCATCAAATGCTCCCACTGTGTGCCATCAAATGCTCCCACTGTGCCCCATCAAATGCTCCCACTGTGTGCCATCAAATGCTCCCACTGTGCGCCATCAAATGCTCCCACTGTGCGCCATCAAATGCTCCCACTGTGCCCATCAAATGCTCCCACTGTGCCCATCAAATGCTCCCACTGTGCCCCATCAAATGCTCCCACTGTGTGCCATCAAATGCTCCCACTGTGCGCCATCAAATGCTCCCACTGTGCGCCATCAAATGCTCCCACTGTGTGCCATCAAATGCTCCCACTGTGCCCATCAAATGCTCCCACTGTGCCCATCAAATGCTCCCACTGTGTGCCATCAAATGCTCCCACTGTGCCCCATCAAATGCTCCCACTGTGCCCCATCAAATGCTTCCACTGTGCCCATCAAATGCTCCCACTGTGTGCCATCAAATGCTCCCACTGTGTGCCATCAAATGCTCCCACTGTGCCCCATCAAATGCTCCCACTGTGCCCATCAAATGCTGCCAGTGTGCCCATCAAATGCTGCCAGTGTGCCCCCCTGCCTGCACACCGTCTGCCCAGCACTTACCCTGTCTCAGTGGGGCAGCAAGTGATGGCAGCGGGCAGCGAGCGGTGTCCTTCATGCTCCACCATGCAGTCATTCGCTTTCCTAACACAGCTGTATTTTGAAGCCTATTGGAGCCTATGGCTCTAATCAGGTGCTTCAAAAACAAGTAATTTTTTTATGTAATCTTTATTTAGAAAATTTTCAAATAACAGACAAATAGTCTTCCAACATAGCACAGAAAGAGGAAGACAAAGACATCACATAAGATACAGGGCCGTATACCGGGTACACTTATTCAGCATAGGAGTAGTAACAATCCAGGGGCGTACCTAACTCGGGGGGCACATCTGGGGGAATGATTATTAACATATTGTAACCATGTTATACATTCACTCAGCAGTGGGTCACGCCTGTCCCGCAGCTGTAATTTAGGCGCCCAGTGCCCGAAAACGGGCCGGGCGCCTGAATAGGGGATGGCAGTGGCGGCCATAGAGAGATTCATGCAATGCAGAATCTATCTATTGGTGATAGAGGGGGTGACAGGAGAGAGGGGGCGGCGCCCGTGCACCCTTATGGACGCACCGCCACTGGTACTAATGCCGCGTACACACAAACAGATTTTCTGTCGGCAAAAACTTGGATGGTTTTTCTGACGGAATTCCGCTCAAGCTCGGCTTGCATACACACAGTCACACAAAAGTTCTCCGAAATTTTATGCGTTAAGAACGCGGTGACGTACACCACTACGACGAGGCAAGAAAAATAAGTTTGATGCTTCCGGGCATGCGTCAAATAGTTTCCGAGCATGCGTGGTTTTCATCTGGTCAGAATTGCATACAGACGAACGGATTTTTCGATCGAGAACCTGCTCTCTATCTAAGTCCGTCAGAAATTCCGTCAGAAAAAGCTAAATGGGGCATACACACGGTCGGAATATCCAACGAAAAGCTCCCATCGGACTTTTTCTGTCGGAAAATTCATTTGTGTGTACGCGGCATAACACTTTCATTTAGCCTGGGTTCACACTATCTTCGCATGCGGCTCACGGCAGTGGTCCCCGTTCATCGTTTCAGGTCCGAATTCAGCCCGAATTTTCCGCTGAATTCGGACCTAAAATGGACTAAAAAACACACAGGGCAAATTCGCATCGGAGCCACAGCGGAGATATGTAAACCCGCTCCATAGAGCCAGTCAAAATCTCCTGCTATTGTGAATTCAATGCGATTCGCAATAGCGTGAACCCAGCCTTAAACAAGAAGCTTATAATAAGAAAAAAAAATTCCTGGATTATTAACCAGAAGGATGTGGCGTACTTTTTTCTTAACCAGCGAGCCGTATAAAAATAACGCCTGAGAAAAGACGCGAATGCTGACGGATTAATCTCCCTCTCAGCTGCTAATGATTGAACCCATTATCCCACCTGACAGAGGGAGGTTTTAGCCAATAAATACTTTTAGCAATGTCTGTCAGCCGTCCTTGGCTTCCTCCACCCTAAAAATCGCCTCTGCTGCGGATGAAACCCGAGCAGTGGATAGAAGTAGACTTTTTCTCACACCTCTAAATGGAACAAAAAAAAAAAAATTCTGCACTTTTTTTTTTTATCTGTTTTCCACTCCTCCGTTCCGCCGCGTGTTTCACTTAACAAGAATGGAAAGGGAGCTGAATATACGGCCTGGCGTTCGGGGGTAATTGGCGTCCCTAAAAGAGGCAGGCTCGCAATTTGTCCGGGCTATTACACGCAGCCTTCAATACACCAAGGCTTCCTAGGAGTCATGCAATATGACAAAATATAGTACCTGTGGGGTGTCTATCTGCTGCAATATTATTCTCGCAGCTAATCAACCCGGGGAAAAAAAAATACGGTCATTGTTTCTATGCATTGAGTGGGGTACGCCGAGCGAACGCACTCTGTTCCATTTGGAATAATGAAGTGATATTGTGTTTTAATGGCTTCAGCAGTCCAGTGTATGAGCGCATAGTTAATAGAGGGCCTAAAACCACTGCCAAACCGACCGCTTGAGTGAAATATTACCACCGATCTCGCAAAAAGCTTTTGTGTGGCTCCGTTTGATGATGTTTTGCCGCAGGAGAAATGTTTTTGTCTGCGAGCCTCGGAGGCCCAAAAAGTGAAGTCATTTTTCACAGGAATAGCTACGTTCCCAGTTAGCGTTCACTTCGAGAGGAACTTTACTGGAAGGAATACATCTTTTGGGGCTTCATAAAATATTTTTTGAATAGAGGGCTGAGGAAATTAAGGATTTTTGTATAGTTATCCATTGATTTACCGCCTGTACAGCATGCCAGGGATGGGCCCTGGAAGGCAGATATGTATCTCCATTATTTGGTTTGTGGTCCCTTTAAAGGGGAACTAAAGGGTTAATACTTATCTTCCCAGCTGTCCCTCACTGGTGTCAGTTTTCAGCCATCGTCATTGGCCAGCACAGGATAATGTCACTCCTGCATAGGGCCACCGATAAGGGGGGTACCACCGGGCTTCCTGTAGGGGGCCTGGGCCCACAGGGGGGGACAGGAGGTGGATCAATCTGGTGGGACGGGAGGACAATTACAGAATGCTGCACTGTGTCTGTGTCTATCTCTCCAGCAGCTAAAAGACAGTTTCTCCCACCCCCCCTCTGCCAGCTTTCAGCTGCTGGGCTGCTGGAGGGAGAGACACAGACACAGTGCAGCGTTCTGTAATTGTCCTCCTGTGCCGCTGCACTAATCCTCTTCTTTTGCTGCCACACATCTGATTACCCCTATGTGCCTGGGCCAACCTCTCGCACCCCGCAGCGCTACCGGCTTTCCTCCTCTCCTGCCAGCTGTTGCAGGTATGCAGGTTGATGGAGATTGGGTGAAGGGACCAATAAATATGTCATTTATCGGTCCCTTTCTTTTCTGAATTGGACACAGTGAGAGATCATTAATGATCACTCACTGTGTCCATTGATAACTGAGCATAGTATAGTTTTCTTCCGGTTGGAATTGCGTACAGACGAACTGATTTTCCGATCGAGAACCTGCTCTCTACCTAAGTCGGTCGGAAATTCCATCAGAAAAAGTCTGGCGGGGCATACACACGGTCGGAATATCCAACGAAAAGCTCCCATCGGACTTTTTCTGTCGAAAAATCAGTTTGTGTGTACGCGGCAGAATACTTCCATTTAGACTGGGTTCACACTATCTTCGCATGCAGCTCACAGCAGTGGTCCTGTGTGTCCCCGTTCATTGTTTCAGGTCTGATTTCAGCCCGTTTGCTTCAGTTTATGAATAAACAGGAGCCTCTTTCTCCTCTTCATTCATCTGCAGTGCAACTGAGGCTACAGGAAAAAGAACTGAGTAATCTGTGTCCTCAATTCCTTTCTCTGTCTCAAAGGTGAGATGTCAGGGGTCAGCCGATATTTCATCCACGCTCCCCACCAACTCCATTGTAAAAGAAAATGTAAACAATTGTAGCACCCCCTACTTAGGTAGGTGCTAGAGCTAGATTTTTGGTGAGTGCAGGTAAATTTCAGCAAGCCTAGCTAGAATCTAGGCCTGTTTGTTTTGATTTGTGTGGGCCAGGAGTGGCTCAGTGTAGGCTGGTGACTCACAGATAGCATCACTTCTCGGTTACCTCTCTCTGGCTTCTACAGGATTATAAAAGAGAGGAGGGGAAGAGAGATGGGGCTGTCTGAGGTGTCTCAGGGAGCCCTGACCAATCCCCAACTAGGATTGGCAGGGGCAGGCCTCATTGATATACCCAGGGTCAGCCCAGCTGGGGAGGAGTTGTCGGGTGGAAGAACTGGAGATGGAGCACTAGGTTGTCGGGGTCTTTGATGGCGCTCCCCATTCTGGGGGGGGTGATCTTGGGCCTAGAGGTGCGGGTGCAGGACCGAGCCTTTCTGGCAAGTAAGAGGGATCTGGTCAGGAGGCACAGAGAGGAACCAAGGAGGACCACAGGAGCTAGTCCAGGAATCAATAGGAGCAGGCAGGTAGGTGAAGTTTATTGCAAAAGTGACATTGCATGTCATGTCTTCTGCAATAAAAAGCCTGCCTGCTCTCAGTATATAACAGTGGGACTTGAGTTCCACTTTAAGGGGAACGAAACAAAGCACAGTTGGAATACTCAGGGATTCTCACCCATGCAGGGTGAGGTGTTCAGGGGTGAATTGATGGAGACAGAAAGCTGATTTGCAGCTTTCCCATAATTATTACGGTAAGTCCTCATATGAGACCCAAAATTTGGAGGCTCAGAGAGAATTTGGGTGGGAAAGAACCTCCAGTCCTGACTACAGGTACTTTGTTCCTATAAGGGTTAACCCATCTGGAAGAGAGGGCTGAAAAGGATAGAAAATAGCCAGCAGGTGTCTGTGAGGTGTTGAGTGGAAGATGATACATGTGAGAGGACTGTGCACTGCCTGGCTACTGAGACACTGACTGGGCTCCTGTGGACCTTTCCTGGACAGGCGGGAACCTTAAACCCTGGTGTGGGACTAGTATACTGGTGGTGAGCCGTTGTGTTACTAGCTGATAGGGATGAGCTTTGTGTTCGAGTCGAACATACGTTCGACTCGAACATCGGCTGTTCGATCGTTCGATAAAGAACGAACGATTTGGGCCGTTCGCGCCAAATTCGAGTGACGCGAACGGCCCACAATGCACTACGCCATCGCAGTGTCATCCAGGCGCTGTGATTGGCCAAGCATGCACTGTGACCCCGCATGCTTGGCCAATCACAGTGCCGGCAGCGAGGAGAGCAATGATTGGCCACAGGCAGGATGCCTGTGGCCAATTATTGCTGAGGGGGTTTAGTACACGCCCCACACTATAAAAGGCTGCCTTGTGTAGTGTGTTCCGGAGCAGGGAAAGAGAAGCATAGGCAGGGACAGTGTCATTTTTTTTCCTTTACTAATCCTGGATTCCTTGTGTTTAGGGACAAATAAGGATAGGTAGGGAGAGTGTCAGTGTGTTATTCTGTGCTAAACCTTGTTTGTAGGGACAGAGAAGGACAGTGAGGGAAAGTGTCAGTGTGCTATTCTGTTCTAAACCAATCTTGCTGAACCATATTTGAAATCCTTGAGTTTAGGGACAGAGAGGTACAGTGAGGGAAAGTGTCAGTGTGCTATTCTGTTCTAAACCAATCTTGCTGAACCATATTTGAAATCCTTGAGTTTAGGGACAGAGAGGTACAGTGAGGGAAAGTGTCAGTGTGCTATTCTGTTCTAAACCAATCTTGCTGAACCATATTTGAAATCCTTGAGTTTAGGGACAGAGAGGTACAGTGAGGGAAAGTGTCAGTGTGCTATTCTGTTCTAAACCAATCTTGCTGAACCATATTTGAAATCCTTGAGTTTAGGGACAGAGAAGGACACTCATGGAAACTATCAGTGTGCTATTCTGTGCTAAATCTTGTTTGTAGGGACAGAGAAGGACAGTGAGGTAAACTGTCAGTGTGCTATTCTGTTCTAAACCAATCTTGCTGAACCATATTTGAAATCCTTGAGTTTAGGGACAGAGAGGTACAGTGAGGGAAAGTGTCAGTGTGCTATTCTGTTCTAAACCAATCTTGCTGAACCATATTTGAAATCCTTGAGTTTAGGGACAGAGAAGGACACTCGTGGAAACTATCAGTGTGCTATTCTGTGCTCAATCTTGTTTGTAGGGACAGAGAAGGACAGTGAGGGAAACTGTCAGTGTGCTATTCTGTTCTAAACCAATCTTGCTGAACCATATTTGAAATCCTTGAGTTTAGGGACAGAGAGGTACAGTGAGGGAAAGTGTCAGTGTGCTATTCTGTTCTAAACCAATCTTGCTGAACCATATTTGAAATCCTTGAGTTTAGGGACAGAGAGGTACAGTGAGGGATAGTGTCAGTGTGCTATTCTGTCCTAAACCAATCTTGCTGAACCATATTTGAAATCCTTGAGTTTAGGGACAGAGAGGTACAGTGAGGGAAAGTGTCAGTGTGCTATTCTGTTCTAAACCAATCTTGCTGAACCATATTTGAAATCCTTGAGTTTAGGGACAGAGAAGGACACTCGTGGAAACTATCAGTGTGCTATTCTGTGCTAAATCTTGTTTGTAGGGACAGAGAAGGACAGTGAGTGAAACTGACAGTGTGCTATTCTGTGCTAAACCAATCTTGCTGAAGCATATTGCAAATCCTTGTGTTTAGGGACAGAGAAGGATAGGCAGGGGACAGTGTCAGTGTCATTGTTGCTAAGCCTCCTGCACAGTATACACCTGAAGGTAGCCCTTATTGCTGTTTTTCCCATCTCCCTGCAGGCCATCCATTAAAATGTCTGGAAGGCAAACAAGGAGAGGCAGACAGTCAGGAGGCAAAAAAAGAGGGCAAGCAGGCTCTGTGTCTGGGGGCAACAGTGCTGGTCGTGGACGCGGTGCATTGTCATCAGCACATGGCCATGGGACACGCTTGTCCTTCTTTTCGGCAGCTGGACATGTTGAGCCACATCATGCCGAAGACTTGGTAGAGTGGATGACCAAGCCCACCTCATCCTCCTCATCCTCTCTCACCCAGGCTCAGGGTACTGGCAAAGCAGCTGCCAAAGCGTCCTCTTCTCTGGTATCATTATCTTCATTAGTCAATCCTTCCCTAGACCCACCATGTCCTCCTCCTGAGTAGGGATGGGCCCGGTGCTCGATTCGAACCCATGTTCGAATCGAGCATCGGGCGTTCGCTCGCTCGTCGAGCCCAGAACTATTTGGGCCGTTCGCATCACATTCGTGTGATGCGAGCGGCCCCGCAATGCATTGCGGCCGGCGCGGCCGGCGCAGTGCATTGCTGGCTGATGATTGGCCAAGCATGCACTGTGACCCCGCATGCTTGGCCAATCACAGCGCCCGAAACTCGGAGAGCAATAATTGGCTACAGGCAGGACGCCTGTAGCCAATTACAGCTCAGGGGCTTTAGTACACGCCCCACCATTTAAAAGGCCACCACGCCATCGGCCCCGGTCACATGAGTTCCGGCTTTAGGAGAGATCAGTCTGCTGATTCTGTCTTTGCTTGATACTGAAAGATTTGCTCTTCTTTGCTAAACCATTGGCTATTTCTTTGCTAAACCATTGCTACCTAAGTCATTGATCGTTCATTGCTGCTGATTGCACAGTTAGTGTGTTATTAGCTGCTGCTGGGGATTAGTCTGGTGCGTGCTTACTGTTAGTACAGTATTGCAGTAGTACCAACCGCAGTGCTGTTAGCACAGCATTGCACCCCAACAGCACCCATAGGACTTCTAGTGTGTTAGTGGCATCACACAGAGCTCCTATATTTTCTTCTCAGCAGCACCCATAGGACTTCTAGTGTGTTGGTGGCAGCAAACAGAGCTCCTATATTTTCTTCTCAGCAGCACCCATAGGACTTCTAGTGTGTTAGTGGCATCACACAGAGCTCCTATATTTTCTTCTCAGCAGCACCCATAGGACTTCTAGTGTGTTGGTGGCAGCAAACAGAGCTCCAAATATTTTCTTCTCAGCAGCACCCATAGGACTTCTAGTGTGTTAGTGGCAGCAAACAGAGCTCCTATATTTTCTTCTCAGCAGCACCCATAGGACTTCTAGTGTGATAGTGGCATCACACAGAGCTCCTATATTTTCTTCTCAGCAGCACCCATAGGACTTCTAGTGTGTTAGTGGCAGCAAACAGAGCTCCTATATTTTCTTCTCAGCAGCACCCATAGGACTTCTAGTGTGTTAGTGGCAGCAAACAGAGCTCCTATATTTTCTTCTCAGCAGCACCCATAGGACTTCTAGTGTGTTGGTGGCAGCAAACAGAGCTCCTATATTTTCTTCTCAGCAGCACCCATAGGACTTCTAGTGTGTTAGTGGCATCACACAGAGCTCCTATATTTTCTTCTCAGCAGCACCCATAGGACTTCTAGTGTGTTAGTGGCAGCAAACAGAGCTCCTATATTTTCTTCTCAGCAGCACCCATAGGACTTCTAATGTGTTAGTGGCATCACACAGAGTTCCTATATTTTCATCTCAGCAGCACCCATAGGACTTCTAGTGTGTTAGTGGCAGCAAACAGAGCTCCTATATTTTCTTCTCAGCAGCACCCATAGGACTTCTAGTGTGTTAGTGGCAGCAAACAGAGCTCCTATATTTTCTTCTCAGCAGCACCCATAGGACTTCTAGTGTGTTAGTGGCAGCAAACAGAGCTCCTATATTTTCTTCTCAGCAGCACCCATAGGACTTCTAGTGTGTTAGTGGCAGCAAACAGAGCTCCTATATTTTCTTCTCAGCAGCACCCATAGGACTTCTAGTGTGTTAGTGGCAGCAAACAGAGCTCCTATATTTTCTTCTCAGCAGCACCCATAGGACTTCTAGTGTGTTGGTGGCAGCAAACAGAGCTCCTATATTTTCTTCTCAGCAGCACCCATAGGACTTCTAGTGTGTTAGTGGCAGCAAACAGAGCTCCTATATTTTCTTCTCAGCAGCACCCATAGGACTTCTAGTGTGTTAGTGGCAGCAAACAGAGCTCCTATATTTTCTTCTCAGCAGCACCCATAGGACTTCTAGTGTGTTAGTGGCATCACACAGAGCTCCTATATTTTCTTCTCAGCAGCACCCATAGGACTTCTAGTGTGTTAGTGGCAGCAAACAGAGCTCCTATATTTTCTTCTCAGCAGCACCCATAGGACTTCTAGTGTGTTAGTGGCATCACACAGAGCTCCTATATTTTCTTCTCAGCAGCACCCATAGGACTTCTAGTGTGCTAGTGGCAGCAAACAGAGCTCCTATATTTTCTTCTCAGCAGCACCCATAGGACTTCTAATGTGTTAGTGGCATCACACAGAGCTCCTATATTTTCATCTCAGCAGCACCCATAGGACTTCTAGTGTGTTAGTGGCAGCAAACAGAGCTCCTATATTTTCTTCTCAGCAGCACCCATAGGACTTCTAGTGTGTTAGTGGCAGCAAACAGAGCTCCTATATTTTCTTCTCAGCAGCACCCATAGGACTTCTAGTGTGTTAGTGGCATCACACAGAGCTCCTATATTTTCTTCTCAGCAGCACTCATAGGACTTCTAGGGTGTTAGTGGCAGCAAACAGAGCTCCTATATTTTCTTCTCAGCAGCACCCATAGGACTTCTAGTGTGTTAGTGGCAGCAAACAGAGCTCCTATATTTTCTTCTCAGCAGCACCCATAGGACTTCTAGTGTGTTAGTGGCATCACACAGAGCTCCTATATTTTCTTCTCAGCAGCACCCATAGGACTTCTAGTGTGTTAGTGGCATCACACACAGCTCCTATATTTTCTTCTCAGCAGCACCCATAGGACTTCTAGTGTGTTAGTGGCAGCAAACAGAGCTCCTATATTTTCTTCTCAGCAGCACCCATAGGACTTCTAGTGTGTTAGTGGCATCACACAGAGCTCCTATATTTTCTTCTCAGCAGCACCCATAGGACTTCTAGTGTGTTGGTGGCAGCAAACAGAGCTCCTATATTTTCTTCTCAGCAGCACCCATAGGACTTCTAGTGTGTTAGTGGCAGCAAACAGAGCTCCTATATTTTCTTCTCAGCAGCACCCATAGGACTTCTAGTGTGTTAGTGGCATCACACAGAGCTCCTATATTTTCTTCTCAGCAGCACCCATAGGACTTCTAGTGTGTTAGTGGCAGCAAACAGAGCTCCTATATTTTCTTCTCAGCAGCACCCATAGGACTTCTAGTGTGTTAGTGGCAGCAAACAGAGCTCCTATATTTTCTTCTCAGCAGCACCCATAGGACTTCTAGTGTGTTAGTGGCAGCAAACAGAGCTCCTATATTTTCTTCTCAGCAGCACCCATAGGACTTCTAGTGTGTTAGTGGCATCACACAGAGCTCCTATATTTTCTTCTCAGCAGCACCCATAGGACTTCTAGTGTGTTAGTGGCAGCAAACAGAGCTCCTATATTTTCTTCTCAGCAGCACCCATAGGACTTCTAGTGTGTTAGTGGCAGCAAACAGAGCTCCTATATTTTCTTCTCAGCAGCACCCATAGGACTTCTAGTGTGTTAGTGGCAGCAAACAGAGCTCCTATATTTTCTTGTCAGCAGCACACATAGTACCTATAGTGTGTTAGTGTCAGCACCCATAGGACCTACAGTGTGTTGTGAGCACACATAGGAGTTCTATTTTTTATACTATATACACTACCGACTACAATGGCTGGAAGACCGCCAAGGAGAGGCAGAGCGTGCCGAGGCAAGAACACAGGGCAGGCAGGCTCTGTTTCTAGAGACAACAGTGCTGGCCGTGGACGTGGTCGTGCATCGTCATCAGCACGTGGCCATGGGACACGCTTGTCTTTGTTTTCGGCAGCTGGACATGTGGAGCCGCATCATGCCGAAGGCTTGGTAGAATGGATGACCAAGCCCTCCTCATCCTCCTCATCCTCTCTCACCCAGGCTCAGGGTACTGGCAGAGCAGCTGCCAACACGTACTCAATGGCATCATCAGCCACCCCTTCCCTAGACCCACCATGTCCTCCTGAGGAGTCCCCCGAACTGTTTGAGCACAGTGTTGGGTACATGCTCCAGGAGGATGCCCAACGATTCGAAGGCTCGGATGATGATACCCAGCTTGAGGAAGTCAGTAGTGTGCGCGCAGAGAGAGGGGATGCTGAAGGACAGCAATCTGGCAGTAGTGTTCCACCAGCTGCAGCTTACTGCCAGGTTTGCTCTAGTGGTGAAGAGGGAGGGGATGATGAGGTCACTGACTCCACGTGGGTGCCTGAAGGGAGAGAGGAGGAGGAGGAGGAGGATGCAGCGTCACATGTCCAACGAGGCAGGATGCCCCCTGGAGGCCAGCTAGAGGCCAGCACAGCAACTGTACCACACCGCAGAGCTCCGCCTGTGCAGGGCGCTGCCTCTGCACGTTATCACAAAAGTTCTTTGGTGTGGGCCTTTTTTGAGACGAGTGCATCAGATCGCACCACTGCTATTTGCAATATTTGTCTCAAGCGTATCTCGCGTGGCCAAAACATCAGCCGCTTGGGCACCACAAGCATGAGCAGACATATGTCGACCTGCCATGCAGCTCGTTGGCAAGCACACATAAAAGACCCACACCAAAGAACAAAGCGGACCTCTCCTTGCTCCTCATCAGCTGGGATCTCCATCCCCACTATATCTTCAGTCCTCTCTGAAAGCTGCTCTGAGAGGACTGAAGGTGTAGAATTAGGTGTGTCACAACCAAGTACTTGCAGTACACCGACGTCCGATTGTAGCAGGCAAATTTCCCTGCCCCAGCTGCTGGACCGTCGAAAGAAGTATACTCCCAGCCATCCACATGCCCAGCGGTTGAATGCTAGCTTGGCTAAATTGCTAGCACTTCAACTGCTGCCTTTTCAGTTGATAGACTCGGCCCCCTTCCGTGAGTTTGTTCAATGTGCGGTTCCTCAGTGGCAGGTTCCCAAACGCCACTTTTTCTCACGGAAGGCGATTCCGTCTCTCTACTGGCATGTGGAAGGCAATGTCCATGCCTCGCTGGACAGGGCGGTCAGCGGTAAGGTGCATATTACCGCTGACTCATGGTCCAGCAGGCATGGACAGGGACGTTATCTTTCTTTCACGGCCCATTGGGTCACTCTATTGGCAGCTGGGAGGGATGCAGGACAAGGTGCAGTAGTGTTGGAGGTTGTTCCGCCACCACGCCTCCAAAATGCTACTACTGGTTGTGACACACCTCTCTCCTCCACCCCCTCCTCTTCTTCTTCCTCCATGTCCTCTTCGAGTGCTCTGTCCTCGGAACCAGCGGTGCTCCGTAGGCGTACAAGGGGCTACGCGAGTACGCAGGCAAAAAGATGCCATGCCGTGCTTGCGCTGGTGTGTTTGGGGGACAGGAGCCACACTGGGCCAGAGGTTCTGGCAGCTCTGCAGGGGCAGGCCGAGAGGTGGTTGACGCCACGCCAGCTTAAGCCAGGAATGGTCGTTTCTGATAATGGCACCAACCTCCTCTCCGCCCTGCGACAGGGGCAGCTCACCCATGTGCCCTGTATGGCTCACGTCCTCAACCTGGTGGTGCAGCGGTTCTTGGGCAGGTTCCCAGGCTTACAGGATGTCCTGAGGCAGGCCAGGAAAGTCTGTGTGCATTTCCGCCGATCTTATAATGCCAGTGCTCGGCTGACTGAGCTGCAAAAGGAGCTGAACCTGCCCAAGAACCGCCTAATATGTGACATGCCCACCAGGTGGAACTCAACGTTGGCCATGCTGCAGCGACTGCACACGCAGCAGAGGGCCATCAATGAGTACCTTTGCGACTACGGCACCAGGACAGGGTCAGGGGAGCTTGGCTTTTTTTCCCCACGCCAGTGGAGCATGATCAGGGATGCATGCACTGTCCTCTCACCATTTGAGGAGGCCACGAGGATGGTGAGCAGTGACAGTGCATGCATCAGTGACACTGTACCTCTTGTCCACCTGTTGGAGCATACGCTGCGTGGGATAATGGACAGGGCACTTGAGGCAGAACAGAGGCAGGAAGAGGAGGACTTCCTTGTCTCTCAAGGCCCCCTTTATCCAGACAATGTTCCTTCTGTCCCACCCATCACACAGGAAGAGGAGGAGGAGGAGGAGGAGGATTGTGTGAGCATGGAGGTGGAGCCTGGCACTCAGCATCAGCAGCAGCAGTCTTTTAGGGATGATGTACAGTCCCAACAAACCAGTGGACTTGTACGTGGCTGGGAGGAGGTGGCTGGCGATCATGTCATCCTCAGTGACCCAGAAGACTCCGGACCGAATGCCTCAGCTAACCTACGCTGCATGGCCTCCCTGATCCTGCAAAGCCTGCGGAAGGATCCTCGTGTTCTTCGGATCAAGGAGAGTGACCATTACTGGCTGGCCACTCTCCTTGATCCACGGTACAAGGGTAAGGTTGCGGACCTTATCTTGCCGTCGCAGAGGGAGCAGAGGATGAGACATCTCAGGGAGGCCTTGCAGAAAGGTCTGTGCAACGCGTTCCCAGAAACTGGGAGGTTACAAACTCCTGGTCCTGGACGACGAGTTGCTGAGGCTTCGGTCAGTAGCAGAAGGAGCGGTGGGGAAGGTGGACGTCTGACCGATGCGTTCAGACAATTTTTTAGTCCGCAGCCCCAAGGTATGATCGGTTCCAGCAACCATCGCCAGCGTCTGATATACATGGTGCAGGAATACCTAGGGGCAAGGTCAGACTTGGACACCTTTCCCACCGAAAATCCTCTGGCTTACTGGGTCCTGAGGATGGATCACTGGCCAGAGCTTGCACAGTATGCAATTGAGCTACTGGCCTGTCCTGCATCCAGCGTTCTTTCCGAACGCACATTCAGTGCTGCTGGAGGATTTGTCACCGATCATAGGGTGCGCCTGTCCACCGACTCGGTTGATCGACTGACCTTCATAAAAATGAATCAGTCTTGGATCACCACCAGCTACCAGACACCTGAAGCGGATATAACGGAATAATTTATAATGTCACATCCCTTCAAGACTGCCTATGCTGATGCTGAGTGACTGTCCTGTTATGTTCACTGACTATCCTCTTCCTCCTCCTCAATGATCCATGCCACCACACCAGTGCCTAAGGCACAATTTTTCAGCCCCTGTATAACAGGGGCGTGTAATTACAATTTTTTAAAAAGATGCTTCGCAACAGGTGTGACTGCTGTGCTCCAAGTACAGTATCTGTGAGGGGTTGCAGTGTTGTGGCACCAGCACCAATGCCTAAGGCACAATTTTTCAGCCCCTGTTTAACAGGGGCGTGTAATTACAAATCTTGATCTAATAGTTCACAGCAGGGCCCATTCCTGCGCCCACCAAGAGTAACTATGAGGGCCTACAGTCTTGTGGCAACACCGTCCACCACCACCACCACCACCAAAGGCCCAATTTTTCTGCCCTGTTCAACAGGTGCATGCAATTACAAATCTTGATCTAATAACTCACAGCAGGGCCCATTCCTGCACCCACCAAGAGTAACTGTGAGGGCTTACAGTCTTGTGGCAACACCGTCCACCACCACCACCACCACCACCAAAGGCCCAATTTTTCTGCCCGGTTCAACAGGTGCATGCAAGTACAAATCTTGATCTATTAACTCACAGCAGGGCCCATTCCTGTGCCCACCAGTCTTGTGGCTACACCAACATCTAATAGGGCAAATTTCTGCAGAGTATATACGGCAGGCCCCTACTTTCAAACATCCAACTTACAAACGACTCCTACTTGCAAACGGCAAGAGAAAACAGGAAGTGAGAGGAAATCTACCCCTAGGAAGGAAAATTCTATCCTGTTAGATTTAATTTGGGAAAAAGGTATCTCCTCTCTACTGATGCTTTATCACCAATCCTTGTTTCAATTAAAACCCCACTTTTCCAAAAACATTTGTCATTGGGATGGAAAGTGAGGTGACATGTTCTGAACAGATGTGCAAAGACAGCAAATGTTACAGGGGTGATAACCCCTCCCTATGTTCTCCAAAAAGCTTAAAAATTGATTTTTTTGGGATGTAGCTACACTTCATAATGTACCTGTTCAGATTCTACTTAAGAACAAACCTACAGTCCATGTCTTGTTTGCACCACCTATATACTGCTGTTCAGAGTATATAGGGTTGTAGGTATAGGGTTTTATTTTGGGTGCGGGGTCCCCCTTAGTATCCATACAAGACCCAAAGGGGCTGGGGTGGGGGGGGGGTGATGGGGTAGCCATGCCATTTTTCTCAAGGATTTTCAGCCATATGGCGGCCAGGACAAGACATGACATTAAAGCCGCAAGTGGTTTTAAATGGCTTCTTTTTTTCCTTTACAAATGTCATTTTGTGCAAGGACAGTTCTAAACACGGGAAACACATGCCACTTCACAGGCATACTTTAGACACCCCCCAGGTACCATATTTAAAGGAAAATTTCACTTTTTTTTTTTTCACTTTATGCATCATTAAAATGACTGCTCCCGAAAAAACTTTAGTTTTTAAAATTTCTTTTTGCATTGATATATGTCCCCTGGGGCAGGACCCGGGTCCCCAAACCTGTTTTATGACATTAACATGCATATTGGCCATTGTAATTAGCAATTTTGATTTCGAACGTTTGCGTCCATTATAACGAATAGGGTTCGAAAATTCGCGCAAACTTTCGGTCCGTTCGAAGGTTCTGGTGCGAACCGAACCCGGGGGTGTTCGGCTCATCCCTACTCCTGAGGAGTCCCCCGAACTGTTTGAGCACAGTGTTGGGTACATGCTCCAGGAGGATGCCCAGCGTTTCGAAGGATCTGATGATGATACCCAGATAGAGGAAGGCAGTAGCGTGAGAGCAGAGAGAGGGGATGCTCAAGAAGGACACCAATCTGGCAGTCATGCTCCAGCAGCTGCAGCATACTGCCAGATTGGCTCCAGTGATGAGGAGGGAGGGGATGATGAGGTCACTGACTCCACGTGGGTGCCTAATAGGAGAGAGGAGGAGGAGGAGGATGAGGAGGAGGCACATCTCCAACGAGGCAGGATGCCCTTGGGTGGCCAGCGTATGGGCAGCACACAGACGGAATCACACCGCAGAGCTCCGCCTGTGCAGGGCGCTGCCTCTGCCCGTCATTCAAAAAGTTCTTTGGTGTGGGCCTTTTTTGAGGCGAGTGCATCAGATCGCACAGCTGCTGTTTGCAACATATGTCTCAAGCGTATATCGCGTGGCCAAAACATCAGCCGCTTGGGCACCACATGCTTGATCAGACATATGTTGACCTGCCATGCAGCTCGTTGGCAAGCCTACCTTAAAGACCCACACCAAAGAACAAAGCGGACCTCTCCTTGCACCGCATCAGCTGGGATCTCCAACCCCACTATACCTTCAGTCCTCTCTGAAACCTGCACTGAGAGGAATGAAGGTGTAGAATTAGGTGTGTCACAGCCAAGTACTTGCGGCCACTCTGCTAGCAGTACACCGACGTCCGATTCTAGCAGGCAAATTTCCCTGCCCCAGCTGCTGGACCGTCGAAAGAAGTTCACTCCCAGCCATCCACATGCCCAGCGGTTGAATGCTAGCTTGGCTAAATTGCTAGCGCTTCAACTGCTGCCTTTTCAGTTGGTAGACTCGGCCCCCTTCCGTGAGTTTGTGCAATGTGCGGTTCCTCAGTGGCAGGTTCCCAAACGCCACTTTTTCTCACGGAAGGCGATTCCGGCTCTCTACAGGCATGTGGAAGGCAATGTCTTGGCCTCGCTGGACAGGGCGGTCAGCGGTAAGGTGCATATTACCGCTGAATCATGGTCCAGCAGGCATGGACAGGGACGTTACCTTTCTTTCACGGCCCATTGGGTCACTCTTTTGGCAGCTGGGAAGGATGCAGGACAAGGTGCAGTAGTGTTGGAGGTTGTTCCACCTCCACGCCTCCAAAACGCTACTACTGGTTGTGACACACCTCTCTCCTCCACCCCCTCCTCTTCTTCTTCCTCCATGGCCTCTTCCTGTGCTTTGTCCTCGGAACCAGCGGTGCTCCGTAGGCGTTCAAGGGGCTACGCAAGTACGCAGGCAAAAAGATGCCATGCCGTGCTTGCGCTGGTGTGTTTGGGGGACAGGAGCCACACTGGGGCAGAGGTCCTGTCTGCTCTGCAGGGGCAGGCCGAGAGGTGGTTGACGCCACGCCAGCTTAAGCCAGGAATGGTGGTTTGCGACAATGGCACCAACCTCCTCTCCGCCCTCCGACAGGGACAACTGACCCATGTGCCCTGTGTGGCTCACGTCCTTAACCTGGTGGTGCAGCGGTTCTTGGGCAGGTACCCGGGCTTACAGGATGTCCTGAGGCAGGCCAGGAAAGTCTGTGTGCATTTCCGCAGATCTTATAATGCCAGTGCTCGCCTGGCTGAGCTGCAAAAGGAGTTGAACCTGCCCAAGAACCGCCTTATATGTGACATGCCCACCAGGTGGAACTCAACGTTGGCCATGCTGCAGCGGCTGCACACGCAGCAGAGGGCCATCAATGAGTACCTGTGCGACTACGGCACCAGGACAGGGTCAGGGGAGCTCGGGTTTTTTTCACCACGCCAGTGGGGCATGATCAGGGATGCATGCACTGTCCTGGCACCATTTGAGGAGGCCACGAGGATGGTGAGCAGTGACAGTGCATGCATCAGTGACACTGTACCTCTTGTCCACCTGTTGGAGCACACGCGGCGTGGAATAATGGACAGGGCACTTGAGGCAGAACAGAGGCAGGAAGAGGAGGACTTCCTTGCCTCTCAAGGCCCCCTTTACCCAGACAGTGTTCCTTCTGTCCCACCCATCGCACAGGAAGAGGAGGAGGAGGAGGAGGAGGAGGATTGTGTCAGCATGGAGGTGGAGGCTGGCACTCAGCATCATCAGCAGCAGTCTTTTAGGGATGATTTACAGTCCCAAGAAACCAGTGGACTTGTACGTGGCTGGGAGGAGGTGGCTGCGGATCATGTCGTCCTTAGTGACCCAGAGGACTCCGGACTGAATGCCTCAGCTAACCTACGCTGCATGGCCTCCCTGATCCTGCAAAGTCTGCGGAAGGATCCTCGTATTCTTCGGATCAAGGAGAGGGACCATTACTGGCTGGCCACTCTCCTTGATCCACGGTACAAGGGTAAGGTTGCGGACCTTATCTTACCGTCGCAGAGGGAGCAGAGGATGAGACAACTCCGGGAGGCCTTGCAGAAAGGTCTGTGCAACGCGTTCCCAGAGACTGGGAGGTTACAAACTCCTGGTCCTGGACAACGAGTTGCTGAGGCTTCGGGCAGTCAAAGAAGGAGCGGTGGGGAAGGTGGCCGTCTGACCGATGCGTTCAGACAATTCTTTAGTCCGCAGCCCCAAAGTATGATCGGTTCCAGCAACCATCGCCAGCGTCTGATATACATGGTGCAGGAATACCTAGGGGCAAGGTCAGACTTGGACACCTTCCCCACCGAAAATCCTCTGGCTTACTGGGTCTTGAGGATGGATCACTGGCCAGAGCTTGCACAGTATGCAATTGAGCTACTGGCCTGTCCTGCATCCAGCGTTCTTTCAGAACGCACATTCAGTGCTGCTGGAGGATTTGTCACGGATCACAGGGTGCGCCTGTCCACGGACTCGGTTGATCGACTGACTTTCATCAAGATGAACCAGTCTTGGATCACCACCAGCTACCACACACCTGATGCTGATATAACAGACTAATTGATTTTAAAATGTCACATCCCTTCAAGACTGATGCTGATGCTGAGTGCCTGTGCTGTTATGTTGACTGGCTATCCTCCTCCTCCTCCTCAATGATCCGATTAATGATGATAGCTTGGAAGATCATTTTGGTTTATGGGTGCCGCCACCAGTGGCTAAGGCCCAATTTTTCAGCCCCTGTTTAACAGGGGCGTGTAATTACAATTTTTGATGCAATACTTTGCAACAGGCCTCATTGCTGTGCTCCAAGTACAGTATCTGTGAGGGGTTGCAGTGTTGTGCCACCAGTGCCTACGGCCCAATTTTTCAGCCCCTGTTCAACAGGGGCATGCAATTATAATTATTGATCTAATAATTCACAGCAGGGCCCATTGCTGCGCCCACCAAGAGTAAGTGTCAGGCCTTACAGTGTTGTGCCAACACCACCACCACCAAAGGCCCAATTTTTCAGCCCCTGTTCAACAGGGGCATGCAATTATAATTATTGATCTAATAATTCACAGCAGGGCCCATTGCTGCACCCACCAAGAGTAACTGTCAGGCCTTACAGTGTTGTGGCACCAGCACCACCATCAAAGGCCCAATTTTTACTACCACTGTTCAACAATTATATGTTATTACAATTCCTGATATAATAGTTGACAGCAGGGCGTTCCAGCACCCACCAAGAGTAACTGTGAGTGCTTACAGTGTTGTGCCAACACCAACACCTAAGGGGCCAATTTCTGCAGAGTATATACGGCAGGTCCCTACTTTCAAACATCCAACTTACAAACGACTACTACTTGCAAACGGAAGAAGACAACAGGAAGTGAGAGGAAATCTACCCCTTGGAAGGAAAATTCTCTCCTGTAAGAATTAATATGGGAGAAAGGTGTCTCCTCTCTACTGATGCTTTATCACCAATCCTTGTTTCAATAAAAACACCACATTTCAAAAACAGTTGTCATTGGGACGCAAAGTGAGGTGAAATGTTCTGAACAGGGGCACAGACAGCAAAACAAATGTTACAGGGGTGATAACCCTTCCCTATGTTTTCCAAAAAGCTTAAAAATAGGTATTTGGGCTGGAGCTACACTTAAACAATGCAGCTGTTCAAAATTACAAACAGATTCTACATAAGAACAAACCTACAGTCCCTGTCTTGTATACACCGCCTGTATACGGCTGTTCAGAGTATATAGGGCCTTTTTTATTTTGTGTGCGGGGTTCCCCTTAATATCCATACAAGACCCAAAGGGGCTGGTAATGGGCTGGGGTAGGGGGGGGGGGGTGATGGGGTAGCTATGCCATTTTTCTTAAAGATTTTCATCCATATTACCGGGACCAGACATTACATTAAAGCCGCAAGCAGTTTTAAATGGCTTTTTTTTCCTTTAGAAATGTAATTTTGTGCAGGGACAGTTCTAAACACGGGAAACACGTGGCACTTCACAGGCATACTTTAGACACCCCCCAGGTACAATATTTAAAGGAATATTTGACTTTTTTTTTTCACTTTATGCATCATTAAAATGACTGCTCCCGAAAAACGGCCGTTTTTAAAACTTCTTTTTGCATTGATACATGTCCCCTGGTGCAGAACCCGGGTTCCCAAACTCTGTTTAGGACAATAACATGGATAATAGTCGTTATAATTAGCACTTTAGAATTTGAACGTTCGCATCCATTGTATTTAATAGGGTTCTAATGTTCGTGCGAACTTTCGGTCCGTTCGCGGGTTCTGGTGCGAACCGAACCCGGGGGTGTTCGGCTCATCACTACTAGCTGAGTTGTAGACTGTTTTTGTTTATTATGCTGAAGAAAGCTGTTTTTGTTTGCCTGGCTTTTTGGAAGAAAAAAAAGTCTGTTTACTTTTACAAGCGGCTGGCTAATTTTCTGAATCCCAAAGATTACACCCCAAAACTTTGAAACTCTCTTGGACACAGGGAGCCGCACAACCCCCACTGCATAATCTACGACTCTTGCTTCTTCTGCTTATTCCTTCCATTTTATGGAAAAGCCATCTATTTTATGCCCCAGTGATTTATGATGGCCTCTTCATAGGGATTAATGAGATTTTCTGCTTGCATGCGCAGAAGATGCAAAGCACTAGCCAGAGGAATTGCAGTGCAGTGGTGGCTGCATGGCTCTCAATAGCTGTCTCATAGGCGTTAATGGCTGCACCTCCCAGTAAAGCCTCCCGGTGATTCTGCATGGTGAGGATTCCAGCACGAGCTGCTTACAGCTAACATGATGTAGTAAATATTTTTGATCATGTGGCCCTGACAGCTCTGGAGAGGATCTTTTTGGAGCTGTCAGGGCCATTTGACCAGTGCCGAGACAAGGTCATCCAGCGCCCAGGGCAAAGATTCCAATCTGCGCGCCCTCCCCCATTTATGATGTGCAAGCTTAGAGCGTCCTACACCCAGTCAACCATTGCGCCCAGGGCGATTGCCTCTCCCACCCATCCCTTGTCCTGGCCCTGCGTATGACACGACTTTCAATACAGCAAACCATTGTCTGCTTCAGGGATTGCATTATCAGCAGGAGGCATAGCGACATAGCGACATAGCGACAGGGGGGTGGATTGAGCAGCCAGATAGTTTGATCTGACACATCCAGAAATGTTGAACACTAATCACTTTTGCTTATAAAATAAAAATGTGACCCGCTTCCCTGTGATTGAACCCAGGCCCTGAACACTATCACATGATTGGTGACAGTAATCGCGGCACCAGTGACAAAGAAGCAAAAAGCTGTAAGGGAGAGCAGGTAAGTTGGGTATAAGGTGGTGGGAAGATGTCCTTTCCAGTGACAGTGGAACTAAGGGCTTGGCATATGGGCAATTATGCATTGCATACTATGTCAAAGTAACCTCTAAGTGCCCTCCTTAAGCAATGTTAGCTCTGTCATCAATACATGTACAAGATACTGCAGCAGGAGGTCATCTGTCTCACCTTAACCGACTGCGAGTGTTGACTAAATGGGGTCCACCCTTCCTCGACTTGCCAAATTTAAATAGAAAAAGCCACACATTGAACACATTTTGTTTTCTCTTAAAAAACTTTATTGTAATATGGATGAGCTCACAACATAGTCTGAACACATCACTCTCTGCCAGACTATAAGCAGAAGTTAGAATCCCTTTAAGTGGGGTCCATACTTTGGGTGGTGCTAGAGGGTTGAGTACTGTACTGCAATGTAAGCTGGATTGGGTAAGACTTAAACAGAAGGAGTAATGGTAACTGGCCACCCCTGGCATACATTATGTAAGTCGGAGGTCTGGGAGAGAGTACCTTTTGGGGTAGACCATGAGAGACTCTGGAGGAGAATTCACTGTTGGGGAACCTACATTGAGGAGTGTAGGAGGGATGACTAGACATTCTGTGTTCAAGTGTTACTGCACTGTAATGTACTGTATTGCTGGACGTAAAGTTATGGAGATGAATAAGATGGTGCTGCTCGTGTGGACATTTTTTATTTTTGGAGGTGGGCCAGGAAAATGTGAGCATCAATATGGTGGTGGGCCTTGGGCCAAGAGAATGTGGTTTCCAAAATGGCGGTGGGCCTAAAGCCAGTAGAATGTGAGTGCCATTATGGTAGAGTACCTTACAGGTGTGTGTAAACCCTATCTCGTGAAGAAGAGGGGGCGTACCCTTGGCCAGCTTGGTGGGAGCTGGCGGCAAATCGGGTCTGCCAACAAGGCTTATTGAAGAGTTAGCTGGTGACCATACTGTCCAGACAGACTGAGTCTATAGAGGTATGTTAATGCATAAAGTGGAATTTGAAAAAGAAGAGTATGATAAAGTCCCGGCTGGGGTGAAATGTGTTAGAGGAGAATGAGAAGGGTCGGGTGAAGGACAATCTGCTTGGGCTTGATGCTTCAGTAGACCACCCAATGATCTCTACCTTCTTAGTTTATCTCACTCTCCGTAATTTACTTATTTTTTACATTTTAGTTCAAATTTAGGTTAGCCTAGAGACAAAACTTAATCCGACCTTACTTCAACGGATTACCTAACAGAACCTAAACCTCTAAAACTTACATTAAATGCTTATTGCTGCCAAAAGTGTCCTACACCAAGACATTACAGTGGTGCTGCCGGGATCTCACATCACCCAGATTTTGGCCCCGAGTTCACATGATTCACCAATGCATACATTTTTACTCACAATACCTCAAAATGCTTTTGAAATCCTAAGTAGCCACATCAGCTTGGTGGGTCTTTAAAGCCACAGTTAAATTACGAGGAACATATTGTTAGTGTTATTTAAATTTCTATTACCGTCTTTGCGATCCAAAATATTATAGATTATGTCATTCATATAATTGTAGAATCGTGCACTGCTTAATTGTATCATTAAGCTGTTATATTAAGTCAACTGCATTTGAATGAAGCGTCCTTGGCTCAGAGACACCCTGGGCCTTCCAGCGCAGTGACTGAAATAAGATTTTTCCGACCACAAAGCAATTTTGACTTACTCTGGCAGGCGAGACATAACTCCTGCAGAAAGGGACGTCAGTCCGTCATTAACTCGGAGGGGTCGACCCTTCCAAACTACACTGATGAACATCTCCAATATAAGCATCACAAGGAAATATGCCGTGGCCTGCAAGAAATAAAAGATGGATTTAACTCTGCAAGCCATAATAAATTTGTTTCCTCTTAATGCTAAAGTTGACAAGAACCCTAACAGGATGGTATTTAGTTTGGGTGTCATTGCCACGTTAGTTTTTTTTAAAGAATAATATTTTCTGCTGATAAGTTCCTGCAGCCTATTTGCAGCCACTTACTATCTACATGCACTCCAGCGATGGCTGCATGGCATTTCTCAGGCTGGGTTTGTCTGGTGGTAAAAAGTCTCGATCACATGGGTGTAGTTAAGCATACACCCCTGCTTAATCGGACATGTTTGCCTGCGGTGGGATGCAAGGGTGTTTTGTGCATCCCCATGCAGGAAGTCCCATTGTCCAATGTCAATTGGAAAGCAGTGGCTGCAAGGACACAGCCGCTGCTCCCAATTTGAGGAAAAAAAGTTACATGGACAATGACATAACACGTAGTGGCGAAACTTAAAATGTCATCATGCACACCCAGAAATGGAGGCACTGACTGTAATACAGAGCTGTCAACCTGAAATCTTCCTCAGGAGACAACATATTTTTTATGTGCTCTTATTGTGGTGCACCAGATGATAGTGCACTTCACCCAAGGGGGTGTATGTTAGTAAACAGGATGATAGTCTGATTTTTTTTTTTTTTTTTAGATAAATACTAGAGTCTTCTGATGGGAGGAGGTGGATTGTCCTAACCCATTTTTTTCAATCGGGGTGCCCAGGCACCCTGGGGTGCCTTGAGGTTGCTTCAGGGGTGCCTTGCAAGTGGCGTCACTAGGGTTGGTGTCACCCGGTGCGGTAAAACATGGTGTCACCCCCCCACCCACCAACTATAGTCGCCCCTCAGTACAGACCCCCCTCCATCAGTGCAGACCCCCCTCACGATAAACCGCCCCCTCCATCAGAGCAGACCCCCCGGGGATAAACCACCCCCCTCCATCGGTGCATACCCCCTCAGGATAACCCCCCTCCATCAGTGCAGACCCCTCTCGTGATAAACCCCCCAATAAGTGCAGACCCCCTCAGGATAACCCCCAAATAAGTGCAGACCCCTCCTCAGGATAAACCACCCCCATCAGTGCAGACCCCCCTCAGGATAACCCCCAATAAATGCAGACCCCCCTCAGGATAAACCCCCCTCCCCAATAAGTGCATACCCCCAGGATAAACCACCCCCCTCCATCAGTGCAGACCCCCCTCAGTATAACCCCCCCAATAAGTGCAGACCCCCCTCAGGATAAACCCCCCTCCCCAATAAGTGCAGACCCCCAGGATAAACCACCCCCCTCCATCAGAGCAGACCCCCCAGGGATAAACCACCACCTCCATCTGTGCAGACCCCCCTCAGGCTAACCCCTCTCCATCAGTGCAGACCCCCTCAGGATAACCCCCCAATAAGTGCAGACCCCCCTCAGGATAACCCCCCCAAATAATTTCAGACCCCTCCTCAGGATAAACCACCCCCCATCAGTGCAGACCCCCCTCAGGATAAACCCCCTCCCCAATAAGTGCAGACCCCCCAGGATAAACCACCCCCCTCCATCAGTGCAGACCCCCCTCAGGATAACCCCCCCAATAAGTGCAGACCCCTCCTCAGAAAAAAACACCACCCCAAATAAGTGCAGACCCCCCTCAGGATAACAGGATAACCCACCAATAAGTGCAGACCCCCTCAGGATAAAAGACCCCCTCCATCAGTGCAGACCCCCCTCAGGTTAACCCCCCAATAAGTGCAAACCCCCTCAGGATAAACCAAACCCTCCATCAGTGCAGACCCCATTCAGGATAACCCCCCAATAAGTGCAGACCCCCCTCAGGTTTCCCCCCAATAAGTGCAGACCCCCCTCAGGTTAACCCCCCAATAATTGCAGACCCCCTCAGGATAAACCACCCCCCTCCATCAGTGCAGACCCCCCTCAGGTTAACCCCCCAATAAGTGCAGACCCCCCTCAGGTTAACCCCCCCAATAAGTGCAGACCCCCCTCAGGTTACCCCCCAATAAGTGCAGACCCCCCTCAGGTTAACCCCCCAATAAGTGCAGACCCCCTCAGGTTAACCCCCCAATAAGTGCAGACCCCCCTCATGCACCTGGGCGGCAGGCAAAGAAGGCTTCCATTCCATGTGCAGCCGCCCAGAGAATTGCTTGCTCAGACTGTCACTCTCCGGGTGGCGCGCCTGTATATAGGGACGGGAGGGAGCTGCAGCGGCAGTGAGAGTGAGGAGTCTCACTCAGGCAGGGATAGCATGGCGCCGGTACGCTGCGGCTAAAGAGCCCTGCCTCCAGGACCCTCCGCCGCACCCGGGATGGTGTCACCCCTCTGAGGGTCTCACCCGGGTGCGGGCCGCACCCCCAGGCCCCCCTGGCAATGCTTCTGTGCCTTGCAAAATGGCTAAAAATTGCCCAAAAATTTTATACAAGCTGGCGTGTGGATAAAGGTGCCTTTTAGTTACACAAAGCCACAGGTTTTCATTGTGCACCATCACAACCTTCTAGCCACCGGCTTCCTAATGACCAATGGCATCACCAGCTGATAAGGGGGATGTCAGTTGCCTGCATAGCATCCTTGTTTGACACTCCCGTGTCCCTCTCCATCAGCATTGAGGGCACCTTAGCTGAGTGATGGAGAAAAGCTGAGGTAGAAGAGAAACATTGGAATACTAGTCAGTCGCAGTTATCAAAAGTGTATTTGCTTTGGAAGAATAAATCATCTGTAACGTTGGGTGTCCTATATGTGTGGATGTTGCAGTGTTATGCAAAACTATTAGAATAGTTTTCACATTTTAGAATGGGGTGCCTCAAGACTGTCCATAATTTTGGAGGATGTGCCTCAAGATTGTCCATAATTTTGGAGGGTGCCTCAAGACTGTCCATAATTTTGGAGGGTGCCTCAAGACTGTCCATAATTTTGGAGGGTGCCTCAAGACTGTCCATAATTTTGGAGGGTGCCTCAAGATGGTCTATCGTTTTAAAGGGCGCATTGACTGAAAAAAGGTTGAGAAACACTGTCCCAACCTGTGTGAGGATACTGAGCAGAATAAGGTGAGGAGACAAGTCTGGAGATCTGGGAAATGTGGACATCTGGCCCCAGATGTCCGCCGGCACCCACCAATCGTCGGGCAGAGACACAGAATGGAGCTTTGTCTATGTAAAATAAGACAGAGTTTCATTCTGACAGGGGGAAAGAAAATCCATCACTTCCCGTAGTAAAAGCAGCACACAGTTTACACATAAACACTGGCTAGCCACACAGTTAACCCTTTGATCGCCCTAGATGTATAACCCAGTCCCAGCCAGGGTCATTAGTACAGCGACAGTGCATATTTTTGGCGCTGATCAGTGTATTAGTGTCACTTGTTCCCACAAAGTGTCAAAAGTGTCAGTTAGTGTCCGATTGTCCGATATAACTGTCTGCTAACTTTTGTGCAAACCAATCAATATACGCTCATTGGTACATTTTTTATTGGATGTTTTATAGCAGAAAGTAAAAAATATATATATATATATTTTTTTTTTTTAAATTGTCTGTCTTTTCTTGTTTATAGCACAAAAAAAAAAAAAATGCAGAGGTGATCAAATACCTCCAATAGAAAGCTCTATTTGTGGGGGAAAAATTACACGATTGATTTGGGTACAGAGTTGCATGACCATGCAATTGTCAGATAAAGTAATGCAGTGCTGTATCACAAAAAATGGCCTGGTCATGAAGGGGGGGGTAAATCTTCCGGAGGTCAAGTGGTTATTATGTATCTTTTGTTTATAAAATAACAGAGAAAAAAAATTATATATATATATATATATATATATATATATATATATATATATATACACATATATATTTATATTTATGTACATATATAATACTTGCTAAATTTAAATCCTGATTAGCCACATTTGATGACTGCCCACAATCCCCTGCGGCATGTCCCAGCATTCCCATGTAATCGTTTCAGGTTTCTCACCTTGTCCACGTAATCTGGCACTTCCTCCACAGTTTTAAAGGAGGTCTCATTGGGAAACAAGACATAGAACATCATCCGGGCTCCTTGGGAGACAGTAAGGTTAGCCTGACCTGCATAACCTCCCATGGCTCCTGCTGGGGTCACAGGTCACGCAGAAATACAACGCAGTCCCTGCAATGCCTCCAAGCTCAATGCAGCCAAGTGATTCTTTGTTGCAGATTGTAAACACTGTACAAGCAATGGACGTCCTCACTCTGTGATCTTCCTGTAACACAGTAATGTGCAGTCAGGGAGCAGGTCATGTGATCCGCCTGTCAAGGAAAAGTTCATCCAGGAACGCACAATGCAGGAGAATGCATTGCTGTGATACTAGAATTCTTGCTGTGATCCTGATAAGATATTACAGACACCTCTAGTGACAGTGCAGAACGTTCACTACATGTGTTTTTACATAAATTGGCAGTAGAATGCCGCACGGCGCTTTGTTGATTTTGCTGAACTTGGATTGCACAGAGGTGGGGTTTTTGTACTTTATACTTTTGTGATAACATAGCTTTGCCTGAAATACTTGTCTGTGCAGAGTTTTCTTTTCCTGTTGTTTTATGTACAGTATTTGGATATGTTGCAATGTTTAATCTTGCTAACTTTTTAAAATAGCAAAAAGAGTAAAATTTCAAATCCATATATATATACTCGAAAAAGACACTTCACTCTCAAGCATGCTAAAGAAGACCTTCACCCTAAAAGAAGACCTTCACCCTAAAAGAAGACCTTCGCCCTAAAGAAGACCTTCACCCTAAAAGAAGACCTTCACCCTAAAGAAGACCTTTACCCTAAAGAAGACCTTCACCCTAAAAGAAGACCTTCACCCTAAAAGAAGACCTTCACCCTAAAAGAAAACCTTCACTCTAAAGAAGACCTTCACCCTATAATAAGATCTTCAGTCTAAAAGAAGACCTTCACCCTAAAGAAGACCTTCACCCTAAAAGAAGACCTTCACCCTAAAAAAGACCTTCACCCTAATAGAAGAACTTCACCCTAAAGAAGACCTTCACCCTAAAGAAGACATTCACCCTAAAGAAGACCTTCACCCTAATAGAATAACTTCACCCTAAAGAAGACCTTCACCCTAAACGAAGACCTTTGCCTTAAAAGAAGAGCTTCACCCTAAAAGAAGAGCTTCACCCTAAAGAAGACCTTTACCCTAAAATAAGACCTTCACCCAAAAGAAGACCTTCGCCCTAAAGAAGACCTTCACCCTAAAGAAGACATTCACCATAAAAGAAGACCTTCACTCTGAAGAAGACCTTCACCCTAATAGAAGAACTTCACCCTAAAGAAGACCTTCACCCTAAAGAAGACATTCACCCTAAAGAAGACCTTCACATAAAAGAAGACCTTCACATAAAAGAAGACCTTCTCCCTAAAGAAGACCTTCACTCTAAAGAAGACCTTCACCCTAAAAGAAGACCTTCACTCAAAAGAAGACCTTCACCCTAAAAAAGACCTTCACCTAAAGAAGAAATTCACCCTAAAAGAAGACCTTCACCCAAAAGAAGACCTTCTCCCCAAAAAAAGACCTTCACCCTAAAAAAAACCCTCACTCTAAATGAAGACCTTCACCCTAAAGAAGACCTTTACCCTAAAAAAGACCTTCACCCTAATAGAAGAACTTCACCCTAAAGAAGACCTTCACCCTAAAGAAGACATTCACCCTAAAGAAGACCTTCACCCTAATAGAATAACTTCACCCTAAAGAAGGCCTTCACCCTAAACGAAGACCTTTGCCTTAAAAGAAGAGCTTCACCCTAAAAGAAGAGCTTCACCCTAAAGAAGACCTTTACCCTAAAATAAGACCTTCACCCAAAAGAAGACCTTCGCCCTAAAGAAGACCTTCACCCTAAAGAAGACCTTCACCATAAAAGAAGACCTTCACCATAAAAGAAGACCTTCACTCTGAAGAAGACCTTCACCCTAATAGAAGAACTTCACCCTAAAGAAGACCTTCACCCTAAAGAAGACATTCACCCTAAAGAAGACCTTCACATAAAAGAAGACCTTCACCCTAAAGAAGACCTTCATTCAAAAGAAGACCTTCACCCTAAAAAAGACCTTCACCCTAAAGAAGAAATTCACCCTAAAAGAAGACCTTCACCCAAAAGAAGACCTTCTCACAAAAAAAAGACCTTCACCCTAAAAAAAACCCTCACCCTAAATGAAGACCTTCACCCTAAAGAAGACCTTCACCCTAAAAAAAAAAAACCTTCACCCTAAAAGAAGACCTTCACCCTAAAAGAAGACCTTTACCCTAAAAGAAGACCTTCACCCTAAAAAAAAACCTTCACCCTAAAAGAAGACCTTCACCCTAAAAGAAGACCTTCACCATAAAGAAGGCCTTGTACCAAATTGTATTATAACTGTAATGTCTGCCTTGATTTTGTAATGCGCTGAGCAAACTTTGGTGCTATATTATAATAATAATAATAATACTAATAAAAGAAAAGTAATAGAGGGGAAATCTTTTAATGGGGACACTAGTTCCGCTGACCTTGGGGTCAGACCTTGGGGTCCCCAAGGGATTCCCCCTAATTTGTACAGATTTTCTTTCACTTCCTGTTTGGCTATAGGGCAGGAAGTGAAGGGAAATCTCTGAAATGGGACACAGGTGGCAAAAAGAAATCTGTCAGCGGTTATAACCCACCCTTGCTCTATCCAGAATGAGATTTTTTTTTTTCCTATAGTTCAACTTTAACCCCTTACCAGCCAGTGTGATTAATACAGTGACAGTGTACAGTATTATCACTGATCACTATATTAGTGTCACTGGTGATGTCAGTGGCAGTTAGTCAGTCAGTCCCCCCCCCCTCCCTGTGACAGTTAGTGTCAGAATGTCTGCCACACTATCTCAGTCCTATTATAAGTCATTGATCACCACCATTAGTAGTTTAAAAAAAATATTCTAGTATATATACAATAGTTTGTAAATGCTATAACATTCACGCAAACCAATCAATATACACTTATTGGGATTTTTTTTAAATCAAAATCATGTAGCATTTTGGCCAAAATTTATGAAGAAATTAGATTTTTTTACATTTAAATTTATTGAATATGTTTTATAGCAGAAAGTAAAAAAAAAATATTGCTTTTTAACCACTTCAGCCCCGGAAGGATTTGCCCCCTTAATGACCAGGCCATTTTTTTGCGATACTGCACTGTGTCGCTTTAACTGAAAATTGCGCGGTCGTGTGACGTTGTACCCAAACAAAATGTATGTCCTTTTTTTCCCACAAATAGAGCTTTCTATTGGTGGTATTTGATCACCTCTGCAGTTTTTATCTTTTGGGCTAAAACAAGAAAAAGAGCGACAATTTTGAAAAAAAAAAGCAATATTTTTTACTTTTTGCTATAATAACCTCCAAAAAATAAAAAAATAAAAGATTTTATTCCACAGTTGAGGCCGATACGTATTCTTTTACATATTTTTGGTTAAAAAAAAAATCGCAATAGGCGTATATTGATTGGTTTGCTAAAAAGTTATAGCATCTACAAAATAGGGGATAGATTTATGGCATTTTTATTATTACTGTTTTTTTTTTACTAGTAATGGCGGCGATCTGCGATTTTTAGCAGTACTGCGACATTGCGGCGGACAGATCGGACACTTTTGACACATTTTTGGGACCATTGACATTTATACAGTGATCAGTGCTATAAATATGCACTGAATAATGTGTAAATGTCACTGGTAGGGAAGAGGTTAACACTAGGGGGGATCAAGGGGTTAAATGTGTGTTCCCTTAGTGTTTTCTAACTGTATGGGGATAGGACTGACTAGGGGAGGAGACATATCGTTGTTCCTACTTAGTAGGAAAAAATGATATGTCTCCTTTGCCCTGACAGAACAGGGATTTGTGTGTTTACACACAAATCCCCGTACTGGCTTTCATGCACGCGATCACGAGTGGCCGGCGGCGATCGTGCTCACTGGCAACGCGCATCATGTACCCCGCCGTGCAGCAGGCGTGCGCCTCCGGTGAGGCGCGCGCCCTCTGGCGGCTTCTAAAGGGAAAGCCATACTCATATGGGGTTTCGCCCAGGAAAGCCATTCCGCCGCAGTATATCTGCGTGAGCCGGTCTGGAACCGGTTAAAACATAGGTGCTCAACCTGTGGCCCTTCAGCTGTTGTGGAACTACAAGTCTCATGAGGCATTGCAAGGCTGACAATCACAAGCATGACTCCCAAAGGCCGAGGCATGATGGGACTTGTAGTCCAACAACAGCTGGAGGGCCACATGTTGAGCACCGATGCTTTAAACCAGAGCTTCAGTCTGCCTCCCAGGTCTCGCCACACTCCCCCACCCCCCCTCTCCCTCAGGTGCCACCATTAGAGCATATGAACAGATGTGCCCACAGGCTCTGTGCGGCCTTTGGGCCCTGGCAGAGCCGTCAGCATATTTGCACACATGCAGTGATTTACTATGCATACGCAAAGGCAGGAAAGGTTTTGGCATACCCTGGCAGCAGTCAATGCACGTGAGTGGGAAACCCCAAGTGTGCACAGATGGATAGGGAAACTGTTTGCCCCCCCAAAAAAAATGGAGCACCAGCTGCCACTGGTAACGACATGACGAATCTGAACTGATTCAGATCCATTCTGATTTTATATTGCATTGACATTTTTAAGTATTATAAAAAATGCACTACATATGAAATGGTAACATATTGTAATAAATACAGTATGGCATAAAAGTGAAATAAGATGATTCCTACAGTACTTAGGCCTCATGCCCACGGACGTTTTTACAGCCGCGTTTTTGAGCGTTTTTTACAGCTTAAAAACGCCTGTCCATGTTAGTCTATAGCTTCATGCCCACCTAGACGTTTTTGAGCTGCAAATAGCATAGACGTTTTTAAGCTGTAAAAAAAACCAGGACCAGTGCGTTCCTCAGCGTCGGAGTTGGGCAGAAAAAAACGCGAGCGTCAAAAAACGCTCACAAACGCTCAAAAACGCGCACTAACGCGCGGTCGAGTTTTTTAGCTCCAACGTTTTTTTTCATTTTTTTTAAAAAAAAATATTTAAAAATTTACAATAACATGGACAGGCGTTTTTAAGCTGTAAAAAATGCAGCTGTAAAAACGTCAGTGGGCATGAAGCCTTATTGTGTTTGGGATGGATGGAGGTGGAACCATCAGTATCTCAGAATCATAACATAACAAATAAATTTGAAATCAATTTTGTTTCATTCGTTATGTTATGATTTGGAGATTCTGATGCATCAACCTCCATCCAACCCGAACAGAGTGCATACAGTAGGTGCCGCCGATATTGTACATCTATCGCGCTCCCATCGCCGAGATTCACATGTGCCCCGGAACATGTGACTGTGACGTCATGAGAAGCCTATATTAATCTCTGCGGACCGAAGATTTAGCATTACTGCGAGAGGAAGCGACGAGTCAACATCGAGGAGGAGAAGAGGGAAGAAGACGCCGACGGCGACGACGGGAAGACCGGTCCCTCCACTAGCAAAAGAGCTAAAGAAGTTAGTGGAGGGGCCGGCAGAAGGACAACGGAGAGCCGGACGAGACGACGGAGAAGACCGGGCCTCCGCTAGCAAAAGAGCTAAAAAGAAGTTAGCGGAGGCCCGGCGGAAGAAAGAAAGAACCGGAGAGCGCGGCGACGACACCGGAGACCCCCGAAGTCGGAAGAAGACCCCCGGAGCTGTGCAATAAAATACTTTAAAAAGCTGTGTGTGTTTTTTTTCTTGCAATTTTTTTCCACCAGGTGAATGGGTAGGGGTATGATGTACCCCATACTCATTCACATAGGGTGGGGGGGCCGGGATCCGGGTGCCCCTTTATTAAAGGGTGCTCCCGGATTCCGATAAGCTCCCCGCCCGCAGACCCAGACAACCAACGGCCAGGGTTGTCGGGAAGAGGCCCTGTCCTCATCAACATGGGGGCAGGGTGCTCTGGGGTGGGGGAGCCACAGGTCGCCCCCCTGCCCCAGAGCACCGACCCCCCCCATGTTGAGGGCATGCGGCTTGGTACGGTTCAGGAGGGAGGGGGGCTGCTCTATCGTCCCCCTCTTTTCCCCTGCGGCCTGCCAGGTTGCGTGCTCGGATAAGGGTCTGGTTTGGACCTTGAGGGGGACCCCCACGCCGTTTTTTCGGCGTAGGGTTTCCCCCTCAAATCCAGACCAGACCCAAGGGCCTGGTATGCTCCTGGAGGGGGAACCCATGCCGTTTTTTTCTTTAAAAATTGGCATGGAGTTCCCGCTCAGGATTCATACCAAACGCAGTGCCTGGTATTGGCGGGAATCCATGTTGGATCCCCGCCTATCGGCAATGCGTGTCGCTCATCGTGAAAGGAACATTTTTCCTTTCCCGATGACGAGACAGCTCGGCGCTGGCTCTCGCGACGGAGCTCATAGGGTGTCAATCTCGCCGCTAGAAGTGGCGAGATTGACACAATATCGGCGGCACCTACTGTAAGTAAAACGAATATAGACAATCTGGTCTGATGAAACAAAGATTGAACTCTTTGGCCTGAATGGCAAGTGTCATGTCTGGAGGAAACCAGGCACCGCTCATCACCTGGCCAAAACCATCCCTACAGTGAAGCATGATGGTGGCAGCATCATGCTGTGGTGATGTTTTTCAGCGGCAGGAATTGGGAAACTAGTCAGGATTGAGGGAAAGATGAATGCAACAATTTACAGAGACATCCTTGATAAAAACCTGCAACAGACCGCTTGGGACCTCAGACTGGGGCTAAGGTTCATCTTCCAACAGGACAACTACCCTAAGCACGCAGCCAAGATAACATAGGAGTGGCTACGGGACAACTCTGTGAATGTCCTTGAGTGGCCCAGCCAGAGCTCAGACTTGAACCTGATTGAACATCTCTGGAGAGATCTGGAAATGGCTGTGCACTAGGGATGAGCTTTATGTTCGAGTCAAACATTGGCTGTTCGCCCATTCGGCGAACAGCAAACAAATTGGGGTGTTTGCGGAAAATTCGAAAAGCCGCGGAACACCCTTTAAGTCTATGGGAGAAATCAAAAGTGTTAATTTTAAAGGTTAATATGCAAGTTATTGTCATAAAATGTGTTTGGGGACCCGGGTCCTGCCCCAGGGGACATGTATCAATACAAAAAAAAGTTTTAAAAACAGACGTTTTTTCGGGAGCAGTGATTTTAATAATGCTTCAAGTGAAACAATAAAAGTGAAATATTCCTTTAAATTTCGTACCTGGGGGGTGTGTATAGTATGCCTGTAAAGTAGTGCATGTTTCCCGTGTTTAGAACTGTCCCTGCACAAAATGTCATTTCTAAAGGAAAAAAAGTCATTTAAAACTACTCGCGGCTATTAATGAATTGTCGGTCCTGGCAACACAGATCAAAGTCATTGAAAAAAATGGCAGGGGTTCCCCCCCCAGTCCATTACCAGGCCCTTTGGGTCTGGTATGAATATTAAGAGGAACCCCGAACCAAAAAAAAAAGCGTTGGAGTCCCCCCCAAATTCCATATCAGGCCCTTCAGGTCTGGTATTGATATTAAGGGGAACCCCGCGCCGTTTTAAAAAAAAATGGCGTGGGGATCCCCCAAAAATCCATACCAGACCCTTCAGGTCTGGTGTGGATTTTAAGGGGAACCCCACACCAAAATTTAAAAAAAATGGCGTGGGGGTCCCCCCAAAAATCAATTCCAGACCCTTATCTGAGCATGCAACCTGGCAGGCAACCTGGAAAAGAGGAGGGGGTGAGAGAGCGCCCCCCTCCTGAACCGTACCAGGCCACATGCCTGCCTCATCCCCACAACCCTTGCCCGGTGGTTGTGGGGGTCTGCGGGCGGGGGGGCTTATCGGAATCTGGAAGCCCCCTTTAACAAAGGGACCCCCAGATTCCGCCCCCCTATGTGAATTGATAATGGGGTACATTGTACCCCTACCATTTCACAAAAGAAAGTGTCAAAAATTTTAAAAAACACACAGACACAGTTGGGAGAAGTCCTTTATTAAAAAGAAAAAAAAAGAAAAAAAAATCCAACGATGTTCTCTCGAGCGATACGGAGGAAGTATAAAAAAAAAGCAGACGCGAGACTCTCTCCATGGGAGGTACCCACGGAATGACGCTCTCCCTCCGTGACATTTCTTTTATAGCTGAGGGTGGGGCCACCCATCCTGTGCATGGGTGACCCCGCCCCCTCTGACACAACAGGGAAATGCGGGGTTACCCAGTGACATGTACGGGTGACCCCACCCCCTCTGGCGCAACGCGGGTTTCCCGTGACGCGCCAGAGGGGGCGGGGTCACCCGTACATTTCATTGGGTAACCCCAGCATTTCCCCGTTGTGTCAGAGGGGGTGGGGTCACCCGCACACGTGACGGGTAGCCCCGCCCTCAGCTATAAAAGAAATGTCACGGAGGGAGAGCATCATTCTGTGGGTACCTCCCATGGAGAGAGGATCGAATCTGCTTCTTCTTTTTTTTTTTTCCGTATCGCTCGAGAGAACATCGTTGGAATTTTTCTTTCTTTTTTTTTTCTTTTTAATAAAGGACTTCTCCCAACTGTGTCTGTGTGTTTTTTAACATTTTTGACACTTTCTTTTGTGAAATGGTAGGGGTACAATGTACCCCGTTACCAATTCACATGGGGGGGCATAATCTGGGGGTCCCTTTGTTAAAGTAGGCTTCCAGATTCTGATAAGCCCCCCGCCCACAGACCCCCATAACCACCGGGCAAGGGCTGTGGGGATGAGACCCTTGTCCCTATCAACATGGGGACATCCTCCCCATGTTGAGGGCATGTGGCCTGGTATGGTTCAAGAGGGGGGGCGCTCTCTCGTCCCCCCCTCTTTTGCCTGCCATAAGGATAAGGATAAGGGTCTGGTATGGATTTTTGGGGGAAACCCCATGCCATTTTTTTTTTTTGGTGTGGGGTTCCCCTTAAAATCCATACCAGACCTAAAGGGTCTGGTATGGATTTTTAGGGGGACCCCTACGCCATTTAAAAAAAAAATTGGTGCAGGGTTCCCTTTAATATCTATAGCAGACCTGAAGGGCCTGGTAATGGAATTTGGGGGGCCCCCACGCTTTTTTTTTTATTTTGGTTCGGGGTTCCCCTTAATATTCATACCAGACCCAAAGGGCCTGGTAATGGACTGGAGGGAACCCATGCCGTTTTTTTCAATGACTTTTCTATGTATTGCCGGGACCCGACAATTAACTAATAGCCGCGAGTAGTCTTAAATTACTTTTTTTCCTTCAGAAATGACATTTTGTGCAGGGACAGTTCTAAACACGTGAAACATGCGCTACTTTACAGGCATACTATAGACACCTCCCAGGTACGAAACTTAAAGGAATATTTCACTTTTATTGTTTCACTTTAAGCATTATTAAAATCACTGCTCCTGAAAAAACGGCTGTTATTAAAACTTTTTTTTGCATTGATCCATATCCCCTGGGGCAGGACCCGGGTCCCCAAACACTTTTTATGATAATAACTTGCATATTAACCTTTAAAATTAGCACTTTCGATTTTTCATGTTCGTGTCCCATAGACTTTAACGGTATTCGAACATTTTTTTGCCTGTTCGCATGTTCTGGATGCGAACCGAACCGAGGGGTGTTCGGCTCATCCCTACTGTGCACCGATGCTTCCCATCCAACCTGATGGAGCTTGAGAGGTCCTGTAAAGAAGAATGGGAGAAACTGCCCAAAAATAGGTGTTCCAAGCATCATACTCAAAAAGACTTGAGGCTGTAATTGGTGCCAAAGGTGCTTCACCAGAATATTGAGGAAAGGCTGTGAATTAGACACGTGCAATTAGTTTAGTTCCGAATTTGTTTTTTAATGGATTTTGACAAATTAGTTAATTCCGAAATTTCTGAATTTCCAAATTTTTCAATTTCCGAATTTTCGGATTTCAGAAATTTTGAATTTCAGAAATGTCGGAAATTCTGAATTTCGGATATTTCGGAAATTTGGAATTTTGGAAATTCGCATTTCTGAAGTTCTGAATTTAGAAAATTTCGGAATTTTGGAATTTCGCAAATTTGGAATTTCGGAAATTCGAAAATTTAAAAAATTAGAAAAATTCAGAAATTTTAAAATTCTGAATTAGAAAACTCTGGATTTTCAAATTTTCAAAATTTCCGAATTTACGTATTACCGTATTACGACTTTTCGAATTCTGAATTTCCGAATTTCCGAATTTCCGAATTTTCGAATTTCCGAATTACGAATTTTCAAATTTCCTGATTTTCCAAAAAAAGCGACTGAAACGAAAACAACATTTTTTTGGCAGTGCACACTGTGAATACTTACTGTATGTACTTGGGATTATTTTTAGTTTTTTATATTTCATAAATTTGCAAAGATTTCAAACAAACTTCTTTCACATTGTCATTATGGGGTATTGTTTGTAGAATTTTGAGGAAAATAATGAATTTAATCCATTTTGGAATAAGGCTGTAACATAACAAAATGTGGAAAAAGTGAAGCGCTCTGAATACTTTCCGGATGCATTGTACTTCAAGCAAAGATAAAATGCAAAGAAACCAATAATTAGTAGGATTTTCAAGTTAACACTTTACTGAAAGGGTTTGGTCAAACAGTTATTAGTGGTTATAGGTCTAACCCAACTTGGCTGGTTTTGCAGTAAAATAAGAACACAAGAATACACAATGAAATAACAATAGCAATAGGTCAATTGGCTATAATACAACAGGTTGAAACAGATTATAACCCCAGATAAAGAGGGGGAAGAGGAGACTTTTAGTCAGTCCACTCCCTCTAGACCTGATGTCACAAGAATAAGAAGTAAACAATATATAAAGTTTGTGTAGGAGTTCCCCTGTAATAAACAGTCGTAGAACTATGAAGAGGTTGGAATCGGCCACCGGTTCTATGGGCAGAGTCATTTTTGACGAAAGAAGGTCTTTGGAGTAGACATGTGCAGAACGAAAAAACTTGTTTCGTTTCGATTCGCTATTTACATAAATTTGTTTAGTTAAATTCGTTTAATCCATTTAATTCATTTTCGGAATTAGTTTAAATTATTCATATTCTAATTGATTCAAATTTTTAAATTCAAATTTGGATCGATTCGAAAAAATTTCAAATTTTCTATTCTGTTTTGTTTTCTATTCTATTCTTTTGTTATGTATTCAAGTTCAAATTTATTCTATTTGAAAGTAGAATTTCAGAAGATGGTTAAATTTGTTCTATGTTATTCTATTCTATTCTATTTGTTTCTATTATATTCTAGTCTATTCTGTTCTCTTATTTTTTCTGTTTTACTCTATTATATTCTATTCTTTTCTGCTATATTCTTTTCTATTCTATTTTTTTTCTATTTCTTTTAAAATTTGAAAACTATTCAAATTCGAAAAGTATTTTAAAACGATTCGAAAACGATTTAGATTCAAATTTCATCTGAATTGTTTTTTCGTTATTTTGAATTAGTTTAAATTTGGTGCTATTGTAATTTGGAAATTCAGATACACAAAAATTTGTCTGAATTTCAATTTGGAACAAAACAAACCACACATGTCTACTTTGGAGTATGGGTGTCCTTGAACAACAGCTAGCTATAGTGGGGCCCTTTTACCCCATGCACACAAGACGCTGTTAAACGTGCGTTCAGAGGCAGTTGGACACTTTTTTCAACTGCTCCTGAACACATTCAATGTTATCCTATGTGTCCATGCACACAGTCTCGTTTATTGCCGTTTTTAGGCAGTTGCGTTTAACCTCGTTTTTCCAGAAGCAAAAAAATGGGTTCAGACTAGAGTTGAGCGGACACCTGGATGTTCGGGTTCGACGGGTTCGGCCGAACTTTGGAAAAAAGTTCGGGTTCGGGACCGAACTTTAACCCGAACCCGAACCCGAACCCCATTGAAGTCAATGGGGACCCGGACTTCTGAGGACTAAAAAGGCTCTAAAAAAGTAATGGAAATGGCTAGAGGGCTGCAAATGGCAGCAAAATGTTGTTAAGAGCATGGCAAGTGCTCTGCAAACAAATGTGGATAGGGAAATAACTTAAAATAACATAAAAAAATAAAAAAATATGCTGGAGGCCCCCTTTTCAGCAGAAGAGGTACGGGAAGTCATTAAGAACCTCAGAAACTCAACGGCACGATGCCACACATATGGTGGGAATGTCCCAGAATACGCCCTTTCTGGAATAAATGATTCAATTTAATGGATAAGCTAGTGGGAAAATAAAATACTTTGAAATAAAAATGTAGTGGGGTGCTAAATTTAAGGGAAGTGTTTGAGTGGTAAATAGGCTCAAACACCCTAATTTTGTAGGATTCATGGACCATTTTGTCCTCGGGGGACAGTATTGGTGTGCAGTTCCCTGCGGTCTACAGGTGGCGCTGCCATGGTAGGCTAGGGTTGAACCGCGATACAGTGCTGTGCCTTTTGTGTCCCCTCTTGGCAGTAGTACAGCAGGGCGGTGAACCTGCTGTGCATGCCGGGAGAGCATATAAAAGGGGCAGACCTTTGGCCTGGGGGCTGATGTCCAGTGGGGTCCGCGCCCAGGTGCCTTTGGCCTGGGTGCATGTGTTCCTGTTCCATCTCGGGCACCTTTAGCCCGGGGTGAGGTACTATCCTGGAGTTCCTGCTGCCCTGGGTATGGAGGCCTAGGGGCGGGAGTAAAGCCTGCAGTCCAGAGCCTTCGTCTGGGGTCCGCTAAGGGTCGAGGAGTCTTAGGGTGCCGCCTCGTGTAGGGGACCCTGTTCCAGGGAAGGGAGGCAGGGGCCTTATACACCCTGGTCTGTGGCAGAGACCAAAGTTCTCCAGGTCCGTGGCAGGGGCCTTGTACACCCGGTCTGTGGCAGAGACCAACCTCAAGGTCTGTGGCAGAGACCGTGCACCTAAAACTGTTTGAGAAACCTAAGCAGTGAAGTGAATGTGCTACGTTTGTGCCTGGACCTCCTCCACACCTTAAGCTGTCCTGTTTCTTTGCTCTAACCTTTTCTATCCGAGTAGAGTTTATTTTGCCATGAAAGAATAAGAGTTGTAGTTTCAGCTGGTGTGGACATTGACTTTACTGGGAATTAAAGGACTTGCCTCTACCTACAGTAGAGGTGAGAATCATCCTCTGGAGGAGTTTTGACTCCGGCTGTGGACACGGCCCGTCAAGTACACCGCTTAACCTCTTTATATAGGAGGGTACGGGCTGGTAGTGCAGTGTGCCTTTCTCCCTCCTGTGAGGAGCCAACAACATAAAGGCAGGTAAGGGAGAAAGGATCTGTGGGCTACAAAAAAATAAAATAAAAATAATAATCTTGACCTAGGAGGACGAGGTCCATATGGAGTAGGAGGTTGAGGTGGCGGTGGATGTGGCTGTGTAGGTGGAAGCGGCGGTGGAGGAGGACGAGGTAGCCAACACTGGTTCAAAAATACAACAATGGCTGGGTAAGGCCGGTGATGTGTCGAATTCTGTCCCCCGTCGAATAGTGTCCGCCCTGTACTGCGCTTGCTCAGTATGTAGGACAAGGGGATTTAGAAAATCTCCCAAGACGAACGGCGCCTGTGTGGTGAGTTCAGGTGAAGGCCACACCATCCGTGGTTCAAGCCGAGCCAAGCGAGGCCTTGCCCGAAGCGTGGCGATCGAAGCGAGCCCGTGAGGGGCCCAGTTACTATGTGCTACCGTATGTCCACTTGGATGGTGGGGCTTGAACCTGCACTCACGGCGCAGGCGCCGTTCATCTTCAGAGATTGTGAATCTTCTTGTCCTCTGTACTGCGCAAGCGCTGCGCCTGCGCAGTACGGGCCGGACACAATCCGATGCCCGGACAGTTTTTGTCACAACACCGGTATACATGTCTATTCTGCACAAGGTACGGACAAGTCCTGTGGGATCCATGCCTGGTTCATTTTAATGAACGTGAGCTTGTCCACATTGGCTCTGGACAGGCGGCTGCGCTTGTCTGTGATAACGCCCCCTGCCGTGCTAAATACACGTTCAGATAATACACTGGCTGCAGGGCAGGCCAGCACCTCCAAGGCATAAAGGGCAAGCTCAGGCCATGTGCCCAATTTGGAGACCCAGAAGTTCAAGGGGGCAGACCCGTCATCCAGTACGTGTAGGCCTGTGGACACATACTGCTCAACCATGTTGGTGAAATGCTGCCTCCTGCTAAGACGTTCCATCTCAGCTGGTGGTGCTGGTTGTTGTGGCGTGCTGACAAAGCTTTTCCACATTTCGGCCATGCTAACCCTGCCTTCTGAGGTGCTGCCGGTGCCCTGTTGGCGACCTCTTCCTCCTCCTCTGCCTTCGCCTTGTGCTTCCACCGTACGCCCGCTGTCAGGTGGGAATGCCACCAGCAGCGCGTCTACCAGTGTGCGCTTGTACTCGCGCATCTTACGATCCCGCTCCAGTGAGGGAATTAAGGATGGTACGTTGTCCTTGTAACGGGGATCCAGCAGGGTGGCCACCCAGTAATCAGCACCAGTTAAAATGTGGGCAACTCGGCGGTCATTGCGGAAACACTGCAGCATGTAATCGCTCATGTGTGCCAGGCTGCCCAGAGGCAAAGAAAAGCTGTCCTCTGTGGGAGGTGTATCGTCTGTGTCCTCTGTATCCCCCCAGCCACGCACCAGTGATGGCCACGAGCTGGTCTGGGTGCCACCCTGCTGTGAACATGGCTCCTCCTCTTCCTCCATCTCCTCCTCCACCTCGTCATCCTCCAGAACTGTGTCCTTTCTGCCGGACAATTGTGTACCTGGCGTTTGTTGGTGCAGGAACCCACCCCCGTAGCCACTTGTGAAAGACTGTGTCAGGGGGATACGCACCTGATCAGCGAGTCCGTTGGAGCAGAGGAAGGTCACCCATACGGATCCGACTCACGGGCCCGGGGTAGTGCAGACAGGAGACACTGGAGTGCGGAAGGGTAAGAGAGCCTGAGATTGGTTCCTGGAAGGCGGCTCCGGATATGGGTTCAGAAAGGTAGCTAAGCCAGGCAGGCTGCAGGCAGGTAGGTAGGCAGGCAGGTGTATAGAGCAGCGCGGCTGGGCGGATGCAGAAGGAGCGGTCAGACAGGCAAGGTTCGGCAACGTTCAGGCAATATGGTACAGCAGGGTAGGCAGGTTCAGGGTCAAAGACAGGCCGAGGTCGGGTGCAGGCGGATAGCAGGGAAAGTCCAGTAACAAGCCGGGTAGTCAGAAGGTCAGATTTCAGGCGAACAACAGGAGCAGGATACACAAGGGACTGTAGATCAGACAGCACCGGTCTGAAGTGTTCCAGGGGTTTAAATAGGCAAACCGGCGTGCGTCGGCGCGCGCAACGGCGCACGCGCACGCGCCCGCAATGCGCGCACATGCACCCGCACGCACAGGCACACCAACGCGCACAGGCACGCGCGCCCGCGGTCTGGGAAGTGCACCAGCGCGGACGGGAACATGCCAAACATCAGCACGCATCGGCGCACGCGAACGCACACCAAAGCGACCACCGACACGCCCGGCAAGGTACGTTCTCTGACAGTCTGCCCTGAAAGCCTTTGAAATGATCCACTTCCTCCTCCTCCTCCTCATCCTCCTGTGCCACATCCTCTTCCATCATAGCCCGAAGGGTTTTTTCAAGGAGGCATAGAACTGGGATAGTAACGCTGAGAATGGCGTCATTGGCACTGGCCATGTTGGTGGAATACTCGAAACAGCGCAACAAGGCACACAGGTCTCGCATGGAGGCCCAGTTATTGGTGGTGAAGTGGTGCTGTTCCGCAGAGCGACTCACGCGTGATTGCTGCAGCTGAAACTCCACTATCGCCTGCTGCTGCTCGCACAGTCTGGCCAGCATGTGCAAGGTGGAGTTCTACCTTGTGGGCACGTCACATATGAGGCGGTGAGCGGGAAGGCCGGAGTTACGCTGCAGCGCTGACAGGCGAGCAGCAGCAGGGTGAGAACGCCGAAAGTGCGCACAGACAGCCCGCACTTTCTGCAGCAGCTCTGGCATATTGGGGTAATTTTTAAGGAACCTCTGGACCACCAAGTTCAGCACATGCGCCAGGCAAGGGATGTGCGTCAAACCGGCTAGGCCCAGAGCTGCTACGAGATTTTGCCCATTATCGCACACCACCAGGCCGGGCTTGAGGCTCACTGACAGCAACCACTCATTGGTCTGTTGTTCCATGTCCCTCCACAACTCCTGCGCGGTGTGGTTTTTTTTCCCCCAAACAGGAAAGTTTTAAAACTGCCTGCTGTCGTTTACCCCTGGCTGTGCTGAAGTTGGTGGTGAAGGTGTTGCGTTGACCGGATGAGGAGGCGGTAGAGAATGAGGAAGCGGAGTAGGAGGAGTTAGCAACAGGAGGCAAACTAAAGCGCCCTGCAATCCTTGGTGGTGGAAGGACATGCGCCAAACTGCTATCTGCCTCAGGCCCAGCTGCCACTGCATTTACCCAGTGTGCTGTTAGGGAGATATAACGTCCCTGACCGTGCTTACTGGTCCACGCATCCGTAGTTAGGTGGACCTTGCCACAGATGGCGTTGCGCAGTGCACACCTGATTTTGTCCCCCACTTGGTTGTGCAGGGAAGGGATGGCTCGCCTGGAAAAGTAGTGGCGGCTGGGCACGACGTACTGTGGGACAGCCAATGCCATCAGGCTTTTAAAACTCTGCGTCTCCACCAGACGGAATGACAGCATTTCAAAGGCCAGGAATTTTGAAATGCTGGCATTCAGGGCCAGGGATCGCGGGTGGCTAGGGGGGTACTTTCTCTTCCGCTCCAATGTTTGGGAGATAGAGAGCTGAACGCTTCCATGGGACATTGTGGAGATGGTTGGTGACCCAGGTGGTAGTGTTGCTGGCAGATCCTCTGTTTGCGGGGTGACAGGTGCCACTGTCACTACAGAGGTGGATGAAGAGGCCGAGACTGCAGCAGAAGAGGAAGCAGGAGGAGCCAGAGACCTTTCTTGGTTTTTGAGGTGTCTACTCCACTGCAGCTCGTGCTTTGCACTTAGATGCCTGGTCATGCAGGTTGTGCTCAGGTTGAGAACATTTATGCCTCGCTTCAGGCTCTTATTGCACAGCGTGCAAACCACTCGTGTCTTGTCATCAGCACATTGTGTGAAGAACTGCCACGCTAGGGAACTCCTTGGACCTGGCTTTGGTGTGCTCGGTCCCTTGCTGCGTTGGGCAGTAGCAGACGTACTGTCTAGGGGACGGACGCTCCGCTTTTGCACCCTGCTCCCTCTTCTGCTGTGCTGGTGGCTCTGTGCGACCACCGCCTCTTCCTCCGAACTACACTGGTCACCTGCATAACCTTGATTCCATGTGGGGTCGAGGACCTCATCGTCCTCCACATCATCTTCCACCCAGTCTTCACCCCTGCCCTCCTTGTCTGTCTGCACAATTGCGAAAGCAGCAGCAGTTGGCACCTGTGTTTCATCATCATCTGAGACGTGCTGCGATGGTCCTCCCATGTACTCATCATGAAACATAAGTGGTTGGGCATCGGTGCACTCAATCTCTTCCACTTCTGTGGCAGGGCTAGGTGGATGGCCCTGGGAAACCCTGCTAACAGAGTCATCGAAAAGCAGAAGAGACTGCTGCATGATTTGGGGCTCAGACTGCTTGGCTGATTTGCAAGGGGGTGAGGTGAAAGACTGATGGACATGGGTTTCAGGTGCCAACTCTGATCTTTCATCAGAAGAGTGGGTGGGAGACAATGTGAAGGAACCCGAGGCACTGTCAGCAACCCAATCTACTATCGCCTGTACTTGTCCTGGCCTAAACATTCGTACAGCCTCATTAGGCGCGACAAAATACCGCCGCAGGCTCGGTCGCCTACTCGCACCTGAGGAAGGTGTTTCACTTGTGCGTGTATCTGGCACAGATCCACCACGTCCTCTCCCTGCAACAGGAGCTCCACCAGCAGCACCACGACCGGGGCCACCACGTCCCTTTGACCTTCTCCTCATATTTTCCAAATTTAGGATCTTGCCCTAAATGGGTGTTTTTGGAAGAGCAGAACACACCCACAGTACGTAACCGCTGAATCGCACAGCTACAGAACTGCAAAAAATGCTATTCAAAAAAAATGTTGTTTTTTTAGTATAGCACAGTACAAGAAAAATATATAGAAATTGTTTATTTCACACACCTCCAGATATGTATTTCACACTGCAAAATATTTTTTGTGGCCCTAAATGGGGCTTTTTGCAAGACCACAACACACCCACAGTACGTAACCGCTGAATCGCACAGCTACAGAACTGCAAAAAATGCTATTCCAAAAAAATGTTGTTTTTTTAGTATAGCACAGTACAAGAAAAATATATAGAAATTGTTTATTTCACACACCTCCAGATATGTATTTCACACTGCAAAATATTTTTTGTGGCCCTAAATGGGGCTTTTTGCAAGACCACAACACACCCACAGTACGTAACCGCTGAATCGCACAGCTACAGAACTGCAAAAAATGCTATTCCAAAAAAATGTTGTTTTTTTAGTATAGCACAGTACAAGAAAAATATATAGAAATTGTTTATTTCACACACCTCCAGATATGTATTTCACACTGCAAAATATTTTTTGTGGCCCTAAATGGGGCTTTTTGCAAGACCACAACACACCCACAGTACGTAACCGCTGAATCGCACAGCTACAGGACTGCAAAAAATGCTATTCAAAAAAAATGTTGTTTTTTTAGTATAGCACAGTACAAGAAAAATATATAGAAATTGTTTATTTCACACACCTCCAGATATGTATTTCACACTGCAAAATATTTTTTGTGGCCCTAAATGGGGCTTTTTGCAAGACCACAACACACCCACAGTACGTAACCGCTGAATCGCACAGCTACAGAACTGCAAAAAATGCTATTCAAAAAAAATGTTGTTTTTTTAGTATAGCACAGTACAAGAAAAATATATAGAAATTGTTTATTTCACACACCTCCAGATATGTATTTCACACTGCAAAATATTTTTGTGGCCCTAAATGGGTCTTTTTGCAAAACCACAACACACCCACAGTACGTAACCGCTGAATCGCACAGCTACAGAACTGCAGAAAATGCTATTCAAAAATGTTTTTGTTTTTTTAGTATAGCACAGTACAAGAAAAATATATAGAAATTGTTTATTTCACACACCTCCAGATATGTATAACACACTGAAAAATATTTTTTGTGGCCCTAAATGGGGCTTTTTGCAAGACCACAACACACCCACAGTACGTAACCGCTGAATCGCACAGCTACAGAACTGCAGAAAATGCTATTAAAAAAAATGTTGTTTTTTTAGTATAGCACAGTACAAGAAAAATATATAGAAATTGTTTATTTCACACACCTCCAGATATGTATTTCACACTGCAAAATATTTTTTGTGGCCCTAAATGGGGCTTTTTGCAAGACCACAACACACCCACAGTACGTAACCGCTGAATCGCACAGCTACAGAACTGCAGAAAATGCTATTCAAAAAAATTTTTGTTTTTTTTTAGTATAGCACAGTACAAGAAAAATATATAGAAATTGTTTATTTCACACACCTCCAGATATGTATAACACACTGCAAAATATTTTTTGTGGCCCTAAATGGGGCTTTTTGCAAGACCACAACACACCCACAGTACGTAACCGCTGAATCGCACAGCTACAGAACTGCAGAAAATGCTATTAAAAAAATATGTTGTTTTTTTTAGTATAGCACAGTACAAGAAAAATATATAGAAATTGTTTATTTCACACACCTCCAGATATGTATTTCACACTGCAAAATATTTTTTGTGGCCCTAAATGGGGCTTTTTGCAAGACCACAACACACCCACAGTACGTAACCGCTGAATCGCACAGCTACAGAACTGCAAAAAATGCTATTCAAAAAAAATGTTGTTTTTTTAGTATAGCACAGTACAAGAAAAATATATAGAAATTGTTTATTTCACACACCTCCAGATATGTATTTCACACTGCAAAATATTTTTGTGGCCCTAAATGGGTCTTTTTGCAAAACCACAACACACCCACAGTACGTAACCGCTGAATCGCACAGCTACAGAACTGCAGAAAATGCTATTCAAAAATGTTTTTGTTTTTTTAGTATAGCACAGTACAAGAAAAATATATAGAAATTGTTTATTTCACACACCTCCAGATATGTATAACACACTGAAAAATATTTTTTGTGGCCCTAAATGGGGCTTTTTGCAAGACCACAACACACCCACAGTACGTAACCGCTGAATCGCACAGCTACAGAACTGCAGAAAATGCTATTAAAAAAAATGTTGTTTTTTTAGTATAGCACAGTACAAGAAAAATATATAGAAATTGTTTATTTCACACACCTCCAGATATGTATTTCACACTGCAAAATATTTTTTGTGGCCCTAAATGGGGCTTTTTGCAAGACCACAACACACCCACAGTACGTAACCGCTGAATCGCACAGCTACAGAACTGCAGAAAATGCTATTCAAAAAAATGTTTTTTTTTTTTAGTATAGCACAGTACAAGAAAAATATATAGAAATTGTTTATTTCACACACCTCCAGATATGTATAACACACTGCAAAATATTTTTTGTGGCCCTAAATGGGGCTTTTTGCAAGACCACAACACACCCACAGTACGTAACCGCTGAATCGCACAGCTACAGAACTGCAGAAAATGCTATTAAAAAAATATGTTGTTTTTTTTAGTATAGCACAGTACAAGAAAAATATATAGAAATTGTTTATTTCACACACCTCCAGATATGTATTTCACACTGCAAAATATTTTTTGTGGCCCTAAATGGGGCTTTTTGCAAGACCACAATACACCCACAGTACGTAACCGCTGAATCGCACAGCTACAGAACTGCAGAAAATGCTATTAAAAAAAAATGTTGTTTTTTTTAGTATAGCACAGTACAAGAAAAATATATAGAAATTGTTTATTTCACACACCTCCAGATCTGTATTTCACACTGCAAAATATTTTTTGTGGCCCTAAATGGGGCTTTTTGCAAACCACAACACACCCACAGTACGTAACCGCTGAATCGCACAGCTACAGAACTGCAGAAAATGCTATTCAAAAAAAATGTTATTTTTTAGTATAGCACAGTACAAGAAAAATATATAGAAATAGTTTTTTTCACACACCTCCAGATATGTATAATACACTGCAAAATATTTTTGTGGCCCTAAATGGGGCTTTTTGCAAGACCACAACACACCCACAGTACGTAGCCGCTGAATCGCACAGCTACAGAACTGCAGAAAATGCTATTCAAAAAAATGTTTGTTTTTTTTAGCATAGCACAGTAGAAGACAAATATATAGAAATGGTTTATTTCACACGCCTCCAGATATGTATAACACACTGCAAAATATTTTTTGTGGCCCTAAATGTGTCTTTTTGCAAGAGTACATTAAAGTGCAATTTTTTTTTTTTTTTGCCCTAAATGGGTCTTTTGGAAAAAAGCACAATAAAGTGCCTTTTTTTTGCCCTAAATCGGTCTTTTTGCAAGAGCAGAATACACCCACAGTATGGAAACGGTGTATCTCTCAACGTAATATATGCAGTGCTGGTGCACTGAGCTTGCAGATAAAAGTTAGATTTTCTCTGACACTGGGCTCATGGCAGTGTAAAAAGACTGTGCACTGCAACACAAACAGGTAAACCTATGCAGATCGCTGAGTTATATCTCTGAATCTGGACTCCTATATAATAAATCTCTCTCCCTGAAAGCACCAACAGGAACCTGGCCCTACACTACACTATCTCTCTATCTTTTCCCTCAGATTGCAGAATCAGGACTACCTCATGTATTTTACAATCTCTCCCTATTAGCAACAGCAGCAGCCAAGATCCTCTCCCTATCTATTCTGAAGCAGAGTGACGTGTGTGCTGTGTGCCTCTAGCTTATATAGAAGCTGGGTCACATGTTGCACTGACCAATCACAGCCATGCCATTAGTACGCATGGCTATGATGGCTTCTAAGGGCACACCAGCTAATCAAAAGGTGATTGGCTGGCCCCTGAAGCATTTCTAACTGCGCCATTAGATTGCCGAACCCGAACCCAAACCCGGACTTTCGCGCAAAGTCCGGGTTCGGGTTCGGGAAAAAGCTAAAGTTCGGTACGAACCCGAGCTTTACAGTTCGGGTTCGCCCAACCCTAGTTCAGACGCAAACGTTTTCCACGTTTCAGACGCGGCGTTTTGCCGCGTTTTCGTTTATAAGCGTTTTTAAAGGCGACCTATTTTTTTACATTAGAAATCTCAAAAATGATGGCAAATGATGAAAAACCATGAAAAAAATATTTAAAAAAAACTGTAATTGCTTGCATTGCACTGTAGACAATCCACAACTTGTGGCAGGTGACGTGGCAAGTGGACAATCCACCACTTGTGGCAGGTGATGTTGCCAGGTGACGTGGCAGGTGGAAATCCACAAATTGTGTCAGGTGACGTGGCCAGGTGACGTGGGCAGGTGACGTGGCAGGTGACGTGGCAGGTGACGTGGCAAGTGGACAATCCACAAATTGCGGCAGGTGACGTGGCCAGGTGACGTGGCAGGTGACGTGGCACAATCCACAAATTGTGGCAAGGGACGTGGCCAGGTGACGTGGCAGGTAACGTGGCAAGTGAACATTCCACAACTTGTGGCAGGTGACGTGGTAGGTGACATGGCCAGGTGACGTGGCCAGGTGATGTGGCAAGTGGACAATCCACAACTTGTGGCCAAGTGACGTGGCCAGGTGACGTGGCCAGGTGACGTGGCAAGTGGACAATTCACAACTTGTGGCAGATGACGTGGCCAGGTGATGTATCAGGTGATGTGGCCAGTGGACAATCCACAGCTTGTGGCAGATGATGTGGCAAGTGATACGCTAAATACAAGTACACTGCTGCTCTCTCAGCTGCTGGTCTCCCAAAATGTCTGAAATGGTTAAATAATACAGTTTTTTGAGCTTAGGGAGGGTCTTATGATGTTTCTTAACTAAACGCCTATAGACGCAAACACGGTAAAACGCGGTAAAACGCAGCTAAAATCGCGTCAAAACGGGCGTTTTTAAACGCCGGTTTTAGCCTTTAAAAACGTGTGTTCAGCAGAGTTTGCATCAGCGTCTCGTGTGCATGGGGCCTAAGATGTTACTTTGCAGTAGCAAGCCAATAAGGCTGAATGTAAGAGATGTTGTATCTTCCCAGCAAAGACCCTCTAACTCACAGGTGTCAAACTGGTGGCCCTCCAGCTGTTGAGAAACTACAAATCCCATGAGGCTTTGCAAGGCTGACAGTTACAAGCATGACTCCCACAGAGGCATGATGGGACTTGTAGTTCTGCAACAGATGGAGGACCACCAGTTTGACACCCCTGCCGGGGCGTGGTTAGCTGTAAAGGTGTTTGCATGCAGTGTCTTTTGGGTAAAACATCAGAGATAACATGGGCTTCTCCCCACTCACCAATCCAGCCAATACACAGCTCCTGTGAGGTGGGAGGTCCCTACACAGGCTCTTGAATATCTGCAGTGAGTCCTGAGGTGCCCCTTTGGCAGCCTGTGGCCCAGAAGTCCAGCGATGACTGTGTGAGTGTGCGGCGGACAGGAGCCCGATCAGCAATGCAGCGATGCAACAACAGCAGTGGCCACCCTATGCCCAGTGGTACAGCCCTCAGGGTGAGAGTCCCAGCCTTGTCCAGCCCACGTTGCCCACCAACAGCACCCAGAGCAACCGCCTCTTGCTCTTGCAGGTCTGAATCCTGAGTCCCAAGAGAGTGAGACCGCTCAGGACAGTCCAATTTATCTGCTTGCCCTGAATTCCTTAGTCTCTTGGCACTCTGGAATTTGTAGTTTTTAACAGTATTAAGTCTAGTGTAAATCCAGGGGACCGGACTACATGTCCCACAATCCTCTGCTATCAGTGAGTGGCTTTTCCTCTGCATTCAGGAAGTGATGTGATTATTCTCCATGTTGAGCACTAGAGGGAAAGAGCTCCATGTATAGCACACAAAGGGTGTCCCTGAGTGAAGGTAATAACACAGCCAGCACTTGGCTACATAATGTAGCGGGGTCTTTAAATTTAGTTGGGGTACACCTGGGGGTAGTGTGACCCAGGTGTGTAATTGTGAAAGGTTCTGGACCCCTTTGTAATTCGTGGAGGATTGGGTGGTGTATTATTCTCCTTGGCCTGTGGGTGGCGGGGTACCTACAGGCTCAAGGTAGAATCACTGCCGCAGTGCTACCCTTTTTGTCCCTTTCCGGAGATGGTACGGCTGGGGCGGGGAACCCGCCATGGCGTTGATGGGAGGAGATAAAAGGGGGAGACGCCCTTGCCACGAGGTCTTTCGGGATCTTCTCTTCACGCACCCAGGCACCTTAGGCCTGGGTGCGGGCGGTTTGGAGTTCTGGCCCAGGCGCCCTAGGCCTGGCCGGAATGGAGTTGGAGTCCATCCCAGGCACCTTAAGCCTGGGGTGAGGTACTACATCGGAGGCCTGGGGCCCAGTGACTTCGACTGGGTCCCGCAAGGGCGAAGTGTCCGAGGGCTCCTGAGGTGGATGGAGTCTGCCCATGAGGTGGAGGGGACCGGCGTCTGAGGTGAGGAGGCCGGGGAGGTCACCCGTCCGGAGACCCGGAGCAGCATCAACCCGGTGACGGATGGACCTCCGGTAACTCCCTTAGAGGGACATCTTCCCCTGATAGGGGCCACAGCGCAGCGAAGGTACTCCCATCTATGTTCTATGGAGTTGCTGGTAGAGACTCACAAGTTCTATGTTCCATGCTAATCAAGGTTGCTATAACCCCTGGTGAAACCACAGGGGTTTAGATTGAAATCAGGATAGTGCCTCGACCTGCTCATCCAACCATATCAAGCTATTATGTTATACCAACCAGTTGGCTACAAAAGTACTGCTTATTGTGGAGCTTACAATAAAGCAAGAGTTGGACTGTGATCGGTGCGTGGACTCTGGTTAATGGGAGCAAAGGGTGGTTTGGTGGTTTCTGCACAACAGACTCGGTACATGCCCAAGACACACCGGCCCGAGGAAACATCAGGTACTGGATTTCCCCTCCCTGCTGCAATGGGGAGGACATGGGCCGTGGCGCATCTCACTCTCGAAACCCAGGTACCCCTAGACGAGAGCTATCGGATAACCGATAAACATGGAGAGGGAGTGAGGTCGCTACACGTGGGGGCTCGCAAGTCCGGGATGGTGTGTGTCTTAACAATGGAACTGAGAACGTTTGTGTTTGAACTTTGCTGCCCAGAGGAGTTCCGAGTGGGTCGGCCATATTATTGGCAAAAGTGCATCACTGCTCGGAGTTGTGGACATGACCCTAATGCGGGAAAGGCCCATGCAGAGGAGCGTAAAAAGGGAGAGGTCCAGCCGTGTGACGTGCTACACGTGGGGACTGTTAATGCACTGCGCCACGAGGCACCCCATTGCTGCGCAGTTCGTGGGCGGAGGCTGGAGGAAGCCCGCGAAAACGTGCAGCGGATGGGAGGAGTCTGGCCATGTGTGGTGATACACGTGGAGACTCCGGCGCGGGGTCAGTGCGTGATGGAGCAGCAGATCGTCGGGATGGCCTCAAGTTCCCCGTGGATTCCAGTTCCTTACACCACGAAGATGACTGCATTTGCTGCGCCCATTACAGACACGGGGATAAGGCTCAGGCCCCGAGGGCAGTTGGCTCTGTACACCTGCAGAGACAAGGAGGCCCTCAGTGTTATCTGTCCCGGCTGTTCAGGACTAGTGGTCAGCCTAAAGCCTTTTGGGCGATGTGAGGCGTGCAAGGAATTTCTTTTTGAGGTGGAGTCATCCACAGCAAGGCCCCAGGCCCTTCGCCTCGACTGCCTCACAGGTACCGCTACTCCGGAGGGGGAGATTCAGGCCTTTGACGAGATTCCCGTGCGCACTGACCAGGGCGAGGGACTGCCCAACCAGAGACTGAGAGAAAAATCCGAGGATGCTGCTTCGGTCGCCGCAAGTTCCCTGCTCCCACCCCCGAAGAGGAAAGTCGGCCTGGTACAGGCATCCTATGGTCGTGGTCGAGCTTCACCCCGCCGCTTGCCTGGCCTAGATGGCGCCGGTAGAGAAGAGAGTCCCGGGCATCCGAGTTCTTCAGAAGGGCCGGGTGAGCAAGGGGCTGGGACTGTGGTGTTGGTTGGAGGTGTCGGGGGTCCACTGGAGGTGGAGCCCACCAGGGAGGGTGATCCTGTATCTATTGGGAATTACCTGCCCGTGGAGATGTACGACACCTCCGACCTAGAGTCGCTGTCGGACTGCGGGGATGATGGCGATATAGATGAACTGTTCAGCCGCAAGGGCTGGGATAAGATGCCGCTGCTTGCTTCCCGTGCAGTACGGGATCCGCCTATGTCCACCAGAGACAGCACACCTCGGGTGGAAGCCTCGGAGTATACGAGGAGGTCGAGCCCTCCACCAGTCTACTCATCCACCACTGCATCAACTGCTCCGGTTGCTGGAACACCACGCGCTTCCCTCCGAGCGCCGACGGCAAGGCAAACCGAGGTAGTTAAAGTACCTCGGCATCCAGAAGCCATTGTGCTGCCTGGAAAAGGAGAGAGGGCCACCATGCCACCCCTGGCCCGTCTACAAAGACTGTTCTGCCAAAAAGTAGCTCGGGAATACGGGTGGGAGTATCCGTACCTGCCCCGGGACTTGCTCTTTGAAGTCGAGGTCTGGAGATCACGCTGGTACGATGAGTTTGTGTGGGACAAGCTTAAGGTGCCTCATGCCCGCCGGTACTTGGCTTGTTCACCTTCAGTATCGAAACAGTTTAAGGACTGCAGAGCAGAGTGGGCGCTGGGCCGACACATTCACACGGATAAGGTGCTCATCTGCAGGAAGGACAAGGAGAATGTTGAGTATACTGTGGAGTCCTTTGACAAGCACCTAAAGCCCCTGTTTTTGCCAGACCCAAGATTCTATTTGTAGGAGAAGGGAACTCCTATTTGTTTGCTCATCAAACTCTCTGGAAGGAACATTCCCAGACACTCAGAACTGTGCCCTAGTTTTTGTTTTGATTTGGGCTTTTCTTTTACTCACTGAAGACTTGGGAGCTGTTTGTTCTTTTGTTCTCCCTTTTCTTCATGTGCCAGAGACAAAGACTTTGGGAGTAGAAGTAGAGTAGGGACACAGAAAGAAGGTTGCCGGAAGAAGCACCAAGTGTTATTACCGCGGCGCTGTCACCAGGTGGCAGTGTTGTGCAACGGCTGTTTTTTTTTTTTACACTCACATTGTTTTACTCGTTGGAGCGAATGGGTCCCTCGGCTGATGGACCCATTCATTCCAAATTTTCACATGATGTTAGGATGTTGTCTGATTTTTTGTCTCCCTTCTGCAGGAGATTCGTCGGTCAAGACTACTGAGTATGGGGTGGTTCTTAGACAGTGACGGGAGGGATTGTATATGTGTACATGATAGATGTTTTATACAAAAGTTTTATTGTTTTATAGTTCCCTTTCCCCTTGAGCAGGTCTTGGCACACACAGGATTCAAAATTTTTAGGGATAGCCTCTGAGGCTCGCTTCATGTCACCACTCCTTGGGAGACATGGGGTTGCACCAGACGCTGGGGACCAGCGTCAAATCACAGGGGGAGTATGTAGCGGGGTCTTTAAATTTAGTTGGGGTACACCTGGGGGTAGTGTGACCCAGGTGTGTAATTGTGAAAGGTTCTGGACCCCTTTGTAATTCGTGGAGGATTGGGTGGTGTATTATTCTCCTTGGCCTGTGGGTGGCGGGGTACCTACAGGCTCAAGGTAGAATCACTACCGCAGTGCTACCCTTTTTGTCCCTTTCCGGAGATGGTACGGCTGGGGCGGGGAACCCGCCGTGGCGTTGATGGGAGGAGATAAAAGGGGGAGACGCCCTTGCCACAAGGTCTTTCGGGATCTTCTCTTCACGCACCCAGGCACCTTAGGCCTGGGTGCGGGCGGTTCGGAGTTCTGGCCCAGGCGCCCTAAGCCTGGCCGGAATGGAGTTGGAGTCCATCCCAGGCACCTTCAGCCTGGGGTGAGGTACTACATCGGAGGCCTTGGGGTCCAGTGACTTCGACTGGGTCCCGCAAGGGCGAAGTGTCCAAAGGGTTCCTGAGGTGGATGGAGTCTGCCCATGAGGTGGAGGGGACCGGCGTCTGAGGTGAGGAGGCCGGGGAGGTCACCCGTCCGGAGACCCGGAGCAGCATCAACCCGGTGACGGATGGACCTCCGGTAACTCCCTTAGAGGGACATCTTCCCTTGATAGGGGCCACAGCGCAGCGAAGGTACTCCCATCTATGTTCTATGGAGTTGCTGGTAGAGACTCACAAGTTCTATGTTCCATGCTAATCAAGGTTGCTATAACCCCTGGTGAAACCACAGGGGTTTAGATTGAAATCAGGATAGTGCCTCGACCTGCTCATCCCACCGTATCAAGCTATTATGTTATACCAACCAGTTGGCTACAAAAGCACTGCTTATTGTGGAGCTTACAATAAAGCAAGAGATGGACTGTGATCGGTGCGTGGACTCTGGTTAATGGGAGCAAAGGGTGGTTTGGTGGTTTCTGCACAACAGACTCGGTACATGCCCAAGACACACCGGCCCGAGGAAACATCAGGTACTGGCCTTCCCCTCCCTGCTGCAATGGGGAGGACATGGGCCGTGGCGCATCTCACTCTCGAAACCCAGGTACCCCTAGACGAGAGCTATCGGATAACCGATAAACATGGAGAGGGAGTGAGGTCGCTACAATAACGAATACAGTATGACTAAACAAAATGATTGACTTAACAAACTAATCTGAAACAAAACAAAACAAATGTATCCATCATGCACATACTGTGTCTAATTGTAACATACACTATATTACCAAAAGTATTGGGACACCTGCCTTTACACGCACATGAACTTTAATGGTATCCCAGTCTTGGTCCGTAGGGTTCAATCTTGATTTGGCCCACCCTTTGCCGCTAAAACAGCTTCAACTCTTCTGGGAAGGCTGTCCACAAGGATTGGGAGTGTGTCTATGGCAATGTTGGACCATTCTTCCTTGTGGACAGCCTTCCCAGAAGAGTTGAAGCTGTAATAGCTGCAAAGGGTGGGCCAACTCAAGATTGAACCCTACGGACTAAGACTGGGAGACCATTAAAGTTCATGTGCGTGTAAAGGCAGGTGTCCCAATACTTTTGGCAATATAGTGTATGTGGTTAGTTCATCCTCTGTCCTTCAATTATTTGGCCAAATTAAAGGTGTCTAAACATTTACAAATTCTGTCCATCATTTTCTCAGCCCTTGTCCTACCATTTGTTGCTCCATCTTCCGTCCTTGCCGCATCCCTTGCCAATCAAAATAGGCAAGAAGTTCGAATAAATATCAATTGAGGGGAAAAAAATGTCCATCTTCATTCCTTTCTATTGTATCTCAATAAATTTATATCACAATATATCATTAAACCCGACAAGCAGTGCGTAGGGCGTTTTGTTTATGACCTGTCATGCGAAAAGATTTAAATTCCAAGTGCGGATTATTATTTATTAAAATGTACAGTTCCCTCCCCGAAGGCTCGTCAGATTCTGTGCAAATCTTCCAACAACAGTAGGGAACGGCAGTAAGCTCAGAGATCCGCTTAATTTAGGCGCTCTACGACCCATATATCAGCCGTCCTTGATTTTCTTGAGGAATGATGCTTAATTAATCGTCCCAAAAAAGACGTATACAGATCGTTTTGCCTCCTTCAACAGTTATTGGAGGAAGCCAGAAAAATTGGACCACACAACGGCGGTAAATTAGGTAAAGACAGGAAATGCTGTTTACTTTGGACTCCATAAAATGTTCTCCGCCAGGCAACTTAGACTTTATTATTTATTTGGTAGTCTCTACATAAGGGGGGTTTTCATCAAGAAGAGTGACTGGACCTACAACAGCTCACTCTTCTTCATAGACTAATACCAGACAAAACTTTTTTTTGTTATTAGTAGAGTTGGGAAGGGTTAGAAATTATTTTGGACTTTAAGGCTAAACTCCTTTTCCCTTGTTGCATCCATGGCCATACCCTTGAAGACATCCCTGTATATTATGTATCCCATTGTTACAATCTTATACTCCTAGGTTATTGCTATATTAGCTACCCATAAATTTACATACATACTTATATATTTTAGTACAGTGGGCACGCATTTGCATGGTTTATGGGGGACACTTGGGGACACATCCTTCATCCCATTTCTGTGCCATGCCTACCCTGCATCTGGCCTCGGTTTCGGCTTCTGTGGTCTCTGTCCCTATAGCTCCCGGTTGGAACACCCTCCGCTGCCCCCTCTTTCCAACCATAACCTATACTCCAATTATATTTTTACAGACATTGGATATACACATCAACTCCTGAAGAAGTGAGTAGAGATCGCGAAACGCGTTGAGTTATAGATGTAACATGTATACCTGTATCACCATTACTGCATACTAGAGAAAAGGTTACCACTCAGGTGTGACTGATGACTCTTTCACAGGATCCAGAGCCGTGGGTGCAGGCAATGCATATAACAATGCAAAAATAGGGAAGACGCTTGGACAGCCGCACTCCAAAAGATTGGTTCTTTTATTAAAATGAAAGCACAAAATACATGCCACAGCAAACAAAAACAGCAGGTATGACTGACGCGTTTCACACTGCAATTCAGTGCTTAATCACAGCTATGATTAAGCACTGAATTGCAGTGTGAAACGCGTCAGTCATACCTGCTGTTTTTGTTTGGCATGTATTTTGTGCTTTTATTTTAATAAAAGAACCAATCTTTTGGAGTGCGGCTGTCCAAGCGTCGTCCCCATTTTTGCATTACTGTATACTACTATGGTTATGTTTGGAGGACATTTGTGCTATGCTGTTTTTATGAATCTGCCATCCATGCTCATTTCTGTTTAGGATGATTGATTACACTATTCCAATAAATTTCGAGACCTTATACATTTATATACCTTGTTTACTTGCTTTGATCATCATGATCACCTCATTTAAAGTCCCACGGCTATTGTTTGTTTTTACTTAAGGCTAAACTCCCAGCACAAACATTTCATTTAAATGAACAACGAAAAAATGAGTGGGATCTGGAAGAGGGGAGATACGCACATCCATCTACTTCAATATATACCAGTGCAGATGGGGATCTCCTTATGTGCCTCTATGTCCGCCTGGCAGACTCTATAGTGCCATACCCTTTTTCAATGGTCAGTATTATAAATGAGCATATTATATGACTGTCACTAGGGATGAGCCGAACACCACCCGGTTCGGTTCGCACCAGAACATGAGAACAGGCAAAAAATGTGTTCGAACACCATTAAAGTCACCATTAAAGGACACAAGCATGAAAAATCAAAAGTGCTAATTTTAAAGGTTAATATGCAAGTTATTGTCATAAAAAGTGTTTGGGGACCCGGGTCCTGCCCCAGGGGACATGTATCAATGCAAAAAAAAGTTTTAAATACGGACGTTTTTTCGGGAGCAGTGATTTTAATAATGCTTAAAGTGAAACAATAAAAGTGAAATATTCCTTTAACTTTCATACCTGGGCCTGTAAAGTAGCGCATGTTTCCCGTGTTTGGAACTGTCCCTGCACAAAATGTCATTTCTGAAGGAAAAAAAGTCATTCAAAAGTACTCGGCTGTAATGAATTTCGGCAATACAGAGAAAAGTCATTGAAAGTCATTGAAAAATTTTTAAAAAAATGTGTGGGGGTCCCCCAAAATTCCATTAACAGGCCCTTCAGATCTGGCATGGATTTTAAGGGGAACCCCGCACCAAATAAAAAAAAATGACGTGGGGTCCCCCCAAAAATCCATACCAGACCCTTAACCGAGCACGCAACCTGGCAGGCCGCAGGTTGCGTGAGAGGGGGAACAAGGGCCTCATCCCCACAATCCTTGCCCGGTGGTTGTGGGGGTCTGCGGGCGGGGGGGCTTATCAGAATCTGGAAGCCCCCTTTAACAAAGGGGACCCCCAGATTCCGACCCCCCCTATGTGAATTGGTAAGGGGGTACATTGTACCCCTACCATTTCACAAAGAAAGTGTAAAAAATTGTAAAAAAACACACAGACACAGTTGGGATACCATATATACTCGAGTATAAGCCGAGTTTTTCAGCACATTTTTTTGTGCTCAAAATGCCCCCCTCGGCTTATACTCGAGTCACCTTTTTGCGCCTGATCTCCCGGAGTTTGGGGACCCGGTACCAAACTTGGCACACATATAGCCCCACTCTTCCTCTACAAGTGTGCCAAGTTTGTTGTCCGGGGGACCTAGGGGCCGTAGGTCTCCTGGACCAAAAACCTAGCACACATGTAGTCCCATTTCTCCTCTATAAGTGTGCAAAGTTTGTTGTCCAGGGGACCTACGACCAGGGAGCACCGATTTTTCAAAACCGGGCACCCATTCCATAGACTCCCATGTTAAACGGTAATTTCTCCTGTGAATTTGGGGACCCGGTACCGACCGGTCGTAGGTCCCCTGAACCCGAAACACATGTAGCCCCATTTCTCCTCTATAAGTGTGCAAAGTTTTTTGTCTGGGGGACCACCTACGGCTGGGGAGCACCGATTTTTCAAAGTCGGGCACCCTTTCCATAGACTCCCATGTTAAATGTCAGTCGAGTCATGGACACAGTGAGGCATGGGCACAGTAAGGCATGGACACAGTGAGGCATTGACACAGTGAGGCATGGACACAGTGAGGCATGCACATGGACACAGTGAGGCAAAGTGAGGCACAGTGAGGCATGCAGATGGACACCCTAGGCTTATACTCGAGTCAATACGTTTTCAAATTTTTTTGTCGTAAAATTAGGTGCCTCTGCTTATATTCGGGTCGGCTTATACTCGAGTATATACGGTAAGTCCTTTATTAAAAAAAAAAAATTCAAATCAAAAAACCATTCCAGCGATGTAATACAGTCTGTCCAGCGTTGTTCTCTATGTCCCGCGGTGATCCGATGTCCAGCGATGCTGCAGTCTCAAGTCTTCACTCCACGCGAAACCCCCATGACGTAAGAGGGGGCAGGGTCACCCCCCGACATTATTGGGAATTCCCCGCTTGCCGGGGAAAGCCGGAGCTTACCCTATGATGTGGACGGGTGACCCCGCCCCCTCTTACAACATGGGGGTTTCGTGTGGAGTGGAGACTATTATTATTAATTTGTTACGATCCATTTGTTTAGATGCGGCATTTGTTATTTTGGATAATTCGTTACGTTCACTAACAGCCAAATTTGAACGGAAATTCCAATATCTATAATTTATTAGTTAGTTATTATTAGTTAGTTAGTTATTCATTCAAATTTTTTTCTTATTTTCGGATTTTCAAATTTACCGATTTTTGAATTTATGAATTTACGAATTTATGAATTTACAAATTTTCAAATTTACGAATTGCGATCATAACGAATGACCCCGAAAAAAAAAAAAAAAACAGAAACGAAAATGAACAAATTTTTTGGCAGTGCACATGTCTAATGCCGCGTACACACGATCATTTTTCCCGTCAGGAAAAATTACATTTTTTTTTTAGCAAGAAAAACGACCGTGTGTGGGCTTTTTGTCATTTTTCCCAACGGGAAAAACGGCATTAATCACGACGAGAAAAATTAGAACATGCTCCAATTTTTCTCGTCGTGATTCCCGTCGTTTTTTTCTGCGGCAGTTTTCCCATAGGGAAACACTGCCACGTCGCCCACACACGGTCGTTTTTCTCGACCAAAAAAAAAATGTCGGGAATAACGGACGTGTGTAGGGAACCAAGCCGTTCCCTCGTTTTTCCCGTCGATTTTCTCGACGGTGTTTTCACCGCGAGAAAATCGATCGTGTGTACGCGGCATAAGAGACACTGTCACATTACCAATTCAGGGAAAAGTGATGGCGCCTTCTAATAGCAAACCCTTCCAACAAGTTGTACTCACCCTCTCCTACCCACCCGCACCCCTCACTCTGTTTGAGCCCTTAATAAGTTGGTTCAACTGAGCAGGAATTTTTGGTATGGGGGGAGCATATGATCTACCACTTGTGACAGTTCTTGGCCCTGAGCAGCCAATCGTCAGGCTCATACACTATCACCAGAGACATCATCCACTTAGGTAAGCACCAACACTGGGGCTAACGCAAGGTAAGCATGGAGACGATAAAGCAGAGTAAGTCAAGTATTGGCGATGTGGGCACTCAGGCTCTTTTGCCCTGAGTAAAATATAAGTAATAATAGTAATTTTTAAAATTTTTAGATACGAAAAAAGCCAGAGATTTTGAACCAACTATTTTTCACCATGCCCTCACTCAAAGATAATTGCTCCTCACTCAACCTAGTTAGGGACATTAGTCAGTAATGCTGAATTTTAGCCATTCATTCGAAAATTCCTAACCCATCTCAGCAAGACCGACATTAACCGACTCGGCTCCTGTCTCTAATCTACTAATTGTTCTGGTAGCAAAATCCTCTAATCTTCTCTATGAACCTCTTCTTAAAATGTGTGTACTTAATCCTAAAAGACCCATCATTCAAAGATATTTGTTTTTCCTTCATCTTACCTATGGACACCAATTAGTAATGCTGAATTTTAGCCCTTTAGTCAAAAACTCCCAGTTTCTAATCCAAAACCTTGTTCGGGTTCAAGTCCTATAACCATCTCTACAAACCTCTACTTAAAGTATGTGTTCAAAATGTGTGTATTTAATCTTATATAACCCATCACTCAAAGAGAATTGGCTCCTCATTCATCCTACCTATGGACACTGGTCAATAATGGTGGATTTTTGCCCTTTAGTCAAAAAATTCTTACCACATCCCAGCAAGACCAATGTCAACCAACGGCACTCCTGTCTCTAATCTACAAATTGTTCTGGTGATAAGGTCCTATACACCATCTCTAGAAAGCTCTGTTTAACCACTTGCCTACCGGGCACCTAAACTCCTTTCCTGCCCAGGCCAATTTTCAGCTTTCAGCGCTCTCACACTTTGAATGACAATTGCGCGGTCATGCAACACTGTACCCAAATTACATTTTTATCATCTTTTTAACACAAATAGAGCTTTCTTTTAGTGGTATTTAATCACTGCTGTTTTTTTTATTTTTTGCTAAGAAAATTAAAAATGACCGAAAATGTAGAAAAAAACACAGTTTCACAGATTGTTATAAAATTTTGAAAACAGGTAATTTTACTTCTTCATTGATGTGCGCTGATGAGGCTGCACTGATGGTCACTGATAGGCTGCACTGATGGACAGTGATAGGCTGCACTGATGGGCACTGATAAGTCAGCACTGATGGGCACTGATGGGTGGCACTAATGGGTGACACTGAAGGGCACTGATAGGTGGCACTGCAGGGCACTGATGCGTGGCGCTGATGGGCACTGGTGAGCACTGGTAGGTGACACTGACAGGCAGCACTGACCGTGGCACTGATGATGAGGCACTGATGGGCATTGATTGGTGGCACTGTTGGGCACTGTTAGGTGGCACTGGTGGGTACTGATAGGTGGCACTGGCAGGTGGCACTGGTGGGCCCAGATGAGGCAGCCGTGGCTCTCTGTGTGAGGGACCAATGTCCCTCTGACAGAAGCCCGGTATTGGCTGACAGCTGATCACATGGTAAGGGGCTGTAATCGGCCCCTTACTCTGATCTGTGATAAGCCGAGTCTCATAGACTCTGTGATCACAGAGCGCACTGCACGTGCTACATAGGGGTCGCGCAGGCACCTCATGCACTGGAGGACATCATATGACAGCCTCCAGGCAGTTAAGGCCCACGCTGTAGCTGTCATTCGGCTATAGCGTTTGTGGGAGGAGATTACAGTATGTGTACAAAATGTCTGTATTTATTTATTCATTTATTTTTTTCTTTTGCAATGTCAGAGTGAGGGAGAATTTATTCACCACTATGTTGCTGAGCTGAGACATTTTGGAGCACCCTGCTGATTTAGACCCCTGCATGATAAAATGATTAGTGACCAGCTTGCTGAAAACTGACGGAAAGGCAGTTCATGGAGCCTGATATGCTTACTTTGCTAGCGCTGTGGATTTAGGGTGCCAGATGGAAATGGCTGTCCAGGAAGCCAGAAATATGCTGTGCCCTGTGGATGGTAATGAAGCTTCTGTTCCAGTACAAAAACAGCCAAATTGTGGTATTTTTCCTTAATCACTCTGCATGAAGAATAACATTCGATCTGGGGAAAACATACCCTAATAACAATATGTTTCCCCCATTTACACAGAATGAATGTACATGCAGTTTCAAGATGAATAGCTCTGCAATTAATATATAACTGCATCCCAAAATATTTCATCCTAAATGGAGAAAACACACAAGTGAGAAATAATTGGGCTCCACACCCTGAAAAAATTGCAGTATGGGATGGTTCCCCCAAGGGTTTTTTTTAGCAGCAAATTATATTGATGAAAAAGGAAATTCTATCGATAAAAAATTATTTATTGTGCCAAGATAAATTTCAATAACATGTATTTGGTTAAAATATGAGCTCTGGTTGTAGAATACAAAACACATTCCATGATATAATAGTGATATTGACACAGTGGACCAAAACATTACATTACAGAACGCCAGCCACATGTGTACACCAATGCGTTTCGACCCTTGCAGTCATGGCCTTCCTCGGGGGGATTGTTTACTCTAAAAATATATATCAAAAAGATTCAAAGTATTTCATAATACACAAATATCTATGATTAGAGTAAATAATCCCCCTGAGGAAGACCATGACTGCAGTGGTCAAAACGCGTTGGGGTACTTATGTTGCTGCCATTCTGTAATGTAATGTTTGGTTCCACTGTGTCAATTTCGCTATATATATCATGGAATGTGTTTTGTATACTACAACCAGAACTCATTATTTAACCAAATACATGTTATTGAAATGTATCTTGGCACAACAAAGAATTTTTTATCAATAGTCATTTCTTTATCATTAATATAATTTGCTGCTAAAAAAAAAGCCCTTGGGGGAACTATCCTATACTAAATGACTTCATTCAACCTCTAACTTTTGATGTATATAAATTTTTAAGAGCCAAAATGGTGAAAAAGCCCTTAACCAATCATTTTCTGCATATCAATTCTTCATAGTCAGTATAACTGGAGATGTGTCCTTTGCTTATGATCTTTGTGCTGCAAGGAGTCTCTCTTCCTCATCTCAGAAAGTTGGGAAGTGTCGCTAAAGTCAGAATATCCACTAGGTTTCCATTTCTTTTTTTTAATACATTTTTCTTTAGTTTGATGGAAAATATGGCGTATAACATCAACAAATCTATTTATTATCGTTGACTCTACTTACAGCTAACTACCAAAACTAAGCATTTTTGCAAGTCATCATCCTGTTATGCAGCAACTGTCAACACAAAATTATTCAATTGCGATAAGATGCAGTGTTTGCTATCAAAGCCATCATTATCCAACCTATTAAAGTGGGGGGGAAAAGACAAAGAAAACAAACCTCTCACAAAAAAAAGGGGAAGGGGAGGAGGGTGGCAAAAGGTGTCAAATATGGGGAGCCGGCCCAATCACGCTTCCAAGTTTATTAAATAAGGAGTTGACCAATATATATGAATATAAACTCAGATTTATTAAAAAACTGAAATATCACATGGTCCTAAGTATTCAGACCCTTTGCTGTGACACTCATATATATAACTCAGGTGCTGTCCATTTCTTCTGATCATCATTGAGATGGTTCTACACCTTCATTTGAGTCCAGCTGTGTTTGATTATAGAGATTAGATTAGATTAGATTATATAGCCAGAGCCCTGACTTAAACCCAATTGAGCTCCTCTGGAGAGACCTAAAAATGTCTGTCCACCAACGTTTACCATCCAACCTGACAGAACTGGAGAGGATCTGCAAGGAGGAATGGCAGAGGATCCCCAAATCCAGGTGTGAAAACTTGTTGCATCTTTTCCCAAAAAGACTCATGGCTGTATTAGATCAAAAGGGTGCAAATACTAAATACTGAGCAAAGGGTCTGAATACTTAGGACCATGTGATATTTCAGTTTTTCTTTTTTAATAAATCTGCAAAAATGTCAACAATTCTGTGTTTTTCTGTCAATATGGGGTGCTGTGTCTACATTATTGAGGAAAAAAATGAACTTAAATGATTTTAGCAAATGGCTGCAATATAACAAAGAGTGAAAAATGTAAGGGGGTCTGAATACTTTCCGTAACCACTGTATGTCTGTATATGTGCATTTACCTGGTTCCTCGGACTGTCTGACCCAGTAGATCCAACTAGTATAACTGTAGCCCACCCCATAGGAGCTGTTGGTTTAAATTTGGGCCTTGCACTTTACCTCAGTATTCGTTGTCTAGGGGAAGAAAGTCTGTAGAAACTCCAATGTCCACACAAGATGTAAAACCTTCTGCTGTTAGGTTTTATTTTCCTTTTTTGCATAAAACTTATGAAGAATAGTAGATGGGTGAAGGGAAGGGGTCGGCTCAGGTACTCAGTACAGATCACTGGGGAAAACTCCTCAATTAGAAAGTCACTCACCACTCTTGCTTGAGTGGGTATTGCTCACCCGGATAGGCCCCTCTCACCTGACCTAGCAGCCGGGGTGATGCACAAACAATAATCAGGACCAGTCTCTGCCACAGACCGGTTGGGGACAACTTGGATAATCCGGGGTCCTCTGCCACAGGACTTAACGCCCAGACTTCCAGCCATGCTGGCAAGAACCTTTAAGCTGACTCGGCAGACTGCGAAGCAACCTTTTGCTTAAGGTGCATCCTCCAATAGAATTACCAGGCCCTCCTCAAGACACCAGCCTTCCACTCAGTCTTTTTCAGGATGGGTCCTCCCCTGGTTTCCTCCATTGAGTGGCTTCCTCCCGCAGGACGGACAGCACAGGATCACCTTCAAGGCGCAGACCCAGTCAGCATAACTGGGCCTACTTAGTAGAGTTGCAGCCTCAGACCAGCATGGTCCCGAGGCCAAAATCACACAATACACCCCTCACGCCAGGAGGGCCGCAGGGGGAAGAAGGACCCCAAAAAATGGCGTCTGTCCCTTAAGTACCTTTCCCCAGCATGCTCAGCGGGTAGACCATCCCCACTGAACTGTTCCCGGGGAAAGGTACCCAATGCACTCTGGCCTGTCAGTCTTCCACATTGACCTGAGGTGGTAAAGCCACCTACAGGCAAACAGTGGGAAGTCTGCCCAACACAGCCATAGCTGGAACAGAGGCTGATTTAGCATAATTATATACAGAGTCTGAGCCAACTACCAGCTCAGACACCCACTAGATTTGACATAGCGTCCAGTCATTGGGAGCAGGGCGCTACATAACTATTCATTAAAGGGTGCCACTATCTAATACCTCATAAAGGGCAAGAATATTGGGGATTCAAGAGACTGCACCCATGGGGCCCAAACCTCCCTGAATTTAAAATCATTTTCATTGGCTAAGGCTACCAGCTCTCCCATGCGCATAATTTAATTCACTTCTACAACTCATTGCCGTATTGTTGGTATAACTGCCGATTTTCAATATCTAGGTATCAAATCTAAATATTTTTCTTTTGATGGATGTAATAGATCCCGGGATCAGGGATAGAAGGGCAACCTCCGGGGTCAGTACAACCGTTTTTACAAACCTCAGCTTAAAGTATGTGTACAAAATGTGTGTATTTAACCACTTTACTACTAGTAAAAAAAAAAAAAATTTGAAAAAAATACCATAGATATATCCCATAGATTGTAGATGCTATAACATTTGCGCAAACCAATCAATACACGCTTATTGGGATTTTTTTCCCCAAAATTTAAAGCAAAATACATCTTGGCCTAAATTGATGAAGAAATTAGATTTTTTACATTTTTTTATTGGATATGTTTATAGCAGAATGTAAAAAAATATTGTTTGTTTTTCCAAAATTGATGGTCTTTCTTTGTTTATAGCACAAAAAATAAAAAACACAGAGGTGATCAAATACCATCAAAAGAAAGCTCTATTTGTGGGGAAAAAAAGGACATGAATTTTATTTGAGTACAACATCGCACGACCGCGCAATTGTCAGTTAAAGCGACACAGTGCCGTATCACAAAAAATGGGTCCGTTTGCTTTTGTGGTAAAGCACAGATTGTTTTAGCAGCACTTTATCGCTGTTTAAGCGGTGCTTTTGCACCGCTTTTCGGCTGCTAGCGGGGCGCTTTTAACCCCAAGAAAGGGGTCAAAAACCCCAGTGTTGTGGCGATTCCGAAGCGCTTTTCAAGCACTTCCTAAGATCTGCCCATTCATTGCAATTAGGGATGAGCCGAACACCCCCCGGTTCGGTTCCCCTCCAGAACATTCGAACGGACCGAAAGTTTGCGTGAACATTCGAACACCGTTAAAGTCTATGGGACTCGAATGTGAAAAATCAAAAGTGCGCATTTTAAAGGCTAATATGCAAGTTATTGTCCTAAAAAGTGTTTGGGGACCCGGGTTCTGCCCCAGGGGACATGTATCAATGCAAAAAAAAGTTTAATAAACTACCGTTTTTTTTCGGGAGCAGTGATTTTAATGATGCTTAAAGTGAAAAAATAAAAGTTAAATGTTCATTTAAATATCTTACCTGGGGGGTGTCTATAGTATGCCTGTGAAGTGGCACATGTCTCCCGTGTTTAGAACTGTCCCTGCACAAAATAACATAGGGAAGGATTATCACCCCTGTAACATTTTTTTTGCTGTCTGTGCCCCTGTTCAGAAGATTTCACCTCACTTTCTGTCCCTATGACAATTGGATTTTGAAAATTTGGGGTTATTAGGGAAACAAGGATTGGTGATAGAGCATCAGTGGAGACACTTTTTTCCCATATTAACTCTTACAGGAGAGAATTTCCCTTCCTAGGGGTAGATTTCCTCTCACTTCCTGTTGTCTCCCTCCGTTTGTTGGTAGGAGTCGTTTGTAAGTCGGATGTTTGAAAATAGGGGACTGCCTGTATATACTACACGGCCTGCCCTATATACTCTGCAGAAAATTGGGCCTTAGGTGTTGGTGGTACCAAAACACTGTAAACCCTCACAGTTACTCTTGGTGGGCGCTGGAACGGGCCCTGCTGTGAAATATTATATCAAGAATTGTAATTACATGCCCCTGTTGAACAGGGGCAGAAAAATTGGGCCTTTGGTGGTGGTGGTGGTGGTTGTGGTGCCACAACACTGTAAGCCCTCACAGTTACTCTTGATGGGCGCAGGAACGGGCCCTGCTGTGAAATATTAGATCAAAAATTGTAATTATACGCCCCTGTTAAACAGGGGCAGAAAAATTGGGCTTTCGGCACTGGTGCTGGTGCCACAACACTGCAACCCCTCACAGATACTCTAGTTGAGCACAGGAACGAGCCCTGCTGCGAAATATTACAGCAAAAAATTTAATTACACGCCCCTGTTAAACAGGGGCAGAAAAATTGGGCCTTAGCCACTGGTGGTGGTACCACAACACTGTAAGCCCTCACAGTTACTCTTGGTGGGCGCAGGAATGGGCCCTGCTGTGAAATATTAGATCAAAAATTTTAATTACACACCCCTGTTAAACAGGGGCAGAAAAATTGGGCTTTAGGCACTGGTGCTGGTGCCACAACACTGCAACCCCTCACAGATACTCTAGTTGAGCGCAGGAACGAGCCCTGCTGCAAAATATTACAGAAAAAATTGTAATTACACGCCCCTGTTAAACAGGGGCAGAAAAATTGGGCTTTAGGCACTGGTGCTGGTGCCACAACACTGCAACCACTCACAAATACTCTAGTTGAGCACAGGAACGAGCCCTGCTGCAAAATATTACAGAAAAATTGTAATTACACGCCCCTGTTAAACAGAGGCAGAAAAATTGGGCTTTAGGCACTGGCTCTGGTGCCCAGAACCAAAAATGTTCTTAAAAGCTATTAACATGAACATTGAGGAGGAATAAGATAGTCACTCAGCATAACAGGATAGTCACTCAGCATAGGCAGTCTTCAAGGGATCTCATTCATAAAAAAATTAATTGGTTACATCAGCATCAGGTGCTTGGTAGCTGGTGATCCAAGACTGATTCATTTTTATGAAGGTGAGCCGATCATTCGACTCTGTGGACAGGTGCACTCTGTGATCGGTTAAAAAAGCCTCCAGCAGCACGGAATGTGCGTTCCGAAAGAATGCTGGATGCAGGACAGGCCAGTAGCTCAATTGCATACTGTGCAAGCTCTGGCCAGTGATCCATCCTCAAGACCCAGTAAGCCAGTGGATTTTCGGTTGGAAAGGTCTCCAAGTCTGATCTTGCCCCTAGGTATTCCTGCACCATGTAAATCAGACGCTGGCGATGGTTGCTGGAACCGATCAGACCTTGGGGCTGCGGACCAAAAAATTGTCTGAACGCATCGGTCCACCGCTCCTTCTGTGACTGACCGAAGCCTCAGCAACACGTTGTCCAGGAGGACCAGGAAATTGTAACCTCAAAGGCTCTGGAAACGCATTGCACAAACCTTTATGCAAGGCCTCCCGAAAATATTTCATCCCCTGCTCCCTCTGCGAAGGCTGTATAAGTTCCGCAACCTTACCCTTGTAACGTGGATCAAGAAGGGTTGCCAGCCAGTACTGATCCCTCTCCTTGATCACACAAATCCAAGGGTCCTTTCACAGGCTTTGCAGGATCAGGGAAGCCATGCAGCGTATGTTTGCTGAGGCATTCGATCCGGAGTCCTCTGGGTCACTAAGGGTGACATGGTCTGCAGCCACCTCCTCCCAGCCACGTACAAGTCTATGGGTTTCTGGGGACTGTAAACGATCCCTTGAAGACTGCTGCTGATGCTAAGTGCTAGGCTCCACCTCCATGCTGACACAATCCTCCTCTTCTTGTGTGAGTGGCGGGCCTGCAGGAATACTGTCTGGATAAAGGGGGCCTTGAGAGGTAAGGTAGTCCTCCTCTTCCTCCCTCTGTTCTGCCTCAAGTGCCCTGTCCATTATTCCACGCAACGTGTGCTCCAACAGGAAGACAAGAGGGACAGTATCACTGATGCATGCACTGTCACTGCTCACCATCCTCGTGGCCTCCTCAAATGGTGACAGGATAGTGCATACATCCTTGATCATGAGCCACTGGCGTGGCGAAAAAAAGCCAAGCTCCCCTGACCCTGTCCTGGTGCCATTCTCGCACAGGTACTCATTGATGGCCCTCTGCTGCGTGTACACCTGGTGGGCATGTCACAGATGAGGCGGTTGTTGGGAAGGTTGCATTCCTTTTGAAGTTCAGCCAGCCAAGCACTGGCATTAAATGACCGGCGGAAATGCCCACAGACTTTCCTGGCCTGCCTCAGGAGATCCTGTAAGCCCGAGTACCTGCACAAGAACCGCTGCACCACCAAATTAAGGATGTGAGCCAAACAGGGAACAGGGGTCAAGTGTCCCTGTCAGAGGGTGGAGAGGAGGTTGGTGCCATTGTCGTAAACCACCATTCCTGGCTGAAGCTGGTGTGGCGTCAACCACCTCTGAGCCTGCCCCTGCAGAGCTGACAGAATCTCTGCCCCAGTGTGGCTCCTGTCCCCTAAGCAGATCAACTCAAAAAACCACATGGCATCTTTTTGCCTGAGTGCTTGCGTAGCCCCTAGAACGCCTACGGAGCCCCGCTGGTTCCGAGGACAAATCAGCACAGGAAGAGGCCATAGAGGAAGAAGAAGAGGAGGGGGTGGAGGAAAGAGGTGTGGCAGAATCACCAATACCAGCATTTTGGAGGCGAGGTGGCGGAACAAGCTCCAACAATACTGCACCCTGTCCTGCATTCTTCCCAGCAGGGTTACCCAATGCGTCGTGAAAGAAAGGTAATGTCCCTATCCATGCCTTCTGGACCATGAGTCAGCGGGAATATGCATCTTACTGCTGACATTGCCTTCCACGTGTCGGTAGAAAGCCATAATGGTCTTCCAAGAAAAAAAATGGTGTTTGGGAACCTGCCACTGAGATACCACACATTCCACAAATTCTCGAAAGGGGGCAGAGTCTACCAGCTGAAAAGGCAACAGTTGCAGTGTTAGTAATTTAGTCAAACTAGCATTCAGCCGCTGAACATGTGGATGGCTGGGACCAAATTTCTTCTGACGGTTTAGCAACTGGAGTAGGGAAATTTGCCTGCTACAATCAGATTTAGGTGTACCGCTAGCAGATTGCCCGCAAGTGCTTGGGACAACTAATTCTACACCTTCATTCCTCTCAGTGCAGGTCTCTGAGAGGACTGAAGGTATATTGGGGTTGGAGATCCCAGCTGATGAGGAGCAGGGAGAGGTACGCCTTGTTCTTTGGTGTGGGTCTTTTAAGAACTGTTGCCAACAGACTGCATGGGAGGTCGACATATGTCTGGTCAAGCATGTGGTGCCCAAGCGGCTGCTGTTTTGGCCACGCTTGATACGCTTCAGACATATGTTGCAAACAGCAACGGTGCAAACTGCTGCACACGTCTCAAAAAAGATCCACACCAAAGAACTTTTGAAAAAACACGCAGAGTCAGCAGTGCCCTGTACATGTGGAGCTCTGCGGTGTGATGCAGTCGGTTGGCTGCCCTTAAGCTGGCCCCTGGAGGGCATCCTGCCTTGTTGGAGATGTGCCTCCTCCTCCTCCTCTCTTCTATCAGGCACCCACGTAGAGTCAGTGACCTCATTCCCTCCCTCCTCGCCACTGGAGCAAACCTGGCAGTATGCTGCAGCTGGGGGAACATGACTGACAGTTTCTTGTCCTTCTTGGGCACCCCCTCTCTCTGGGCTCATGTTACTGCCTTCATCCTCAACCTGAGTACCGTCATCAGAGCCTTCAAACGCTGTGCATCCTCCTGCAGCATCTACCCTACACTGTGGTCAAACAGTTCGGGGGACTCCTCAGGAGATGATGGTGGGGCTAGTGAAGGAGTGACTGATGATGACATTGAGTTGATGGAAGAGGCCGCTTTGGCAACTGCATTGGTAGACAAAGTACTCTGAGCCTGGGTGACAGAGGATGAGGAGGATGAGGACGGCTTGGTCATCCACTCTACCAACTCTTCTGCATGTTATGGCTCAACACGGCCAGCTTCCGAAAAAAAGTCCAAGCGTGCCCCACGGCCACGTGCTGAGGATGCACTGTGTGCACGACCAGCACTGTTGGCTGTAGACACAGAGCCTGCTTGCCCTCTTTTAGTGGCCTGTAAGCGTCTGCCTCTCCTTGGTGGCCTTCCAGACATCATGTACAATTAGATTAGCAAAACAACGCCTGAAGTTTACTAAAAAGAGTACACCAGGAATGGCCTACAGTCAGGTATAGGCTTGGCTGGACTAGAATGCAGGGGATATATATGTAGGAGACTGTATATATATATTTTATGCACTGCAGCTCACTGAGTCACCTGCCTGCCTGCCTGAAACTGTCTTTGAACACGCACTCCAGGAATGGCCTACAGTCAGGTATAGGCTTGGCTAGACTATATATATACAAGCCTGTATATATATATATATATATTATGCACTGCAGCTCACTGAATCACCTGCCTGCCTGAAAGTGTCTTTGAACGCACACTCCAGGAATGGCCTACAGTCAGGTATAGGCTTGGCTAGACTATATATACACAAGCCCCTGTGTGTATATATATATATATATATATATATATATATATATATATATACATATTAAATGCACTGCAGCTCACTGAGTCACCTGCCTGCCTGCCTAAAAGTGTCTTTTAACACGCACTCCAGGAATGGCCTACGGTCAGGTATAGGCTTGGCTAGACTATATATATATATATATATATATATATATATATATATATATATATACATATATATATATGTATATATATATATATATATATATACATACAAGCTTGTATATATTGTGAGGGGGTTAGCTCGGCAGCGGGTGTGTGTGACCCCCGGGATGGGCTCCCCACACAAAACAGGCCCAGCAAACGGAGGTTGTGGTTTTCAAAATCAAAAAAAAGGTGCGGTTTATTTTCTATTTACAGTGACAAAACACAGCAAAGCAAAAGAAACATAACCAAAATAAATCCTGGTCAAGTTGACCTCTGACTAAACATACAGGTTTCCTAACTAACAACTGGGATCAGCCTAGTGCTGTCCTAGTCCCTAAGTCCCTGGTTTTAAATGTCCAAGCAAATAGCCACACAGGCTTTGTCTCACCGCACAGGGGTTCACTCTCCCTAGACAGTCCACACAGGTCTGGTTCCAGGCATGAGCTAACATCTAATGAAGCTGGGAGTTCTTATAGAGGCCTAAATGAGCTGACAAGCTTCAGCTGGTCTCATCAACTCCCTGTCTGCACGACGCCCAGCCCTCTCCCTAGAGGTATGAGTCATCCATGAGCCCACTAGCCTTATACAACTCTCCACCTAGTTGTATAAGTCGGCGTAAAGCCTGAATCTGGGCGAAATATATCTACCCCCCTGGATGCAACCAGGTGACTTTACCTTCCTGCTGTCACATACCCCCCCCCTCTTGTTTTAACCTCGGGGTTGGAACACCAGCAATCAGGCATTCATGTACTCGAGACAAAGCATCCACATTCCCCATTTGAACGCCAGGGCGATGCTTTACTGTGAAGTTGAATTCCTGGAGGGCCAGGAACCACCTATTCACTCTTCTATTTGTTTCCTTGTTTTGAGCCATCCACTTTAACGGAGCGTGATCCGTAACCATGTCAAAGTGCCTACCTAGCAGGTAGTACCGAAGGGAATCTAGAGCCCACTTCACCGCTAAACACTCCTTTTCAACGGTGGCGTAATTTACCTCATGGGACTTCAACTTCCTGCTGAGGTAAATGACTGGGTGCTCTTCCCCGTTCCAGACCTGGGACAATACTGCTCCTAACCCCACATCTGACGCATCACTTTGTACGACAAAGTCTTTAGAGAAGTCGGGTGAGTACAACACTGGCTGGCTACATAAGGCTTGTTTCAAGAATTGGAATGCTGCCTCAGCCTCGGGGGTCCATTTAATCATGACCGACCCTTTCCCCTTCGTCAGGTTGGTTAGGGGCACAGCCTTAGAAGCAAAGTGGGGAATGAATCGCCGATAATACCCAGCGATTCCCAGAAAGGCTCGTACCTGCTTCTTGCTGTTGGGACGTGGCCAACTCTGGATGGCCTCGACTTTGTTGAGTTGGGGTTTTATTACTCCCCTCCCAATGGTGTACCCAAGATATTTGGCCTCCTCCTGCCCAATGGTACACTTCTTGGGGTTAGCCGTAAACCCCGCTTCCCGAACAGAGTCCAGGACTGCTTGCACTTTTGGCAGATGTGAGGCCCAATCTGTGCTATGGACAATTACGTCATCCAGGTAAGCCGCAGCATACTTCCGATGGGGCCTCAGCATCTGGTCCATTTTCCGCTGGAATGTGGCCGGCGCATTCTGTAACCCGAACGGCATTCTTTTATATTGGAACGCCCCGTCTGGGGTTACAAATGCGGTTTTCTCTTTGGCCGACTTGGCCAGGGGGATTTGCCAATACCCTTTTGTGAGGTCAAGAGTCGTCATGTATCGGGCTGTTCCCAGCCGGTCGATCAACTCATCTATACGTGGCATGGGGTAGGTGTCAAATTTTGTAACTTTGTTCAACTGACGAAAATCGTTACAAAATCGCCAGCTCCCATCCGGTTTAGGCACCAACACGATGGGACTAGACCAATCACTTTGGGACTCCTCTATCACCCCTAAGTTCAGCATTTTCTGTACTTCCTCCCGTATTGCCTCCCGTCGAGTCTCTGGGATCCGATAGGGTTTTAACTTCACCCTTTCACCGGGCGGGGTAATGATGTCATGCTCTACCCCAGATGTTTGTCCCGGCAGCTCAGAGAATACCTCCTTGTTGCGAAGCACAAACTCCTTAACCTCCTGTTGTTGGGGTTGTGACAAGGTGGCTGCTATTCCAACCTCAGGAATCACGCAACCAGTTTGAGCTGGTGACCAAGTGTCTGCGACTAGGGACTCTCTATCCCTCCAGGCTTTCAACAGATTAACGTGATAGATCTGTTCGGGCTTTCGCCTTCCTGGTTGTCTGACCTTGTAATTCACTTCGCTCACTTTTTCCATTATCTCGTAGGGGCCTTGCCATTTGGCAAGGAATTTACTTTCAACCGTAGGGACAAGTACCAATATCCTATCCCCCGGGGAAAAGGTACGGGTCTTGGCTCCACGGTTGTACACTCTCTGCTGTGCCAACTGTGCTTGGGCCAAATGTTCCTTCACGATGGGCATTACCTGTGCAATTCGATCTTGCATCAGGGCGACATGCTCAATCACACTCCTGTGGGGAGAACTCTCACTTTCCCAAGTTTCCTTGGCAATATCCAACAGCCCTCTTGGGTGTCTCCCATACAGTAACTCAAAGGGGGAGAATCCCGTAGAGGATTGGGGCACCTCCCTAATAGCAAACATCAAATAAGGAAGTAAACAGTCCCAATCCTTTCCATCTCTATCCACCACTTTCTTCAACATTTGTTTTAGGGTTTTGTTGAATCTTTCAACCAGCCCATCGGTTTGGGGGTGATACACAGACGTACGCAATTGCGTCACTTTGAACAATTTACACAGCTCTTTCATAACCCGGGACATAAAGGGTGTACCTTGGTCCGTAAGCAGTTCTTTACAAATACCCACCCGGCTAAAAACAAGAGATAGCTCTTTGGCTATGGTTTTGGCCGAGGTATTTCGGAGAGGGATCGCTTCTGGATAACGGGTGGCATAGTCCATTATAACTAATATGTACTGGTGCCCCCTAGCGGACTTGATTATAGGACCTACCAAATCCATGGCGATCCTCTCAAACGGGACCTCAATGATGGGTAGAGGGACCAGCGGGCTAAGGAAATGTGGCATCGGGGCCAACCTCTGACACACAGGGCAGGAGGAACAATAATTTTCTACGTCCTTCATCACCCCCGGCCAATAGAATCTCTGTAATACCCTCTCTCGGGTTTTCTCTGTCCCCAGATGACCTCCAAGAATGTGCCCATGGGCCAACTCCAACACCAACTTCCTGTAAGGTTTGGGCACCACAAGCTGCTCAACGGTTTCTTCTGCCCTTTTTGCCACCCGATACAGTAGGTCCTTCTCTACGCTGAAGTATGGGTAAGTGCAGGTATTATCTGGGTTCACTAACTCGCCATCTATTTTCACTACGTTTTCCCGTGCCTTTATTAGGGCGGGGTCTTTCAACTGTTCTGTGGCAAAGTTTTCCCTGTGAACCTCAAGATCAGAAAACTCCACAGACGGTAGGTTTTCGTCTGAGGAGGTGGGCTCCTCTCCAGTTTCTTGAGTCTCCCCTGCCAATACTGATAAGGGAAATTCCGGAGAGTCCTCACCACTCTCAGGGGAGTTCTGGCTATCACATTCCTGGTACATAGGGGCACCAGTGAGGGGCTCAGGATCATCCCACAGTTCCCAGAACTTCGGAAAATCCCTTCCCACAATGGCGTCATGCGGTAACTGAGATACTAAGCCCACTGGATGAGAGAGGGTACCTTTGGGGGTCTCGAAACACACTGTAGTCACTGGATACTCTCGGGTGTCCCCATGCACACAAATAACAGCTACCTTGCTATTCCCAGAGACCTCTGTTTTAACTAACTCAGCCTTTATCAGGGTCACAAGGCTACCTGAATCCAGCAATACCACAACATTTCTACCATTAACACACATTTTGCATAAATGTTTCTCAGTTCCTCGAATGGCAGTGCATGCGACTGTCGCACACAGCGACTGACGTCTGCCCATCAGAAAGTCACACTGCATGGGTTCCTCCACAACCGGGCAATTGGCTGCAATATGTCCCGCTTGCCGGCAGCGGTAGCAAACGATCCTTCTTGCCGCCTCTTGAGCCGCTGATTTCCCAGGCTGTTCTCGCCAAACTTGGGGTAGAGCTCCCACCCTCTCACTCTCTCCACCCTCACCCCTTGGAATCCTCTTATCCGCCCCTGGGGATGGTCTGGTCTTAGGGTGGAAAGTCCGAGTGTCTCTGGAAGAGGCCGTCAGGTTCTCTGTAGCCAAGTATTTCTCCACACGATCCACAAGACCATCGGCCGTCTCTGGGTCTCCATGGCTTACCCACTTTTGGATGGCAGTAGGAAGAGCTCTCAAAAACCGATCCATTACAACACGTTCCACAATCTTTGGTGCGGACAAAGTCTCTGGCTGTAGCCACTTTCTGCTCAGGTGAATGAGATCATACATTTGAGACCTGGGGGGTTTTCCAAGCTGGAAAGTCCAGTTATGCACACGCTGAGCCCGGACAGCCTGGGTGACACCCAGCCTTGCCAATATTTCAGCTTTTAGCATCACATAGTCTTTTGCTTGGTTAGGCTCTAGGTCATAGTAAGCTTTCTGCGATTCACCAGTTAACAGAGGAGCCACCAGTCCAGCCCACTGCTCCTCAGGCCACTTTTCTCTTTCAGCGGTCCTTTCAAATGTGGTCAAAAATACCTCTGGATCATCCTCTCCAGTCATTTTTGTCAATAAACGACTCACCCCAAAGGACGCGGTATTAGTGGGACGGCTTTCCTCACTGGTCTGCGGACGTTGCTGCATTACTGCTTCCATCTGTTGTTGTAGTCTCTGCTCTTGCTTCTGCAACAGGTCTATGAAGCGGGCCTCAGATTGCTGCTGGGCTCGTTGCTGAGCCTCCAGACTCTGTTGCAAAGTTGCGTTTGTCTGCTGCTGGGCTGCAAGGCTCCTTTGCAAACCTGCATTTGTCTGCTGTTGATTGGCATTTGCTAGAGCCAGCTGCTTCAGTATCTCCTCCATGCTGGCTTAAAAAAAAACTGCCCGCATTCTCCACCAACTGTGAGGGGGTTAGCTCGGCAGCGGGTGTGTGTGACCCCCGGGATGGGCTCCCCACACAAAACAGGCCCAGCAAACGGAGGTTGTGGTTTTCAAAATCAAAAAAAAGGTGTGGTTTATTTTCTATTTACAGTGACAAAACACAGCAAAGCAAAAGAAACATAACCAAAATAAATCCTGGTCAAGTTGACCTCTGACTAAACATACAGGTTTCCTAACTAACAACTGGGATCAGCCTAGTGCTGTCCTAGTCCCTAAGTCCCTGGTTTTAAATGTCCAAGCAAATAGCCACACAGGCTTTGTCTCACCGCACAGGGGTTCACTCTCCCTAGACAGTCCACACAGGTCTGGTTCCAGGCATGAGCTAACATCTAATGAAGCTGGGAGTTCTTATAGAGGCCTAAATGAGCTGACAAGCTTCAGCTGGTCTCATCAACTCCCTGTCTGCACGACGCCCAGCCCTCTCCCTAGAGGTATGAGTCATCCATGAGCCCACTAGCCTTATACAACTCTCCACCTAGTTGTATAAGTCGGCGTAAAGCCTGAATCTGGGCGAAATATATCTACCCCCCTGGATGCAACCAGGTGACTTTACCTTCCTGCTGTCACAATATGTATATATTAAATGCACTGCAGCTCACTGAGTCACCTGCCTGCCTGCCTGAAAGTGTCTTTGAACACACACTCCAGGAATGGCCTACAGTCAGGTATAGGCTTGGCTGGACTAGAATGCAGTGGATATATATTTTATGCACTGCCTGCCTGCATGAAAGTGTCTGGAATAGAATGCAGTGGATATATATGTAGGAGACTGTATGTACTGTATATTTTATGCACTGCAGCTCACTGAGTCACCTACCTACCTGCCTGCCTGCCTGAAAGTGTCTTTGAACACACACTCCAGGAATGGCCTACAGTCAGGTATAGGCTTGGCTAGACTATATATATATATATATATATATATATATATATATATATACATATACAAGCCTGTGTGTATATATATATATATATATATATATATATATATATATATATATATGTATATATTTTTTTAAAATATTTTATTTTTCTTTCCGGTTATTCATTATACAAAGGGTGGAAATTCCTTATAGCATATTACATATATTGCTTTTTCCTTTTAGCGTTTCACATCCAACAAATATTACATGCATTTTTTTTATAGATTTCAATATCTAACATCCTGACAAATATATGTATATTTTATGCGCTGCAGCTCACTGAGTCACCTGCCTGCCTGAAAGTGTCTTTGAACACGTACTCCAGGAATGGCCTACAGTCAGGTATAGGCTTAGCTAAACTATATATATATACAAGCCCCTGTGTGTATATATATATATATATATATATATATATATAAAATGCACTGCAGCTAGCTGAATCAACTGCCTGCCTGAAGTATATTAGAAACAGTACACCAGGAACGGTCTGCAGTGAGATCAAGCTAAACTGGGATGTATATATATACTACAACAGCCCTCAAAAATTCCTCTCGCCTGCTCGCAATTTGCCCCGCTGTGTGTCATGGAGCTGGCTGGGTCTGTGTTCGGCCCCCTCCCTCTCTCTCTCCTCTTGTGTATCACACACACAGCGGGATGTCCCGCTGTGTGTCATGGAGCTGGCTGGGTCTGTGTTCGGCCCCCTCCCTCTCTCTCTCCTCTTGTGTATCACACACACAACGGGGATGTACCGCTGTGTGTCATGGAGCTGGCTGGGTCTGTGTTTGCCGTGCGGTGCAACAAGGTCCCGCCCCCCTACACCGGCTTGTGTGATAGTATCAGTGTTCCGCCTATGAAACAAGCCGTCTAGGGGGCGGGACCTTGTTACACCGCGCGCCGAACACAGACCCAGCCAGCTCCATGACACACAGCGGTACATCCCCGCTGTGTGTGTGATACACAAGAGGAGAGAGAGAGGAAGGGGGCCGAACACAGACCCAGCCAGCTTCGCGACACACAGTGGGATATCCCCGCTGTGTGTGTGAAACATCCAGGGGATTCCAGGCGAGTCTCTATTGATGATGGGGCACAGTAAAGCTGCATTGATGGGGCATTAAAAAGCTGCATTGATGGGGCACAGAAAAGCTGCATTGATGGGGTACAGTAAAGCTGCATTGATGGGGCACAGAAAAGCTGCATTGATGGGGCACAGAAAAGCTGCATTGATGGGGCACAGAAAAGCTGCATTGATGGGGCACAGTCAAACTGCATTATTGGGTCACAGTGAGGCTGCGGGCACAGTGAGGCTGCGTTCACAGGCACAGTGAGGCTGCGTTCACAGGCACAGAGAGGCTGCGAGAACAGTGAGGCTGCGTTCACAGGCACAGAGAGGCTGCGAGCACAGTGAGGCTGCGTTCACAGGCACAGAGAGGCTGCAGGCACAGTGAGGCTGCGTTCACAGGCACAGAGAGGCTGCGGGCACAGAGAGGATGCGTTCACAGGCACAGAGAGGCTGCGGGCACAGTGAGGCTGCGTTCACAGGCATAGAGAGGCTGCGTTCACAGGCATAGAGAGGCTGCGTTCACAGGCACAGAGAGGCTGTGGGCACAGTGAGGCTGCGTTCACGGGCACAGTGAGGTTGCGTTCACGGGCACAGTGAGGCTGCGGGCACAGTGAGGCTGCATTCATGGGCACAGTGAGGCTGTGTTCACGGGCAAAGTGAGGCTGCATTCACGGGCACAGTGAGGCTCCCTTAATGGGCAGTGAGGCTGCATTAACGGGCAGTGAGGCTGAATTAACGGACACAGTGGGGCTGCATTGATGGGCATAGTGAGGCTGCATTCATTGGCACTGAAAGCTGCATTTGATGGGCACAGTGAGGCTGCATTGATGGTCACAGTGAGGCTGCATTGATGGTCACCATAAAGCTGCATTTAATGGGCACCATAAAGCTGCATTTGATGGGCACAGTGAGGCTGCATTGACGGGCACAGTGAGGCTGCATTGATGGGCACAGTAAATGTGCATTCATTGGCACAGTGAGGCTGCATTCATGGGCACCGTAAAGCTGCATTTGATGGGCACAGTGAGGCTGCATTTGATGGGTACTGATATGCTTTATGTTAATATTGTTAAAGTTGTTATTTATTTTTGGAACTTAATTCTGCTTAAAACATTTAACAGTGTAATTTCATGAGATAATTTACAAGGGCGTGTTTAGGGGAGGAATTAGGGGTGGGGCAGGGGAGAGGTTGGGTGGGGCAACTGGTGGCGAGTAACTCTTAAGGCCTGGCTAGTGGCTCAGGACTTGAAATTTTGAGCCCTGTACTACAATACACTGCAGCTAACTGTATCGCCTGCCTGCCTGAAGTATTTTAGAAACAGTACACCAGGAACGGTCTGCAGTGAGATCAAGCTAAACTGTATACAGTGTATATATATATATATATATATATATATATATATATACAAAACCGGGATGCATATATATATATACTAAATACACTGCAGCTAACTGAATCGCCTGCCTGCTCAAAATAAATGAAATTACACTCTCTCTGTCTCTTTCTCAACAACGCCACCAACACACTACACGGCCGACGTGCAGGCGGCCTTATATAGTGTGGGGCGTGGACTTAACCCCCTGAGCCATAATTGCCCAAAGGCACCCTGCCTTTGGCAAATTATGGCTCTCTTCGCTGACGGCGCTGTGATTGGCCAAAGCATGCGGGTTATAGTGCATGCTTGGCCAATCATCAGCCAGCAATGCACTGCTCGAATTTGGCGCGAACGGCCCATAATGTTCGAGCTTCGTCGAACGATCGAACAGTCGATGTTCAAGTTGAACTCATGTTCGACTCGAACAGATAGCTCATCACTAATTGCTATGGGCAGGGGCGTTTTGGGAGGGCCTTTTAAACCTTTCCAGGGCTCAAGTGGTTAATCTTATATAACCCATCACTCAAAGATAATTGCTCCTGATTCATCCTATCTATGGACACTGGTCAATAAGACCCTTTTCACACTGAAACAGTTTTCAGGCGTTTTAGCACTAGAAATAGCGCCTGTAAAGAGCCTGAAAACTGCCTCCCATTCATTGCAATGGGTGCTTTTTACACCCGGGCAGTGCGCTTCCGGGACGTAATAAAAAGACTTGCAAGCAGCATCTTTGGGGCAGCTTTTTCGAAGCGCCTGAAAAGCGCGGCGACACAGCAGTTTTAACACCTTATTTGGGGGTTAAAAGCTCCTTGCTAGTCGCTAGCGGCTGAAAAGTGATGCAAAAGTGCAGCGTAAACAGCGGTAAAGCGCCGCTAAAATGAGCGGCGCTTTACCACGATCGCACGGGCGGCCCCAGTGTGAAAGGGGTCTAATACTGAATTTTAGCCTATCAGTCGAAAAATCTTAACCAACATTAACCAACTTCGCTCCTGTCTTTATTCCACAATTTGTTCTGGTGGTAAAGTCCTCCAACCTTCTCTACAAGCCTCTATTACTTTTCATTTCCAGACTTCCGCAAAGCTTTCCTGGGATCAAGCTATTTTTCATTCTTGTTTTTACAATGTTCAGTTTGCTTGAGCAAGTCGCATTAAAATGAAACACTTCACTGGCACCCGTAACCACATTTTGAAAGCGAACCACCGTTTTTATTCTCTGTACAGGCAATAACCACATAATTCCCCCTCCATTAAACTGCTGCTGATGTGTACAAACTTTAATTTTCAGCAATTACTCTCGAATCCGATCCTCGAATTTCCTATCTGTAAAAAACCTTTCCATTATTTCGCAAGGTGTGAACAGGATGCAGAGACAGCCGTAAGACGGCACCTAACAAGCAGCCTGTCAGCAAGTTGTTTGGAAGAACTTTGAAAACGTACAAACTTTTTTTTTACACGACTCGTTTCTGTCCCGTCACTGCGGAGTTTTATTTGACTCCGTTTTCAAAATGCATTTCCTCAGGAATTTTTCTTAATGTATACAGAGGAACATTTATGCAGCTGCGCAGAAGGTTTTTTTTTTTTTGTTCCGGCTTAACAATATGTTACCGTTTCAATTTTGCGGCGTTAAAAATTATTTCTGCAATAATAGAGGAATGTTATTACTGGACTCGCGCTTGAATGAAAATACCAAGGGAAATAGGCTGTCTGCAAATATTAAAAATGACCCAATCGTAATGGAATTTGTTCAACGTATTCCTCGAACGGGCTTCACAATCGGAATTGTGAATTTGTTAAACTGTCTCGTGCTATTATATTAATCTGTTTCATTTCAAGAGCCCCAAAACATAAAAAAAATACATTATTATGTGAGGTGTATTTAGTTTCAAAGAGTGATATCAAATAAAAAAGGTGGAGCTCCCCTCAAGAACCAATTACAATTCAGCTAGCATTTTCTGGGAAAGGTTAGAGGGAAAAATATCTGATAGGGTGCTTTGAAAATGGCAGTTGCCTTTTTTATTTTTTTACTTATATTTTATTTTGTAATATAGAAACACAATAGCATTAAAGTAGAGTGAGGGCAGAAGAAGACCAAGTGGTCCATCAAGTAAATCATTCGGACTAAATATGATGTAAAAAATCATAAGCAGAGGCAGGGGCGTTGATAGGTCTACAAAAGATCTCGGGCTAGAGCCCATAGCAGTAAAGTAAAGAAAGTCATATGCTTGGGCTGGCATACACATGTATATAATATACGTGTGTGTATATACAGTATATATATATCTATATATATATATATAGATATATATATATATATCTATATATATTATATAAATTATCATTACAACAGGGTCCCCAGAGAACCCCCCCCTTACATCCGTGTCCCCAGAGAGCCCCCCTCCTTACATCAGAGTCCCCAGAGAGACCCTTTTTTACATCAGGGTCTCCAGAGAGCCCTTTCCTTACATCAAGGTCCCCAGAGAGCCTCCTCTTATATAAGGGTCCCCAGAGAGCCCCCCTTACATCAGGGTCCCCAGAGAGCCTTACCGAAAATCATCAAATAGTCCCGGCGGAGTAATCCTTGTGCTGCGGTTCCCGACAATTACATTGCCCAGCAGATTGGTATAGAAGTGGACGTCGGGACAATGATTAAATTGTCGGAACTGCTGAATATAGATAATAACTTATGCCTGATAACATTAACTAGTCATGTTCATCCCCCGGCCACCAGCTGAGCAGTTGGAGCCCAGAGCCAACCCTAGGTAAGAGACTCGGGGCTATGGGCCCCAGATTCGGGGCTATAGCCCAAGTAGCCACCCCCTAGCCACACCACTGTCTGGAATCCAGTGATGTCGGCATCAGCTGTCAGGTGCTGCCACCGCCATTTCCCGGTAAGGGAACCCAGTAGTGAAGCATTATGGCTTCATGCCCAGTCCCTACTGCGAATGCGCGAGGCACTGCTGCGGGGGAGGGAGGAGGAGGGAGCCGAGCCGCTGACGTAATTCGCTCGCGGCCCGGTCTCCCTGAAGAGGCACCAGAGGGGGGGAGACAAACACTTTTGGGTGGAACTCCGCTTTAACTGACAATTTCTCGGTCATGCAACACTATACCCAATTAAAATTTAGATCATTTTTTCACACAAATAGAGATTTCTTTTGGTGGTATTTGTTCACCACTAGGTTTTTGATTTTTGTTATATAAACGGAAAAAAAAACCCGAAGGCGACCCAGACTTGCTAGGACCCTCCTCACTAGACCCAAAAGGGAAGGGGGCTTATGCCTACTGGACAATAAAGATATTTCTTAGCAATAGTGTTGAATAGATTCTCGGATTGGAAATTAGGCTTGTGCAATTCGTTTCGTAACGAATTGAAATTCGTCCGAATTTAGCAACTTTCGGACATTCGGAAGCATTCGAATTTCCGAACAAAGCAATTACGAATAAGACCGAATCCGAAATAAATTATACCGCAAATAGCGAATGCCCGAATGTCTTCGGCATAATTCGTTATGAAAAAGTTACGAATGTACGAATCCATACGAAGCACAATAACACTCACTCTGCTCTGCTCTCTGCTTCTCCCACACCGTGCTGAACTCCCTCTCAAAATGGTGTACAGGGGCGGAGGTTATAGCCGCATGTAAAAAACGAAAGTAAAATACGAGATTTCGAATCCATTCGAAGCACAATAACACTCTGCTCTGCTCTCTGCTTCTCCCTCACCGTGCTGAACCCTCTCAAAATGGTGTACAGGGGCAGAGGCTATAGCCGCATGTAAAAAACGAAAGTAAAATACGAGATTTCGAATCGTTACAAATAACCGCAATGTATTTAGAAAAGTACAAATCCATTCGAAGCACATTAGGCATAATAGGCAGCGTCGTTGTGAGAGAGACACGGAAAATTACAAATCAACGAACCCAAAAAAAGTTACGAAAGTAGGAGTTGTGTCCAGAATCAACGAAAAACAACGTACTCTACCGAAAGTACGAACCCAAAAAAAGTTACGAAAGTAGGAGTTGTGTCCAGAATCAACGAAAAACAACGTACTCTACCGAAAGTACGAATTATAAAGCAACAAAAAATTCAACGAAAAATGTCGCTTGCAAAAATACGAATGAGTCCGAACACGAAAAATCCCGTCTAGCAAAATTACGAATGATTACGAATCAACAGGACCGGAAAGAAACGAACCGAAACGGAACAAATTTTTCCGTTGTGCACAAGTCTATTGGAAATATCATAAGGACTCCAAGCTATGGGTAAACCTAGAAATAGATCTCAGTGGTGCAGACCTTTTCCCACAAATTTGGATCCCAAGGAAATACAGAACTTTGTCCACAACCACCTCACCGCTTACACGTTCCACCCTCATGACCTGGGACTCGCTGTGTAAGTCGCACAAATGGGCACATAACTCTCCTCTAATGCCATTGACTGGTCACAATTACTTTCCCCCCGGGAACATAGACCCCAAAATCCATGCCTGGAGCCTTGGGGCTACGGCCCTGCTACACCAAGTTACTACCTCATCAGGCACTGTGCCCCTTTTAACGCTCATGCCTACCTCAACAGCGACACCCATGGACCAGTGGCGATACCGCCAATGATCAGCCTTTGTTCACTCTCTTCCAAAACCTCTACGTGCCATCTCGATTTTGACACCAATAGAATCTGCCTTTGCGGAGGACCAACCAGTTGAGAAGCCCATCTCTTACTTTTACCAAGCCTTACAAACGTTAGCTTCCACAGGAGATCCTACTTTCATAAGCAACTGGGAGAAAGACCTCCACAAAGACCTGTCAGAGGCCCAAAGATCTACAATTCTTCTCCTGACTCACACGTCCTCAATGTCTTCCAAAACGGCAGAGGTAAATTACAAATTTCTGACGAGGTGGCACTACACCCCAGTGGTGCTCCACAAGGTCTTCCCACAAGCATCGCCACTCTGTTGGCGTGGGTGCAGAGAACGAGCGACGTATGCTCATGTCTGGTGGTATTGCCCACTTATCCGCCCATATTGGCTGACTATCCTACACTGGATTAAAGAGATCCAAGGTTTTGAGATTCCTAATGATCTGTGGGTCATACTACTTTATTGTACAGGCAAACCAGTGGGAACTTATAAGAAATCTATAACACCACACCTGCTTAATGCAGCAAAAGTACTCATCCCGCGATACTGGAAACAACCGACCATACCTACTTTACGCCAATGGCTAATGGAAGTATATACTATATGGAGGACCTCACTCCCTTAGAAAAAAAAGCTTATCTGTCAAAGAAAATATGGTCCTGCTGGTTTGCCTTCAAATATGCACCCGCTTACGCGGAAATTATGTCTCAATCTACGTAAAGTGTTGCTTGTTAGATTATTATGTGAGAGGAATTTGATTGAGGCAGACCCCCCCTCCCCCCCCTTTTCTCCCAACCTCCCCTCTTCCTTTTCTTTTATTTTCTTCTTTTCATTTTGTTTTCCTTCATGTTCTATGTTTTGATCAGGGCTGTTATAGAGAGGCCACTGGTGCCTCTGTCTTGTGTTACTTGAAAATGTTACTGTATATGACAAAATGGTGAAATTACACGACTCTGGGCCATGATAGGTGTCGCAGAATGGTCCAAGACTGGGCAATCTAATGTACACACCTGACACATACAGGCCACTGAATGTTATATTATTACAAGGCCTACTCGTTGTTTTGTTCAAACTTATCTGTTTTGTGTATCTTGTTTTCTAATAAAAACGTATTAAACAAAAGATATAAACAAACAAATACAGAACATTTAGAAAAAAAAAAAAAAACACACATTTTTCTTAGTATCTACTATAAAATTTTGCAAATAAATAATCTTTCTTCATAAATTTAGGTCAAGATGTATTCTGCTACATTTCTTTGATGCAAATAACCCAAATCAGTGTATATTATTTAGTCTGTGTGAAAGTTATAGAGTCTACAAACTATGGTATACACTGTATATTTGATAATTAGTCAATCCTGATGTACTGACGGCCTATCTCATTTTCTTGAGGCTGTAAAATGTCAGGACAGTACAAATCTCCCCAAAATGACCCCTTGTTCGAAAGTAGACAGTCCAATGTATTTAGCAAGAGGCATGGTGGGTTTTTTAACCACTTCAACCCCGGAAGGATTTACCCACTTCCTGACCAGGCCATTTTTTGCGATACGGCACTGCGTCACTTTAACTGACAATTGTGCGGTCATGTGACTCTGTACCCAAACAAAATTGATGTATTTTTTTCCCACAAATAGAGCTTCCTTTTGGTGGTATTTTATCACCTCTGTGGTTTTTATTTTTTGCGCTATAAACCGAAAAACCAAAATACTATTTTGAAAAAAAAAAAAAATTTTTTGCAATAATAAATATCCCCCCAAAAAATGTCTTCATCAGTTTAGGCCGATATGTATTCTTCTATATATTTTTGGTAAAAAAAATTGCAATAAGCCTATATTGATTTTTTTTTTGCGCAAAAGTTATAGCGTCTACAAAATAGGGGATAGATTTATGGCATTTTTATTATCATATTTTTTTACTAGTAATGGCGGTGATCAGTGATTTTTAGCGGGACTGCAACACTGCAGCGGACAGATTGGACACTTTTGACACTTTTTTGGGACCCGTGACATTTATACAGTGATCAGAGCTAAAAATAGCCACTGATTACTATAAAAATTTGACACTGGCACTAGGGGGCGATCAAGGGGTTACGTTTTCCCTGGGAGGTGTTTCTAACTGTGGGGGGAGGGGACTGACAGAAGGAGGAGAGAGATCGCTGTTCCTGATCATTAGGAACAGATGATCTCTCTTTACTCCCTTGTCGGAACGGGGATCTGTCTGTTTACATACACAGATTGCCGTTCTGGCTCTTTGAGGAGCGATCGCGGGTCGCCTGCGGACATCGCGGCCACCAGCCACGCGTATCGGCTTTAGCGTCACGCCGCGGGCACGTGCCCCCTATAGCTTTTAGAGCTGTCGACGTACACCTACGGCAATTCACGCAGCCGTGCCAACCTGCCGCAGTATAATGACGGTGGCTTAGTCGGCAAGCAATTAAAGTGGTTGTAATTTTTTGTCACAATTTTTTGGAAAATCAAGAAATGAAATACAATCTGTTTGTTTTGTTTTTGTTTGTTTTTTTATTTTATTTACATATTGTCACCAGTGCAGTGCAGTTTTGTTTATTCAATTTTTTTTACTTTTTTTTTTCAATTCTTTATTTAAAATTTTGAGTACATACAGGACATGCAATCTCGACAGGCAAGGGAATAACTGATCATCTGTAAAGAATAAACCATGTAGAGCAATTTTGGACTTTTTTGCCTTTTTTCTTTTACATACTATCAGTAGCTGAGTGTCACTATCGTTTTCATTTCCATTAATTATTTTTTATTTCCTTGCAATGTGTCTTGAACTCCCCTCCTTCCATGAAGACTCCTGGGATGTATGGCATCATTTAGGCCTAGGCCACAAACCAGGAAGCGACTGAAGAAACGTAAAAAAAAAAAAAAAAGTTTAATATAAGTAAATATAATACACCTTCCTATTTATTTACTAATAAAGAAAGAAAATACTGTGCTAATCTAAAATAGTGAATAAAAATAAAGCTGCTACATAAAATGTGACTAAAATTAATAAACATGGAATGAAGATGTAGCGCTAAGTGAAGAAATGAAGCCCAATGATTTGGGCCTCCAATCAAACCAAAGTTATAAATAATATCAATATAATGAGTCCATACAGTGTCCATAGAAAATTTTTTGTGTTGTGAAGAAAGAACATGTAGCACTGAAGGGTCATCACATAACTCTTGTAGAAAAAGAGAGGTAGAATACTCTTACCGGAACATTAGACCTGTGGTTTAGGCAGGTCAAATAGGCATACGAAATCCCAGTGGCACTCCTCATCAGTTAGTCTGGAAACTGGATCAGATGGGTCCCCAATGTAGACTGTCCGGTAGGCTCCCCGACTTGACAGCAGACTCTGGGTTTCACACCAATCCAGGTGGTCCTCCGATGGAACTGGAACCGCCACTCAGCAAGGAGACTCTTTACCACGGTGAATATTAGTAACCAGTGGCCAAAGGAAGCTATTACTTGACGAACCACCCATGTGAGGAGAAAAGAAGGGAAGGAATGCTCCAATGGTGCAGGTCAATGAGGGTTTATTCAACCAACATAAAAGTGATCACAAACAATAAAAATGTTTAAAAAGGGGCAGTGAATGAGGTAGTGTACCAAGCCCTACGCGTTTCGAACAAATGTTCTTCAACAGGGGCATCAACCAACCTCTTCCACTGCAGAAATATATATAGTGAACAAATACAATCTAACAAGGTTCTCAACCAATCAGACAGATAATTGATTACAACATATGATTGGGTAAACAGCTCACCAGATCCAAGGTGGGTAGTCTCCACCTCCAGGTCAACCTACCACGTTCGCTATACGGTTCGCACCTCCCAGGAAGCAAACCATGATAGGCCGAGCTGGAGATGGACCCAAGTGACTGCCAATAACCTTTGTTCAAAAAGCCCGCCATGAGAAAGTGGGTTGGAGACGACGTGCGGCGTTCAACGCCCACACCACATCTCAACGCCCACCCAAACATGCCATGCAGCAGTATACAAAATAAATAATATGCAATATATAAAAACAAATATGTGTGGCTAAAACGCCACTTACATACACGGTACAACTCGCACTGTATCCAATCCGGGACAAATAGTATCAGGCAAACGATGAGTAGAAACAGGAAGTGTCATGTAACCAAAGCGAGGCTTGGAAAGCCTTGCTTCCTGTATGTAAAACACTCATCTGTCACTATAAAGTCTACCAAGCCTCTCTCTCACAAAGAGGCCTGGAGAGCATGGGCACTCTACGATGAGTAGAAACAGGAAGTGTCATGTAACCAAAGCGAGGCTTGGAAAGCCTTGCTTCCTGTATATAAACACTCATCTGTCACTAAAAAGTCTGCCAAGCCTCTCTCTCACAAAGAGGCCTGGAGCGCATGGACACCACCAAGTAATATCAAACAGGCTAAAAAGACCTTAAAGTAACAGCACCATCTTGTGGTAAATAAAGAAAAGTGCTGGAATAAAATTATCTAAAAGTCTACCAGGTCAATGGATCAGTAGACAGTACATAAAATAACCTAAACACCAAAATAAACTACAAATATGGGGAGCACTTAAGACACCTTAGAGAAAATAAATAAAAAATGGACCAGAACCTAAAAGAGGGCGCACACAAAGCCAAATACAAGAAGATTCGCATACGCACACATAGCGAAAAATCTTATTAATCCACGGAAAGAAGGGAAGGGCACTCAAGCCTTATTGATGAATGAATTGATATCCCATTCAACATTCATTCCGTGGGGGGCATAGGTGCGAAGCTCATAGATCCAGTACGTTTCAAGCCGGGATACTCCCCGAATCCTAGATTCTCCCCTCCAATGTGAAACATACTGATCTATGGCTAAAAACGGAGTGCCTGTGGGGTCTCGATCATGGTGTTCAAGATAGTGTCGCGGGACACTATGATTGGTTTTCCCATTTTTTATGTTGGCAATATGCTCATTCACCCTTATAGTGAAGGTTCGGATCGTACGTCCCACATATTGTTTTTTGCATGGGCATGTCAGCAAGTAAACAATGTATTGCGTGGCGCAAGTAGTAAAACACTTCATATGGTAAGTCTTAAGTGTAGCCGTAGACTGGAAGGTCTCACTCTTGCGTCTCCCACTAATGTTATGTGCGCAAACATTGCACTTGCGACACGGAAAATAGCCCTTGCAATTTTGAAAAAAAGAGATACGTTTAGGAGGGTCTATAACATTTGGTGCGATGTCACCCTGGACAGACCGGGCACCTCTAAAGATCACCCCTGCCCGTTCAGGTAGCACCGCACCTAAAAGTGCATCGCTTCTAAGGACATTCCAGTGTTTCTTCAGTATTTCTTTTACCTGGCGAGACTGCACAGAGTAAGTAGTGAAGAAAGACCACTTAAACTTCTCATTGGTAGCTTTGGGGGGACCAACCACAAGTAGGGAGTCCCGATCGATCTGCTGGATCCGATCGATCTCCTCATCGAGATCTCCGGGTGAATAGCCTTTATCGATAAAACGGCCCCTCAGGACAGCTGCTTGTAAAACAAAATCACTGACTTTAGAGCAGTTCCTCCGCAACCGGAGGAACTGGCTCTTTGGCACTGACTTAAGCCATTGTGAATGATGGCAGCTGTCTCGAGGGATGTAACCGTTACAATCGGTAGGCTTGAAAAACGTAGAGAATTCCAACCGGTTGTCAACCACTTTGATTTCCAAATCCAAAAAATGGACTGATGTAGAACTAGCTTCATGGCTCAGCCTAATACCACATTCGTTGGCGTTAAGCGAGACCATAAAATCATCTAGAGATGCTTGGCTGCCATTCCATAGGAGGAGGATGTCATCTATATAACGAACCCAGAGAACCAATTCTGGTCTCCTATGGGCATAGATGACATCCTCCTCCCACTTGGCCATGAATAAATTGGCCAGGCTGGGGGCAAATTTTGCCCCCATCGCAACACCCTTGGTTTGTAGGTAGAAACTGTTCTGAAACCAAAAGTAATTGTGGGTAGTAGCGAATCTCAGAAGTTGCATGATGAAATTACGCTGCACATTGGGTATGCTAACACTCTGAGACAGGTAATATTCAACAGCCTCGAATCCCAAATCATGGGGTATACATGTGTAGAGGGCAGCCACATCCGCAGTGGCCAGAATCATGCCATTCCGGAAGTCCACTGTTTGTAGCAACCTGATGGTATCACCTGTGTCCTTCAAAAAGGAAGGCATGACCCTGACCAAAGGCTGAAGATGAAAATCAATATATTTTCCTATTCTAGCAGTAATCGAGTCTATCCCACTAACTATAGGACGACCAGGGGGATTCACTGGGTCCTTATGAATCTTAGGCAGGTAATAGATAGCGGGAATCCTCGGTGCTACCGGAATCAGAAAACTTTTTTCCTTCTTGTCCAAAATGGACAACGCAAAACCCTCATCCACTAGTTCCACAAGAGCTTTCTTATATTTCAAGGTTGGGTCTGATGGAATGACCTTATAGGTATCTGTATCACCAAGAATCGTATTCATTTCCCTGATATACATACTCTTATCAAGCACAACAATGGCACCCCCTTTGTCTGCTGGACGGATGATTAAATCCTTTTGTTCACATAATTGTTTCAAACCTAATTTAATCTTAGGATTTGTGTGCGTCCTCTTAGGTGGTAACTTCTCCAAGTCCTGGAGCACCAGGTTGCGAAAAACGTTAATCGCAGGTGCTACAAAACCAGGAGGATTGAATAGGGAAGGATTCGACAACCCAGTGTGTACATTTGTGTCCATGGGGGTGGGAACAGCAATGGAGGCATTGGATGGGTTCAAGAAGTGTCTCTGTATATTGAGCTTACGAACAAACTTATGGACATCAATAAAGGTAGAGAACCTATTCATGTTCCGTGGAGGAACATATTTAAGTCCCTTGTCTAAGACCAGGTTCTCTTCGTCCGTTAGGTTTGTTGAGCTAAAATTAAAGACACATGAGCCTATCTTGTTCTGGGCCTTTTTGCTCTGGACCCTCCAACCTCCTCTGACACCTCTTTTCCTCCTGGGCTTCCAAGGTAGTCTGGAACCGCCCTGTGAAAACCCGAAGGATGGGATGGGCCGGAGGGGTATTGGTTATAGTTGTATGGGGACCTGGACAACAGATCAATGTCTCTGTCTCGGTCATTATAGGAATCATAGTACTCCTCCCTCGTATAATCATCATAGAAGGGAAGAGGCCTATTGTAGGGGCGAGAAGGGGTCCGGAATTGACCATCATGTCCACCACGCCTTGGGGCTTCGTGGTAATCATGCCAATTCGCCCCTGGTCTCCTTGGACTCTCATAATGATAAGAGTCCCTGGGACGCCCATAGTTAGATGGAAAAGAGTCTCTAGACTGACCCCTTTGAGGACCTTTCCCTCTACTCCTAGGGCCCCTCCCCCTGGGTTGGGAAGGATAAGCCACCTGAGTATTGGGAACTCGTGTTTTGGGTCTGGAGTCTAGAGTTTTGTTAGAGGGGCCTGTCCCAAGGGGTTTGGGATTAGGGGGTGGCCGTACTGAGGTGTTCTGAGCCACAGGTTCGAAGGTTAATGTTCGATCCAAATTCCGGCCATCAGATTGAATCACCTCCATCTCTAGATTCTCACTGGCCGAGACCAGAGATGCTTGAATCTTTTTTTGCCACCCAAAAACAAGATTAGACCTGTAATCTATAATGTCTCTATTATATTTCTTTTGCTTCTTGAGTCTCTGTTCCTTTTCCTCCTTTTCTAGGTGGCTTTTTAGAGTGGTTGAAAGAGAGATGTACTCTAAAGAGGTTTTATGTGGAGTAAATTTTTCTTTAAGCTCTCTTATCTCCCTGTCGATAGATATCAATCTTGACTTCTTTTTATCTATCAAAAAAATCAAAAGTTTGGTCCCGGCATCGTTAAAATACCGAAACCAAGAATCTATATCAGACTCTCCTTGTTGAGGAAACACATCCCAGCGGAGACCTCTAGGAACTATATTTTCTTTCACATACTGTTCCAGAAAGGCCGTATCCCACGGGAGGTGTAACTCTGTGGTCATCAGATTTTTAAGTCTGAGAAACAAACCACTGAGTTCGGTGTCAGATCCGGTGGTAGTGAAAACACCGTCAGTGTTAAAAGACCTTTTTTTTCTTACTTTTTTTTTTTTCAATTCCTTATTTAAAATTTTGAGTACATACAGGACATGCAATCTCGACAGGCAAGGGAATAACTGATCATCTGTAAAGAATAAACCATGTAGAGCAATTTTGGACTTTTTTGCCTTTTTTCTTTTACATACTATCAGTAGCTGAGTGTCACTATCGTTTTCATTTCCATTAATTTTTTTTTATTTCCTTGCAATGTGTCTTGAACTCCCCTCCTTCCATGAAGACTCCTGGGATGTATGACATCATTTAGGCCTAGGCCACAAACCAGGAAGCGACTGAAGAAACGTAAAAAAAAAAAAAAAAAGTTTAATATAAGTAAATATAATACACCTTCCTATTTATTTACTAATGCTAGCAGCATAAGGATTAAAAATAGCGATGGAGATTGAGAGAGTTTAGTTCTTCTTTAATTACCAGGTAAAAATAAGAAATAACGTATTTCTAATTCTAATTAATTCTAATTAATACATCACTGTATTAATTGGTGTTATTTATATCTGTCTTGAGTTCAACTTTAAAATGCATGTATTATTATAAATATACATATATTATATTATTATATTATATATACATTATATTATTATATTATACATATAAAAACATTTCTTTTTTTTTTTAACAAACTCATAACTGGATTAAGTGATGAACTTTTATTATGGTCTGAAATTTAACTTTAACCCTTTAATCTATTTACTATTGCTAGCAGCATAAGGATTAAACATAGTTCATGTTGATTGAGAAAGTTTAGCTCGGCCTTAAGTAAATTCAGACGCGGGGAGCTGCAAGAGACGGTACAGAAAGCTGAATATTGTGGCTACATGTAACTATGCCTATTGGATAATCTTGGCACCATCAATGGAAGTTTATGATAATAGTTTTGAAATTTTTCCTCTATTAATAGCTGCATCTTGGGTCCCAGGGCTTCCAAATTCCAGCGGTTTTTCCATGTGCCAACATCATTTAAAAATTCAGCATTTCCTACATGGATTTATTATTATCATTTCCCAGCGTTGTGCAAAATAATAAAACACAACAAAATGCATGACACAACCAATCATTGTTACTGCTGAGTAATGATGTGATCACAGTGGCAATGTAATAGCAGTCATAGGTGGAGTAAAGGGTTAAAGTTAAATTTCAGACCATAATAAAAGTTCACCACTTAATCCAGTTATGTGTTCGGTAAAAAAAAAAAAAAAAAAAGGTTTTTATATGTATAATATAGAAATATAATATATATATATATATATATATATATAATATATGTATTTTTATAATAATAAATGTATTTTAAAGTTGAACTCAAGACAGATATAAATAACACCAAGTAATGCAGTGATGTATTAATTCGAAAAAAATAAAATTAGAAATATGTTTTTTTCTTATTTTCACCTGGTAATCCTGGAAATTAAAGCAGAATTAAACTCTCTCAATCTCCATCTCTATTTGTAATTCTTATGCTGTTAGCATTAGTAAATAGATAAAAAGGTATATTATATTTACTTGTGTTAACCTTTTTTTTTTTTTTTTTTTTCAGTTGCTTCCTTGTTTGTGGCCTAGGCCAAAATTATGTCATACATCGCAGGAGCCTTAAGCTAAGCAGAACCCTCCTGCCTGCGTGTCTGATGCCTGAGCTAAGGGCGCATGAATTTCAGGAAGTAAATGCTCCATGAATCATCTGCCCTTACTCATGATGGCCACAGCTAGAAATGCTGGGGGGGGGGGGGGGGGGGTGTTTTTCAAAGCGATTTTTTTAGCAAAATAATTTTTATTTCTTAGCAAAATAAAGCATGGAGACATGGATAGATGTGGGGGTTTGCTTTGAATTTTACAAATGTATTAATAAATAGCATTTTCACTTTTGGTGTTCAGATACAGTTAAAGCGGTATTAACCACTTCAGTCCCAGAAGGATTTCCCTCCTTAATGACCAGGCCATTCTTTGCGATACAGCACTGCGTCACTTTAACTGACAATTACGCAGTTGTGTGACGTTGTACCGAAACAAAATTGATGTCCTTTCTTTCCCCACAAATAGAGCTTTCTTTTGGTGGTATTTGATCACCTCTGCGGTTTTCATTTTTTGCGCTATAAACAAAAAAGGACGTTTATGGAAAAAGAAAAAAAAACGAACAGACAGTTTTGAAAAAAAATAATATATTTTTTACTTTCTGCTTTAATACATATCCAAAAAAACAAAAACAAAACAAATGTATTCATCAATTTAGACCAATATGTATTCTTCTGCATATGTTTGGTAAAAAAAAATCCCAATAAGCGTATATTGATTGGTTTGCGCAAAAGTTATAGCGCCTACAAACTATGGGATAGATTTATGGACTGTTATATTTTTTTTTATTGTATTTACTGATAATGGCAGCGATCTTCAATTTTTAGCGGCACTGCGGCATTGCGGTGGACAATCCTGACCCATAATGAAATTTTTTGGGGACCAGTGACATTACATTGATCACTGCTAAAATTAAATGCACTGATCAATGTATAAATGACAATGGCAGGGAAGGGGTTAACACTAGGGGGCGACTTTAAAATTTTTACGAAGGAGCCTGGTGCTACTTTTTAATAACATACCGCCATTTATTCCAATAATGTTTAACTACATGAGGCCCGCGCTATAGCCAAATGACGGCTTCAGCGCGGACCTGAAAATCCGGGAGGCCGTCATTAGACGGCCTCCCCTTCGCGCGCTCCCCGATCCGATCACCGATCCGAGTAAGGGGCCGATCCCGACCCCTTTCCACGTGATCAGCTGTCAGCCAATGACAGCTGATCACGTGATGTAAACAAAGAATTGGTAATCGTTTTTTTTCTCCTCACACTGACAGCGTGAGGAGGAAAAAAAGCCGATCACCGGCTCTTTCACAAGGGACATCAGTCCCGAAGAGGAAGGAGGCAGATGTGCCTCATCAGTGCCAGTATAATGCTACCTGCCAGTGCCCACAGTACCACCTATCAATGACCACAGTGTCACCTATCAATGCCCACAAGTGCCGCCAATCAGTGCCTCATCAGTGCCACCTAGCAATGCTGCCTATCAGTGTAACCTACCATGCCCATTATTGCCACCCATCAGTGCCCATCACTGGCACCCATCAGTGCCCATCACTGCCACCTATCAGTGCCACCTATCAATGCCCTTCAGTGCCACCCATCAGTGCCACCTCTCAGTGCCGCCTACCAGTGCCGCCTTATCGGTGCCCACCAGTGCTGCCTTATCGGTGCCCACCAGTGCCGCCTTATCGGTGCCCACCAGTGCCAATGTATTGGTACCCATCAGTGCAGCCCATCAGTGCCCATCAGTGCAGCCTCATCAGCATACATCAATGAAGGAGAAAAAATACCTATTTACAAAATTTTATAACAAAAAATTTAAAAATATATATATGTATATTTTTTAAATCAGTCTTTTTATTATTTTTTTAACAAAATATAAAAACCGCAGAGGTTATCAAATACCACCAAAAGAAAGCTCTATTTGTGGGTAAAAAATGATAAAAATGTCATTTGGGTACAGTGTTGTATGACTGCGCAATTGTCATTCAAAATGCATCAGCGCTGAAAGCTGAAAATTGGCCTGGGCAGGAGGGGGGTTTAAGTGCCCAGTAAGCAAGTTGTTAATGTATTACATAGTTAAACTCCAGGAGGATATAAATAACACCAATTAATGCATAGAACATATTCATTTGAAACAATTATGATTAAAAATCAGATTATTTTTTTTTTGGTTTTGCCTGATAATCCTGAGAACTAAAATATTCTAATACATAACTGCAATTAAAGTATAACTAAAGGCAATTTTTTCTTTTTTCTTTTTTTAGGTTTTGAAAAGAGTGGAGAGGGATTAGAACCCCTGTCGCTGTCTGTGTCCAAGTTAGGGTACCGTATGTACTCGAGTATAAGCCGACCCAAGTATAAGCCGAGGACCCAATTTTACCACAAAAAAATGGGAAAACGTATTGACTCGAGTATAAGCCAAAGGTGAGAATGCAGCAGCTACTGTAAGCGCAAAAGAGGGTCAACAATGCCCATTTGCAACCTCACTGTGTCCATTTGCAACCTCACTGTGTCCATCTGCAGCCTCACTGTGCCCGAGTACCTGAATTCTTGACAGGCGTCCATTTTTTAAAAGTCTTTCATCCTCGGACAAGAGGACGTCCGTGATTGGCGGAACACTAAACACAGTGTCTGCTGGGAAACTGTCCGAGGATGAGAGGACCTCTGTGATAGGCGGAACACAGTGTCAAATGCCTATCACGGAACAGAACGCCAGGAAGAAGCCACGACTTTTAAAAACATGGACGCCTGTCAAGAATTCAGGTACTGACTGGAGTATAAGCCGAGGGGGGTATTTTCAGCCCTAAAAAAAGGGCTGAAAAACTCGGCTTATACTCCAGTATATATGGTAATTCACCCTCTTTATTTGACCTGTTTACCATTATCATTAAAAGTGAAATAAAATACAGAATTTTGGGTTGTCACCACAACAGGAATAGAGGGGATAATGGGGACACTACTTCTGGTGACAACCAGGGATTCCATCACTTTGGAGGGATTTCCACTCACTTTCTGTTTTGGAATTGGGGTTCTAACCCTTCCTTACTCTATCCAAGATGAAAAAAAAGAGCTTTCCCTATAGTTCTACTTTAACCACCTCCCACTCGGCGGTGATTTGTCTATAGGCTGGGCAGGAGGTGGTTAAAGCGGTAGTAAACCATGAAAAAAAGACAATAGCATAATGTGCTAGTATTATCATGAAATACTTACCTTAGAACAAAGCCCTGCAGCGGCGCTCGGTCACCGCTGAGGGAATTGACATGTTTCCTCTCTGTGTTTCTTCCAGGATCGCTGGATCCGGAGCTGTGAGTGTCCAAAGCCGCTATTACGTCACTCCCGTGCATGCACACAGGAGCCCTCCGTTCTGGCAATTTCCGGCAGGATACAATGGACCTGCAGAGCGCATGCACCCCTGACGTCAGCGGCTGCATGCAGGGTCAATATCTCCTAAACCGTGCAGGATTAGGAGATATTCTTTTTACCTACAGTCTTATTATAGGCCTTGTAAACCCAGTCTTTGTAAACCCAAAAATGTTTTTTTTTTTTTATAAAAACCTGCAAGACAAAGGCATAATGAGCTAGTATGACTTGCATACTAACTCATTATGCATTACTTACCTTAGATCGAAGCCGACCTCGTCTCCCCCTCCGGCCGCAGACATTTCTCCCGGTGGTTACTTCCGGTTATCGCCGCTCCGGCGCAAATCAATCCGACTCATTCAGCTTAAGTTCCTGAGGTCTAAAAACAGCAAGCTTTTTTTTTCTACAACAGGAGATCTGCAAAAGCTTCACCTGTTGGCTAAAAATACAATAAAAAGTAGTCCCAATGAATATTTCAGATAAAAAAAAAAAAAATAGTTTGGAATGTTTTTTTAGTCCTATCATAAAGATAAATTTTGACAAATAAACTTCACAAACTCTGTGTAGTTAAAAAGGATGAATTTTATTGAACATTTTTACAAAGTACAAACAATTTTTTTTGCTATGTCTTATTTTGCTTTTGGTAAATGAGAAGGAATTTTTAATGCATACATACTATTTACAAAGCCAAAGTATAAACTCGGCTAGTCCATACTCCTAAAACATTTTAAAGCCGTCTGCTTTGTGTAAACCATTATTTAATTACCTGTAAGAACGGTAAGTAGACCCTAAATGGACTCCCCAATTCAGCATTACCATGGTGGCCATTTTTTTCCATTTGCGTATTATTGACATCTACACAAAATGTACCACTATTTCCATCGGTGCGAATAAAAAAACAATGCTAGAAATGATAATAAAATGGAGCAGAAATTCCTTTTTTGAAAGCTATACAATTTTATCCCACAAAAATGTAAAACATTTTTACTATGGGTTTCGTTGGTAAATTTTTGCCATGAATTAATAAAGTATTTTAAATTAAAATTGTAAATATTTATATTTTTAGAATATGTTGGCTTACAAAAATAGGAAATATTTGGTGAGTTTACACAGGTTAGAAAAAATTTATAAATGAGTTTTCATTGCATAAAATTATTAACTTCAAAATTATGGTTCATGTTTATGCGGAAATGGTGAACTTGTTTTAATGTAAATTCAGCAAAGTTTCAAATGTGTTTTTATTTATAATTTGGATCGCCTAATTTGGATGGCCTGTGTTTTTTGGTTTCATGGCAAGTTGTCGAATCCTTTCATTTGCTTAAAAATTCTGTTTAATTAATATAGTTTAACACGTCAAATGTATTCCATTTTATTATTAAGTATCCTTATTGAATAAGTTTGTTGTTAAGGCAGAGTCAGATGATTATTTTGAAAAATTACAATCTAATGAAAAATCTCAGTCTCTCAACAAGTCAGAATATGTTTCAATGTGAGTTGCTCTCCCTATCACTTGATCCTGGAGGAGACTGATTATCTCCAGAAAAGTGGTGCATATAGTGGAGAGATCAATAAAAAAAAAAAAAAAATCTAGTATCTTAAAATTCAACTTTTTCCTAAAATGTATATACATAACCACAGGTTCATTCATCATCATCCTTATCCACCTGGTTGGATGCAAAAGTGCAAGGGGAACATATAACCACGAGTAAATCCATTTCCTGGTAAAGAAAAGAAAACTAAGTGTAGTAAAAAAAAAAAAAAAAAAAAAAGAAGAAAATTAGAGAATCTGTACAAAAGTATACTGCTGTATTGGGAGCCAAAGTCACTAAAGCGATGAGATGTGTATTTACAGATTTTTTTTTAATTATCCATTCTTTTTTTTTTTTTTCTTTCTTCATTTGATGTTTCCATTTTTCCAGCATGTCGGAACAACTCTTGAACAGCTTTTAAAGCTTTTATTTATAAGACTATATTCTTAAGTACATTTTTTTTGCCATAATTATTACAAAATGTTTACTTCTTTGGCATATTTTTTAGAATTACATCACTGAAGTTATTATAACTTTTTTGAAAAAATAATACTAGGACTGTTTTAATGTTTGCCTTTCAGAGGTTTTATTTGCCAACTGAAAACAAACAGTCCAGCCACTGAACTACCAATAAAAATGATGTTGTTGAAAAGGGAGCATCTTGTACATCTAGGTTTTGGATTGTTCGGTTATTAGAAAAAAAACAATGCTACAAAGAGCCAAAATTAATTTCCATGTATGGCCATTAGGATTTTTTTTTTTTTTTTTTTTTTTATAGGTTAACTTTCTAAAAAAATGTTCCTCCTTAAAACAGCAAGCCTAGACAAAACGTTCCAGGAAAAATAACACAATTGTATACTGAAATAAGAGTCAGCTGATCCTACCTCCTCAAAGTTAAAGCGGTTGTATAGTCTTTTTTTTTACTTTTACCTACAGGTAAGCCTATACTAAGGCTTACCTGTAGGTAAAAGAAATATCTCCTAAACCTACACGGTTTAGGAGATATTTGCAAAAAAAGACATGCACCGATGTCTACGGCGCATGCGCGCCGTAGACAACGGTGCATTCACAGGGTTAATCCCATTCAGAATTCCGGCGCTGCCGGAATAGAAAGCTCCAGCGCGCATGCGCGGAGTGACGTCTTCGCTGCTCCGGCCAATCACAGCGTCGGAGCGGCGCTGTGATTGGCTGGAGCGGCGATACCCGGAAGTAACGTTCCGGGTATCTGAAGAGCGATGGCTGCGGTCGGAGCGGGGGACGAGGATGGCTTTCGGGGGTCCCGATCTAAGGTAAGTGATTCATAATGAGCTAGTATGCTAGTCATACTAGCTCATTATGGCTTTTTCTTGCAGGTGATTTGAAAAAAAAAATATTTTCGTCTGGGTTTACAACCGCTTTAACAGTGGCCCATACAACATTGCTCTAGATCCAAGCATTTAGTTGGGACCATACTATCCTCCCAGTCGAGGCAAAGGGGATGACAGAAATAGGGGGCAGATAAAGTGCAGGAGGAGGCCCAGGAGGAATTCGGTGGATTGGGAAGTATGTAGAGGGGTTCCTGGAGTTCAGATGGGAAAATGGAGAAGGCAAGTGGACAGGAATGGGGGGTGGTGAAGAGTTGAGAAGAGACAGTACAGTGGAACCTCGGATTACGTTCCAGGAGAATGCTCGTAATCCAAAGTACTCGCATATCAAAGCGAGTTTCCCCATTGAAGTCAATGGAAACGAAAATAATTTGTCCCGCATTGACTTCAATGGCATGCAAAAGCGCATGTGGCCAGAGGCGGGGGGGGGGCACCGGAGAGCCTCGGAAACAGCCGAAAAGGCCAGAGGACACCTCGGCTGACCTCGGAAAGACTTTGTTCCAGAGATTTGCCAAGGTCAGCCGCGCTGTCCTCGGGCCTTTCCGTGCATTTCCGAACGGCACTTATCGGCTGCGATCGGCGACGTTTGGCTCTGCTCGGCTCCGGCGCCCCACCACCTCAGGCCAAATGCGGTACTGCACACCGCTTTGGCCTAAATCGTGCTAGTTTTGCGAGACAACACTCGCAAACCGAGTTACGATTTTTTTAAATAGAGTGCTCGTATTGCGAAACACTCGTTAACCTCGTTACTCGCAATCCGAGGTTCCACTGTATAAGGAGGAGGCTGGAGGGTTATATAATTATAATGATGATGCCATTCTCCTGCTATTTAAAGTGTTTGTAAAAACATTTTGTTTCTGGATAGAATAGAGAAGGGTTTGACCTTTTTTCTAGTTTTTATAGGCCACTGGGGAAATTTGCCCCTCAATTAGCCCTGGTGACCACTGCCACTAAGATAGAAAGTGAGGGAAAATCCAAAAATTGTCATCAGAGCAAGAGGTTAGGAAAAAACCCTCCAACGATGTCACTTGCTCCTGTGGCAACTTTCTAAGATGGGAATTCTGTTCACTTTGAAGAGATTTCCTCGTCTTTCCTGCTGTGTTTCCAGGGCAGGAAGTTAAGGATAATCTCACTAGTTGGACGCAGACAACAAAAATATTAGGGTGGTACCAAAAGCAAAGCAAATGTGGCCAAAATTGTTTAAATTACTATAAAGAGGTCATTCAAATTTCACATGTTGGTAGAGTAATGCCTTGTACACACGATAGGAATTTTCGATGGATAAAGTCAGACGGACTTTTTCCATCGGAAATTCCTACCGTGTGTGTGCACCATCGGAGAAATTCCGATGAATTCCATCGGAGTTTAAATATAGAACCTGTTCTATTTTTCTCCGATGGAATTCCATCGGAATTCCGTTGTGAGTTTGGTCGGAGAAAGGTCCGATCGTGTGTACGGGGCATGACTCTTCCTCTAGAGCAGACTCTCCCAACCTTTTCAACACAGAGGATCCCTTGAAATAACTTTCTGGTCTCAGGGAACCCTTGCTAAAAATGACTATATCTACATCTCATGATACATTTGTGTAATGGCCAGTGGGAAGAATGCTTCTTACACTTGTGGTCATTGGGAATTTTTTTTTTTTTAAAAGGAGAGTGTAAAAATAAAAAATAAAAAGTAAAATAAATAAGAAAGAAAAAAAATATGTAAAAGCGCACCGTCCCTCCGAGCTCGCAGACAGAAGAGAACGCATACGCAAGTCGCGCCCACAAAATGTTTAAACCACACATGTAAGGTGTCCCCACGATCATTAGAGCGAGAGCAATAATTCTAGCCCAAGACCTCTTCTGTAACTCAAAACTGGTAACCTGTAGACATTTTTAAACGTCGCCTATGGAGATTTTTATGTTTGTCACCATTCCGTGAGCGAGCGCTATTTTGATGAGTGACATGTTAGGCATCAATTTACTCGGCGTAACATTATCTTAAACATCATAGAAAAGAATTGGGCTAACTTTCCTGTTTTCTTATTTTTTATTTTAAAAAAAAGTGTATTTTTTTTCCCCCAAAAAATTGGCTTTGTAAGACCATTGCGCAAATATGGTGTGACAAAGTATTGCAATAATCTCTATTTTATTCTTTAGGGTGTCTGCTAAAAAAATAAATATATATATATATAATGTTTGGGGGTTCTAAGTAATTTTCTAGCAAAAAAAACAAAACAAAACAGATTTTAACTTGTAAACAACAAGTGTCTGAAATAGGCTCGGTCCCTAAGTGGTTAAGGACTAGAAAGATGCAAGGATTTTTTGGGCTGGTGCAAGTAGGCTATGGGTCACATTTGCAAATCACAGCTTTCGGTACAGCCCTCGTAACTTGACAGAGGTCTTAACCCTTCAATACTCTATCTAAAACACAAAGTTTGAGCTTTACATACAATTTAGGGACTAGGAAAATGCAAGGATTTTTTGGCCTGGTGCAAGTAGGCTATGGGTGTGCATGTCACAGCTACAATTGTACAATTGTTGTGTATTTTTTTGTGGTACTATAGCTGTCCATTTTAAAGCCTATAGCCTTGTGCACACGACCGAGTTTCTCGGCAAAAACCAGCAAGAAACTTGCTGGCAGAGATTTCTTGCCGAGAAACTCGTTCGTGTGTATGGTTTCTCGTCAAGAAATACGACAAGAATCTCGACGAGAAAATAGAGAACCTGCTCTCTATTTTCTCGTGGAGATTCTCGTCAGCCTGTTTCTCGACGAGAAAATTGTGTGTGTGTACACTTACCTGTTCGCCGGGAAGCCCGCGCATGCTCGAAATGACTTTGACGCATGCGCGGTAGCTTCCTAGGCATAGGTAGGGTGAACCAAGATGGCGGCGACAGCATCGAATGTGACGAGCGCATGCTCGTCGTATTCGATGACGTCACCGCGTACACTCCATTCAAAGAACCGCGGGTTCTTTGAAATGAGCGTGTGTACACTCGGCCGGGACAAGTTTCTTGTCCAAGGATCTCATCGAAAAAAACTACGTGTTTTTTACGACGAGATTCTCGGCCGTGTGTACGAGGCTTAATTGTTAATAATAAGGTCTTCCAAAAAGCTGCATTACTAATTTGTAGCCAACAGTGTACATGTGTTATTTCCTGGTTAAAATAGTTGCAGATTTAAGTTATATTTCCTCTTATGCAACATTTTTTCAATGGCTTCTTTGTTTTTCTCCGGTAGACTGCGTCATTTGTGCAAGTGGCACCAAATAAGAAAATAAGACTTTCGAAACTTTAAAAAAAAGTTAGCTTCAACAATGTGATTTTTGTTTTCTTGTAAATGTCAGTGCAAGGTAAAAGCAAAGTAACCTGACCATACCATGGTCAGCATATTCATATTCTTATGTATTGGAATGTTCCAAACCAATTATATTCTTCGTCAATGCCGGGTCAAGGCTTTGGCAATTAAAAGAAAGGCATCCTGCTGCCCCCCCTGGACACAGAGCGTTCATAACATTTTACATATTAAATATTTTCTTTTCTTTTTTTTTTCATTCAGAAATAAATCACAAAAACATAGCTGCTGTCAACTAAAGTTCTTGGATCTTATTCAATAGCAAGGTTTAATTATTAAGCGAGTTAACCCATATTAAATGTCAGAGCTTACCCTACTAAAGCCTAACCAAGATCAAAATGGCTATTATGATCTACTGCACTTAATAATTAACACTCCTTATTGAATCGGAATCAATGTACTTAAAGGGATTGCCCATTTAAAAATTGATTGTATGGCTTCAAACATGCTTGGGACAACCCTAGATCTACAGTGGAACCTCGGATTACGAGCATAATCCAATCCAGGAGAATGCTCGTAATCCAAAGTACTTGCATATCAAAGAGAGTTTCCCCATTGAAGTCAATGGAAACAAAAATAATTCATTCCACATTGACTTCAATGGCATGCAATACCGCATGTGGCCAGAGGTGGGGGGGGGGGCGGGCGCCGGAGAGCCTCGGAAACACACGTAAAGGCCCGAGGACAGCTCGGCTGACCTCGGCAAACCTCGGAAAGGCTCGGGAACTGAGTATTTCCGAGTCTTTCCAAGCATTTCCAAACGGCTCTGATCGGCACCATTCGGCTCTGGCGCCCACCTCAGGCCAAACGCGGTACTGCACACCGCTTTGGCCTGAATCCTGCTAGTTTTGCGAGACAAAACTCACAAAACCGAGTTAGAATTTTTTAAAATACAGTGCTTGCATTGCGAAACGCTCGTTAACCGCGTTACTCGCAATCCGAGGTTCCACTGTATACTCTGACAAAAAAGTTAACGAAAAAAATAAAATAAAATTGTGCAGACATGATGGACAACTCTGTCTTTTTTCTGCCGTCACTTTTCTATGTTTCTATCTATTGACTTATACAAGCTCTTCTACACCTTCTACTAAATAATATATGCTTTTTTATAGCTTTGTTGACAGTCAGCTACCGGGGAACCAGCTCAAGCTTAGACACTAAAAGCACAACTAAATTGTTTCAATCAACATGAACTATTTTTAGTCGTTTTGCCGCTAGCATTAGTAAATAGATAGGAAATTTTTGTATATTTTCTTGTTTTAATTTTTTTCTTTACATTCCTTCAGTTGCTTCCTGGTTTCTAGCCTAGGCCATACATCCAAGAAGTTTTCATGGGCATTTTTTTTTATTTGGAGGAGGGGTGGAGGGACTTCTCAGTAAAGCACACCCTCCTGCCTGCATGCCTGAGCTAATGGCAGGTGGATTTTCAAGGAAATAAATGCTACACGAATCATCTGCCCTTACTCAAGATGGTCATGGTTAGAAATGCCAAGTGGGGTGTTTTTCAAAGTGATTTCTCAACAAATAAAAATAATGGAGACATGGATGGATGGGGGAGTTTGCTCTGAATATTACAAATGAATTAAATATGTATTTTTTGGTTTGGTTTGTGGTGTTAACGGAAAAAATATATATTTTAATTTGTGTATATCTTTGTAGCACCTGAAAAGTCCCGGCCTTGTGACAATGCAATCTTATGCTCTAATTTTTGTAGGTTGTGGTGTATTTTTTTGTGGGCTGGTCCAATGACAGGTTTATGGAGGTTGTTCTTAGTCTTCAACCTAAGAGGGCCAGTCCACCCAAAATGTTTGTACGTTTTTGGCAAATGTTGGAGAGTTAAACTGAGAATTTATTTTATCTTTCTAGGTTGGTTGATGGGTTCCCAGATTTGTACGCCAGGTGTGGCCATTACAAGAGGCTCCTGCCATCCTAGCTGCATGTTTTTTTATTTGTGCTGGGTTCTCCAAACTTTTCTGTATGAGGGCCAAATTGTAAGTTTTGCAGATATTTGTGGGCAATAACAATCCCCATCAGAATCCCTCTTATATGAGGGTCCCTATTAGAGTCCCTCTTTAGGTCAAGGTTCCCTATTAGAGTCCCCACAACAGTCAACTCTTACAACAGGGTTCCCATTAGAGCCCCCCTTACAGTAGGGTCCCCTTCATAGTCTCCCTTACATTAGGGAATCCCCTTACACCAGAGTCCTTGTCAGAGTCTTCCTTTACAGCATCATAGCCCTCCTTACATCAGGGACCCAGTCAAAGTCCACCCATACAGCAGGGTCCCCATCAAATTCCCCTTTACATTGGGGTTCCCATCAGATTTACCCTTACAGTAGGGTCCCCATCATAGTCCCCCCTATATTAGGGATCCCCCTTACATCAGAGTCCTCGGTAGAGTCTTCCCTTAAAGCAGTGGTCATCAACCCTGTCCTTAGGGCCCACTAAAAGGCCAAATTTTATGGATGACCTTGGGGAGATGCAGACTGGAATACTGCAATCTCTGAGCAGCAAATGATATCACCTGTGATGCATTTCAGTTATCTTGAAAACCTGGCCTGTTAGTGGGCCCTGAGGACAGGGTTGATGACCACTGCCTTAAAGCATCATAACCCTCCTTACATCAGGGACCCAGTCAGAGTCCATCCATACAGAAGGGTCCCCATCATATTCCCCTTTACATCGGGTTTCCCATCAGAGTCCCCCTTACAGTAGGGTCCCCATCATAGTCCCCCCTATATTAGGGAACCCCCTTACATCAGAGTCCTCGGTAGAGTCTTCCCTTAAAGCATCATAACCGTCCTTACATCAGGGACCCAGTCAGAGTCCATCCATACAGAAGGGTCCTTATCATATTCTCCTTTACATCGGGGTTCCCATCAGAGTCCCCCTTACAGTAGGGTCCCCATAATAGTCCCCCTATATTAGGGAACCCCCTTACATCAGAGTCCTCGGTAGAGTCTTCCCTTAAAGCATCATAACCCTCCTTACATCAGGGACCCAGTCAGAGTCCATCCATACAAAAGGGTCCCCATCATATTCCCCTTTACATTGGGGTTCCCATCAGAGTCCCCCCTTACAGCAGGGTCCCCATCATAGTCTTCCTTACATCAGGGTCCACCTCAAAGTCCCTGTTTACATCAGGGTCCCCATTAGAGCCCCTCCTTATATCAGGGCTACCTATCAAATCCCCCCTTACAGCAGGGACCCAGTCCGAGTCCACCCTTTTAGCAGGGTCCCCATCATATTCCTCCTCACATCAGGGTCTCATCAGAGTACCCCCCTCCCCCTGCAGGCTCTGCAATGGAAGGGGTTCAAGCATAGACCATGGGCAGCCTCCGATGACCTTAATCCTGAATTTATGCACATTGAGTATATGCCGCAGACCATAACTGAGGTCACCCCTATTATAGTGAATGTAAGAGGATAAGCTGGAACATATAAGAGTGGGCAGGAACACCCAAAACCTCAAATATAGACAGAAAAAGGGTTGGAAATGACCACAAACATATCTCACTGTTGGAGTGTCAAGCCAAGGGATGACTCAGCCTACCACAGGCCCACCTAACTGTCCCATTAGGCTTGTATCATGGAGAAAACATAACCAAATATCCCTACTTCTGCATCCAAAAAAAAAAAAAAATATTCTATAAAAGGGAGGAGTTGGCAGATTTCAGAGAGGTGAATTTGAGAAGGAGTTGGGAGGAAATATGGAAGGTTGGTGGACTACAGATGTGCAACAGTTACAGGACACAAGCCAATAGAATAATATCTACTGGAGGTAGACAATCCCTTTAAGACCTTTAGGATTCAAATGAAATCTTTCTTCTGCCTTTTTTTTGTCCTTGTCCCGGCCCTGTTCCTCGTCATAACATTAACAATTCAAGAGTAAGACCATAGTGTAGTCTTTAAAGGAAGTCTTCCTTGCAGAAAAACGTTCAGGCCCGATCCTGAAAATCTCTGAGCCGGTCTTCGCCGTGTTATTTGTCTTTCCTGAGAACAAATCTGGTTTGAAAGTCACTTTACGTTAAAAAAAAAAAAAAAAATCACAAGTGAGCATGTTCAGAGCTCTGATCGCTATCACGGCTATCATCGTTGGCTAGTGAGTCAGCTGTGTGTTGGAGGCCCGCGGCTCCAATGCCGGAGAGCTCGGAAGGTAGTAGAGTTCCCTTTTTCACATTGACTAGTTCCTTCTCTCTGGCTGCAGCTCCCTGCTGTCCGCCTTTCACTCTCTTCCATTTCATCCTGCGATTCTGAAACCAAACTTTTACCTGTAGAAGGAAAAAAAAATACATGTCAAGATTTTCCTCCACTTTTTTCCCCAATGTTAATAGTCATCAATACAAATACAGAGGGTGAAACTCCCTAATGGGTACACAGACAGCAGCTAAAAAACTGACAGGGGTTCTTACCCCTCTCCAATCTATCCAAAACTGTCCTTTATAAAAAAAATCAAAGAAAGATAAAATTCGCCACTAACATTTCATAATATCCTGATACACTATATCACCAAAAGTATTGGGACACCTGCCTTTACACACACAAACTTTAATCGCACCCCAGTCTTAGTCCGTAGGGTTCAATATTGAGTTGGCCCATCCTTTGCAGCTATAACAGCTTCCACTCTTCTGGGAAGGCTGTCCACTAGGTTTAGGAGGGTGTCTATGGGAATGTTTGACCATTCTTCCAGAAGCGCATTTGTGGGGTCAGGCAATGATGTTGGACGAGAAGGCCTGGCTCGCAGACTCCACTGTAATTCATCCCAAAGGTGTTCTATTGGGTTGAGGTCATGGCTCTGTGCAGGTCAGTCAAGTTCCTCCACCCCAAATTCACTCATCCATGTCTTTATGGGCCTTGCTTTGTGCACTGGTGCACAGTCATGTTGGAACAGGAAGGTGCCATCCCCAAACTGTTCCCACAAAGTTGGGAACATGAAATTGTCCAAAATGTCTTAGTATGCTGACGCCTTAAGAGTTCCCTTTACTGGAACTAAAGGGCCAATCCCAACCCCTGAAAAACAACCCCACACCATAATCCTCCCTCCACCAAATGATGGAGAACCAGTGCACAAAGCAAAGTCCATAAAGAGAGCAAGGAAATTGCTGCTCTGGGCAGGTCCAATTGGCTGTAGTCTTCCTCTCAGGAACCAAGGGTGGCCGCAATGCATGTAGCAATCAGAACAAAGAAATGTATTGGACAGCCGCACTCCAAACCAACGTAGCTTTATGGAGTAAAAGATGGAAGCAAGCACTACAAGTCACAGCAACGGAAACCAGGACAGCTGACGCGTTTCACACTAACTTAGTGTTTACTAGTAAACACTAAGTTAGTGTGAAACGCGTAAACTGTCCTGGTTCCTGTTGCTTTGACTTGTAATGCTTGCTTCCATTTTTTACTCAATAAAGCTACGTTGGTTTGAAGTGCGGCTGTCCAATACATTTCAAGGTCCATAAAGACATGGATGAGCGAGTTTGGGGTGGAGGAACTTGACTGGCCTACACGGAGTCCTGACCTCAACCCGATAGAACAACTTTTGGATAAAATAGAGCGGAGACTGTGAGCCAGGCCTTCTCATTCAACATCAGTGCCTGGCCTCACAAATGCGCTTCTAGTAGAATAGTCAAACATTCCCATAGACACACTCCTAAACCTTGTGGACATCCTTCCCAGAAGAGTTGAAGCTGTTATAGCTGTAAAGGGTGGGCCAACTCAATATTGAACCCTACGGACTAATACTGGGATGCCATTAAAGTTCATGTGTGTGTAAAGGCAGGCGTCCCAATACTTTGGCAATACAGTGTATATATCGTATACTTTGTTGGCTGGCAAATCAACTAAGCTGCAAGGAACTGCATTTTGTGTAATGGTTGGTTTTGCGTGGATCTTACACATGCCTGTCAATGGCCCAAAAATTTTTTTTTTCTTGTTCCAAAGAGTGCATCCTTTGTGGCTGGCTGTGTCTATACCCATCTATGAATATTTTCCCGGTGCCCATGGAAACACAACAAATAACTGTGTGCAAAATAAAACTACTCAGTTTAATGCAGTTGTACGTATGTAACAACTGTTGTAACACAAGTCTACATGGTGCCTTGCCACGGGTTAAAGGTCACTCAGCTCTGACCTCCTACCGTGCTCTGAGTGTCATCTTGTTACATTTTGTTCCCACTACAGGAGACTGTAGCAACAGCAAAGCCCGAGTCACACACAACAAGCTACGCTCGCTGTGGCTTCAGATACACAAGGCGATGTCACTGCGCGGTGCCTGTTACACCAACTGGACTCCGGAGCCGCAGGATGGCTCTCCAGACGTCACTGGACAGACATATTCTGTTACAGAGCTTCACTTTAACTCTACAACTCATCAAGGAACTCTCCTATCCCTCCGAGACAACATGTACTTGGAAGCGTGCACTGAACAAGAGTCGCTCAATTATCGAGAAAACTCAATGAAATGCCACCTGTTGGCACTATATAAATCCTGAAAAATAATAATAATAATAATAAAAAAACTGATACATTTTATATATAATATAAAATAATAATATATTGATATAATAATAATAACAACAACATAATATATTGATATAATAGTAATAACAACAACAACAACAATAGTAATACCCACTGTTGCCATTGCCAACCACCCACAGTAATATTACTGCGGGCGGCCGACTCGAGCAGGCTGGATCACCTACATGTATGTGATTGTGCAATTACCAGTTAAAAGTAGCACAGTGCTGAATTGCAAAAGATGCCCTGGTCATTAAAGGGGTAAAACCCTCCAGGGCTGAGGTGGTTAATCAAAATGTTGTTTTAAGTTATTTTTATTAATTTTACCAGAAAAACAAGTAAAAAACATACATAACATACTTAAAAGCAACACATCAGGACATGCTAACAAATTCAACAAATAAATATATCATATAAAGATATGTTACTATATATGTGTTGATCATAAGCTCAATAATGGCATGCAATGCCAAGCTGCGGTTTCCAAAGTCCTTTCTTGTATTAGGAGAAGTATGGACTCCAGAGAGATAGAAATATAATTTTGTACAAATCATTAGTAAGACCTCATCTGGAATATGCAGTTCAGGTTTGGGCACCAGTTCTCAAAAAGGATATCGGGGAACTGGAGAAAGTGCAGAGAAGGGCAACCAAACTGATAAGAGGCATGGAGGAGCTCAGCTATGAGGAAAGATTAGAGGAACTGAATTTATTCACTCTTGAGAAGAGGAGAATAAGGGGGGATATGATCAACATGTACAAATATATAAGGGGTCCATATAGTGAACTTGGTATTGAGTTATTCACTTTACGGTCATCACAGAAGACAAGGGGGCGCTCTTTGCGTCTAGAGGAAAAGAGATTTCACCTCCAAATACGGAAAGGTTTCTTCACAGTAAGAGCTGTGAAAATGTTGACTAGACTTCCTGCAGAGGTGGTTCTGGCCAGCTCAGTAGATTGCTTTAAGTAAGGCCTGGATTCTTTCCTAAATGTACATAATATAACTGGGTACTGACATTTATAGGTTTATATCCGGGGAATATCTGATGGCCTCTCGGGGGATCAGGAAGGAATTCTTTCACCTGCTGTAGCAAATTGGATCATGTTCTGCTGTTTTTTTTTTGCCTTCCTCTGGATCAACTGTGGGTATAGAATTAGGTACAGTATATGGGATTGTATGATATTTTTTTTTTATGGTTGAACTGGATGGACTTATGTCTTTTTTCAACCTGACTAACTATGTAACTCCTAGATATTACATACCATACAACCTTACAAATACCCCTTGAGAAGCACATAGTTCTAGTTGGATCATTATGATGGTTAATCATAATGATAATAGCATATAAAATAATAATAATATATATATATCTATATATACTGTATATACAGACGTGGCCAAACGTTTTGAGAAGGACACAAATATTAATTTTCCTGAATTCTGCTGCCTCACTTTTTATGATGGCAATTTGCATATACTCCAGAAGGTTATGAAGAGTGATCAGATGAATTACAATTACCGTATTTATCGGCGTATAACACGCACCCTGATTTTAAGAGGGAAGTTTCAGGAAAAAAACTTTCCACAGCACACGGACCCCCTGCACAGCACATGGACCCCCTGCACAGCACACGGACCCCCTGCACATCACGCGGACCCCCTGCACAGCACACGGACCCTTTGCACAGACCCCCTGCACAGAAAACGGACCCCCTGCACAGCACACGGACCCCCTGCACAGAAAATGGACCCCCTGCACAGCACACGGACCCCCTGCACAGAGCCCCTGCACAGAAAACGGACCCCCTGCACAGCACACGGACCCCCTGCACAGACCCCCTGCACAGAAAACGGACCCCCTGCACAGCACACAGACCCCTTTCATCGACCCCCTGCACAGCACACGGACCCCCTGCACAGACCCCCTGCACAGAAAACAGACCCCCTGCACAGCACACGGACCCCCTGCACAGACCCCCTGCACAGAAAACTGACCCCCTGCACAGCACACGGACCCCCTGCACAGACCCCCTGCTCAGAAAACAGACCCCCTGCACAGCACACGGACCCCCTGCACAGCACACAGACCCCTTTCATCGACCCCCTGCACAGCACACGGACCCCCTGCACAGACCCCCTGCACAGAAAACAGACCCCCTGCACAGAAAACGGACACCCTGCACAGCACACAGACCCCCTGCACAGCACACAGACCCCCTGCACAGCACACAGACTCCTTTTATTAGAGAAGCCACTTCTCTCCGGGAAAAACATCAGGGACAGCCTGATATTCTGCAAAAGTTACAGGGATTGGACTGCTGAGGACCGGGGTAAAGTCATTTTCTCTGATGAATCCCCTTTCTGATTGTTTGGGGCATCTGGAAAAAACCTTGTCCGGAGAAGAAAAGGTGAATGCTACCATCAATCCTGTGTTATGCCAGCAGTAAAGCATCCTGAGACCATCCATGTGTGGGGGCTTCTCAGCCAAGGGAGTGGGGGTCTCACTCACAATTTAGCCTTAAGCCCTGTACACACGATCGAATTTCCTATGAATTCAAATCCGATGCATTTTTCCATCGGTATCCCGATGAAGCTGACTTCCATCAGTCTTGCCTACACACCATCAGTCAAAAATCCGACCGTTCCAAACGCCGTGACGTAAAACACTCAGACGAGCCGAGAAAAATGAAGTTTAATGCTTCTGAGCATGTGTCGACTTGATTCTGAGCATGCGTGGGTTTTTTTCTCCGATGGAGTTCCACACAGACGATCGGAATTTGCCATCGTTGTTTTTTCCATCGGATAAATTTAAAACATGTTCTATTTTTTCTCACCGATGGGGCCCATACACGATCGGTTTGTCCGATGAAAAAAGTCCATTGGACTGTTTTCATCGGTCAAACCGATCGTGTGTACGCGGCATAAGAACACATCCATGAATAAAGAATGGTACAAAAACATCCTCCGAGAGCAACTTCTCCCAACCAGCCAAGAACAGTTTGGTGAGGAGCCTTTTCCAGCATGATGGAGCACCTTGTCATAAGGCCAAAGTGATAACAACGTGGCTTGGGGAACAAAACATTGACATTTTGGGTCAATGGCCAGGAAACTCCCCAGACCTTAATCCCATTGAGAACTTGTTTTCAATCCTCAAGAGGCAGGTGAACAAACCCCCCCCCCTCCCCCCACAAGCTCTGACAAACTCCAAGCGTTGATTATGTAAGAATGGGCGGCCATCAGTCAGGATGTGGCCCAGAAGTTGACTGATAGCATGCCGGGGGGAATTGCAGAGGTCTTGAAAAAGAAGGGTCACCACTGCAAATATTGACTCTTTGCATAAACTTCATGTAATTGTCAATGAAAGCCTTTGACACTTATGAAATGCTTGTAATTATACTTCAGTATACAATAGTAACATCTGACAAAAAGATCTAAAAACACTGAAGCAGCAGAATTTGTGAAAATTAATATTTGTCTCAGGCCTCGTACACACGACCGATTTTCTCGGCAAGAACCAGCAAGAAACTTGCTGGCAGAGATGTCTTGCCGAGTAAATCGGTCGTGTGTACGCGGCTATCGGGTTTCTCGTCGAGAAAACCGACAAGTAACCTCGACGAGAAAAATAGAGAACCTGCTCTCTATTTTCTCGTCGAGATTCTCGTCAGCATGTTTCTCGACGAGAAAAGTGAGTGTGTGTATACTTACCTGTCCGCCGGGAAGCCCGCGCATGTTCGAAATGAATTCGACGCATGCGCGGTAGCTTCCTAGGCATAGGTAGGGTATACCAAGATGGCGGCGACGACATCGAATGTGACGAGCGCATGCTCATCGTAGTCGATGACGTCACCGCGTACGCTCCATTCAAAGAACCGCGGGTTCTTTGAAACGAGCGTGTGTACACTCGGCCGGGACAAGTTTCTTGTCCAAGAATCTCGTCGAAAAAAACGACATGTTTTTTTCAACGAGAATCTCGGTCGTGTGTACGAGGCCACATTCTCAAAACTTTTGGCCATGGCTGTATATTTATATATATATATTGGATAATTCAAAAGATAAGGTGACACTCATAGGGCTTTATAAGTGAGCACTAAATAATAACCGCTTGCCGACTGTATAACTTAGATATACGGCGTCGGCGGCAAGTTGGCTCTTCTACGGTGGATCACGTACTAGGTATGTGATCCAGTCTTTCCAGGTAGGTGACCCTGCTCTGCTGTGATTGAACACAATGGGTGCCGGAAATGGATGTCCACTGACACCCGCTCATCGTCTGGAAAACACACAGGACAGAATTCTACCTATGTAAACAAGGCAGAGTTCTGTCCTGTCAGCTGGGAAACTGGATTTTCTTTCTCTGCAAAGCAGGGAATAAAATCAATCACTTCCCTAAGGCCCCTTTCACACTGGGGCGGGAGGTGTGATGGCGGTATAGCGCCGCTATTTATAGCGGCACTTTACCGTCTGAATTGCAGCGGTATTCGGCCGCTAGCGGTGCGGTTTTAACCCCCCGCTAGCGGGCGAAAAAGGGTTAATACCGCCGGCAATGCACCTCTGCAGAGGCGCATTGCCGGCGGTATAGCCGCGCTGTCCCATTGATTTCAATGGGCAGGAGCGGTAAACACACCACTCCCTCACCGCTCCAAAGATGCGGCTAGCAGGACTTTTGGAGCGGTCTTGTTAGCGCACCGCTCCAGTGTGAAAGCCCTCGAGGCTTTCACACTGGAGAAACAGCAGCCGCTGTTTGGGGTCGGTTTTCAGGCGCTATTTTTAGCGCAATAACGCCTGCAAACCGCCCCAGTGTGAAAGGGGTCTTAAAAGCAGGACACATAGAAAACACAAATACTAATTAGGCACACATTTAACCCTTTGATCATGCTAACTGTTTATCCCCTTCCCAGCCAGTGTCATTAGTACAGTGACAGTGCATATTATTAGCACTCATCAGTGTATTAGTGTCACTGGTTCCCAAAAAGTATCAAAATATCGGACGCAATATTGCAGTGATGATGATTGCTGCCATTACTAGTAAATAAAAAATAAAAATTCCAGTATACATCTCATAGTTTGTAGACGCTATAACTTTTGCTCAAACCAATCAATATACCGTATATACTCGAGTATAAGCCGAGTTTTTCAGCACATTTTTTTGTGCTGAAAATGCCCCCCTCGGCTTATACTCGAGTCACCTTTTTGCGCCTGATCTCCCAGACTTTGGGGACCCGGTACCGGCCGGCCATAGGTCCCTTGGACCCCAAACATGGCACACATATAGCCCCCCTCTTCCTCTACAAGTATTCAAAGTTTGTTGTCCAGAGAACCTACGGCCGGGGAGAACCAATTTTTCAAAGCTGGGCACCCCTTCCATAGACTCCCATGTTAAACAGTCATTTCTCCAGTGAATTTGGGGACCAAGTACCGGCCGGTCGTAGGTCCCCTGGACCCAGAACTTGGCACACATGTAGCCCCATTTCTCTTCTACAAGTGTGCAAAATTTGTTGTCTAGGGGACCTACTGCCGGGGAGCACTGATAAAATCCGGGCACCCCTTCCATAGACTCCCATGTTAAACGTCAGTCTAGTCATGGGCACAGTGAGGCATGGGCACAGTGAGGCATGCAGATGGACACCCTAGGCTTATACTCGAGTCAATACGTTTTCCCATTTTTTTGTGGTAAAATTAGGTGCCTCGGCTTATATTCGGGTCGGCTTATACTCGAGTATATATACGGTACACTTATTGAGATTTTTGACCAAAAATATATAGTAGAATACACAGTGTCCTAAATAAATGAAGACATTTGTTTTTTTACATCTTTTTTTTGGATATATGTTATAGTAAAAATATATAGTTTTTCTTTAAAAAATTGTCACTCTTTTTTTTGTTTTATAGCACAAAAATGTAAAACCGGAGAGGGGATCAAATACCACCAAAAGAAAGCTCTATTTGTGGAAAAAAATGACATCAATTTTATTTGGGTACAACGTCGCACGACCGCGCAATTGTCAGTTAAAGTAATGCAGTGTCGTATCGCAAAAAATGGCCTGGTCATGAAGGGGGGTAAATCTTCCAGAGGTCAAGTGGATAAAGTTTTTTTTTAACATGTCAACAAGGCACAAGCTTATCTTTATCTTGCGCCTCGGCAAACTGTCACCTTCTCTTTTTTATTATATGTATCTAAGGCTTCATGTACACAGGACGTCGTTTAACTTCTCCTGAACGACTTAACTTGACAGATAGAAACCGGCGTCTAAAAACGTCTACTTAGCCGCGTTTACGGGCCGCGTTTGTGTCTAGAAGCGTTTGTAAAAAAAATTGAATTTTTAATTATTTTTGGTTAAGATGAAAAATATCTGTAAACGAGTTTTCTTGTTCATACATCACGGGACACAGAGCAGCATAGTCATTACTATGTGGGTTATATAGAATTACCTTCAGGTGCTGGCACTGGCAACTTCCAAAACAGGAAGTACCCTCCCCTATATAAGCCCCTCCCATCCGGGAGCACCTCAGTTTTTTGCCAGTGTCTAAGGTGTTGGCCAAGGTTAACATGTATTCATCTGGGCTTGTGTACAGGTTCTCTGGGCCTTAGCAAGCTATTCCGGATCCGACCAAAAAAGCTTCATAGCTAAACGGTCGGTACCCGGGCCTTGCAGAGAAGAGCAGGGTTTTGCCTGTAATGCCTCTCTTAGGAGGGCTGGACCCTGGGATCCAGAGCTCTGGTCATACCCAAAACCAAGAGGCTATCTGTGCAGGGTGCTATACAGGTCCAGGGGAGTGGAATCCTTGGGAACCCGGTCCCTGAAGGTCTAGTACAATGCCTGCCGTGAGAGGTGAAGTTTGGGCTTCTGTGGACCAAACAAAGTCCTGCGGCGGGGAAAAGGTAAGTGGGGGCCCCTCAGGAACTTGGTTCTATTGAGGGGACCCCCAAGCCTAATATGTCTTTCTGCCTGTTACCTAAAGGGTATTCCCGCTAATAGCTGTATATGCCTAAGAAATCCTAGAAATGTTTTTTCATAAGGGAAGTTTTAAAAAAACTGTAAACCTGGAAATGTTTTTCATAAAGGAGGTTTTAAAAAAAAAAAAAAAAAGACAAAAGTGCGGTACCTGTGTTTGTCCACTAGAGGCCGCTGTGGAACGTCTTTTTTCTTGGGACTATTCCTTCCATGGTGAAAGTCCAGGCAGATGAGTGAGCTCTCTATCAGGGAAGCTGCATTCCTCTGTCATGCTGCCAAGTAGTTTCCTTCCATCCCCGAGTCCTGGTAAAACAGGGACCCTGGCTCCTCTCCCTACATGGCGCCAAGAGCGCACACGTGCAGGCGCGCGCGCACACATGCTTTCTTTTTATAAGGTTTAGCTTCAAAAAAGGGGGCGGAGCCTGGCGGATGACGCGCTCTGTGCGCCCAGCGCTTCTGCGCATGCGCGGGCATCCCAGCAAGATAAAAGGACTCAGTCCACGCTGCTTGCTATGGACACAGAGCATGAAAAGGAGCTGGTAGCATGGTATAGGGGCTTACAGCAGGCGGTTAATACAGGCATCCCCAGAAAGACGCATTAGTAGACACCCACTGATGTACATAGCAGCAAATTGCATTAGACTATTTCAGTAAGGGGTGTATTGCGGCTGGAATACCTCAGCTTTGAACTAAGGAATATGCCGCCTAAAAAGCTCCGAGATATACCTCTCAGGAAGTGTAGGGGGTCTCCATCGGGCTCTGAGGATCTGGAGCAGTCATCTGCACCCTCCTCCCCTGAGAAATCAGAGGTTAATACCCATAAGGAACCCCCGGGAGTGCCAGGTACTGCGGCTGTCCTCAGTCCACCTGCTCCTGCATATATAACAGAGGAGGTTTTTTCCTCAACTCTGGAGGGATTGGAGCAGAGATTGGCTGCATTGATCGCTTCTTCTCTACAGGAAAGAAAGCGCGCCAGATCTCCATCACCTCCATTAGAGTGCCTGTTGGCAGAGCAACAGTCCCAGGAAGGGACCGACCTACCTGAAGGGGATCAGGAGGAGGTTAGCTCTGTTTTTGAGGAATCGACAGTAGATGAACCATTTTCAGCATCACAGACTGAAAGATTGTGGGTCCAGACCCTAACTGACATGGTTCGATCTGCATTTAAAATGCCTCTTGTTGAACCATCAACTACTGCTGTCTCCTCATTGGGGTCGCTAAAAGCTCCCCAGGTTAATTGCTCCTTTCCAATACATCCATTATTGGAAGGACTTATATACCAGGACTGGGAACATCCTGATAAACTATTTGTTCCGCCTAAAAGGTTTCCGGTGATCTATCCCATGGAGGAAAAGTTCACCCAGAGATGGAATGTTCCTACGGTGGATGCAGCCATCTCTTCTGTGAACAAATCACTGACATGTCCAGTAGATAATGTTCAAATGTTCAAAGATCCAGTGGATAAAAAATTGGAATCTTTATTAAAATCTGCTTTTTCCACATCAGGGGCTGTTACACAGCCAGCAGTGGCAGCTATTGGGGTCTGCCAAGCTTTAAAGGATCAAATGAAAATGGTCCTGAGGGATTTGCCAGACCAACAGGCCCAGGCTCTGGCTGATCTGCCTAGAGCATTATGCTTTGCGGTTGACGCCATCAAGGATTCTATCCATCAGGCCTCCCGCCTCACGCTGTCTTTGGTACATATGCGTAGGCTTCTGTGGCTTAAAAACTGGTCTGCTGAAGCTCCCTGTAAGAAGCTCTTAGTTAGCTTCCCATTTCATGGGGAACGCCTTTTTGGCGAAGACCTGGATAAGTATATCCAGAAGATTTCCAGTGGTAAAAGTACTCTCTTACCGAGTAAGAAGAGGTCTAGGGGTCCATCTTTTAAGAGGACTACCTCTCCTATCCCTGCGACGTCTGCTACTAAGCAGTTCCGACGGCCTCCTCGATCAAACTCAGGAGGTAAAAATCAGGGACAGCCACAGGGTAATAAAAAGCCCTGGATCCGAAGAGGTACTAAACCAGCCTCCAAGTCAAGCCTATGAAGGGCTGCCCCCACTCAAACGGGTGGGGGGAAGACTTCAGTTGTTCGCAGAGACCTGGCGGGAGACGATCAAAGACAGATGGGTGCTCTCCGCAGTAACTCTGGGATACAAGTTGGAGTTAAAAGAGTCTCCTCCGTCCCATTTTATGTGGTCAGGCATGCCAAGAGACCCTCTGAAAAGACGGTCTCTCCTATTGGCGTTAGAACAACTATTGCTCCAAGGAGTAATTATGGAGGTTCCTATGGAAGAGTGGGGGTTGGGTTTCTACTCAAACCTTTTCACAGTCCCGAAGCCAAACGGGGACATAAGACCCATATTGGACCTAAAGAGTCTAAACAAATTTCTAAACGTCCGGTCTTTCCGGATGGAGTCGATCCGATCGGTCACCGCTGCCCTACAAGGGGAGGAATGGTTAGCCTCGATCGACATCAAAGATGCTTACTTGCATGTTCCCATCTTTCCAGGTCATCAAAGATTCCTACGCTTTGCAGTAGAAGGGCGCCATTTTCAGTTCAGAGCCTTACCATTCGGTCTGGCCACAGCACCACGAGTGTTCACAAAAATTCTGGCCCCACTGTTGGCCGATCTAAGAACACGGGGTGTAACGATAATGGCATACCTAGACGACCTGTTGTTGATGGACCACTCAGTTGCCAAGCTAGAAGTGGTAATTATCGATACAATCAAGTATCTAGAATCTCACGGTTGGGTCATCAACCTGGACAAGTCAGCCCTACAGCCAGTGAAAAACCTGGTATATCTAGGGCTACGGCTGGATTCAGACCAGAGGAAGATTTTCTTACCTCTAGACAAGGTATCCTCTTTGAGGGGCTTGGTCCGTCTGCTTTGTGCAAAAAGACAGCCGTCCATACGCCTGTGCATGAGGCTGCTAGGAAAGATGGTAGCATCATTCAAAGCTGTGCCATACGCCCAATTCCACTCAAGGAATTTACAAAGGGCCATATTGTCAGCCTGGAACGGAAAAGTTCAGGCTCTAGACTTCCCGATGGCTTTGTCCCCTTCCGTTCGGAAGAGTCTCTGCTGGTGGTTGATCCCCCAGAATCTCCTGAAGGGAAAACCCTTCAGCCCGATATCTTGGAAGGTGGTCACTACAGATGCCAGCCTTACAGGCTGGGGGGCAGTACTGGAGAAATGGTCTCTCCAGGGCAGATGGTCAAATGTAGTAAAAACCCTGCCCATCAATCTCTTAGAGATACAAGCAGCCCGGTACGCCCTAGTAGCCTGGCCATCCAGACTCCAAGGGTCCCCTGTCAGAATTCAATCAGACAATGCCACAGCAGTGGCATATATCAATCATCAGGGAGGCACCAGGAGTCGTGCAGCCCAGAGGGAAGTAAGTCACATCCTGGAATGGGCAGAAAAGCATGTCCCATGTATATCAGCTGTCTTCATTCCAGGGGTGGAGAATTGGAAGGCGGACTTTCTGAGTCGCCAACAGTTATGCCCAGGGGAATGGTCCCTTTATCCCGAGGTCTTCCGAGCAATATGTCAGCGGTGGGGAACACCGGATGTAGATCTGCTAGCATCCAGATTCAACGCAAAGGTGGACAGGTTTGTCTCCCGGACAAGGGATCCCCTCGCTTGCGGCTCGGATGCTCTGGTGTTCCCTTGGGATCAGTTCAGACTGATATATGCATTCCCTCCGCTACAATTGTTGCCTCGACTCCTTCGCAGAGTCAGGTTGGAGAAGAAGCCGGTGATCCTGGTGGCTCCAGTGTGGCCCCGAAGGGCCTGGTACGCGGAGATCATCAAAATGTCTGTGGGGAGTCCTTGGACCCTTCCACGTCGTCCGGACCTGCTTTCGCAAGGACCGATATACCACCCTTCCTTACTAACTCTAAGTTTAACGGCCTGGCTATTGAGTCCCACATCCTAAAGAAGAGAGGTCTCTCTAACTCTGTGGTATCAACTATAATCAATGCCAGGAAGCCTGTATCCAGGCAGATCTACTATAGAGTTTGGAAGGCGTACATCACTTGGTGCGAGGCCAGAAAATGGCTTCCACGTAAGTACGTTATAGGCAGAATTCTGGACTTCCTGCAGTGGGCTGTAGACAGGAAGTTTGCCTTAAGTACTATCAAGGGCCAGGTTTCGGCCTTGTCAATACTATTTCAAAGGCCCCTGGCTATGCATTCACTTGTCAAATCCTTTATGCAAGGTGTGACTCGTATTATTCCACCGATTAAGGCTCCCATATGCCCATGGGATCTAAATTTGGTTCTGTCGGTTCTGCAGAAGCAGCCATTTGAACCTTTGCGGCACATTTCCTTGATTCTACTCACCAGGAAATTGATATTTTTAGTAGCCATATGCTCGGCTAGAAGAGTGTCGGAATTAGCCGCCATGTCCTGTAAAAAGCCATATCTGGTTATCCATAAGGACAGAGTAGTATTACGTCCTCACCCAGCCTTTCTTCCGAAGGTGGTATCGAGGTTTCACTTGAACCAGGATGTGGTTCTTCCTTCTTTTTTCCCCAAACCAAGCTCGGTAGAGGAAAAGTTATTGCATTCTTTGGATGTAGTAAGAGCAGTTAAAGCTTATCTAAAAGCCACTGCTCAGATTCGTAGAACGGATTCTGTTTGTTCTGCCGGAAGGCCCCAGAAAGGGTCAGGCAGCATCAAAATCTACTTTAGCCAAGTGGATTCGACAGGTCATAATACAAGCCTATGGCTTGAAAAGTAGACCGCCTCCGTTCAAAGTTAGGGCGCACTCCACGAGAGCAGTTGGAACTTCATGGGCAGTGCATCACCAGGCCTCCCTGGCGCAAATTTGTAAGGCCGCAACATGGTCTTCAGTACACACGTTTACTAGGTTCTACCAGGTGGACGTGAGAAGTCAGGAGGATGTCGCCTTTGGGCGCAGTGTGTTGCAGGCCGCAAAAGATCCTCATGCCTGATGGCGCCCAGCTTATGTATGGTGTATCCCCCCCCTCATGTGGCATTGCTTTGGGACGTCCCACATAGTAATGACTATGCTGCTCTGTGTCCCGTGATGTACTCCAAGAAAGTAGGATTTTTAAAACAGCTTACCTGTAAAATCCTTTTCTTGGAGTACATCACGGGACACAGAGCTCCCACCCCTCTTTTGGGGACACGTATTGCTTTGCTACAAAACTGAGGTACTCCCGGATGGGAGGGGCTTATATAGGGGAGGGTACTTCCTGTTTTGGAAGTTGCCAGTGCCAGCACCTGAAGGTAATTCTATATAACCCACATAGTAATGACTATGCTGCTCTGTGTCCCGTGATGTACTCCAAGAAAAGGATTTTACAGGTAAGCTGTTTTAAAAATCCTACTATGGCGTTTAGCAGCGTTTACAAGCTGTTACAGGCGTTTTGGCATTTCAAATGCCTCTGAACATCCATCTGAACCCATTTTTTTGCCTTCCAAAAAATGCTTTTAAACTCAACTGCCTATAAACGACTATAAACGACCCTGTGTAGATGTACTGATAAGATAAAACAGAGGAGAGATCAGGGGCAGCTGAAAAAAGTGCCCAACTGCTCCTAAACGTCTGTTTACCAGCAGCAGTGTACGTGAGGCCTTATGCTTTGCTGACCACTAGTGATGAGCCGAACACCCCCGGGTTCGGTTCGCACCAGAACCCGCGAACGGACCGAAAGTTCGTACGAACATTAGAACCCTATTAAATACAATGGATGTGAACGTTCGAATTCTAAAGTGCTAATTATAACAACTATTATGCATGTTATTGTCCTAAAAAGGGTTTGGGAACCCGGGTTGTGCACCAGGGGACATGTATCAATGCAAAAAGAAGTTTTAAAAACGGTCGTTTTTCGGGAGCAGTCATTTTAATGATGCATAAAGTGAAAAAAAAAAGTCAAATATTCCTTTAAATATCGTACCTGGGGGGTGTCTAAAGTATGCCTGTAAGGTGCCACGTGTTTCCCGTGTTTAGAACTGTCCCTGCACAAAATGACACTTCTAAAGGAAAAAAAAGCCATTTAAAACTGCTTGCGGCTTTAATGTAATATCTGGTCCCGGTAATATGGATGAAAATCTTTAAGAAAAATGGCATAGCTACCCCATGACCCCCCCCCCCCCTACCCCAGCCCATTACCAGCCCCTTTGGGTCTTGTATGGATATTAAGGGGAACCCCGCACATAAAATAAAAAAGGCCCTATATACTCTCAACAGCCGTATACAGGCGGTGCATACAAGACAGGGACTGTAGGTTTGTTCTTATGTAGAATCTGTTTGTAATTTTGAACAGGTACATTGTTGAAGTGTAGCTCCAGCCCAAAAATCTATTTTTAAACTTTTTGGAAAACATAGGTAAGGGTTATCACCCCTGTAACGTTTGTTTTGCTGTCTGTGCCCCTGTTCAGAACATTTCACCTCACTTTCCGTCCCAATGACAACTGTTTTTGAAATGTGGTGTTTTTCTTGAAACAAGGATTGCTGATAAAGCATCAGTACAGAGGAGACACCTTTCTCCCATATTTATTCTTACAGGAGAGAATTTTCCTTCCTAGTGGTAGATTTCCTCTCACTTCCTGTTGTCTTCTTGCGTTTGCAAGTAGGAGTCGTTTGTAAGTTGGATGTTTGAAAGTAGGGACCTGCCGTATATACTCTGCAGAAATAGGCCCCTTAGTTGTTGGTGTTGGCACAACACTGTAAGCACTCACAGTTACTCTTGGTTGGTGCTGGAACGCCCTGCTGTCAACTATTATATCAGGAATTTTAATTACATATAATTGTTGAACAGTGGTAGTAAAAATTGGGCCTTTGATGGTGGTGCTGGTGCCACAACACTGTAAGCCCTGACAGTTACTCTTGGTGGGTGCAGCAATGGGCCCTGCTGTGAATTATTAGATCAAGAATTGTAATTACATGCCCCTTTTGAACAGGGGCTGAAAAATTGGGCCTTTCGTGGTGGTGGTGGTGGCGTTGCCACAACACTGTAAGCCCTCAGAGTTACTCTTGGTGGGTGCAGCAATGGGCCCTGCTGTGAATTATTAGATCAAGAATTGTAATTACATGCCCCTTTTGAACAGGGGCTGAAAAATTGGGCCTTTCGTGGTGGTGGTGGTGGTGGTGGCGTTGCCACAACACTGTAAGCCCTCAGAGTTACTCTTGGTGGGTGCAGCAATGGGCCCTGCTGTGAATTATTAGATCAAGAATTGTAATTGCATGCCCCTGTTGAACAGGGGCTGAAAAATTGGGCCTTTCGTGGTGGTGGGGGTGTTGCCACAACACTGTAAGCCCTCAGAGTTACTCTTGGTGGGTGCAGCAATGGGCCCTGCTGTGAATTATTAGATCAAGAATTGTAATTACATGCCCCTTTTGAACAGGGGCTGAAAAATTGGGCCTTTCGTGGTGGTGGTGGTGGTGGCGTTGCCACAACACTGTAAGCCCTCAGAGTTACTCTTGGTGGGTGCAGCAATGGGCCCTGCTGTGAATTATTAGATCAAGAATTGTAATTGCATGCCCCTGTTGAACAGGGGCTGAAAAATTGGGCCTTTCGTGGTGGTGGTGGTGGTGGTGGTGTTGCCACAACACTGTAAGCCCTCAGAGTTACTCTTGGTGGGTGCAGCAATGGGCCCTGCTGTGAATTATTAGATCAAGAATTGTAATTACATGCCCCTTTTGAACAGGGGCTGAAAAATTGGGCCTTTCGTGGTGGTGGTGGTGGTGGCGTTGCCACAACACTGTAAGCCCTCAGAGTTACTCTTGGTGGGTGCAGCAATGGGCCCTGCTGTGAATTATTAGATCAAGAATTGTAATTGCATGCCCCTGTTGAACAGGGGCTGAAAAATTGGGCCTTAGGCACTGGTGGCACAACACTACAACCCCTCACAGATACTGTACTTGGAGCACAGCAATGAGCCCTATTGCAAAGTATTGCTTCAAAAATTGTAATGACACGCCCCTGTTAAACAGGGGCTGAAAAATTGGGCCTTAGGCACTGGTGCCACAACACTCCAACCCCTCACAGATACTGTACTTGGAGCACAGCAATGAGCCCTATGGCAAATTATTGCTAAAAAAATTGTAATTACACGCCCCTGTAAAACAGGGGCTGAAAAATTGGGCCTTAGCCACTGGTGGCGGCACCCATAAACAAAAATGATCTTCCAAGCTATCATCATCAATCGTATCATTGAGGACTCGGAGGAGGAGGATAGCCAGTCAACATAACAGCACAGGCACTCAGCATCAGCATCAGTCTTGAAGGGATGTGACATGTTAAAATCAATTAGTCTGTTATATCAGCATCAGGTGTGTGGTAGCTGGTGGTGATCCAAGACTGGTTCATCTTGATGAAAGTCAGTCGATCAACCGAGTCGGTGGACAGGTGCACCCTGTGATCCGTGACAAATCCTCGAGCAGCACTGAATGTGCGTTCCGAAAGAACGCTGGATGCAGGACAGGCCAGTAGCTCAATTGCATACTGTGCAAGCTCTGGCCAGTGATCCATCCTCAAGACCCAGTAAGCCAGAGGATTTTCGGTGGGGAAGGTGTCCAAGTCTGACCTTGCCCCTAGATATTCCTGCACCATGTTTATCAGACGCTGGCGATGGTTGCTGGAACCGATCATACTTTGGGGCTGCGGACTAAAGAATTGTCTGAACGCGTCGGTCAGACGGCCACCTTCCCCACCGCTCCTTCTTTGACTGGCCGAAGCCTCAGCAACTCGTTGTCCAGGACCAGGAGTTTGTAACCTCCCAGTCTCTGGGAACGCGTTGCACAGACCTTTCTGCAAGGCCTCCCGGAGTTGTCTCATCCTCTGCTCCCTCTGCGACGGTAACATAAGGTCCGCAACCTTACCCTTGTACCGTGGATCAAGGAGAGTGGCCAGCCAGTATTGGTCCCTCTCCTTGATCCGAAGAATACGAGGATCCTTCCGCAGACTTTGCAGGATCAGGGAGGCCATGCAGCGTAGGTTTGCTGAGGCATTCGCTCCGGAGTCCTCTGGGTCACTAAGGACGACATGATCCGCAGCCACCTCCTCCCAGCCACGTACAAGTCCACTGGTTTCTTGGGACTGTAAATCATCCCTAAAAGACTGCTGCTGATGATGCTGAGTGCCAGCCTCCACCTCCATGCTGACACAATCCTCCTCCTCCTCCTCCTCTTCCTGTGCGATGGGTGGGACAGAAGGAACACTGTCTGGGTAAAGGGGGCCTTGAGAGGCAAGGAAGTCCTCCTCTTCCTGCCTCTGTTCTGCCTCAAGTGCCCTGTCCATTATTCCACGCAGCGTGTGCTCCAACAGGTGGACAAGAGGTACAGTGTCACTGATGCATGCACTGTCACTGCTCACCATCCTCGTGGCCTCCTCAAATGGTGCCAGGACAGTGCATGCATCCCTGATCATGCCCCACTGGCGTGGAGAAAAAAAACCAAGCTCCCCTGACCCTGTCCTGGTGCCGTAGTCGCACAGGTACTCATTGATGGCCCTCTGCTGCGTGTGCAGCCGCTGCAGCATGGCCAACGTTGAGTTCCACCTGGTGGGCATGTCACATATAAGGCGGTTCTTGGGCAGGTTCAACTCCTTTTGCAGCTCAGCCAGGCGAGCACTGGCATTATAAGATCTGCGGAAATGCACACAGACTTTCCTGGCCTGCCTCAGGACATCCTGTAAGCCCGGGTACCTGCCCAAGAACCGCTGCACCACCAGGTTAAGGACGTGAGCCACACAGGGCACATGGGTCAGTTGTCCCTGTCGGAGGGCGGAGAGGAGGTTGGTGCCATTGTCGCAAACCACCATTCCTGGCTTAAGCTGGCGTGGCGTCAACCACCTCTCGGCCTGGCCCTGCAGAGCAGACAGGACCTCTGCCCCAGTGTGGCTTCTGTCCCCCAAACACACCAGCGCAAGCACGGCATGGCATCTTTTTGCCTGCGTACTTGCGTAGCCCCTTGAACGCCTACGGAGCACCGCTGGTTCCGAGGACAAACCACAGGAAGAGGCCATGGAGGAAGAAGAAGAGGAGGGGGTGGAGGAGAGAGGTGTGTCACAACCAGTAGTAGCATTTTGGAGGCGTGGCGGTGGAACAACCTCCAACACTACTGCACCTTGTCCTGCATCCTTCCCAGCTGCCAAAAGAGTGACCCAATGGGCCGTGAAAGAAAGGTAACGTCCCTGTCCATGCCTGCTGGACCATGAGTCAGCGGTAATATGCACCTTACCGCTGACCGCCCTGTCCAGCGAGGCCAAGACATTGCCTTCCACATGCCGGTAGAGAGCCGGAATAGCCTTCCGTGAGAAAAAGTGGCGTTTGGGAACCTGCCACTGAGGAACCGCACATTGCACAAACTCACGGAAGGGGGCCGAGTCTACCAACTGAAAAGGCAGCAGTTGAAGCGCTAGCAATTTAGCCAAGCTAGCATTCAACCGCTGGGCATGTGGATGGCTGGGAGTGAACTTCTTTCGACGGTCCAGCAGCTGGGGCAGGGAAATTTGCCTGCTAGAATCGGACGTCGGTGTACTGCTAGCAGAGTGGCCGCAAGTACTTGCCTGTGACACACCTAATTCTACACCTTCATTCCTCTCAGTGCATGTTTCAGAGAGGACTGAAGTTATAGTGGGGTTGGAGATCCCAGCTGATGCGGTGCAAGGAGAGGTCCGCTTTGTTCTTTGGTGTGGGTCTTTGAGGTAGGCTTGCCAACGAGCTGCATGGCAGGTCAACATATGTCTGGTCAGGCATGTGGTACCCAAGCGGCTGATGTTTTGGCCACGCGATATACGCTTGAGACATATGTTGCAAACAGCAGCTGTGCGATCTGATGCACTAGCCTCAAAAAAGGCCCACACCAAAGAACTTTTTGAATGACGGGCAGAGGCAGCGCCCTGCACAGGCGGAGCTCTGCGGTGTGATTCCGTCGGTGTACTGCCCTTACGCTGGCCACCAAAGGGCATCCTGCCTCGTTGGAGATGTGCCTCCTCCTCATCCTCCTCCTCCTCCTCTCTCCTATTAGGCACCCACGTGGAGTCAGTGACCTCATCATCCCCTCCCTCCTCATCACTGGAGCCAATCTGGCAGTATGCTGCAGCTGCTGGAACATGACTGCCAGATTGGTGTCCTTCTTGAGCATCCCCTCTGTCTGCTCTCACACTACTGCCTTCCTGTAGCTGGGTTTCATCATCAGACCCTTCGAAACGCTGGGCATCCTCCTGGAGCATGTACCCAACACTGTGCTCAAACAGTTCGGGGGACTCCTCAGGAGGAGGACATGGTGGGTCTAGGGAAGGAGTGACTGATGATGAGTCTGACATTGATACCAGGGAAGAGGACGCTTTGGCAGCTGCTTTTCCAGTACCCTGAGCCTGGGTGAGAGAGGATGAGGAGGAGGAGGAGGGCTTGGTCATCCACTCTACCAAGTCTTCGGCATGATGTGGCTCAACATGTCCAGCTGCCGAAAAGAAGGACAAGCGTGTCCCATGGCCATGTGCTGATGACAATGCACCGCATCCACGACCAGCACTGTTGCCCCCAGACACAGAGCCTGCTTGCCCTCTTTTATTGCCTCCTGACTGTCTGCCTCTCCTTGTTTGCCTTCCAGACATTCTAATAGATGGCCTGCAGGGAGATGGGAAAAAAGCAATAAGGGCTACCTTCAGGTGTCCTTCTCTGTCCCTTTACTTAAGGATTTCTAAATATGGTTGAGGATGATTGCTTTTGCACAGAATAGCACAACGACAATTTCCCTGACTGTCCAAAAAAACAAGGATTTCAAAGATGGTTGATGAGGAATGCTTTAGCACACTATAGCACAAGGAGAATTTCCCTCACTGTCCTTCCCTGTCCCTAGAAACAAGGATTATCACAGTGAAAGAAACTGACACTCTTCCTACCTATAGTTTTCTGTCCCTAGAAAAAATGTTTTTTTAAAGCACACTATAGCACAAGGAGAATTTCCCTCACTTTCCTTCTTTGTCCCTAGAAACAAGGATTATCACAGTGAAAGAAACTGACACTCTTCCTTCCTATAGTTTTCTGTCCCTAGAAAAAATGTTTTTTTAAAGCACACTATAGCACAAGGAGAATTCCCTCACTGTCCTTCCCTGTCCCTAGAAACAAGGATTCGCACAGTAAAACACACTGACACTCTCCCTACCTATAGTTTTCTGTCCCTAGAAAAAAATTTTTTTTAAAGCACACTATAGCACAAGGAGAATTTCCCTCACTTTCCTTCCCTGTCCCTAGAAACAAGGATTATCACAGTGAAAGAAACTGACACTCTTCCTTCCTATAGTTTTCTGTCCCTAGAAAAAATGTTTTTTTAAAGCACACTATAGCACAAGGAGAATTCCCTCACTGTCCTTCCCTGTCCCTAGAAACAAGGATTCGCACAGTAAAACACACTGACACTCTCCCTACCTATAGTTTTCTGTCCCTAGAAAAAATGTTTTTTTAAAGCACACTATAGCACAAGGAGAATTCCCTCACTGTCCTTTCCTGTCCCTAGAAACAAGGATTTGCACAGTAAAACACACTGACACTCTCCCTACCTATAGTTTTCTGTCCCTAGAAAAAATGTTTTTTTAAAGCACACTATAGCACAAGGAGAATTTCCCTCACTTTCCTTCCCTGTCCCTAGAAACAAGGATTATCACAGTGAAAGAAACTGACACTCTTCCTACCTATAGTTTTCTGTCCCTAGAAAAAATGTTTTTTTAAAGCACACTATAGCACAAGGAGAATTCCCTCACTGTCCTTCCCTGTCCCTAGAAACAAGGATTCGCACAGTAAAACACACTGACACTCTCCCTACCTATAGTTTTCTGTCCCTAGAAATTTTTTTTTTTTAAAGCACACTATAGCACAAGGAGAATTTCCCTCACTTTCCTTCCCTGTCCCTAGAAACAAGGATTATCACAGTGAAAGAAACTGACACTCTTCCTTCCTATAGTTTTCTGTCCCTAGAAAAAATGTTTTTTTAAAGCACACTATAGCACAAGGAGAATTCCCTCACTGTCCTTCCCTGTCCCTAGAAACAAGGATTCGCACAGTAAAACACACTGACACTCTCCCTACCTATAGTTTTCTGTCCCTAGAAAAAATGTTTTTTTAAAGCACACTATAGCACAAGGAGAATTCCCTCACTGTCCTTTCCTGTCCCTAGAAACAAGGATTTGCACAGTAAAACACACTGACACTCTCCCTACCTATAGTTTTCTGTCCCTAGAAAAAATGTTTTTTTAAAGCACACTATAGCACAAGGAGAATTTCCCTCACTTTCCTTCCCTGTCCCTAGAAACAAGGATTATCACAGTGAAAGAAACTGACACTCTTCCTACCTATAGTTTTCTGTCCCTAGAAAAAATGTTTTTTTAAAGCACACTATAGCACAAGGAGAATTTCCCTCACTTTCCTTCTTTGTCCCTAGAAACAAGGATTATCACAGTGAAAGAAACTGACACTCTTCCTTCCTATAGTTTTCTGTCCCTAGAAAAAATGTTTTTTTAAAGCACACTATAGCACAAGGAGAATTCCCTCACTGTCCTTCCCTGTCCCTAGAAACAAGGATTCGCACAGTAAAATACACTGACACTCTCCCTACCTATAGTTTTCTGTCCCTAGAAAAAATGTTTTTTTAAAGCACACTATAGCACAAGGAGAATTTCCCTCACTTTCCTTCTTTGTCCCTAGAAACAAGGATTATCACAGTGAAAGAAACTGACACTCTTCCTACCTATAGTTTTCTGTCCCTAGAAAAAATGTTTTTTTAAAGCACACTATAGCACAAGGAGAATTTCCCTCACTTTCCTTCTTTGTCCCTAGAAACAAGGATTATCACAGTGAAAGAAACTGACACTCTTCCTTCCTATAGTTTTCTGTCCCTAGAAAAAATGTTTTTTTAAAGCACACTATAGCACAAGGAGAATTCCCTCACTGTCCTTCCCTGTCCCTAGAAACAAGGATTCGCACAGTAAAAGACACTGACACTCTCCCTACCTATAGTTTTCTGTCCCTAGAAAAAATGTTTTTTTAAAGCACACTATAGCACAAGGAGAATTTCCCTCACTTTCCTTCTTTGTCCCTAGAAACAAGGATTATCACAGTGAAAGAAACTGACACTCTTCCTACCTATAGTTTTCTGTCCCTAGAAAAAATGTTTTTTTAAAGCACACTATAGCACAAGGAGAATTCCCTCACTGTCCTTTCCTGTCCCTAGAAACAAGGATTCGCACAGTAAAACACACTGACACTCTCCCTACCTATAGTTTTCTGTCCCTAGAAAAAATGTTTTTTTAAAGCACACTATAGCACAAGGAGAATTTCCCTCACTTTCCTTCTTTGTCCCTAGAAACAAGGATTATCACAGTGAAAGAAACTGACACTCTTCCTACCTATAGTTTTCTGTCCCTTGAAAAAATGTTTTTTTAAAGCACACTATAGCACAAGGAGAATTCCCTCACTGTCCTTCCCTGTCCCTAGAAACAAGGATTCGCACAGTAAAACACACTGACACTCTCCCTACTGTGACAGCAGGAAGGTGGGGTCACCTGGTTGCATCCAGGGGGGTAGATATATTTCGCCCAGATTCAGGCTTTACGCCGACTTATACAACTAGGTGGAGAGTTGTATAAGCCCAGCTGAGGCTAGTGGGCTCATGGATGACTCATACCTCTAGGGAGAGTGTGGGGCGTCGTGCAGACAGGGAGTTGATGAGACCAGCTGAAGCTTGTCAGCTCATTTAGGCCTCTATAAGAACTCCCAGATTCATTAGGTGTTTGCTCATGCCTGGAACCAGACCTGTGTGGACTGTCTAGGGAGAGTGAACCCCTGTGCGGTGAGACAAAGCCTGTGTGGCTATTTGCTTGGACATTTAAAACCAGGGACTTAGGGACTAGGACAGCACTAGGCTGATCCCAGTTGTTAGTTAGGAAACCTGTATGTTTACTCAGAGGTCAAGTTGACCAGGATTTATTTTATTTATGTTTCTTTTGCTTTGCTGTGTTTTGTCACTGTAAATAGAAAATAAACCGCACCTTTTTGATTTTGAAAACCACAACCTCCGTTTGCTGGGCCTGTTTTTGTGTGGGGAGCCCATCCCGGGGGTCACACACACCCGCTGCCGAGCTAACCCCCTCACAGTTGGTGGAGAACCAGTGGCAGTTTTTTTTTAAGCCAGCATGGAGGAGATACTGAAACAGCTGGCTCTAGCAAATGCCAATCAACAGCAGACAAATGCAGGTTTGCAAAGGAGCCTTGCAGCCCAGCAGCAAGCTCATCAACAGAGCCTTGCAGCCCAGCAGCAAGCTCACCAACAGAGTCTGGAAGCTCAGCAACAAGCCCAGCAGCAATCTGAGGCCCGCTTCATAGACCTGTTACAGAAGCAAGAGCAGAGACTACAACAAATGGAAGCAGTAATGCAGCAACGTCCGCAGACCAGTGAGGAAAGCCGTCCCACTAATACCGCGTCCTTTGGGGTGAGTCGTTTATTGACAAAAATGACTGGAGAGGATGATCCAGAGGTATTTTTGACCACATTTGAAAGGACCGCTGAAAGAGAAAAGTGGCCTGAGGAGCAGTGGGCTGGACTGGTGGCTCCTCTGTTAACTGGTGAATCGCAGAAAGCTTACTATGACCTAGAGCCTAACCAAGCAAAAGACTATGTGATGCTAAAAGCTGAAATTTTGGCAAGGCTGGGTGTCACCCAGGCTGTCCGGGCTCAGCGTGTGCATAACTGGACTTTCCAGCTTGGAAAACCCCCCAGGTCTCAAATGTATGATCTCATTCACCTGAGCAGAAAGTGGCTACAGCCAGAGACTTTGTCCGCACCAAAGATTGTGGAACGTGTTGTAATGGATCGGTTTTTGAGAGCTCTTCCTACTGCCATTCAAAAGTGGGTAAGCCATGGAGACCCAGAGACGGCCGATGGTCTTGTGGATCGTGTGGAGAAATACTTGGCTACAGAGAACCTGACGGCCTCTTCCAGAGACACTCGGACTTTCCACCCTAAGACCAGACCATCCCCAGGGGCGGATAAGAGGATTCCAAGGGGTGAGGGTGGAGAGAGTGAGAGGGTGGGAGCTCTACCCCAAGTTTGGCGAGAACAGCCTGGGAAATCAGCGGCTCAAGAGGCGGCAAGAAGGATCGTTTGCTACCGCTGCCGGCAAGCGGGACATATTGCAGCCAATTGCCCGGTTGTGGAGGAACCCATGCAGTGTGACTTTCTGACGGGCAGACGTCAGTCGCTGTGTGCGACAGTCGCATGCACTGCCATTCGAGGAACTGAGAAACATTTATGCAAAATGTGTGTTAATGGTAGAAATGTTGTGGTATTGCTGGATTCAGGTAGCCTTGTGACCCTGATAAAGGCTGAGTTAGTTAAAACAGAGGTCTTTGGGAATAGCAAGGTAGCTGTTATTTGTGTGCATGGGGACACCCGAGAGTATCCAGTGACTACAGTGTGTTTCGAGACCCCCAAAGGTACCCTCTCTCATCCAGTGGGCTTAGTATCTCAGTTACCGTATGACGCCATTGTGGGAAGGGATTTTCCGAAGTTCTGGGAACTGTGGGATGATCCTGAGCCCCCCACTGGTGCCCCTATGTACCAGGAATGTGATAGCCAGAACTCCCCTGAGAGTGGTGAGGACTCTCCGGAATTTCCCTTATCAGTATTGGCAGGGGAGACTCAAGAAACTGGAGAGGAGCCCACCTCCTCAGACGAAAACCTACCGTCTGTGGAGTTTTCTGATCTTGAGGTTCACAGGGAAAACTTTGCCACAGAACAGTTGAAAGACCCCGCCCTAATAAAGGCACGGGAAAACGTAGTGAAAATAGATGGCGAGTTAGTGAACCCAGATAATACCTGCACTTACCCATACTTCAGCGTAGAGAAGGACCTACTGTATCGGGTGGCAAAAAGGGCAGAAGAAACCGTTGAGCAGCTTGTGGTGCCCAAACCTTACAGGAAGTTGGTGTTGGAGTTGGCCCATGGGCACATTCTTGGAGGTCATCTGGGGACAGAGAAAACCCGAGAGAGGGTATTACAGAGATTCTATTGGCCGGGGGTGATGAAGGACATAGAAAATTATTGTTCCTCCTGCCCTGTGTGTCAGAGGTCGGCCCCGATGCCACATTTCCGTAGCCCGCTGGTCCCTCTACCCATCATTGAGGTCCCGTTTGAGAGGATCGCCATGGATTTGGTAGGGCCTATAATCAAGTCCGCTAGGGGGCACCAGTACATATTAGTTATAATGGACTATGCCACCCGTTATCCAGAAGCGATCCCTCTCCGAAATACCTCGGCCAAAACCATAGCCAAAGAGCTATCTCTTGTGTTTAGCCGGGTGGGTATTTGTAAAGAACTGCTTACGGACCAAGGTACACCCTTTATGTCCCGGGTTATGAAGGAGCTGTGTAAATTGTTCAAAGTGACGCAATTACGTACATCTGTGTATCACCCCCAAACCGATGGGCTGGTTGAAAGATTCAACAAAACCCTAAAACAAATGTTGAAGAAAGTGGTGGATAGAGATGGAAAGGATTGGGACTGTCTACTTCCTTATCTGATGTTTGCTATTAGGGAGGTGCCCCAATCCTCTACGGGATTCTCCCCCTTTGAGTTACTGTATGGGAGACACCCAAGAGGGCTGTTGGATATTGCCAAGGAAACTTGGGAAAGTGAGAGTTCTCCCCACAGGAGTGTGATTGAGCATGTCGCCCTGATGCAAGACCGAATTGCACAGGTAATGCCCATCGTGAAGGAACATTTGGCCCAAGCGCAGTTAGCACAGCAGAGAGTGTACAACCGTGGAGCCAAGACCCGTACCTTTTCCCCGGGGGATAGGATACTGGTACTTGTCCCTACGGTTGAAAGTAAATTCCTTGCCAAATGGCAAGGCCCCTATGAGATAATGGAAAAAGTGAGCGAAGTGAATTACAAGGTCAGACAACCAGGAAGGCGAAAGCCCGAACAGATCTATCACGTTAATCTGTTGAAAGCCTGGAGGGATAGAGAGTCCCTAGTCGCAGACACTTGGTCACCAGCTCAAACTGGTTGCGTGATTCCTGAGGTTGGAATAGCAGCCACCTTGTCACAACCCCAACAACAGGAGGTTAAGGAGTTTGTGCTTCGCAACAAGGAGGTATTCTCTGAGCTGCCGGGACAAACATCTGGGGTAGAGCATGACATCATTACCCCGCCCGGTGAAAGGGTGAAGTTAAAACCCTATCGGATCCCAGAGGCCCGACGGGAGGCAATACGGGAGGAAGTACAGAAAATGCTGAACTTAGGGGTGATAGAGGAGTCCCAAAGTGATTGGCCTAGTCCCATTGTGTTGGTGCCTAAACCGGATGGGAGCTGGCGATTTTGTAACGATTTTCGTCAGTTGAACAAAGTTACAAAATTTGACACCTACCCCATGCCACGTATAGATGAGTTGATCGACCGGCTGGGAACAGCCCGATACATGACGACTCTTGACCTCACAAAAGGGTATTGGCAAATCCCCCTGGCCAAGTCGGCCAAAGAGAAAACCGCATTTGTAACCCCAGACGGGGCGTTCCAATATAAAAGAATGCCGTTCGGGTTACAGAATGCGCCGGCCACATTCCAGCGGAAAATGGACCAGATGCTGAGGCCCCATCGGAAGTATGCTGCGGCTTACCTGGATGACGTAATTGTCCATAGCACAGATTGGGCCTCACATCTGCCAAAAGTGCAAGCAGTCCTGGACTCTGTTCGGGAAGCGGGGTTTACGGCTAACCCCAAGAAGTGTACCATTGGGCAGGAGGAGGCCAAATATCTTGGGTACACCATTGGGAGGGGAGTAATAAAACCCCAACTCAACAAAGTCGAGGCCATCCAGAGTTGGCCACGTCCCAACAGCAAGAAGCAGGTACGAGCCTTTCTGGGAATCGCTGGGTATTATCGGCGATTCATTCCCCACTTTGCTTCTAAGGCTGTGCCCCTAACCAACCTGACGAAGGGGAAAGGGTCGGTCATGATTAAATGGACCCCCGAGGCTGAGGCAGCATTCCAATTCTTGAAACAAGCCTTATGTAGCCAGCCAGTGTTGTACTCACCCGACTTCTCTAAAGACTTTGTCGTACAAAGTGATGCGTCAGATGTGGGGTTAGGAGCAGTATTGTCCCAGGTCTGGAACGGGGAAGAGCACCCAGTCATTTACCTCAGCAGGAAGTTGAAGTCCCATGAGGTAAATTACGCCACCGTTGAAAAGGAGTGTTTAGCGGTGAAGTGGGCTCTAGATTCCCTTCGGTACTACCTGCTAGGTAGGCACTTTGACATGGTTACGGATCACGCTCCGTTAAAGTGGATGGCTCAAAACAAGGAAACAAATAGAAGAGTGAATAGGTGGTTCCTGGCCCTCCAGGAATTCAACTTCACAGTAAAGCATCGCCCTGGCGTTCAAAAGGGGAATGTGGATGCTTTGTCTCGAGTACATGAATGCCTGATTTCTGGTGTTCCAACCCCGAGGTTAAAACAAGAGGGGGGGTATGTGACAGCAGGAAGGTGGGGTCACCTGGTTGCATCCAGGGGGGTAGATATATTTCGCCCAGATTCAGGCTTTACGCCGACTTATACAACTAGGTGGAGAGTTGTATAAGCCCAGCTGAGGCTAGTGGGCTCATGGATGACTCATACCTCTAGGGAGAGTGTGGGGCGTCGTGCAGACAGGGAGTTGATGAGACCAGCTGAAGCTTGTCAGCTCATTTAGGCCTCTATAAGAACTCCCAGATTCATTAGGTGTTTGCTCATGCCTGGAACCAGACCTGTGTGGACTGTCTAGGGAGAGTGAACCCCTGTGCGGTGAGACAAAGCCTGTGTGGCTATTTGCTTGGACATTTAAAACCAGGGACTTAGGGACTAGGACAGCACTAGGCTGATCCCAGTTGTTAGTTAGGAAACCTGTATGTTTACTCAGAGGTCAAGTTGACCAGGATTTATTTTATTTATGTTTCTTTTGCTTTGCTGTGTTTTGTCACTGTAAATAGAAAATAAACCGCACCTTTTTGATTTTGAAAACCACAACCTCCGTTTGCTGGGCCTGTTTTTGTGTGGGGAGCCCATCCCGGGGGTCACACACACCCGCTGCCGAGCTAACCCCCTCACACTACCTATAGTTTTCTGTCCCTAGAAAAAATGTTTTTTTAAAGCACACTATAGCACAAGGAGAATTTCCCTCACTTTCCTTCTTTGTCCCTAGAAACAAGGATTATCACAGTGAAAGAAACTGACACTCTTCCTACCTATAGTTTTCTGTCCCTAGAAAAAATGTTTTTTTAAAGCACACTATAGCACAAGGAGAATTCCCTCACTGTCCTTTCCTGTCCCTAGAAACAAGGATTCGCACAGTAAAACACACTGACACTCTCCCTACCTATAGTTTTCTGTCCCTAGAAAAAATGTTTTTTTAAAGCACACTATAGCACAAGGAGAATTTCCCTCACTTTCCTTCTTTGTCCCTAGAAACAAGGATTATCACAGTGAAAGAAACTGACACTCTTCCTACCTATAGTTTTCTGTCCCTAGAAAAAATGTTTTTTTAAAGCACACTATAGCACAAGGAGAATTCCCTCACTGTCCTTCCCTGTCCCTAGAAACAAGGATTCGCACAGTAAAACACACTGACACTCTCCCTACCTATAGTTTTCTGTCCCTAGAAAAAATGTTTTTTTAAAGCACACTATAGCACAAGGAGAATTCCCTCACTGTCCTTCCCTGTCCCAAGAAACAAGGATTCGCACAGTAAAACACACTGACACTCTCCCTACCTATCCTTTTCTTTCCCTAAACTAAAGGAATCCAGGTTAAGCAAGAAAAAAATAAATGTCACTGTCCCTGCCTATGCTTCTCTTTCCCTGCTCCGGAACACACTACACTAGGCCGCCGTGCTGGCGGCCTTTTATAGTGTGGGGCGTGTACTAAACACCCTCAGCAATAATTGGCCACAGGCATCCTGCCTGTGGCCAATCATTGCTCTCCTCGCTGCCGGCGCTGTGATTGGCCAAGCATGCGGGGTCACAGTGCATGCTTGGCCAATCACAGCGCCTGGATGACACTGCGATGGCGTAGTGCATTGTGGGCCGTTTGCGTCACTCGAATTTGGCGCGAACGGCCCAAATTGTTCGATCTTCGTCGAACGATCGAACAGCCGATGTTCGAGTCGAACGTATGTTCGACTCGAACACGAAGCTCATCCCTACTGACCACCTAGACCAGGGGTCTCCAAACTGCAGCCGGGGGGGTGGGGGGGGGGGTGGATGTGGCCCTTTGTTTGCCTTTATCATGCTATTGGGACACTATTTCTCCCACTGATAAAAGGCACTACTCCTACACCAACAATGGGGTGCAATTCCTACCACTGACCCCAGCAATGGGGCACTATTCCTACCAATGACTCCAACTATGGTTCAATATTCCAAACAATAATCCCAAGGATGGGGCACTATTCCTACCAATGACCTCAACATTGGGTCAATATTCCTACCAATAATCCCAAGGATGTAGCACTATTCCTACCAATGACCCCAACAATGGGGCACTATTCCTACCAATGACCCCAACTATGGGTCGATATTCCTACCAATAATCCCAAGGATGGGGCACTATTCCTACCAATGACCCCAACAATGGGGAGCTATTCCTCCCACTGGCACCAACTGCATGGAACTATTCCTCCCACTGACATCCATGATGGGGCACACTTTCTTCCCCTAATACAAATAATGGGGCACTATTCCTCCCACTGACACCAATGATGGAGCACTATTCCTCCCAAAAATACCAATGCTGGGGTGTTTTCTTCTCACAATGACCAGAGTCCAGCCCCCTCAAAGTCTGAAGAACAGTAAACTGGCCCTTTTTTCAGAAAGCTTTGTGACCCCTGAGTTACTCAGTTTGTCTTGATAATTACAACCATTGGATTTTAATGTATAATATACAGTACAGTGGAACCTCGGATTGCAAGTAACGCGGTAAACGAGCGTTTCGCAATACAAGCACTGTATTTTTAAAAATCCTGACTCGGTTTGCGAGTGTTGTCTCACAATACGAGTAGAATTCAAGCCACAGAGGTGTGCAGTACCGCGTTTGGCCTGAGGTGGGGGGGCGCCAGAGCCGAACGGCACCAATCAATGCGGAACTAATTATTTTCGTTTCCATTGACTTCAATGGGGAAACTCGCTTTGATATGCGAGTACTTTGGATTACGAGCATTCTCCTGGAACGGATTATGCTCGTAATCTGAGATTCCAATGTATATAGATATATAGTCCCTAAGAATTAATGTATAACTAAAGGCAAAACTTTTTATATAATTTTGGATAGAGTAAGGGAGGGTTATAATCCATATCATTTTTTAGGGGGAGATTTCCCTTCACTTCCTGTGCAATAGCCAAAACAGAAAGTGAGAAAAATCCCTCCAAAAGCAGGGAATTCCTGGTTGTTACCAGAACTAATGTCTCCATTGGAATATTTCCCCTCTATTCCTGTTCTGGTACAAACACCAAATGTGGGATTTTCTTTTACTCTTGGTGATAATAGTAAACAGGACAAACAGAGAGGGGGGAATTTTACTGCAGGTACATGTCAGTGGCGGTGCATCCATAAAGGGCGCAGTAGCGCCGCCCCCCCTCTCCTGTCACCACTCTAATCACCATAGATAGAGTCATGCATTGCATGACTCTATCTATGGTCACCACTGACACCTCCTATTCAGGTGTCCGGCCCATTTTCGAGCGCCGAGCGCCAGAATTACAGTGGCGGGGGTGTTTTTTGGAAGCACCTGATTAGAGTCAGGCCATAGGCTCTAATAGGTGCCCAAAAATGTGAATAGCGGGCGGAACTCTATGCGTTCGCTATTCACTCAGCTGTGTGTTTGCAAAGCAAAGGAATTTGCTTTGCTAACACTGAACCGCCTCTCAGCCAATCAGGTGCTCGGGTCTGTGTTACCTGTCACCTGATAGGCGTCCAATCACAGCGCCTGTCGTTTCAGCCAATCAGGCATCCAATCATAGGAGAGGACGAGAGGAGAAGCGGGCGGGAGAACAGAAGGCATCGAGGAAGAAATGGAGGACACCGGACACCGCCGTCAGCCGCTGCCCACCCGAGACAAGGTAAGTGCCAGGCAGACGGTGGGTGGGGGTACAGTGGCAGCACTTGGGGCACAGTGGCAGCATTTAATGGGCAACATTTGGGGCACAGTGGCAACATTTTGGGCACAGTGGCCGCACTTGGGGCACAGTGGCAGCATTTGAAGCACAGTGGCAGCATTTGGGGCACAGTGGCAGCGTTTGATGGGCACAGTGGCAGAGTTTGATGGGCAAAGTGGCTGCGTTTGATGGGCACAGTGGCAGCGTTTGATGGCACAGTGGCTGCATTTTATGGCACAGTGGCAGCATCTGATGGTCAAAGTGGCTGCGTTTGATTGGCACAGTGGCAGGGTTTGATGGCACAGTGGCTGCGTTTTATGGGCACAGTGGCTGCGTTTTATGGGCACAGTGTCTGCGTTTGATGGCACAGTGGCTGCAATTGATGGGGGGTTTTTTTCAGAATTTTTCAGTTCGTTTACCCCCCCCAAAAAATTTGGAGCACCAGCCGCCACTGGTACATGTACTGTATATTAGATTTCAGGTAACAATTATCCACCCGAGATTGTTTGATGAATGTCACATTTACTGCTTTATGAATGTACCCCTTTGTGTGAAAAATCCTGGCTTTCTTTTCCTAATATTTCACCCACTGTCCTATCTTTGAAGTGTCCAATGGAAATGGATTTACAGTCTGGAGTGCTTCAGACATACTTTTACTATTTGTATGATTTACAGTAGTAAGCTGCTACAGCTGTGGCAAGATCACTTGTCCATGATATGCAAACACTTAATTGCACTAGAGATGGTATTAAAAACCTCCTCCAGATCAGCAATTGTAGACTGGTCTATTAGCTGCATCTGTTCCTGGAATGGCGCTCCCTCTCTCTCCCGCTCTCCCTTACTCAGCATGTTGCCGGACTCACTCGCTTACAGAATGATGAATAAGCTGACGATGGAACAGGTTGCAGAATATCACTGTATTGCCCAGCAGGCGCTAGTGTTTTTAATTATGGAACTCTATTTTTGTTACTTCGATCACAAATCAGATTTCAGTCTTGCTTGAAGAGTCCTGGGGCCATGGAGAAATCTGAGAAGTCTAATTTTCAGTATTATATGGACCATTGATCTACTCTATACATACAAAGCTAGCATAAGAAAAGACAATTTCTGAAAATTTCAGTTGTTTCAAGTGACCATGTCAGAGGTCCTAAAAGAAGGTGACCTTCAAAGAAGTTTATATTCACCTCTCTGATGGCCCATGTCCCCTACCTTCCCTACATACAGTTCCAGAGCCTCTGTTTGCCTCTATGGCATTCAACACTTATGGGAGCTTCGACAGTCTGTGGCTCCCACATGCTGTGGTAGCACCCTCCGACTATTCTTTTCTTTGGTGGCCCATGTTTTCTATCTTCTCTCCAACTTGGTGCCTCTGTTAAACTCTATGACGTTCACCACTTGTGTGAGTATTGTAAGCATGTGGTCCCCACCATGTGCTGTCGCTCCATCCTCTGACTTTTTGCTTGTCCTGTGGTCAGTGTTTCAACACTTATTGGAGTGTCGAAAGTCTGTGGTCTCCACCACATGCTGTGGTTCCATCATCTGACTATTCACTTCTATGGTAGTCCATGTCTTCTATGTTCCCCCCAATATAGAGCCTCTTTTTGCCTCTATGGCATTTAAAACTTACAGGAGTGTCAAAAGCCTGTGGCCCCAGCCACACTGTGGTTCCATCCTCTAACTATTCATTTATTCTCCAGCCAATGTTTTTTTACCTTCCCTTTATCCCAGAGCCTCTTTTAGTGTATATGACAGATTTTCCCAATCTTTTCAACACAGAGGAACCCTTGAAATATTTTTTTGGTCTCAGGGAACCCCTGCTAAAATCTACTATATCTACAACTCATGATACATTACTGAGATTGTCACTGGGAAGAATGCTCCTTACACTTGTGGTCATTTGGAAAAATTCCCCCCTTACAGATAGCTGAAAAGATTAATAGTGAGAGGCAAAAATTGCTCATCGTTCAGGGAACCCCTAGCAACCTCTGGAGGAACCCTAGGGTTCCATGGAACCTTGGTTTAGAAACCCTGCTCTTTGGCATTCAACACGTATAGAAGCATCAAAAGCCTCTGGCCCAAAATATATGCTGTGGTTCTATCCTCTGACTATCTTATTCTCTAGCGGCCCATGTCTTCTACTTTTCCTCTGTCCCAGAGCCTCTGTGAGCCTCTAAGGCATTCAACACTTACAGGAGTGTTTAAAGCCTGTGGCCCCTACTATGTGCTGTGGTTCCATCCTCCAACTATTTACTTCTCTGGTGGCCCATGTCTTTCACATTCCCTCCATTCCAGAGCCTGTGATAGCCTTTGTCAAAAGCCTGTGGCTACCACCGCTTGCTGTGGTTCCATCCTCTGACTTGTTACTGCTAAGTCCTCCAGTTATGTAGGGGTTAGAGGACACAGGTATCTCTGAAGCATTGAATGCCGAAGAGGCTGATGGTGGCTGCAGCACTGGAATGGAGGGGAGGAAGGGGACACAGGTCGGCTTGCATGACACCTTCCTAAATTTTTGCATGTTATTCTGAAAAGCCAATATAAAAAGGAAAAGTAGTAGTAAGAAAATCCACTTGTGGTTTTAAACAATCATTTTTTTGAGTGTTAATTCTTTGTAGTCTGCATGGCAGGGGTGTGTGCTTTGCCTACAAGCTTTGTCCTGAAAGGCATCCCTCTTACCCATGTCATAAATTTGGGAGGTAAACAGTTTTTTTTAAATATGGAACAGCAAAGAGGAGACGAGACTATAGCGGTGCCTTTTAAATTGAAAATCAAACACAATGGAAAACCCATGTATCTTTTAGTAAAAAATATACAAAGATTTTATTAATTATTTATACAAAAGTCAATAAAATAAGAACATGATCACTGAATAAATTTGCAGTAGGGTGATTCCAAAGATGGTGGTTGCATCAAATGAGGGCTGAGAAATTCATACAGGTCCCAACATGTTTCGCCCTTGGGGCTTCGTCAGGGGAGGTATGTCTCAGCGGTTTATACAGTAACCAACTAATAAATGTTTTTTAAATATCTTTTTTTTTTTTTTAAAGTTGTCTTCTAATGTTTTGTACTAGCTAACGTTATCAGACTAAGCACATCTTATATCCTTTTGTCCAAATGGGGTTTTCATGTTTACGTAGGTTTACTTCGGGTACTCAGGTTTCCCGAAACAGTCCAAAGACATGCTGGTAGATCCATTGGCTCCTGTCTACACTCTGCATTCCAGTCCCAGGTAAAGCAATTGGGCAGGGTTGAGGAAAGACCTGGTGACCTATCTTGTGTAGCACACGGATCCTTTTCCCCCTCTTACCTTCTCAAGCAGGGGGATAAGACACAGCATGCCACATGCCCGTGTCCTCTAGATTATAAAGGTCAGGCGGTGTTACATACTTGGGTCCCGCAGCGAGTTGCTTCCTTCTTCTGGTTCTCCCCTCTATGTTTACAGAGGCGAGTCTTTGTCTTTCCCAAATTAGGTCAATGTCCTACACAACATATCAACTCCAACGTGAGTTTATTTTATCTTGCTTTCAGGAACCAGAGAGTTGAAGTGAGAAAAAGGTTAGCAGATAGAAATGGTATCAGGCACACTCTTGGCTTCGATACCACTCGATCCCGAGTGGGTACAGCTCACCCGTATAGTCACTCAATAGCACTAGCAGCTGGGGTGATGCTGGAACAATGACTCACTCCCCTCCAAGGACCAAGTCAAGGAGATCCCTCCTGAACTTTCAACACTCTGCAGAGTGAAGTAAAGAAATCTTTCCCTCCGACAGGTCACCAGGCCTTTCCTAAAACAGCAATACTTTATTACTTGCCCCCTTGTTACGGGATTGATCCTCCCCTAGTTTCCTCTGTATCAGAGTGGTTACCCTCACGCGGGTTCCCTGGGACTCCTCTTTGGTTGTAGACCCAGCCAAAGGTACTGGGCCTACCTGGAACTCTGTAGCCTAGGGCTGAAGGTGCCCGAGACTCCTCGATCAAGATGGGGCGCACCCCCCTCTGAGGGGTAGCTCCCTCCGGGCATGGGCCCCGGGAATTGGCTTTCCGTGTAATGGCGTCTGCCCCTTATATATCCTCTCCCGGCATGCACAGCAGGCCAGAACCTGAGAGAGGACATCCAATACCTACTCCATCACCTGTGGTTCAACCCCGGGTATAGGTGACAGCACCACCTATACGCCCAAAGGGGAACTGCACGCCAGGTGACACAGCAGTAAGGCAGAGTCCAAATAATTAAGAGACCCGAGCCAACTATTGCTCTGGTCACCCCTAAATTTAGGTATAGCTGGGTTAAATTTGGGGACCCCGCTACACTTGTAAAAAAAAATTGCCAAAAGAATTCCATGGGAAAGGCTTTCAAGCATATCGGATATGGTGCCCAGAGAGCTGACCCAGAGAATAGCCGAGAGTCGGATATGACTGAATAGATATTTACATACATATCCATTTGTAGAATAACATTGCACCTTCTAAACAACTAAAAAGAAGTTGAATAAAAAAGGTGACAGAATTATCTGAGAGGTCGCATGTTAAGCTTGCACTAAGCCCCTTTACCCCATAGTCAACAATACCCAAGGAGACATGCTCATTAGTTTTCCAGACTAGGGGGTGATATAGCTCAGTAGCCGCATGAACAAGAACAAAAGAATGTAAAACCTTATGTGTTACATGTATAAAAATCATCCTCGGGATCTGCTAAAAATTAAGTCCTCAGTTTTATTCTGTATATAGTAGTCTAAAAAAGTGCACAGCTGTACATATGCAGAGACATATATGATGACATTTCTGGATCTATAAATTATATGTAGGAACATTCTCTAGATATAAATTAAAAGGGAGGATTGAAAACACTCGCTTTCTTTACTTTTGATGGCTTGAGGAAACTCCCCATTTCCTTGGCACCTGGCATGCACTTTTACTAATATATTGCTTTACATATGTTTAAAGTCCTGGTCATCTGCTATGGATTTGTTGTTAATAATTTGCACATTTGTTTTTTTTTTTATGTGTGCATGGTGTAATTGTAGCCATGCTGAGTGGTCTCACCCTAAAGTGTACCTGTTACTTAAAGGCAAACTATATGTACAGTATATATATATATATATATATATATATATATATATATATATATACACACACACACAGTATCTCACAAAAGTAAGTACACCCCTCACATTTTTGAAAATATTTTATTCTATCTTTTCATGTGACAACACTGAAGAAATGACACTTTGCTACAATGTAAAGTAGTGAGTGTACAGCTTGTATAACAGTGTAAATTTGCTGTCCCCTCAAAATAACTCAACACACAGCCATTAATGTCTAAACCGCTGGCAACAAAAGTGAGTACACCCCTAAGGGAAAATGTCCATATTGGGCCCAAAGTATCAATATTTTGTGTGGCCGCCAATTATTTTCCAGCACTGCCTTAACCCTCTTGGGCATGGAGGTCACCAGGCTTCACAGGTTGTCACTGGAGTCCTCTTCCCCTCCTCCATGATGACATCACAGAGTTGGTGGATGTTAGAGATCTTGCGCTCCTCCACCTTCCGTTTGAGGAGCCCCACAGATGATCAATAGTGTTTAGGTCTGGAGACATGCTTGGCCAGTTCATCACCTTTACCCTCAGCTTCCTTAGCAAGGCAGTGGTCGTTTTGGAGGTGTGTTTGGGGTCGTTATGTTGGAATACTGCCCTGCGGCCCAGTCTCTGAAGGGAGGGGGTCATGCTCTGCTTCAGTATGTCACAGTACATGTTGGCATCCATGGTTCCCTCAATGAACTGTATCTCCCCAGTGCCGGCAGCACTCATGCAGCCCCAGACCATGACACTCCCACCACCATGCTTGACTGTAGGCAAGACACACTTGTCTTTGTACTCCTCACCTGGTTGCCGCCACACACGCTTCACACCATCTGACACCAAATACGTTTATCTTGGTCTCATCAGACCACAGGACATGGTTCCAGTAATCCATGTCCTTAGTCTGCTTGTCTTCAGCAAACTGTTTGCAGGGTTTCTTGTGCATCATCTTTAGAAGAGGCTTCCTTCTGGGACGACAGCCATGCAGACCAATTTGTTGCAGTGTGCTACGTATGGTCTGAGCACTGACAGGCTGACCCCCCACCCCTTCAACCTCTGCAGCAATGCTGGCAGCACTCATACGTCTATTTCCCAAAGACAACCTCTGGATATGACGCTGAGCATGTGCAGTCAACTTCTTTGGTCGACCATGGCGGGGCCTGTTCTGAGTGGAACCTGTCCTGTTAAACTGCTGTATGGTCTTGGCCACCGTGCTGCAGCTCAGTTTCAGGGTCTTGGCAATCTTCTTATAGCCTAGGCCATCTTTATGTAGAGCAACAATTATTTTTTTCAGATCCTCAGAGAGGTTTTTGCCATGAGGTGCCATGTAGAACTTCCAGTGACCAGTATGAGAGTGTGAGAGCGATAACACCAAATTTAATACACCTGCTCCCCATTCATACCTGTGACCTTGTAACACTAACGAGTCACATGACACTGGGGAGGGAAAATGGCTAATTAGGCCCAATTTGGGGTGTACTCGCTTTTGTTGCCAGCGGTTTAGACTTTAGACATTAATGGCTGTGTGTTGAGTTATTCTGAGGGGACAGCAAATTTACACTGTTATACAAGCTGTACACTCACTACTTTACATTGGAGCAAAGTGTCATTTCTTCAGTGTTGTCACATGAAAAGATATAATAAAATATTTACAAAAATGTGAGGAGTGTACTCACTTTTGTGAGATACTGTGTGTATATATATATATATATATATATATACACATACATACACACACACACATAATCTTTTCAATGGGGAAATTAGAATATCATCATCTGCAAATTAAACAATAATTACACTATATGGACATGTGAACACCTGACTATTATACCTGATTGAGTTTAAGTGTCTCCAGTGAAGGTAAGTATTAATGCTACAAAAAGACATTCTAGACAATTGTGTGCTTCCAAACTTGTGACAACAGTTTGGGGAAGGTTCCATTTTCTGTTCCAGTACGACTGTGCCCCTTTCTACAAAGCCGGCTCCATAAGGACATGGTTTGATGAGTTTGGTGTGGAGGAACTCAAGTGGCACAAAGTTCTGACTTCACCTACTGAACACCTTTGGGATCGTCTGGAATGTGGAATGCGAGCCAACTCTTCTCTTCCCACATCAGTACCTCACCTAACAAATACTTTTTTGGCTGAATTGGGTACAAATTCCACAGACGCAATCCAAAATCTTGTGGGAAGCCTTTCCAGAAGGGTGGAGGCTGTTATAGCTGCAAAGTGGGAACCAACTCCATCTGAATGTCCATAAGTTTGGAATGGGATGTTCAATAAACTCATGCAGATGTTATGCCACAAACTTTTGCTTTATAGTATATATGATATTTTATAGTGTGGAAAACTCTACCTTAATATATTCAGCTAAAAAAAATGAGCTCAACCACTTCCTCTGGTTTAGACTGTCTACACCAGTGGTTCTCTTTTCAGTTGTTTTATTAAGTTTATAACATCAAAACATAAAGTTATATGACAAAAACATAATAGACATCTGAATCGTCACTAGGAAATGCATTAGTACAGGTAGGTAGGTAGGTATCGTAAAGGAATCACCATATTGTAAGTTAAGTGACAACTGAAGCCATGGTCTCCTTCTTGGTAATGGTGCCACTGTTACACTCCCGGTACCCCTTAAAGGGAGCCAACTGTGCCATGGAGTGCAGAGCCGCACCCTCTATAATGCTTCAACCACGACCATATGACTGATTTAAACTGACTTATCAATTTTTTCCGTATGACAACTCAAACTAGAACGTAAATTAAACAAAAATAATAACATGTAACATGTACCAAACAAATATGTGGATGACCAATAACAAGCCACTAGTCGTCACTTGGGAAATTCGCTGTCCATGAATCCCAGCAAGATTTGAATTTGGGTAGGTTATGGTTTCTTACAGCAAAATACTTTTCATACGTATACCCAGGGCCGCCATCAGGAATTTTGGGGCCCCTTACACAGCTTCAGGCATGGGCCCCCCTGGAGCAGAGGAGAACCGGGGGGAGCTGCCGCTGCGAGCTGAGAAGCAGGGGGTTTGGGTGCTGACGAACACAAAAAAAAGCAAAAGAACAAAAAAAAGGGGGGTTGCCATCTGGGGCCCTGGGAACCTCTGGGCCCCTTACAAAAGATAAAAAAAAAATATATGAAAAAAAATAATAAAAAGAAAAATAGTAATTTTTATAAATAAAAAAAAAAAGGGGAGGTTTCCATCCGGGGCTCTGGGGACCTCTGGGCCCCTTACAAAAAAAAAAACAAAAAAAAAAATTAATAAAATGAATAAATGAAAAAAAATAATAATAAAAAATTAATAATAAAAAAAAATTATATTTTTTTTAAAAAAAGGCGGGGTTGACATTCAGGGCCCTGGGGAACTCTGGGCCCCTTACAAAAAAAAAAAAAAAGGGGGGGCCATCTGGGCCCCTGGGACCTCCGGGCCCCTTATAGGTGTACTGCCTGTACCCCCCCGATGGCGGCCCTGCGTATACCACACCAGTGGTTCTCAACATTATTAAGACCACTGCCCAGTAACTTCTTTCAATCCTTTCATGCCTTAGCAGTATAAAAAACTGTTTATACTCACAATAAAAATATGTATTGAAATGCAGGAAGGCTCTGGATGGGGCTGGGTGTCACTACAAGAGGATGTGGTTTTTGGAGGGGGTAAGGGGACTCTGCGGTTACTGGGGGCAGCCAGGAGGAACTGTGTGGGATGGGGTCTCTGAAGGAGACTAGGGGGTCTAGTAGGCTAGGGACTTTGCAGGGACACTGTGGGAAACTGGAAGGCACTACAGGGACTAGGGTGCATTGTGGTATACTGTTAAAGACTGTGGGACTATAAGGCACTGAGGGGGTCAGTAACAAGCGAAGGGGCACTGCACACTCCGACCGTGTGTGGGCCCCATCTGACTTTTTTCCGTCAGAGTTTAGAAATAGAACATGTTTTATTTTATTTCCGATGGAAAAAAATCCTATGGGAAAATTCCGATCGTCTGTGTGGAACTCCGTCGGAGAAAAATCCAAGCATGCTCAGAATCAAGTCGACGCATGCTCGGAAGCATTGAACTTTGTTTTTCTCGGCTCGTCATAGTGTTGTACGTCACCGCGTTCTTGACGGTTGGAATTTTGTCTAACAGTGTGTATGCAAGACTGATGGAAGACAGCTTGATCGGAATTCCGACGGAAAATTCCATCGGATTTTATCCCATCGGAAATTCAGATTGTGTGTACAGGGCATGAGAGGTTAAGCAGGACTTTGGAGGCTAAGAGCTTTAAGGGGGCCTGGGGTAACAGTGGAAGGTTGATTTCAGGGGCACCGTGACCCGCTATGGAAGGCTGGGTGGCACTGTGGCAGGTTAGGTGATCTGCAGCTAGTTGGAGGCCCTGGAGGAGGGAGGCCATCATCTGGCAGTGAGCCACAGCCCAGTGGTTGAGAGCCACTGGCCTACACAACCTGTTGATGCCTAATGTCATGTCTACTTTTCGAGTGGGGACACTAGTTCTTAGGGCCTGGGGGGGGGGGGGAGGCATTGGATTCCCTTAATTTGCATAGATTTCCTCTCACTTCCTGTTTGGCTATGGGGCAGGAAGTGAAGGGAAATCTCTGCGATGGGACAGGGATGGTAAAAAATAAACGGACAGGGGCTATAGTCCTCCCTTACTCTATCCAAAATGAAAAAAAAGTGTTGCCTATAGTTCTACTTTAAGCACAAATTTCTGATAATTTTATGGAGAGGACTAAGAAGAAATAACCATGCCAATGGTGCAGCAGAAAACATATAGCACAGTGAGGAAGGTTTGTGGTCCAGGACAATAGGACATTCAAAATTAGAAGCAGCTTGCGTTACACTAACAGTGTAGCGCAAGCTGGCGGGGACTCTTTCTGTGCTGCCCCCCTGCAAAGTGCTGCCCTAGGCCTGGGCCTTGTTGGCCTAGGCCAGGATACAGCGTTGACCTTATGGATATTACCTGTCTTTCCGTGAGATCCAGGTTTACGGCTATTTCATATCGCCTCAACCTCGTCAGGTAGTTGTGGTGGGCAAACTCGGCCTCCAGTTCCCTTATCTGCTCTTTGGTAAATGCCGTCCGCTCTTTCCGAGGTTTACTGTTTACATCGGATTTGTAGCTTCCCTCCTGGGAATCTGTCAAAAAAAAAAAAAAAAAACATTTGTATGTGTGTATTTTCCTGCAAAACATGTTTTCAAATCAAACACAGATGTTTAAGTTGGCGTTAGTATGGAATAACTATATATATATATATATATATATATATATATATATATATATATATATATATATATATATATATTTTTATTAAAAACACATGAATGTTATCCAAAGTAAATAATAAAAACAAATGCAATATTAATCCTGGATTTTTAGGGCTCCTAAATTGAAGGTACCCACATACCGAATATACTCGAGTATAAGTCGACCCGAATATAAGCCGAGGCACCTAATTTTACCACAAAAAACTGGGAAAACGTATTGACTTGAGTATAAGCCTAGGGTGTCCATCTGCATGCCTCACTGTGCCTCACTTTGCCTCACTGTGTCCATGTGCATGCCTCACTGTGTCCATGACTAGACTGATGTTTAACATGGGAGTCTATGGAAGGGGTTCCCGGGTTTGAAAAATCGGTGCTCCCCGGCCGTAGGTCCCCTAAACAACAATCTTTGCACACTTGTAGAGGAGAAATGGGGCTACATGTGTGCCAGGTTTAGGCTCCAGGGGACCTACGGCCGGCCGGTATCGGGTCCCCAAATTTACCAGAGAAATGACCATTTAACATTGGAGTCTATGGAAGGGGTGTCTGGCTTTGAAAAATCGGTGCTCCCCGGCCGTAGGTCCCCCGGACAACAAACTTTGCACACTTGTAGGGGAAGAGGGGGGCTACATGTGTGCTATGTTTGGGGTCCAGGGGACCTACAGCCGGCCGGTATTAGGTCCCCAAAATCCGGGAGATCAGGCACAAAAAGGTGACTCGAGTATAAGCCGAGGGGGGCATTTTCAGCACAAAAGAATGTGCTGGAAAAACTCGGCTTATACTCGAGTATATACGGCATATTGATTCAATAGAGAGGATTTCAGTGTTTTCCAATGTCTGGGTGTGACCAGTTGGAATTATTACACTGAATGGCAACTAATGAACAATTAAGTCAACACACTGAAAATGTCCATTTACTTAGCATTAACAACAACCATTGCTGACTTTCTCAAAATGATAGTAATCCAACTGAATGTTGATCGTCCGGCTCTAAAACAAAATCTAACATTTATTTGCTCCCGCCTCTTTTTCTTTTTTTTTTTGCACAATGTTTTTTATTAAAGTTTTAAAGTGTACAAAAAAAGAAACCTGCGACTGCAGGAGGAGCATAACAAATCAAGTAATCACATGGGGTTTGCCTCGCAGGGCAGTAGGGTTTCCACATACATCATTTCTCAATACAAAGTTCTGAAGGTAAGTTAAAGTGATACTAAAAGGTTTGATTTTTTTTCTTCTTCTTAAATAACAAACATGTCATACTTACCTTCATTGTGCAGTTCGTTTTGCACAGAGTGGCCCCGAACATCCTCTTCTGGGGTCCCATGGCGGCTCTCTTGGCTCCTTCCCACATAAGATAACCCCCTCTGGGAAGCGCTCTCCCAAGGGGGTTACCTTGCAGGCACGCTCCCGTAAGGGTGACCACATGTCCCGGATTGCCCGGGACAGTCCCGCATTTTGCAGGTCTGTCCCGGGCACATTCATTCCAGGACAATACAGTGTCCCGGAATGAAACTGACACAGCCACCCCCCCCCCCCCCCCGGGCCAATCTGATGCCCCCAAAAAAGGCCGCCACATCACCGCCTTACTCACTGACAGTACTTGTCCTGGCCTGGAGGAGCACAATCCCCGCCCCCTGCTTGTGATTGGTGAAATCATAAATCCCGCCTCTTGTGTCCAAACACAGTGCTGTGATTCGTTACAGCACAAGCTGATTTTTGGGAAGGGAGGGTGTCCCTGAATGGTAGTTTGGAAATGTGGTCACCCTAGCTCCCGTGTCCAGCATTCAGCGTCCGTAGCCGCCGAATGCAGGACTCGGCGCTGCCCCCCGGCGCCCCCGCGTCATTGGATTTGATTGACAGCAGCGGGAGCCAATGGCTGCGCTGCTATCAATCTATCCAATGAAGAGCCGAGAACCCGTGGAGAGAGCGATGGCAGGATCGCGCCCATGGAAATTCGAGGCTCAGGTAAGTAAAACGGAGGGGGAGGGGCTGGAGGGCCGGACACGGCAAGGTGTTTTTTCACCTTGATGCATAGGATGCATTTAGGTGAAAAAACACGAAGGTTTACAACCCCTTTAACCCCCGTACACACGATCGGATTTTCCGACGGGAAATGTGTGATGACAGGCTGTTGTCGGAAAATCCGACCATTAGTATGCTCCATCGGACAATTGTTGTCGGATTTTCTATGGACAAATGTGGGATAGCGTGCTTTAAAAGTGTCCGCCAACAAATCGTATTATCTGATCGTGTGTACAGAAGTCCATCGGACAAAACTCCAAAGTACAAACACGCATGCTCAGAGGCAATGCTCACCATAACACAACATTAGCAGAAGTTGCCCAAAGGGTGGCGCTAAAGAGCTGAAAAACCACATAGTTTCGTGTTTGTTGGCCGACAATTCTTTGCCGTTTGTATGCAATACAAGTTCCTGGCCAACTCCCTTCGGACAAAAGTCCTACAAAAGTCCTACGCTTTGTCCGATAAAAATCCGATCGTGTGTACCAGGCTTTACAGTCTATCCAAGGTTTCCAAGCTTTCTCAAAAGACTTCAATGAATCCCTTCTAAAGCCTCGTACACACAATGGGATTTTCCGCAGACAAAGCGTCAGACTTTTGTCCGAAGGGCCGTGTGCCTGGACTTTGTCTTGCATACAAACGGCACACAATTGTCGGCCAACAAACATGAACGTAGTGACGTACTACATGTTTTTTCAGCTCTTTAGCGCCACCCTTTGGGCAACTTCTGCTAATGTTGTGTTGGGTGAGCATTGCTTCCGAGCATGCGTGTTTGTACTTTGAACTTTTGTCCGATGGACTTGTGTACACACGATCGGAAAATCCGACAACAGACCGTTGTCTAGGTAAAATTTTAAAGCCTGCTATCCAACATTTGTCCGCGGAAAATCAGAAAACAATTGTCCGATGGAACGTACAAACGGTCGGATTTTTCACCAACAGGCTGTCAAAACACAATTCCCATCGGAAAATCAGATTGTGTGTATGAGGCTTAAGAGCTATTAGTCTTTCAAAGGTATAGTGGGGTTGACCAATAGATATGACCTCTGACAGACTGGGTGCCAGCTCTCCTTCACTTATTTTTTTTAACAATCCCCTTACATACCTAAGGTTTAGGTCCACAGTACCCTATGCTCTGAAAAGAGAATCGCAGTGGATCCCCTTTAAGCGTTCAGGAGGTGATCATGCCACCTTCTGAATGCCGAATGGCAATTTATGGTGGGGCTAATGCAGTGTGGCCCCATTGGCTTGCATGGCCAAGTTTGACAGGTGTTGCCACCTGTCAACTTGGCATGCGATAATAAACTATCCCCTGCCGCGATGCAGAGCATTGTGGCCACTGCCTGTGAACAGCCTCCTCCAGCTATATTTTACACTTAAAGTGGAATTTCACTCTCCCAATCAACATTGATTGTTTTCAATTTTTATGCTACTAGCATTAGTAAAAGATAGGAAAGTATATCATATTTACTAGATTTAAGCTTTTTTTTTACCTTCTTACTTTCTTAGTTACTTCCTGGCTTCTTGCCTAGGCAAATTATATCATACATCCAGGGGCATATTTACCATGAGGCAAACAAGGCGTTTGCCTGGGGCGGCAGTTTTTAGGGGGGGGCGGCGCCTGTACCGGTGTCAGGGAAATGGCAGTGAAGACAATGGCAGAAGTGTCAGCAACAGGCGCTATCGGTCCTTCCCCGCGTCCTCATGCACGGTAGAATGGCAGTTCGGCACATGGGGGAGCGCGATGGAACGGGACAGCTCATGCGCGATGGAACGGGATGGCGCGTGCGTGGTGGCAGAGTGTGACAGATGCAATTCCCTGCTGTCCTATAAAAGGCTGCCCATGTTCTTTCCTAATTGCTGGATTATCTCCTGTTCTTGAACCTGCATCTTGCTCCCTTGTGATTCCTGTTGTGACCCGGCTTGCTCTCTGACCTGCACTGATCTCTTCTCCTGGCACTGATCCCTGGCTTGTTCTACTGACCTTTGTTTGGCTTGCTCAGTGTATGACCCCGGCTTATCTCACAGACTTTGCTACTGCCTGATCACCTGTGTATGACCCCGGCTTATCTCACAGACTTTGCTACTGCCTGATCACCTGTGTATGACCCCGGCTTATCTCACAGACTTTGCTACTGCCTGATCACCTGTGTATGACCCCGGCTTATCTCACAGACTTTGCTACTGCCTGATCACCTGTGTATGACCCCGGCTTATCTCACAGACTTTGCTACTGCCTGATCACCTGTGTATGACCCCGGCTTATCTCACAGACTTTGCTACTGCCTGATCACCTGTGTATGACCCCGGCTTATCTCACAGACTTTGCTACTGCCTGATCACCTGTGTATGACCCCGGCTTATCTCACAGACTTTGCTACTGCCTGATCACCTGTGTATGACCCCGGCTTATCTCACAGACTTTGCTACTGCCTGATCACCTGTGTATGACCCCGGCTTATCTCACAGACTTTGCTACTGCCTGATCACCTGTGTATGATCCCGGCTTATCTCACAGACTTTGCTACTGCCTGATCACCTGTGTATGATCCCGGCTTATCTCACAGACTTTGCTACTGCCTGATCACCTGTGTATGATCCCGGCTTATCTCACAGACTTTGCTACTGCCTGATCACCTGTGTATGACCCCGGCTTATCTCACAGACTTTGCTACTGCCTGATCACCTGTGTATGACCCCGGCTTATCTCACAGACTTTGCTACTGCCTGATCACCTGTGTATGACCCCGGCTTATCTCACAGACTTTGCTACTGCCTGATCACCTGTGTATGACCCCGGCTTATCTCACAGACTTTGCTACTGCCTGTTCACCTGTGTATGACCCCGGCTTATCTCACAGACTTTGCTACTGCCTGATCACCTGTGTATGACCCCGGCTTATCTCACAGACTTTGCTACTGCCTGATCACCTGTGTATGACCCCGGCTTATCTCACAGACTTTGCTACTGCCTGATCACCTGTGTATGACCCCGGCTTATCTCACAGACTTTGCTACTGCCTGATCACCTGTGTATGACCCCGGCTTATCTCACAGACTTTGCTACTGCCTGTTCACCTGTGTATGACCCCGGCTTATCTCACAGACTTTGCTACTGCCTGATCACCTGTGTATGACCCCGGCTTATCTCACAGACTTTGCTACTGCCTGATCACCTGTGTATGACCCCGGCTTATCTCACAGACTTTGCTACTGCCTGATCACCTGTGTATGACCCCGGCTTGTCTCACAGACTTTGCTACTGCCTGATCACCTGTGTATGACCCCGGCTTATCTCACAGACTTTGCTACTGCCTGATCACCTGTGTATGACCCCGGCTTATCTCACAGACTTTGCTACTGCCTGATCACCTGTGTATGACCCCGGCTTATCTCACAGACTTTGCTACTGCCTGATCACCTGTGTATGACCCCGGCTTATCTCACAGACTTTGCTACTGCCTGATCACCTGTGTATGACCCCGGCTTATCTCACAGACTTTGCTACTGCCTGATCACCTGTGTATGACCCCGGCTTATCTCACAGACTTTGCTACTGCCTGATCACCTGTGTATGACCCCGGCTTATCTCACAGACTTTGCTACTGCCTGATCACCTGTGTATGACCCCGGCTTATCTCACAGACTTTGCTACTGCCTGATCACCTGTGTATGATCCCGGCTTATCTCACAGACTTTGCTACTGCCTGATCACCTGTGTATGATCCCGGCTTATCTCACAGACTTTGCTACTGCCTGATCACCTGTGTATGACCCCGGCTTATCTCACAGACTTTGCTACTGCCTGATCACCTGTGTATGACCCCGGCTTATCTCACAGACTTTGCTACTGCCTGATCACCTGTGTATGACCCCGGCTTATCTCACAGACTTTGCTACTGCCTGATCACCTGTGTATGACCCCGGCTTATCTCACAGACTTTGCTACTGCCTGATCACCTGTGTATGACCCCGGCTTATCTCACAGACTTTGCTACTGCCTGTTCACCTGTGTATGACCCCGGCTTATCTCACAGACTTTGCTACTGCCTGATCACCTGTGTATGACCCCGGCTTATCTCACAGACTTTGCTACTGCCTGATCACCTGTGTATGACCCCGGCTTATCTCACAGACTTTGCTACTGCCTGATCACCTGTGTATGACCCCGGCTTATCTCACAGACTTTGCTACTGCCTGATCACCTGTGTATGACCCCGGCTTATCTCACAGACTTTGCTACTGCCTGTTCACCTGTGTATGACCCCGGCTTATCTCACAGACTTTGCTACTGCCTGATCACCTGTGTATGACCCCGGCTTATCTCACAGACTTTGCTACTGCCTGATCACCTGTGTATGACCCCGGCTTATCTCACAGACTTTGCTACTGCCTGATCACCTGTGTATGACCCCGGCTTGTCTCACAGACTTTGCTACTGCCTGATCACCTGTGTATGACCCCGGCTTATCTCACAGACTTTGCTACTGCCTGATCACCTATGTATGACCCCGGCTTATCTCACAGACTTTGCTACTGCCTGATCACCTGTGTATGACCCCGGCTTATCTCACAGACTTTGCTACTGCCTGATCACCTGTGTATGACCCCGGCTTATCTCACAGACTTTGCTACTGCCTGATCACCTGTGTATGACCCCGGCTTATCTCACAGACTTTGCTACTGCCTGATCACCTGTGTATGACCCCGGCTTATCTCACAGACTTTGCTACTGCCTGATCACCTGTGTATGATCCCGGCTTATCTCACAGACTTTGCTACTGCTGATCCCGGCTTATCTCACAGACTTTGCTACTGCCTGATCACCTGTGTATGATCCCGGCTTATCTCACAGACTTTGCTACTGCCTGATCACCTGTGTATGACCCCGGCTTATCTCACAGACTTTGCTACTGCCTGATCACCTGTGTATGATCCCAGCTTATCTCACAGACTTTGCTACTGCCTGATCACCTGTGTATGACCCCGGCTGGCCTTACGGACTTCTCTATCTGCTTGATTACCTGTGTATGACCCCGGCTTATCTCACAGAGTTTGCTACTGCCTGATCACCTGTGTATGACCCCGGCTGGCCTTACGGACTTCTCTATCTGCTTGATCACCTGTGTATGACCCCGGCTGGCCTTACGGACTTCTCTATCTGCTTGATTACCTGTGCATTAACTTGGCCTGTTTCACTTCCCTTCTGCAACAGTTACCAGCCTGTGCTAATTATGGTGATTTCTGATGCCCTGTACACACGATCGGATTTCCGATGGGATAAAATCCGTTGGAATTTTCCGTCGGAATTCCGATGAAGCTGACTTCCATCAGTCTTGCCTACACACCATCAGACAAAATTCCGACCGTCCAAAGCGCGGTGACGTACAACACGTACGACGGCACTATAAATGGGAAGTTCAAATCCAATGGCGCCACCCTTTGGGCTGCTTTTGCTGATTTCGTGTTACCGCGTGTTAGTAAAAGTTTGAGATGATTTGCGCTTTTCAGCCTCGTGCTCTTCAGTCCGTTACAGCGTGACGAATGTGCTATCTCCATTACAAACGCTAGTTTTACCAGAACGAGCGCTCCCGTCTCCTAATTCAGTCTGAGCATGCGTGGGATTTTTCTCCGATGGAGTTCCTCACAGACGGTCGGAATTTCCTATCGTTTTTTTTTTCCCATCGGAAAAATTTAAAACATGTTCTATTTTTTTACACCGATGGAAAAAAGTCAGATGGGGCCCATACACAATGTTTTTTTCCGATGAAAAACGATCGTGTGTACAGGGCATGAGGGTGAAATGGGCTTGAAATAGCTCCCAAGGGTCACAAAAGTTGCTTTTACCTATCTTGCACCTATTCTAAAGCCGTGTACACACGATCGGTTTTACCGATGAAAACAGTCTGATGAACTTTTTTCATCGGACAAACCGATCGTGTATGGGCCCCATCGGTCTTTTTTCCATCGGCTTTAAAAAATAGAACATGTTTTAAATTTTTCCGATGGATCAAAAACCGATAGCAAATTCCGATCGTCTATGGGCAAGTCCATCAGATAAAAAACCCACGCATGCTCAGAATCAAGTCGACGCATGCTCAAAAGCATTGAACTTCATTTTTCTCGGCTCGTCTGAGTGTTTGGAACGGTCGGTTTTTTGACTGATGGTGTGTAGGCAAGACTGATGGAAGTCATCAGATTTTATTCCATCAGATTAGAATCCATAGGATATCCGATCGTGTGTACAAAGCTTCACATTTAAAAAAAAACTGCAAATGATTGCAGAGCTGCTTGTGAGATGCGATTAAAAAAAATCTCAGTCTGCTGTCATGTCTTCGAGAACCGAATCGCTTGAATGAAAACATCTGGCGATACGAGGGATCTTCAAAACAAGTTTCTGCACTTTTATATTTTCGTTGGAAGCGGTGAAGGCGCGAGAAGTAGTAATTGGTCATGTCTGAGAGTTGGTACGACGTTGGCTAAAATGCATCGCAAAGGAAGGTGGCTGTATAGAAAAGTGATGTCATTTCTTTTTGAAATTCTTAAAGCGGAGGTGCAGCCAGTTTAAAAAAAAAAAAAAAAGTCAGCAGCTACTTACAGTGTAGCTGCTGACTTTTAATAAGGACACTTACCTGTCCTACTCGCCCGCAATGTCGGTCCTGCCAGGACGATCGATCGCTGCTGGCAGGTCCCGGCTCCTCCATCCTGAGTAAGGGAAACAGGCAGTGAAGACTTACGGCTTTACTGCCCGTTTCCTACTGCGCATGCGCCACTCGCACGGCGGTTTGTGAATGGGCGGCTTGCCTCCTGGGATACACACAGTTCCCAGAAGGCAGCGCGGCCCATTCACAAGAAGAGGAAACGGAAGTTCTCAATCCGAGGACAAGGAAGAGGCACATTAGAGGCAGATTAGGGGACTTCCGCATAGCAACAGGCATTTCGGGTGAGTATAATATATATATATATATATATATATATATATTTTTTTTTTTTTTATTTTATTTTTTTTTTGGATTTTTAAAGTAAAAAATTTTTCTGGGTGGACCTCTGCTTTAATAAAAAAGTTTTAAAAAAAGTGTGGAAACGGTTTAGAAACCTTGTATAATGCGCCTGAAATAGGAGACAGGAGATGAAAATTTGTTTATTTGGCGCAGACAATTTTACAAAAAAATAAAAATTGGTGAAAACAGTGGAGTTGACTCTAATAATCACATGAAAAGTCAGGTGCCTGAGGGACTATTTTTAACTAGAGAAGTGACAACTATCATTTAATTGGTTGTTTTTGAACTTTCAGGTCTTGTTTGTAAAGAGCGATGGAGCGTTTCTCAAGCAGTGAACTGTAGAGGTCAACAGCTGGTACACAGATTCATTGGCACCGATCATTTGGGTTGTAAATATAAGTTTTGAAGCTTTTATGTGATTTACTTTTTTTATTTTATTTTTTTAAATACAGCTTTCTGTCCCATAGAATGGAATATTATGGTGTCCACATGTGATAATTCATTATTCATTTCAATGGTGTGGCATGTAAAAAAAGTATACTAATATTTTTAATTTCTATCATTTCTTGTTAGAAAAACTGATTGGATTAACCCCTTTCAAGCCTAAGCCTATTTCTGATATTTGTTGCTTACAATCCATATTTTTCGCTAGGAAATTACTTAGAACCCTCAAACATTATATACTGTATATACTGTATATACTCGAGTATAAGCAGAGTTTTTCAGCACATTTTTTTGTGCTGAAAATGCCCCCCTCGGCTTATACTCACCTTTTTGCGCCTGATCTCCCGGACTTTGGGGACCCGGTACTGGCTGGCCCCCTGGACCCCAAGCTTGGCACACATATAGCCCCACTCTTCCTCTACATGTGTGCAAAGTTTGTTGTCCGGGGGACCTGCGGCCGGGGAGCACCAATTTTTCAAATCCGGGCACCCCTTCCATAGACTCCCATGTTAAACGTCAGTCTAGTCATGGGCACAGTGAGGCATGGGCACAGTGAGGCATGGGCACAGTGAGGCATGGGCACAGTGAGGCATGCACATGGGCACAGTGAGGCATGGGCACAGTGAGGCATGGGCACAGTGAGGCATGGGCACAGTGAGGCATGGGCACAGTGAGGCATGGGCACAGTGAGGCATGCACATGGACACAGTGAGGCATGCAGATGGACACCCTAGGTTTATACTCGAGTCAATACGTTTTCCCAGTTTTTTGTGGTAAAATTAGGTGCCTCGGCTTATGTTCGGGTCGGCTTATACTTGAGTATACACAGTATATATATTTTTAGCAGAGACCCTAGAGACTAAAATTGCCGATCGTTGCAATATTTTATGTCACTCGGTATTTGTGCAGCGGTCTTTTAAACGCAATATTTTGGGGAAAAAGACTTTCATGAATTAAAAAAAAACCTAAACAGTAAAGTTAGCCCAATTTTTTTGTATAATGTGAAAGATAATGTTACGCTGAGTAAATAAATACTTAACATGTCACGCTTTGAAATTGCGCACACTTGTCAATAAGACCCCACATCTCTCCTCCAGGCTGGAAAGCATGAGATCAGGAAAAAAATTCACCGATCTCATGCTGACAGCCGCAATTGCGGCTTTGTTTACTTCCGGGTATCCGGGCGTGACGTCACAACGTCCAACAGTCATCTCTATCGTCGTGAGCCGGCGCCGGCCGATTCGTTCTCCGGGCCCCCGATGGCACGGGAGAGCCCGGAGAAGCACCGGATGGCGGCGGGAGAGGGGGGGGGGGGGTCTGATTCGCATATGCATTGCGTTGTGAACAGGCATTTTTTTCCCTCTCTTCACTACACCTCCCCCCTCTCCCTGCTCATCTAATTCGCACCTACAACGCAGAGGAATGCGCTGAACAGCTGCTTCTTCTCTTCGCACAGAGAACGGAGCTGGAATTCGCACCGCACATGTGTGAACCCAGCCTCAAACCTATTGCAGTGAAGCCTTCAGCTAGCGATCACATAATTAGTAGCCTCTCTGATTGGTTACAGATCATCAATGGAGACCAGAGCTGTCAGTGACAACCAGTATTAATAGCCATTCCCTGATGCAAAGTGTTACCTGGAGGCTTTTAAAGGACTTATCCCCTTATTAACCCTTAGTTTACCATAATCATCCTTAATTAACTCCTTCCTCCCCTTGTCCATTTAGCTATTATTTTTCAGCTTTTAAAAAAAAAAAAAAAAAATCTATTGTTCTTTAAAATTTATATGCATTTGTTTATTTTCCTTTTCATTTATTGCTATATTTTCTTGCATAAAAAATGTGCCAGATTGAAAAATTACCCTTTTTTTTTTTCATTTGTAAATATCTTCACTATGCTTTATATTTAAACACATTTTAGTATAATTTTCAGAGGGAAAAAAATAAAATTATAGAAAAAAACATATACTTTTAATTTACAGCAAAACAACAAAAACACTAACAATATAGAAAAAAAACAAAAAACAATTGTTTTATTATTATATATTTTTGTGTATACGTTACATAGAACATAAAATAATTTTTGCAAGACAATATTGCCAAATGAGAAGGCTAATTTGTCCACAAAACAATCATTTGTGTATTACTTAGTTACCCTAAAGTGGATCTTAAGTCAGTTTTTTTAAAAAATAATACCAGTCCAGAAATCCAACCAGGCCGGATCTTCGCCGGTCTTGGGTCTCCGCGCCGCCATATTGACTGTGGGAAGCTGGCTCTGATGCCCTGAGGCTCCAGAGCCAGTTCCCTGCTGTGCATGCGCTATGCCCTGTGAATGGTCCCGCAGCCTCCTGAGATCTGTGACGTGTCCCAGAAGGTTATGAGCAGGGGGGGGCACCCGCTCAGATCACCTAGGCAATTCCTGCAGAAGTTGGAGTGGGTACCTGCAAGATATAGGTACCCACACCCCAGTGGCGGCTGGTGCTAAACTTTTTTTGGGGGGGCGGCAAACAAACCCCGCCCCCAGGTCCGCACTTACCCCTTTACCGCTGCAGCTTCCCCTGCTTCCTCATTCCTCAGCTTCTCCTCCCGGCCAACCCGATCCGCCTCCTGTCCTGATTGGCCGGGAGGAGAAGCTGGAAGACAATAGAGAATATTAATTTGCTAGTGTCACAAGTGGGTGGGTTCTGGGGGTGCAGAGCTCAACCTTTGTCAAGCCAATTAGAGCCTCAGGCTCTAATCATGTGACTTGAGAAAAAATAAAACACAGTGGTGTAGTGGTTAGCACTTTCACCTAGCAGCAAAAGTGTCGCTGGTTCGAATCCTGACCATGACACCATCTGCCTGGAGTTTGCATGTTCTGCCTGTGTCTGCGTGGGTTTCCTCCGGATACTCCGGTTTCCTCCCACACTCCAAAGACATGCTGGTAGGTTAATTGGATCCTGTTCAAATTGGCCCAGTATATATGTGTACGAATGTGTGTCCCAAGCATGTCGAGATCCTACGGGGTAAATGACCGCACCAGCCAGTAAGACACTGGCTGCAAAAAGCGCCTTGAGGCGATTCAGTTCGCATTTGTAGCGCTATGCAAGTCACTCATTCATTCATGAAAGTCCTATTTAAAGTGGTTGTATAGTCCATTTTGGTACTTTTACCTACAGGTAAGCCTATAATAAGGCTTACCTGAAGGTAAAAAAATAAATATCTCCTAAGCCTTTACGGTTTAGGAGATATTCCCCTCGCAATGAGCCGCTGACAGCAGGGGCGCATGCGCACAGGGGACTCTCAGCTGAAGGCCCGGCAGACGCTGGACCTTGCCAGAAAGAAGTCTCCCGCGCGCGGGAGTGACGACATTGCGGCTCCAGCCACTCACAGTGCTAGAAGCAACATGTCATCTCCCTCGGCGTGGACCAGGTAAGTTACCGATGCCTCGTTCTAAGGTAAGTATTTCATAATGAGCTAGTATGCGGTGCATACTAGCTCATTATGCCTTTTGCCTTACAGGTGACAAAAAAAAATAAAAATGTTTGGGACTATACAACCACTTTAAGGGTGAAGGTCCGCTTTAAGTAATGGTGACAGGTAGGGCTGTCTTTAACACAAAAGGGGCAGCTGCCCCGGGCCCCGTCATTGCTGTGGGGCCTCTTGGGCCTCTTGGGCCTGCTCTGCTCACACATAGTTGATAAATGGATTTGGCTATCACTCAGGCGATGAGGGTGGAATTGAATGTTGAGGGCACTGGTGATTGTTATGTCTGCCGCCTGTGTGGTGATTGGCCAGCTCATTAAGGTAAACCTTGTCCGGGGAGAGTGACTGTCAGTCCCAGGCACAGTCACGCCGACCCCTCACCATGACCGACAAGCAGCAGACCGCTGGCCTGCTAAAGAACCTCTTTGCCGGAGTGTTCAGCGGGATGTGCCTGGTGTTTGCCTGACATTCTCTGGACACTATCAAGGTGAGACCGCTGGGGGGGGGGCAATGTAGGGGTCTGTGGGGGGGAAGGGAGTGGGTTCTGTGTAATTATAGGGGTGATATGGGGGTCCTGTATAATGTGTTGGGTAGTATAGGGGAGGGGGACCTTTGTAATGATGGAGAAGGGGGGTCTTGTGTAATGATGGGGGTAGTAGGGGGGAGGGGTCCTGTGCAATGATGTCAGAGCCCTGTGTAAATTATTTTTTTTAGATAAGTCTATGTGTGTTGGTTTTTTGGGATTTTGGGGTGAAGAGTGAATCTGCATGGGGGGTGGGCAGGCAAGAAAATGTTTGCCTAGGGTACAATCAATATTAAAGACGGCACTGGTGACAGTATTACTGACCTAACAAAGGTTGGCAAGTCCACCTTGAAGTTGGTGTAATTTGGGCTGTCAGTTGGCAGACCTTGGTGTAATTTTGGTGAAAGTGTTTGGAGACCAATCTTTGCCAAGTTTTTACCCAGGTATTTCAACAAGTAGAATAGTTTTTTTTTTTTTTATTTCCATCACAACCACCTTTCAGAGTCCCACTGGGCTCCAACTATAATTTTTTGGATCAATTTTGAATCTACTCAATTCATGGGGGTTGTAATAATCAGGTCTTTATTGCTCTCCATAGCAGTCAAAGACAACCTTGTCTGGTTGATGGACACAGTCAATATCACACATGAAGATTCTCCTGACTTGGTCTCTGTGCACGAAAACGTTCTTCAAACCTGTCATTCTGCGTACACACGACCGTTTTTCATGACGAGAAAAATGCCATTTTTAAAAATGGTCGTGAAAAATGGTCGTGTGTAGGCTCCAGAGCATTTTTCGAGAAAAATTCCCGAATTTTTTTTTAGAACCTGCTCTATTTTTTCTCGTCGTTCTTTTTAACGTCGTGAAAGACAGTTGTATGTATGCTTTTACGAGGGGGAAAAAAAACCACACATGCTCAGAATCAAGTATGAGACGGGAGCGCTCGTTCTGGTAAAACTAGTGTTCGTAATGGAGAGCACATTCGTCACGCTGTAACGGACTGAAGAGCACGAAGACTGAAAAGCGCGAATCGTCTCTCACCAAACTTTATTAACACGAGGATCAGCAATTGCGTCCCAAATGGTGGCGCCATCCGAATGGAATTTCCCCTTTATAGTGCCGTTGTACGTGTTGTACGTCACTGCGCTTTGCTCGAGCGTTTTTTTTTTCTTGAACGTGTGTATGCAAGGCAGGCTTGAGAGGAAACAAGAAAAATCACGTAGAGAAAAACTTTGTTTTTTTCCCATGACATGAATAACGTTCGTGTGTACGCAGCATCAGGCATTTGATGTCTAGGGGAACAATCAACCTAACACGTTCGAAAACCTTCATTGGTCAACAATTGTCCTACTTGAGTACCTGCTGTATCTATCAACTCCTCTAACCTCCTCCGTCCCTTCCCTAGCCAACCTGAAGATTCCTGGTGGAACTCTCATGTATTGGAAGATGGTCTATTTCTGTGGCGGTGCGTCCATAGTGGGCACAGGAGTGCGGCCCCCTCTCTCTCCTGCACCCGTCACTCACAACAATACATAGGTTCATGCATTGTATGAACCTATGTATTGTCGCCGCCGCTGCCGCCCACTATTCAGATGGCCAGCCCCCTGTTGAGCACCGGCCATGTGAATAACAGCGGCTGGTTGGTTTTTGGAAGTGCCTATCAGAGCCAGCCTGAGGGCTGTAATCGGCTTCCAAATAGTTAACCAGAGGACGCACGGGGTCCCTTGGTTAACACAGGGTTCCTTGGTTAACACTGACAGGCGTTTCAGCCAATCAGGTTCACCTGGTCTGGGTACCAGTAACCTGATTGGCTGAAGCGACATCGAGGGCGGGAGAAGACATCGAGGACGGAAGAAGGACGGCGCTGACCCGAGGAAGGTAAGTGCAGGGCTGGGGGGACAAACTGGCTGCATTGGGGGGGGGAAACTGGCTGCATTGGGGACAAACTGGCTGCATTGGGGACAAACTGGCTGCATTGGGGACAAACTGGCTGCATTGGGGACAAACTGGCTGCATTGGGGACAAACTGGCTGCATTGGGGACAAACTGGCTGCATTTGGGGGGGGAAACTGGCTGCATTTGGGGGGGGAAACTGGCTGCATTTGGGGGGGGAAACTGGCTGCATTTGGGGGGGGAAACTGGCTGCATTTGGGGGGGGGGGAAACTGGCTGCATTTGGGGGGGAACTGGCTGCATTTGGGGGGGGAAACTGGCTGCATTTGGGGGGGGAAACTGGCTGCATTTGGGGGGGGAAACTGGCTGCATTTGGGGGGGGAAACTGGCTGCATTTGGGGGGGGAAACTGGCTGCATTTGGGGGGGGAAACTGGCTGCATTTGGGGGGGGGGACTGGCTGCATTTGGGGGGGGGAACTGGCTGCATTTGGGGGGGAACTGGCTGCATTGGGGACGAACTGGCTGCATTGGGGACAAACTGGCTGCATTGGGGACAAACTGGCTGCATTGGGGACAAACTGGCTGCATTTGGGGGGGGAAACTGGCTGCATTTGGGGGGGGAAACTGGCTGCATTTGGGGGGGGAAACTGGCTGCATTTGGGGGGGGAAACTGGCTGCATTTGGGGGGGGAAACTGGCTGCATTTGGGGGGGGGAAACTGGCTGCATTTGGGGGGGGGGAACTGGCTGCATTTGGGGGGGGGGAAACTGGCTGCATTTGGGGGGGGAAACTGGCTGCATTTGGGGGGGGAAACTGGCTGCATTTGGGGGGGGAAACTGGCTGCATTTGGGGGGGGAAACTGGCTGCATTTGGGGGGGGAAACTGGCTGCATTTGGGGGGGGAAACTGGCTGCATTTGGGGGGGAAACTGGCTGCATTTGGGGGGGAAACTGGCTGCATTTGGGGGGGGAAACTGGCTGCATTTGGGGGGGGAAACTGGCTGCATTTGGGGGGGAAACTGGCTGCATTTGGGGACAAACTGGCTGCATTTGGGGACAAACTGGCTGCATATGGGGACAAACTGGCTGCATATGGGGACAAACTGGCTGCATATGGGGACAAACTGGCTGCATATGGGGACAAACTGGCTGCATTTGGGGGGGGGAAACTGGCTGCATTTGGGGGGGGCGAAACTGGCTGCATTTGGGGGGGGCGAAACTGGCTGCATTTGGGGGGGGCGAAACTGGCTGCATTTGGGGGGGGGGGAAACTGGCTGCATTTGGGGGGGGGAGAAACTGGCTGCATTTGGGGGGGGGGAGAAACTGGCTGCATTTGGGGGGGGGAGAAACTGGCTGCATTTGGGGGGGGAGAAACAGGCTGCATTCGGGGGGGGGACAGGCTGCATTCGGGGTGGGGGGCAAACTGGTGGCATTTGGGCACAGTGGCTGCGTTTAATGGGCACAGTGGCGGCAATTGATGTTTTTTTTTTTTTCAGTTTGTTTGCGTCCCCCCAAAAATTTTGAGCATCAGCCGCCACTGGTCTATTTGTATTATGGCTGTCTAGAGAGCCAAATAAATGTATTGCTTCTAAATATTTCACAATGTTGGCCTCTGTTATGCCAGATCTTTAAAAGATTTGCTGGTGTTAAATTTGCATACAATGCAGGAAGAAAGAACAAAACAAGTCTAAGCTTTTAAAAAAGATCACATGAAGCATCTGCAATTCCCCCATTCATTTTGTTGTGCAGTATACATTTTAAGTGCTATTTTCATTTTTTTTTTTGGGGGGAGGGGGGTGGTGGGGGGGTTTCCACTTTTTTTTTTTTTTTTTTTTTTTACATCACCAAAATCATTGTATTTCCTTATAAATGCAAGTCACTGTAAATCTCTTGTTTTTGAAACTTGGTTCTGGAAATATCCTGACTTCATAGCCCTCCGGGGACTGTGGGATGGGAGATACCATCCCACTCTGACCTTACGGTCTTTTTTCATATCCTATGAGGCTGGGCCCTCATGCTTTCTCACCGGTGGAAAAAGGGTTGGAGACCCAAAACAAAAAAAAAAATATTGGCAGGTTTTTCGAACAAGCTTCCATCTGTTGTACAGATGTTGCTCCTTGCTCAACAGTCCTGCTTTATAAGGACTGCTTATTCCTGAATGCCCTATGATAGATGTGGAAGTCAAAATCTTTTGGCCCCTGGGAATTGGAGGAGATGACCTGCTGTCCTCCCTTCATCTATACATCTGGTGTACAATATGCTAATACAAGAGGTATATTAAATTCTGTGATCCACTCAACTCCAAGGTGACAGAACACACAACTGACAGGATTTTGTTACTTAATGATGACATACACATATATATATTTGCAGTATATAGAAATACAAGGTCAGTTCCAGTGAACACAGATTTAAGGTAATGAACACAAGATTATACTAGACTATACTATATTAGACAATAGGCTTGAGGAAGGGTCAAGTAACTAGACCCGAAACTGTTGCCAGTTTGTTGTCTTTTTTTTTCAAAGTTTTGAAATATTGAAAGCTTGTTATCCTTGATGGATTGATAAAGAAGACGAGCTCTGCAGCTACTTTGCATTACTTTGTATGTGGGAACTGTGGATGGGTTTCAGCTGGTGGGTGTGCGGTAAATCTTTCACTGAGCTTATATATTTCTATATATGATTATTATTAATATTATTATTCCAAATGTTTATATATATATATATATATATATATATATATATATATATATATATATATATATATATATACACACATATACATACACACATACAAATAAATAAAAGCTCAGTGAAAGGTTCACCGCACATCCATCAGCTGGAACCCATCCACAGTTCAATAGTATTATTGTGATTAACAATAATCATAGTTTATACATACATATATATATATATATATATATATATATATGTATAATGTAGCGGGGTCTCCTTTAAGGCCCCGGGACTACGTTACCCAGAACCCCGTTCGGCACCCAGAGTGCAATTGGCCACCGCAGAGACTCATGGGAGGGGCTATTTAAGAAGGAGGCGAGGCGGAGCTCGGCCTCTTTGGACACCGCGCTGCAAGCAACAGTTTCTTCCTGTGCGGATCTGCTGCAGTGCAAGGCCTGAAGACTGGGGCCTTGCGCAACTTCCAAAGAGCCTTCCACCCCACTGCGGAGCCTGGGTGGCATCTGACTTGTCGAGTGAGGACATCAGTTGGATCGGGGACCCGATCGTGGCAGACGCTGTGTGCGGAGACACAGCAGGTGGAAGTCCCGGACTGGGATCGCGTCCGGAGTGGTGAGCGAGCACTTGCTCAATCCAATAGACTGTACCGTGTTTAGGCCTATAGACTGCCTTGGCCCACCGATCGTTTGTTTGCTGTTCCACTGGAGACCAGTAGCAGGACAGGGTTAAAGGGGTCTCCAGTATAGTGTTCCTTGTGACTGCCTACTTTGTGGATTACAAAATACTATTTCATCAAGTGCACCACCGAAAGTTTGCATGCGAAGAAACCCCCTTTAGAAAAGACTGAGATTTATTCTGTGTCAGGCCTGACCAGGGAGGGGAGATAGACTATTGTTTAGTGCGCCACAGGGCGCGTACACCATAATAGCTGCGCGTGGTGGATTACCGCACTGCGCCATTATTGTGTGCTATACCAAATGTTGCAGGGCTCTGTAAGCAAGTTGTATGTGTTATGTTCTGCTTATGCCTTCTAATACAAAAGTAAAACCGTTATATTTGATCTCTCGCATCAGTGTGTTGTCTCAGACCAAAGAGGTTACCCTTACAATACCGTTCTACTTGTGATACAAGTAGAATCCCTAGACTAACTGTGCCACAGGAGACTAGACAAGATTGCTGGGGGTTGGCGGAGCTGTACTCAGGGCCCGAAATCAAACCAGCGGCTCTCTTAACTGGGGGTAGCGCTACACGTGGGGGCTCGGGTCCGGTATGGTGTTCGTGTTACTACAGAATTGAATGTGTCTGCCGGGAGGAGTTCCGAGTAGGTGGGCCAATTTATTGGTCAAAGTGCATCCCTGCTCAAAGTCGTGGACATGACCCAGTGAAGGGAAAGGCCCGTGCAGAAGAGCGAGGAAAGGAGGGAGCTCAGCCGTGTGAAGGACTACACGTGGGGGCTTCTATTTGCACTGCGCCACCAGGCACACCCCCACCGCTTAGTTCGTGGGCGTGACTCAGAAAGGAAAAAAAGAAGAAAAGCCCGCGAACTGGAGCAAAGGGGAGGAGTCCAATACGTGTGAAGGACTACACGTGGGACGTTGGCGCAAAACTTTGCAGTGCGCGATGGACCAACAGCAAGTCACCATGTTCGGACAAACAGCGTGGGTTCCACTTCATCCTTCTACCAGATCTTTGACTACTGTTGCTCCGGTGACCGATACAGGGATTCGGCTAAAGCGAAGGGGACGATTCGCCCTGTATTCATGCATGGACGTTAAGGCCCTGGGTGTGATTTGTCCCGGCTGCTCGGGACTGGTGTGTCACCTGAAGCCATTCGGGCGATGCAAGGCCTGTGGGGAGTTTCTATTTGAAGTGGATCCAGCGGTTAAGAAGCCGAGAACCATTTACCCCGGCTGTGTTGCAGGCAACACCTCTCAAAGAGGAGGAATCACTGCTTTGACAGCCATCCCTGCGCGCACTGCAGCGACCGCGGAGGAGGTCGCGACTACTCAACGGGAGAAATCCGAGGATGCTGACTCGGTCACCACTGTCTCACAGCGTCCACCACCGAAGAGAAAGACCGGTATGGTAGCCCCGTCCAGCGGTTGCGGTGGACCATCTCGCCTGCCTACGTCCGGCCCGGATGAATCCGGTAAGAAGAGTTCCGGACGTCCTGCCTCTAGAAAAGGCAGAGGTAAGCCAGGCGGAGGGACTTGGTGTGTGGGCGGAGGTGTCGGGGATCCACAACCCTGTGTGTCCGTGGGGGGTGGTAGTCCCGTTTCCACTACAGGCTACATACCCGCGGAGGAGTATGACACCTCCGACCTAGAGTCGCTCTCCGATTTGGGAGACGATGTCGCCATAGACGAACTGTTTGCTCAAAAGGGGTGGGACAAAGTACCTCTCGCCTCGTCCCGTGGAACCAGGGACCCACCCATGTCTACAGGGGATAGTACACCCCGGGTGGAGGCACCAGCGCCTGAGGAGGGGTCCCGTCTCCAGCCCGCTCTTGCTTTCCCAGTGCCACCTGCACCTAATGCCGGGGAAAAGAGACTGTTGTTGCGGGCACCTATGCCCAGACCAGATGTGATCAAGGTCCCTCGCCACCCGGACTCAATAGTTTTACCTGGCGAAGGGGACAGAGCCACTATGCCTCCTCTGGCGAGACTACAACGCCTATTTGGCCAGAAGGTTGCTGCTGAGTACGGATGGGAGTATCCATACTTGTCCAAGGAGTTGCTTTATGAGGTGGAAGTGTGCCGGGAGTGCTGGTACAATGACTTTGTGTGGACCCACCTTCAGGTTCCACACGCCCGCAGGTACCTGGCATGTTCCCCCAAGGCCTCTCAGCGTTTTAAAGATTGCAAGGCAGAATGGATGTTGGGACGGCACATCCACGCGGACAAGGTGCTGGTCCGGCGGAAGGAAGGGGAGGATTTTGAGTATCATCTGGAGAACATGGATCAGCATTTGAAGCCACTTGTTCTGCCGCACCCCCGCTTCTATCTGTAGGAGGAAAGAGACTCCGTTCCTGTTTCTTATGCTGCTGAACTTTCTGGGGTTTGTTGTCCCTGTTACCCAGAGGAATGAAGGACTGTTCCTGCGTTTTGTTCTTCAATTTTCCAGCAAGAGATCGTGGACTCTGGGGTAGATAGGGCTCAAGAAAAGAAGGAAAGTTCCACGAGTGCAGTTACCACGACGCTGTCACCAGGTGGCAGTGTTGCACATCGTTAACACTTTTCACACACTCACTCTTTGGAGAAAAGGGATTTCTTCACAAAGAAGTTTCTTTCCTCTTACACAAATACATGTGTCAGGGTTTATGTGTGTTATTTTTCTTTTTTTTTCCTCTGCAGGAGAGCATCCCATCAAGACCACTGAGTATGGGGTGGGCTTGGTCAGGATGGGTGGGGAGGAAAAAGTGTAATGTGAATATGTGATTCTAAAGTCATGGTTAAAATGTTGTTGTTTCCCTTCCCTTTCATGTAAGGCTCAGACAAAATTGCTTCAGTTGGCCAAGTTTTCAAAAGTTTTATTTTGTTCAATTTGTAGTTGGTTTCTGGACTGGGCTATGCCAGTCGTTGAGGGCATAGTTTGCTCCAGACACTGGGGACCAGTGTCAAATCACCAGGGGGAGAGTGTAGCGGGTATACACTTTTCTGTGTATTTAAAACTGGCAGAGACACCAGTGATGTGCAGTTCCCTGCGGCCCCGCGGGTTGCGCTTTCGCCTTGGGCTTTGATTGAACCATTGCTGTGTGCTGTGCTTCCTTTTTGTCCTCCCTCGGCAGCGGTATGGTGAGCGGGGAACCCGCCGTGCTTGCTGGGAGAGGGTATAAAGGTTGGGTTGTCACGGGGTCGAGTCCCAGGCACCTTCAGCCTGTGGGCGGTGGTTCGTGTCGGTCCTCTAGGCGGCCTAGGCCTAGAGGACGTTTGGAGGTCGTGTTCCATCCCAGGCACCTTTAGCCTGGGGTGAGGTACTCGGATGGAGGTCTTGAGCTCAGTGCCCAACACTGAGTTCCGCGAGGGAAGGAGGTCCTAGGGGACCCTGGGAGAGGGTACCCGAATCCGGAGGGCGTAAAGGACCGGTGGAAGACACTTGCTTGAAGACCCGGTGCAGCAAATTGCCGGTGACAGGTGAGCCCTTCCATCGGAGACCGCCTGGAAGGAAATCCCCCTTCGCTGGGAGATGGCAACCCACTTTCAGGAAGGAAAGTGGAGAGTTCATTGTGTCTGGGCCTACTCGCATCCACACCTCCTTGTCTGTTCTGTTCTCTAAGGGGTCCAACTGATTGTGTTCACTTTTTGCATTGAGAAGAATAAAGGAGTGTTGGACTTTAATGGTGTGGGGCTCGTTTTCTGGCAGACATTGTTCAAGGTAACTCTCTTTGGAGGTTCCAGGTGCAGAACACCGACCCGAAGGTAAAACAAGAACTTTGCTTCCACCACACAAACATCTGCGGTGAGGGCTTGGCGTGGTGACCCCGCACTCTCTCCTCTAAGGTACCCCTAGACAAGAGACAGACGAGCTGGAGAAAAAGAGAGGGGGAGAGAGGAGGCCGCTACATTATATATATATATACACACACATACATACATACACACAGTATCTCACAAAAAAGTCATTTTGCCATTAATGTCTAAACCGCTAAGTGAAAATGTAAACAAGGCATTCCCCTATTCTTAATAGATAAAAAAAAACTATGATGAGTCCCTGGGTAGGAAATTGTCCGATTTCTACAGCAGCGCTACAATGGTCAACCCACAACAGTAACGACTCTTTCTTATTTCAAGTTCATAAGAGGAAATAAAGTGAAATAACAGGAACAAATAGGGATCCAGACTTGTCATAGTTTTTGTTATCTATTATATTCATATGTACTGCAAAATATTTGTTTTGTTTAAAGCAGCTGTTGATTTTATATGGGATTAATGATTATGGTGACATTATCATTAGGTAGGTTTTAGGTCATTGGTTAAATCGTTGCGCTGAGATAGTGAAAGAAGGCCAGGGGAACTTCACTAGATTTATTCATTCCCCTATTCTGCCTAGTGACACTGTCACTGATGGCTGTTCCCCGTGATCGGGAACAGTCATCAGTGACGTGTCACGTGTAGCCACGCCCCCTAACAGTAAGAATCACTCCCTAGTACTGACTTAACCCCTGCAGCGCCACCTAGTGGTTAACCCCTTCACTGCCAGTGTCATTTTTACAGTAACCAGTGCATTTTTATAGCGCTGATTGCTGTAAAAATTACAATGGTCCCAAAAATGGTGTCAAAAGTGTCCGATGTGTCCGCCATAATGTCGCAGTCACGATTAAAAAAAAAAAAAAATTGCTGATCGCCGCCATAACTAGAAAAAAAAAATTATTAATAAAATGCCATAAAACTATCCCCTATTTTATAGACGCTATAACTTTTGCGCAAACCAATTAAACATTTATTGCGATTTTTTTTTACCAAAAATATATAGAAGAATACGTATCGGCCTAAACTGAGGAAAAAAATGTTTTTTTAATATATTTTTTGGGGATATTTATTATAGCAAAAAAGTAAAAAATATTGAATTTTTTGCAAAATTGATGTTCTTTTTTTGTTTATAGCGCAAAAAATAAAAACCGCAGAGGTGATCATATACCACCAAAAGAAAGCTCTATTTGTGGGAAAAAAAGGACGTCAATTTTGTTTGGGAGCCACGTCGCACGACCGCGCAATTGTCAGTGCCGAATCGCAAAAAGTGGCCTGGTCTTTGACCACCAAAATGGTCTGGGGCTGAAGCGGTTAAACGAGATGTTTTTGTTTTTTTTCCCCCATCATACTTACCTAGGGTAGAGTTGCCACCTCATCCCTTTAAACCCAAACACATATTAATTACACAGGTTATGTGGCTGATTAAGGTGGTAATTAAACCTCACTTGGTGCCTTATCTGCCTTTAACCACATCAATACTGGGCACTTTAGCCCCCTTCCTTCCCAGACCAATTTTCAGCTTTCAGCGCTCTCGCATTTTCAATGACAATTGCGCGGTCATGCTACGCTGTACCCAAATGAAATTTTTATCATTTTGTTCACACAAATAGAGCTTTCTTTTGGTGGTACTTATTCACGACTACGTTTTTTATTTTTTGCGATATAAGCGAAAAACGAGCAGAAATTTGAAAAAAATAAATAAATTCGTCTTTCTATTTTTAAAAAAATCCAATCAAATTGAATTTTGTCATAAATTTAAGCCAAAATGTATTCTACTACATGTTTTTGGTAAAAAAAATCCTGTTAGGTGTATAATAATTGGTTTGTGTGATCACGGACATATGTACGCAAATGATCATTGGGACATATGATTTTACTGTCACATATGTGGGGGACAGGTGTTTTTACTATGTGAGGACATGTGTGTGTGGGGACATGTGTGTGTGGGGACATGTTTGTTTACTTTGAGTGTTTATACTGTGAGGGTAGTGATGAGCCGAACACCCCCGGGTTCGGTTCGCACCAGAACCCGCGAACGGACCGAAAGTTCGCACGAACTTTAGAACCCTATTAAATACAATGGATGCGAACGTTCGAAATCTAAAGTGCTAATTATAACGACTATTATGCATGTTATTGTCCTAAAAAGGGTTTGGGAACCCGGGTTCTGCACCAGGGGACATGTATCAATGCAAAAAGAAGTTTTAAAAACGGCCGTTTTTCTGGAGCAGTCATTTTAATGATGCATAAAGTGAAAAAAAAAAGTCAAATATTACTTTAAATATCGTACCTGGGGGGTGTCTAAAGTATGCCTGTGAAGTGGCGCGTGTTTCCCGTGTTTAGAACTGTCCCTGCACAAAATTACATTTCCAAAGGAAAAAAACTTTAAAACTGCTTGCGGCTTTAATGTAATGTCTGGTCCCGGTAATATGGATGAAAATCTTTAAGAAAAATGGCATAGTTACCCCATCACACCCCCCCCTACCCCAGCCCATTACCAGCCCCTTTGGGTCTTGTATGGATATTAAGGGGAACCCCGCACACAAAATAAAAAAGGCCCTATATACTCTGAACAGCCGTATACAGGCGGTGCATACAAGACAGGGACTGTAGGTTTGTTCTTATGTAGAATCTGTTTGTAATTTTGAACAGGTACATTGTTTAAGTGTAGCTCCAGACAAATCTATTTTAAAAAATTTGGGAAAACATAGGGAAGGGTTATCACCCCTGTAACATTTGTTTTGCTGTCTGTGCAGTGTGCACCTGTTCAGAACATTTCACCTCACTTTCCGTCCTAATGACAAATGTTTTTTGAAAATTTGCGGTTTTTATTGAAACAAGAATTGGTGATAAAGCATCAGTGGAGAGGAGACACTTTTTTTCCCATATTAACTCTTACAGGAGAGAATTTGCCTTCCTAGGGGTAGATTTCCTCTCACTTCCTGTTGTATCCTTCCGTTTGCAAGGAGGAGTCGTTTGTAAGTTGGATGTTTGAAAGTAGGGGCCTGCCGTATATACTCAGCTGAAATTTGCCCCTTACATGTTGGTGTTGCCACAACACTGTGAGCCCTCACAGTTACTCTTGGTGGGCGCATGAATGGGCCCTGCTGTGAATTATTAGATCAAGAATTGTAATTACATGCCCCTGTTAAACAGGGGCATAAAAATTGGGCCTTAGGCACTGGTGCCACAACACTGCAACCCCTCACAGATACTGTACTTGGAGCACAGCAATGAGCCCTGTTGCAAAGTATTGCATCAAAAATTGTAATTACACGCCCCTGTTAAACAGGGGCTGAAAAATTGGGCCTTAGCCACTGGTGCTGGTGCCACAACACTGCAACCACTCCCAGATACTCTAGTTGGAGTGCAGGAATGAGCCCTGCTGCAAAGCATTGCATAAAAAATTGTAATAACACACCCCTGTTAAACAGGGGCTGAAAAATTGGGCCTTAGCCACTGGTGGCGGCACCCAGAAACAAAAATGTTCTTCCAAGCTATCATCGTCAATTGGATCATTGAGGAGGAGGAGGAGGATAGTCAGTCAACATAACAGGACAGTCTCTCAGCATCAGCATCAGTCTTTAAGGGATGTGACATTTGAAAATAAATTAGTCTGTTATATCAGCTTCAGGTGTTTGGTAGCTGGTGGTGATCCAAGACTGGTTCATCTTTATGAAGGTCAGTCGATCAACAGAGTCGGTGGACAGGCGCACCCTGTGATCCGTGACAAATCCTCCAGCAGCACTGAATGTGCGTTCTGAAAGAACGCTGGATGCAGGACAGGCCAGTAGCTCAATTGCATACTGTGCAAGCTCTGGCCAGTGATCCATCCTCAAGACCCAGTAAGCCAGAGGATTTTCGGTGGGGAAGGTGTCCAAGTCTGACCTTGCCCCTAGGTATTCCTGCACCATGTATATCAGACGCTGGCGATGGTTGCTGGAACCGATCATACCTTGGGGCTGCGGACTAAAGAATTGTCTGAACGCTTCGGTCAGACAGCCACCTTCCCCACCGCTCCTTCTTTGACTGACCGAAGCCTCAGCAACTCGTTGTCCAGGACCAGGAGTTTGTAACCTCCCAGTGTCTGGGAACGCGTTGCACAGACCTTTCTGCAAGGCCTCCCGGAGTTGTCTCATCCTCTGCGACGGTAAGATAAAGTCCGCAACCTTACCCTTGTACCGTGGATCAAGGAGAGTGGCCAGCCAGTAATGGTCCCTCTCCTTGATCCGAAGAATACGAGGATCCTTCCACAGACTTTGCAGGATCAGGGAGGCCATGCAGCGTAGGTTAGCTGAGGCATTCGGTCCGGAGTCCTCTGGGTCACTAAGGACGACATGATCCGCAGCCACCTCCTCCCAGCCACGTACAAGTCCACTGGTTTCTTGGGACTGTAAATCATCCCTAAAAGACTGCTGCTGATGATGCTGAGTGCCAGGCTCCACCTCCATGCTGACACAATCCTCCTCCTCCTCCTCTTCTTCCTGTGCGATGGGTGGGACAGAAGGAACACTGTCTGGGTAAAGGGGGCCTTGAGAGGCAAGGAAGTCCTCCTCTTCCTGCCTCTGTTCTGCCTCAAGTGCCCTGTCCATTATTCCACGCAGCGTGTGCTCCAACAGGTGGACAAGAGGTACAGTGTCACTGATGCATGCACTGTCACTGCTCACCATCCTCGTGGCCTCCTCAAATGGTGCCAGGACAGTGCATGCATCCCTGATCATGCCCCACTGGCGTGGTGAAAAAAACCCGAGCTCCCCTGACCCTGTCCTGGTGCCGTAGTCGCACAGGTACTCATTGATGGCCCTCTGCTGCGTGTGCAGCCGCTGCAGCATGGCCAACGTTGAGTTCCACCTGGTGGGCATGTCACATATAAGGCGGTTCTTGGGCAGGTTCAACTCCTTTTGCAGCTCAGCCAGGCGAGCACTGGCATTATAAGATCTGCGGAAATGCACACAGACTTTCCTGGCCTGCCTCAGGACATCCTGTAAGCCCGGGTACCTGCCCAAGAACCGCTGCACCACCAGGTTAAGGACGTGAGCCACACAGGGCACATGGGTCAGTTGTCCCTGTCGGAGAGCGGAGAGGAGGTTGGTGCCATTGTCGCAAACTACCATTCCTGGCTTAAGCTGGCGTGGCGTCAACCACCTCTCAGCCTGCCCCTGCAGAGCAGACAGAACCTCTGCCCCAGTGTGGCTCCTGTCCCCCAAACACACCAGCGCAAGCACGGCATGGCATCTTTTTGCCTGCGTACTTGCGTAGCCCCTTGAACGCCTACGGAGCACCACTGGTTCCGAGGACAAAGCACAGGAAGAGGCCACGGAGGAAGAAGAAGAGGAGGGGGTGGAGGACAGAGGTGTGTCACAACCAGTAGTAGCATTTTGGAGGCGTGGCGGTGGAACAACCTCCAACACTACTGCACCTTGTCCTGCATCCTTCCCAGCTGCCAAAAGAGTGACCCAATGGGCCGTGAAAGAAAGGTAATGTCCCTGTCCATGCCTGCTGGACCATGAGTCAGCGGTAATATGCACCTTACCGCTGACCGCCCTGTCCAGCGAGGCCAAGACATTGCCTTCCACATGCCGGTAGAGAGCCGGAATCGCCTTCCGTGAGAAAAAGTGGCGTTTGGGAACCTGCCACTGAGGAACCGCACATTGCACAAACTCACGGAAGGGGGCCGAGTCTACCAACTGAAAAGGCAGCAGTTGAAGCGCTAGCAATTTAGCCAAGCTAGCATTCAACCGCTGGGCATGTGGATGGCTGGGAGTGAACTTCTTTCGACGGTCCAGCAGCTGGGGCAGGGAAATTTGCCTGCTAGAATCGGACGTCGGTGTACTGCTAGCAGAGTGCCCGCAAGTACTTGCCTGTGACACACCTAATTCTACACCTTCATTCCTCTCAGAGCAGGTTTCAGAGAGGACTGAAGGTATAGTGGGGTTGGAGATCCCAGCTGATGCGGTGCAAGAAGAGGTCAGCTTTGTTCTTTGGTGTGGGTCTTTAAGGTAGGCTTGCCAACGAGCTGCATGGCAGGTCAACATATGTCTGATCAAGCATGTGGTGCCCAAGCGGCTGATGTTTTGGCCACGCGATATACGCTTGAGACATATGTTGCAAACAGCAGCTGTGCGATCTGATGCACTCGACTCAAAAAAGGCCCACACCAAAGAACTGTTTGAATAACGGCCAGAGGCAGCGCCCTGCACAGGCGGAGCTCTGGGGTGTGATTCCGTCGGTGTGCTGCCCTTACGCTGGCCCCCCGAGGGCATCCTGCCTCGTTGGAGATGTGCCTCCTCCTCATCCTCCTCCTCCTCTCTCCTATTAGGCACCCACATGGAGTCAGTGACCTCATCATCCCCTCCCTCCTCATCACTGGAGCCAATCTGGCAGTATGCTGCAGCTGCTGGAACATGACTGCCAGATTGGTGTCCTTCTTGAGCATCCCCTCTCTCTGCTCTCACGCTACTGCCTTCCTCTAGCTGGGTATCATCATCAGACCCTTCGAAACGCTGGGCATCCTCCTGGAGCATGTACCCAACACTGTGCTCAAACAGTTCGGGGGACTCCTCAGGAGGAGGACATGGTGGGTCTAGGGAAGGAGTGACTGATGATGACATTGATACCAGGGAAGAGGACGCTTTGGCAGCTGCTTTGCCAGTACCCTGAGCCTGGGTGAGAGAGGATGAGGAGGACGAGGAGGGCTTGGTCATCCACTCTACCCAGTCTTCGGCATGATGCGGCTCAACACGCCCAGCTGCCGAAAAGAAGGGCAAGCGTGTCCCATGGCCACGTGCTGATGGCGATGCACCGCGTCCACGACCAGCACTGTTGTCTCTAGACACAGAGCCTGCTTGCCCTCTTTTATTGGCTCCTGACTGTCTGCCTCTCCTTGTTTGCCTTCCAGACATTCTAATGGCCTGCAGGGAAATGAGAAAAGCAGCAATACAGGCTAAGTTAAGGTGTAATATGGTCAGGAGGCACACTCCGCCCGCTGTAAGTGCCGCAAAATCCTGTTGGTGTAACACACCAGGAAAAAGCAGCAATACAGGCTAAGTTAAGGTGTAATATGGTCAGGAGGCACACTCTGCCCGCTGTAAGTGCCGCAAAATCCTGTTGGTGTAACACACCAGGAAAAAGCAGCAATACAGGCTAAGTTAAGGTGTAATATGGTCAGGAGGTACACTCCGCCCGCTGTAAGTGCCGCAAAATCCTGTTGGTGTAACACACCAGGAAAAAGCAGCAATACAGGCTAAGTTAAGGTGTAATATGGTCAGGAGGTACACTCCGCCCGCTGTAAGTGCCGCAAATGCCTGTTGGTGTAACACACCAGGAAAAAGCAGCAATACGGGCTAACTTCAGGTGTATAATGTGCAGGAGGCTTAGCAACAATGACACTGACACTGTCCCCTGCCTATCCTTCTCTCTCCCTGCACACAAGGTTTATCAAAGAATATGACACTGACACTGTCCCCTGCCTATCCTTCTCTCTCCCTACACACAAGGTTTATCAAAGTATATGACACTGACACTCTCCCTGCCTATCCTTCTCTGTCCCTACACACAAGGTTTAGCAAAGAATAGATTTGACAAGATTTGACACTGTCCCTGCCTATCCTTCACTTTCCCTGCTCCGGAACACACTACACTAGGCCGCCGCGCTGGCGGCCTTTTATAGTGTGGGGCGTGTACTAAACCCCCTCAGCTATAATTGGCCACAGGCATCCTGCCTGTGGCCAATCATTGCTCTCCTTGCTGTCGGCGCTGTGATTGGCCAAGCATGCAGGGTCACAGTACATGCTTGGCCAATCACAGCGCCGGGATTACACTGCGATGGCGCAGTGTATTGTGGGCCGTTCGCGTCACTCGAATTTGGCGCAAACGGCCCAAATCGTTCGTTGTTTGCCGAACGCGCGAACAGCCGATGTTCGAGTCGAACCCATGTTCGACTCGAACTCCGAGCTCATCCCTATGTGTGGGGACACTAGGCTGGTGATCAGTGAGTAAAAAGCTGAAAAAAACAGCTCATACTCACTGATCACCAGCCAGCTGCAGTGATCCGCTCTCCTCTCCTCACCGACGACTTCTGTGTAAGGAGAGGAGAGCTGATTGCCTAGCAACCAGCTTTCTGTTTACATCACATGACGGCTGTGATTGGACACAGCTGTCATGTGATCAGGAGGGCCAATCACAGAGCCCTCCTGCCGAATCGAGATGCACTGTGTCCGGGTGACACGAGTGCATCGGGATCGCGCCGCTGCGCGGGAACGCGCTGCGCGCGATCCCCCTCCTTCTGAGGGACGTTCCTGAACGTCCACTCAGAAGGAGAGAGCGCCCACCCGGCTGTATATGTACAGTGGCCGGGTGGGAAGTAGTTAATTAGCCTCAGAACCTGTGTAATTTATGTGTTTGGGTTTAAAGAGATGAGGTGGCACCTCTATACCTAGGTGTATCTGTCCTCTGCACTGAGAACCGAGCGATCGAACATCGCCAATGGCTCGGTTCTCACAGATCCCTGAGCGGAGAGCTTCTGCCTGTTTGTCAGCAGCTCTCCTCTCTGCTCTTCCACGCTCACTGGAGCGCTGAGATGTAGAGGGGGCGGGGAGTGGCCGTCTCAGACTCTCAGCGGCTCACTGAGAGGCTGAGACAAGTATCAGTCCAGGCAGCTGGCGGATCCAGACTTTATTGTCGGGATGACGCGGTGCCTGGACTGATCCTGGTGACGTCAGCAGAGAGTGGACTTCAGACCGCTCTCTGCTGAAAACGGGTCGCAGGAGTGCAAAATGAACTGCACTCCCGTGACCCAGAGGAGAAGCCCAGCCTAATGAGCTCAGGCTGGACTCCTCCACTAAACTCTGTTCATTTTAATCTGCTTTCATTCATCTGTGATCAGTGCTGCCTCTGTGGAACAAATACAATGAGCGTCCGTTCGCTCAGACTCCAAAGGTTACAATGTATCTATCGAGATATTTTATCTACAATCCAAAGTTCTCTAGTACAGGGGATGATATCATATTGCAGGTGAGATGTATTTTATATTAGTTATGTGTGTCAGGCTAATTATTAAATACACTATATTACCAAAAGTATTGGGACACCTGCCTTTACACGCACATGAACTTTGATGGCCTCCCAGTCTAATGCCCCGTACACACGGTCCGAATATCGTACGACCTTTTTTTTCACTTAATAGTCGCAAGTAGAAATGAAATAGGTTATTAAAGTCACGAATATTCTCGTACGACCGAAAAAAAAAAAAAAAAAAATCGGAAGTGATGTCATGTGTTGTAATGTATTTGTGTTGTATTTTCGGACGACAACTGTACTGACTAAAGGAAAATCGTACGATTAGGTATCGTGCGAGGAAAATTTTCGTGCATGTCCGATTAAATAATATCGGATGAACTGTCATGATCAGCTCTCGAAGCTCTGTACGAACCTTGGATTGCGACATTTTTCATACGATATTCGGATCGCGTGTACGGGGGCATTAGTCCGTAGGGTTCAATATTGAGTTGGCCCACCCTTTGCAGCTATAACAGCTTCAACTCTTCTGGGAAGACTGTCCACAAGGTTTAGGAGTGTCTCTATGGGAATGTTTGACCATTCTTCCAGAAGCGCATTTGTGAGGTCAGGCACTGATGTTGGACGAGAAGGCCTGGCTCACGGTCTCCGCTTTTATTTCATCCCAAAGGTGTTCTGTCAGTTTGAGGTCAGGAGTCTGTGCAGGCCAGTCAAGTTCCTCCATCCCAAACTCGCTCATCCATGTCTTTATGGACCTTGCTTTGTGCACTGGTCCAAATCATTTGGTGGAGGGGGGATTATGGTGTGGGGTTGTTTTTCAGGGGTTGGGATCGGCCCCTTAGTTCCAGTGAAGGGAACTCTTAAGGCGTCAGCATAGCAAGAAGTTTTGGACAATTTCACGCTCCCAACTTTGTGGGAACAGTTTGGGGACGGCCCCTTCCTGTTCCAACATGACTGCGCACCAGTGCACAAAGCAAGGTCCATAAAGACATGGATGAGCGAGTTTGGGGTGCAGGAACTTGACTAGCCTGCACAGAGTCCTGACCTCAACCTAATAGAACACCTTTGGCATAGGCGTGCACACAGGGTGTGCCAAGTGTGCCCAGGCACACCCTAATGACCCTGTGCAGAACAGATTCCCCCTACTGACCTGGCTCCCCCTCCTTCCCCCCACAGCACTGCCGGCTTCCCTCCTCTCCCACCGGTTGTTGCTGTGGATGTTTTAGGATAAGTGGAGGAAGCGGCTAGTAAATATGCCATTTACCGGCCACTTCCCTTTCTGAATGAACACGTGAGTGATCGGTAGAGTGTGTTTGAGCTTTGGGGTGCACACCCTAATGCCAAAGGCTGCGCACACCTATGACCTTTGGGATGAATTAGAGTGGAGACTGCGAGCCAGGCCTTCTCATCCAACATCAGTACCTGACCTCACAAATGCGCTTCTGGAAGAATGGTCAAACATTCCCATAGACACCCTCCTAAACCTTGTGGACAGCCTTCCCAGAAGAGTTGAAGCTGTTATAGCTGCAAAGGGTGGGCCAACTCAATATTGGACCCTACGGACTAAGACTGGGATGCCATTAAAGTTCATGTAAAGGCAGGCGTCCCAATACTTTTGACAATATAGTGTGTCTCTGAATCAGATTTAGGGCTGAATATAACATCCACTATGGCCACCCTGCAGCCCTCCAATATCTCTGTGTGTCCCGCTAACAACTGACGATCTGTGAGATACCGAGAAAGTACAAATCCTGTGCTCTGTTATGCTGCCTATACCCACTTCTCTCTCTTTCTCATGATTGGCCAATCAGTCTCATCATCAAGATCATAAAATTCACTTTTACCAAATCGGTGACAACCTTGTATTGAAAAAGATATAAATAAGGCCCCTTTCAGGTGGGCGTCATCCGATCAGGGCCGGTCCACACCGTTACGTGCAGCTCCGATCCTCCTCCTCTGTGGTCCCCCACTGGCTCCTCCTTCTCTGCCAAATGCCCCCCATAGCAAGCCACTTGTGCGCTCGATCCCAAGCCAGGCTGTGCGTGTCTGTAGACACACACAGCATGGCTTAGCCCCTCCCCCCTGCTCTGTTCTCACTAGCTGTGATTGACAGCAGCAGGAACCAATGGCTAACCCTGCTGTCTCTATGTTCAGTGAGGAGGGAGAGAGCAAAGCTTTAGGTCTGGGCCCCCCTTGGCCTGACCACCAACGTTCCCCAGGGGCCGTCCCACCGAATCAGCCCACCGACCAGCCAACTGGGCCCTTCGGTGCGCCCACTTCTATTTTACAACTTATTATATGAACATGAAAAGTGAATTCAAAGTCATTCGTACTTTCAAGATTTAACAGTAAGAAAATATGAAGCCTGATACCACCCCGAGGCGGACCCTTTACTAACACTGACTGCACTCTCTTCTCAATGCCCCCTGAGATCTAAGAGAACAAATATATATATATAGAGAGAGATCAGCAAAGAGACAGCCCCATCCAACAAAGTGACATCCTTGTATATTCAGCAAAGAGACATCCCAATCCAGCAAAGAGAAATCCCAATCCAGCAAAGAGACAGCCCCATCCAACAAAGTGACATCCTTGTATATTCAGCAAAGAGACATCCCAATCCAGCAAAGAGACATCCCAATCCAGCAAAGAGACAGTCCCATAATTTCAGCAGAGACTTCCCCATATAGTCAGCAAAGAGACAGCCCCATATAGTCAGCAAAGAGACAGCCCCATATAGTCAGCAAAGAGACAGCCCCATATAGTCAGCAAAGAGACAGCCCCATATAGTCAGCAAAGAGACAGCCCCATATAGTAAGCAAAGAGACATCCCTATCCAGAAAAGAGACATCCCATATAGTCAGCATAGACATCCCCATATAGTAAGCAAAGAGACATCCCCATATAGTCAGCAAAGAGACAACCCCATATAGTCAAAGAGACAACCCCATATAGTCAGCAAAGAGACAACCCCATATAGTCAGCAAAGAGACAACCCCATATAGTCAGCAAAGAGACAGCCACATATAGTCAGCAAAGAGACAGCCACATATAGTCAGCAAAGAGACAGCCACATATAGTCAGCAAAGAGACAGCCCCATATAGTCAGCAAAGAGACAGCCCCATATAGTCAGCAAAGAGACAGCCCCATATAGTCAGCAAAGAGACAGCCCCATATAGTCAGCAAAGAGACAGCCCCATATAGTAAGCAAAGAGACATCCCCATATAGTCAGCAAAGAGACATCCCAATCCAGAAAAGAGACATCCCAATCCAGCAAAGAGACATCCCAATCCAGCAAAGAGACATCCCAATCCAGCAAAGAGACATCCCCATATAGTCAGCAAAGAGACATCCCAAACCAGCAAAGAGACATCCCAATATATTCAGAAGAGAGACATCCCAATGCTGTTCTCAGGTTCAGATAAGTACTTGGGGGGGGGGGGGGGAATCCTCTGGCACAGAAGGTAAAAAGCCATGTAACTTTATATCAGACTTCCGGTCTTCCCTTCAGAGTCTCGCACAGTTGTATCGGCTCCTGAAATTACTTCCTCTGATATCACCGCACACTGCGAGCTTCTCAGAGTGTTCATCAGAAGCTGCAGCAAGTCATCCAGAGCCCCGCCCCATTTCCTGGCTGGAGGACATCCAGCATCATGTAGCTCATTCCTCCCCAGCCTGCCTGTCCCTGGCTCACCCCCTTTCCCTTATTGGAATTCAGTCACAGGGGCTCCGTGTCCCATGTGAGTCTCCCCTAGAGAGAGATCTGCATGGAAATACAACCTGCCTGTGACCTCCCAGTCCTCCAGACTCACATCTTCCCACTAAAGAGGAGGTGCAGACAGTTTGTTTTATAAAGTCAGCGGCTACTTACAGTATAGCTGCTGACTTTAAATAAGGACACTTACCTGTCCTACTCGCCCGCGATGTCGGTCCCGCCACGGCGATCGCTCGCTGCTGGCAGGTCCCGGCTCCTCCATCCTGAGTAAGGGAAACAGGCAGTGAAGCCGTAAGGCTTCACTGCCCGTTTCCTACTGCGCATGCGCCACTCGCACGGCGCTGTATGAATGGGCGGCTTGCCTCCTGGGATACACACAGTTCCCAGAAGGCAGCGCGGCCCATTCACAAGAAGAGGAAGCGGAAGGAGACCCACCGCGGACGAGAAGAGGAACATTAGAGGCAGATTAGGGGACTTCCGCATAGCAACAGGCATTTAGGGTGAGTAGAAAAATGTTTTTTTTTTTGTTGTTTTTTCTATTAATTTTTTTATTTTATTTTTTATGTAAATAGTTTTTCAGGGTGGACCTCCGCTTTAAGGCATTTTGACATTTGCATAACTCCTCCCACTGCTTGCATCAGGGCTGAAGGCTCTTGAGAGGAGTGCTGTGATTTTTTTTTCAGGAAGCTATGTACAGAAAACCCTGCCATCCCCTCCCAAAAGCCATGATCTGCCTGCATTGCATAGAGAAGAAGAGAGACCCAGTGATATCATCACTGGGTCTAAAATAAAGTATGTAATAAAAGTAGGAAGCTTTTATTTCATTAGCACAATGAGAGGGGGGGGGGGAATCAGGTAAGGCAAATATAAGCAGATTTAACGTTAGCTTTTTTTTAAATTGATGTTTGTGAACCCTTTCTCTGCCAGGTCCGTACAGCAGACTCCGGCGCGTAGAAGCATTCGGGGGGCTGCGCTGCCACCCTATCGCTTCCACACACCCCCATAACCCCCGCCTCCAGGACACAACCCCCACCACCATGTATTTCAGGCTCCATTGGCCCATCTGTGGGCCCGGAAACGACACGGCGGGCGGAGGGGAGGGAGAAGGGCGGACACACGTCAGCTCTCCTCCCCTTCTTGCTGTGACCCGGAAAACAGCGTGTATGACATCACTTCTGGGTCACCCTGTCACCTTCCCCCGGTTAGCATAGCCAGGAAGGAATGTGCATTGCAATACATTCAGTGGAGCCCAGAGGAGACCTGCAGGGTCTTTTTAGAGAACCTGTCACCTAAAAATCATCACATCGGGGGGAGGGCGGGGGGGGGGGGGGGACTTCTTGTCTCCTATGTGATGAAAAAAAAAAAAAAAAAAGTGCAAAAATATCAAGTTACACCCAAGTACATAAAATCCCCCCTCCCCCGCAATTTTGTTTTTTGGAGGCCCCCCCCCCATCCCCACTTATATACACATACAAACAAAGGCACACTTCGGGTCCCCGACGTGTGCCTTTCTTTGTATGTGCATATATGTGGGGATGGGGGGGCCTTGTTTGGTCCCGGGCACCTTCATTCCGGGACAATACAATGTCCCGGAATGAAATAGAGGACACAGCCACCCCCTACTAACTAATAACTACATCTCTGGAATTGGTTGCTAGGGCCAGCGCTGCCCGGCGTCTTGCAACCAGTGACAATTTACTCTCAGACAGTGAGACTGGGAGCGAGGCCTGCGCCTAGTGCAGCACTGCTGTCCCCACCCACCTCGGCACCTCCTCCTTCTCCAGCACCCAGCGGCAAGCAGCAGGGACTGGTTTGATCTTCACTCTCCAGATAGTTACGCCACTCCTTTCCTTCTACACATGTGGCTCATGCAGAGGGAGTGACAGCAGCACTGCATCTGGTGGCAGGCTATGGGTGGCAAGCGGCACTGCATCTGGTGGCAGGCTATGGGTGGCAAGTGGCACTGCATCTGGTGGCAGGCTATGGGTGGCAAGCGGCACTGCATCTGGTGGCAGGCTATGGGTGGCAAGTGGCACTGCATCTGGTGGCAGGCTATGGGTGGCAAGCAGCACTGCATCTGGTGGCAGGCTATGGGTGGCAAGTGGCACTGCACCTGGTGGCAGGCTATGGGTGGCAAGCGGCACTGCATCTGGTGGCAGGCTATGGGTGGCAAGCGGCACTGCATCTGGTGGCAGGCTATGGGTGGCAAGCGGCACTGCATCTGGTGGCAGGCTATGGGTGGCAAGCGGCACTGCATCTGGTGGCAGGCTATGGGTGGCAAGCGGCACTGCATCTGGTGGCAGGCTATGGGTGGCAAGCGGCACTGCATCTGGTGGCAGGCTATGGGTGGCAAGCGGCACTGCATCTGGTGGCAGGCTATGGGTGGCAAGTGGCACTGCATCTGGTGGCAGGCTATGGGTGGCAAGCAGCACTGCATCTGGTGGCAGGCTATGGGTGGCAAGCGGCACTGCATCTGGTGGCAGGCTATGGGTGGCAAGCGGCACTGCATCTGGTGGCAGGCTATGGGTGGCAAGCGGCACTGCATCTGGTGGCAGGCTATGGGTGGCAAGCGGCACTGCATCTGGTGGCAGGCTATGGGTGGCAAGCGGCACTGCATCTGGTGGCAGGCTATGGGTGGCAAGCGGCACTGCATCTGGTGGCAAGTGGCACATTCACCTGACAAATAACCCGCCAAATTCCCCATCAACCCCGAGACTACATTCCCCCCCTCATCTTTTTTTGGGGAAGGTGAGGGGGGGGCGGGGTGTTCCTGAATGGCAGTTTGGAAATGTGGTCACCCTACGGGTATCCCCACAGCGATTGAGTCCGAGGGACCCACAGTCGGGCTCACGGAGAAAGCGCAAGGGTCGCGAGCGTACCGTAAATATACAGGCGGCGGTCCTTAAGTGGTTAAACAAAAACGGCTCTGGCAGCGAAAGGGTTAAATGCAGGCAATGTTACCTGGATTTCGGCTTGATAACATCCCTGTTGTACAGTCAACTGTCACGCTGATAGACATGCATGGCGATACAAACCTGAACAAAAGCCTGCGGGCACATATTGTTACCCTGACCAGGTAAAAAGGTGGTAGTGCAGGGACCATGTGGTCCCAAAAAGTACCCATAATGATCTTCAGTCCCTCCAGAACCCCCCCCCCCCCGGATCTGAAGCCTAGGCTGAGGTAAGTATGCATCTGGAAAGGGGAACTCTGGGATAGTTTAGGACAGGGGTGGGGGTGGGTAGGGTTTTAACAGAAAAGCGCAGGCGCACTTTTCATTACTTATCCCTTTCACACTGACCGGTTTTTGATGCTCTTCTGGTGTTTAACCATTTGAAGACCAGGCCTTTTCTGGAACTTTTTGTTTAAAACTTTAAATACGTATTTTTTGCTAGAAAATTACTTAGAAGCCCTAAACATTATATATATTTTTTAGCAGAGACCCTAGAGAATAAAATGGCGATGTTACGCCAAGCCAATAGATACCTAACATGTCGTGCTTTAAAATTGCGCACGCTCGTGGAATGGCAACAAACTACGGTGTTTAACCACTTAAGGACCGCCGCACGACGATATACGTCGACAGAATGGCGCGGCTGGGCATAATGGCGTACAGGTGTGTCCCCTTTAAGATTCGAGCCGTGAGTCTGGTGTTCCGTGACCGCGGGACCTGCGGACCCGATCGTCTGTTCCCTGTCACCGGGAACAGCGATCAGTGACGTGTCACGCCAAGCCACGCCCCCTAACAGTTACAAGCACTCCCTAGGTCACACTTAAGCCCTTCAGCGCCCCCTACAGGTTAACCCCTTCACTGCCAGTGTCATTTTTACAGTAATCAGTGCATTTTTATACCATGAATACACCCACCCTTTGCTCTGCACAAGCATCGGGAGCGTGACGCTGCATCGTGGTCATTGCGCAGGCGCCCTGTAACAGCTGACTCACAGTTATTCATCTTTGGCTAACTTCGGAGGCTCCGTTGTGGTTCGTACTGCGCAAGCGATGCGCCTGCGCTGTACAGGGGGGTCCAAATCCGCCGGGGGATCTTTTTCGGCAGGACACTGGCTGCTGAAGAAATATGGGGCTTATGCAATTCAATTTAAAAATGTGAAGCGCGATTCCAAATCAAACACATCCAACTTCATTTCCACCTTTCTGCATCTGCTGTACGGCGGGCTTTGGCATGGAGGCCGCACATAGCTAGAAAGTGAGAATCACTCGTATGAGATGACAGAACGAATCGGCAGCCAGATGTCTGAAGGCCAAGTCCGTACATCACAGCAGAAGTCAAAAACTTCAAGCTACCTTCTCTGCCAAGCCAGGATTGGATAATGATATTCGGGAGAAGGAGAACGCGTTCCCCACATCGCTCCTTCTGTTTCGGGTGCAGATTAGACATGACGAGGGGATCGGATTGCCGGAATTGGGGATCCCAAACAAACGTACATATCAGCAGATACCTGCAAATCTTTCACAATCTGGCTCAATAAACCAATCCAATCATTTTATTATCTATAAATTAAAAAAATGAAGCAATTATCATGACCCCAAGGTGTAAACTGATAAATGTTTTTTTTTTCTAAGCCCTTGACAGCTCACCATAGTGCTTTCTGTGGTCAGGTTAGTGCATGGGTGCTCAACCTGTGGTCCTCCATCTGTTGTGGAACTACAAGTCCTATCATACCTTAGCTTTTAGGAGTCATGCTTTGTAACTGTAATGCCGCATACACATGGTCGGAATTTCCGATGGAAAAAGTCAGATGGGAGCTTTTCGTCGGATAATCCGACCGTGTGTATGCCCCATCTGACTTTTTCTGTCGGAATTTCCGACGGAGTTAGATAGAGAGCAGGTTCTCTATTTTTCCGATGGAAAAAAGTTTGTTCGGAAAATCCGTTCGTCTGTATGCAAATCCGACCGGAAAAAAAAACACACGTGCTCGGAAACAATTTGACGCATGCTCGAAAGCATTGAGCTTCTCTTTCTTGCCTCGTCGTAGTGTTGTACGTCACCACGTTCTTAACGCACAAAAGTTTGGAGAACTTTTGTGTGACCGTGTGTATGCAAGCCAAGCTTGAGTGGAATTCCGGCGGAAAAACCATCGAGGTTTTTTTCCGACGGAAAATCTGTTCGTGTGTACGCGGCATAAGCCTTGCAATGCATCATGGGACTTGTAGTCAACACCTGGGGGGCCACGGGTTGAGCACCCATAGGTTAATGAGATTGCAGGCTTCCTGTTTTTACTTTTTGACCTCCAGTTAAAGAATGAAGGTCACTATGGAAAATTTCCATTCCAGGTCAGCAATTGTTGAGTCACCCTTCACAATTAACCACTTCAATATCGGGCACTTTCGCCCCTTCCTGCCCAGGACAATTTTCAGCTTTCAGCACTGTCGCACTTTGAATGACAATTACGCGGTCATGCGACGCTGTACCCAAACTCAATTTTTATAATTTTTTTCCACAAATAGAGCTTTCTTTTGGTGGTATTTGATTACCTCTGGGGTTTTTATTTTTTGCTAAACAAACTAAAAAATACCAAAAAAATATATAAAAAAAAGCTTTTCTCAGTTTCTGTCATAACATTTTGTTTTCCCCTTCACCAACGGGCACTAATGAGGCGGCACTGATGAGGCGGCACTGATATGCAGCACTGATGGGCACCAATAGGCGGCACTGATATGCGGCACTGATGGGCACTGACAGGCGGCACTGATGGGCACTGAGAGACGGCTGTGATGGGCACTGACAGGCAGGACTGATTGGCACTGACAGGTGGCACTGATGGGCAGCACTGAAGATGAGGTACTGATGTGTTACTGACAGATGTTACTGCTGGGCACTGATTGGCACTGTAATGGGCACTGATTGGCACTGTGGTGGGCTCTGATTGGCACTGTGGTGGGCACTTGCAGGCTTTTTTATTGGGGGAATGCTGGGCACTGATTATTAGCTGATTTGCACATCTGACGGGCTGTGCTGATAATCAATGTGCTGATTATCAGCACAGACCCCCCCCCCCCCACGCCCCGATCGGCTCTCCCTGTCAGCGCGAACCGAGGAATGCAGTTTACCGGCACTTCCTGGTTCACGCGATGATCAGCTGTGGTTGGTCACAGCTAATCACGTGGTAAGAAGCCTCTGACAGAGGCTCCTTATCACGATCGGAGATGCGGCGTGTCAAACTGACACGCTGCACTCGCGACCGCCACGCACCCCCAACTCGCGTTGCGTCAGAGGGGGCGGGGTCACCCGTACATGTCACTGGGTAACCCTGGCATTTACCCTTGCGTCAGAGGGGAGCGGGGTCACCCACGCACGTGATGGGTGGCCCCGCCCTCAGCTATAAAGGCCTGTAAAAGAGCTGTCACGGCGGGAGAGCGTCATTGGTTGGCTGCCTCCCATGGAGGCAGAATCGTGTCGGCTTTTTTTTTTTTTTCTCCGTATCGCTCAAGAATGGATTACATCGTTGAATTTTTTTTTTGCTTTTTAATAAAGGACTTGGTTATAAGCTGTCTACTGTGGTTTTTAACATTTTTGACAAATTTTTTTGTTTGTGAAATAGTAGGGGTAATGTACCCCATTTCCAATTCACATAGTAGGGGTACAATGTACCCCCGCCCGCAGACCCCCCACAACCACCGGGCAAGGGTTGTGAGGATGGAGCCCTTGTCCCCATCAACATGGGGACATCCTCCCCATGTTGAGGGCATGTGGCCTGGTACGGTTCAGGAGGGGTGGTGCTCTCTCGCCCCTCCCTTTTTTCCTGCGGCCTGCCAGGTTGCGTGCTCGGATAAGGGTCTGGTATGGATTTTTGGGGGGAACCCCACGCCATTTATTTTTTTGGGGCGCGGGGTTTCCCTTAACATCCATACCAGACCTAAAGGGCCTGGTAATGGACTGGGGGGGGGGGACCCCTGTCGTTTTTTGCAATGACTTTTATCTGTATTGCCGGGACCTGACAATTCATTACAGCCGCGAGTAGTTTTAAATTACTTTTTTTCCTTTAGAAATGTCATTTTGTGCAGCGACAGTTCTAAACACGGGAAACATGAGCCACTTCACAGGCATACTATAGACACCCCCCAGGTACGATATTTAAAGGAATAATTCACTTTTATTGTTTCACTTTAAACATTATTAAAATCACTGCTCCCGAAAAAACAGCCGTTTTTAAAACCTTTTTTTGCATTGATACATGTCCCCTGGGGCAGGACCCGGGTCCCCAAACACTTTTTATGACAATAACTTGCACATTAACCTTTAAAATGAGCACTTTTACTTTTTCATGTTTGTGTCCCATAGACTTTAAAGGTGTTCGAACAAATTTTTTGCATGTTCTGCTGCAAACCGAACTGGGGGGTGTTCGGCTCATCCCTAATCACCAATGTAAGGAGCATTCTTCCCACGGACCACCAATGTAAGGGACATTCTGCCCATTGATCACCAATGTAAGGGACATTCTTCTCACTGACCACCAATGTAAGGAACATTCTTCCCACTGATCACCAATGTAAGGGACATTCTTCCCACTGATCACCAATGTAAGGAACATTCTTCCCACTGATCACCAATGTAAGGGGCATTCTTCCCACTGACCACCAATGTAAGGAACATTCTTCCCACTGATCACCAATGTAAGGAACATTCTTCCCACTGATCACCAATGTAAGGAACATTCTTCTCACTGATCACCAATGTAAGGAACGTTCTTCCCACTGATCACCAATGTAAGGAACATTCTTCTCACTGATCACCAATGTAAGGAACATTCTTCTCACTGATCACCAATGTAAGGAACATTCTTCCCACTGATCACCAATGTAAGGAACATTCTTCCCACTGATCACCAATGTAAGGAACATTCTTCCCACTGATCACCAATGTAAGGAGCATTCTTCCCACGGACCACCAATGTAAGGGACATTCTGCCCATTGATCACCAATGTAAGGGACATTCTTCCCACTGATCACCAATGTAAGGAACATTCTTCTCACTGATCACCAATGTAAGGGGCATTCTTCCCACTGACCACCAATGTAAGGAACATTCTTCCCACTGATCACCAATGTAAGGAACATTCTTCCCACTGATCACCAATGTAAGGAACATTCTTCTCACTGATCACCAATGTAAGGAACATTCTTCTCACTGATCACCAATGTAAGGAACATTCTTCCCACTGATCACCAATGTAAGGAACATTCTTCCCACTGATCACCAATGTAAGGAACATTCTTCACACTGATCACCAATGTAAGGAACATTCTTCCCACTGATCACCAATGTAAGGAACATTCTTCCCAATTTTTCTTTATTAAAGGACTTGCAATCAATAAGCATAAAAACAATATATATATATATATATATATACACATATTTACATAAAAATGAAAATAAATATTGCAAATCTGCTCTCAAACAAAAAAGACTTTACAGCAAAAACAAAAAACATGTCATTACTGGAAAATAAATCTCACTACAACTCACACCAACACAGAAAAAGAAAAGCGCTCCTCACCCAGAGATGGGCAGATCACCAAAGGCAGGTCTGATATGCCATCAGGATGATTGGGGTAGTCGTTTCTTAACCCTTACCACACTCTCATCCCCAGAAACAGCTCTCTTCAGACTGCGTGACTCCCCCTCATCCATAGATGATAAAAAGAAAGATATATCTGACATTTCATCACCCGACAAAACAGAAAAAGTGTTGCCAAGAGGAACCCCTCCTGGGTCCGACTTTGAGGAAGAAATTACTGCTTTTCTTGTCTTCCTCTTCTTTTTTTTCTTCCTCCTAATCTTCTCCCACCCATCATCATCCGAATCCCCATCAACAGAGGGTGAGACATGGGGTATGGACACCCTTCCATCAGCCCCACCCCCATCCAGCACCCCCACATTCCCCTGACCACGTTTGCGCTGCCGAGGGGCAGGGACTGGAGGCTGAGTGGAAAGATCCGCTAAACCTGCCCCCCAGCAGCATCCGCTTGTCTGGAGGATCTACGTATAGATGGATTAGGGACTACCACATGGGGGACAGACCCAGGGACCACATCACTAGGGGGAACTGAAACAGATATAACAGACACAGGAGGGACAGACTCAGGGACCACATCACTAGGGGGAACTGAAACAGATGTCACAGACACAGGAGGGACAGACTCAGGGACCACATCACTAGGGGGAACAGGATCAACAGATGTCACAGACACAGGAGGGACAACAACAGTCTCAGAGGCCTCATCCTCCTTATCTAGCCTCTGCAGCTCAGCCTCCAATCCTGGCAAGTTATGTAATGCTTCCGGGCATTGACTATAAGGATGACCGAGCTTTTGGCACAAATTTCACCGAATTTCGGTACAATCCTTAGCCAAATGGCCCAGATCCTGGCACAGTGAACACTTTTTACGGGTGCAGGTAGATGCAAAATGGCCCTTTTCACCACATTTGTTGCAGACTTTAGGCTGACCTTGGTAAAAAAATGGTCAGTCTATCTCTCCCCAGAAAGGCTGAACAGGGCAGATGTTGGACTACATTTCCCATCACCCCCAATTTTAGTGACACTGTCCAGGCCCCTGTCCAAATCCCATGCAGATCAAGGACCTTCCGCAGTGGAGCGAGGACCTCACCATATCGGCGTAGCCATACTATTAAATCAGCCTCAGGTATAGATTCATTACGCACCAGGATCGTCACAGATTTTATCAGAGGCTGCCTGGAAATCACCTTTGGCACCCAACCGTTCCCCTGCGGAAGACCCCCGCACCTCCTAAATCGTTCCCAAAATAAATCCAAACCCTCAGGCTTTACAAAGGAAAAATCAAACTTGTAACTCCCCACGGGGCAAATCAAAGCAAAAAATATCCGAAACATTAAACCCGATTTCCAGAACCAACTCTGCCACCCTCCCCCTTACTGGTGGGGTCCCCTTCCCCTCCCACTGGACCACATTTCTCCTCTTGTACCCACTAACCATCCCCCCACCAAAACTCCCCAAATTGTGACCACTAACATTTGCAGTATTCCCCCCACCCTCCTTGGTGCGATTCCCCAAAACTGACGCATAGCTGCCAGTGCTCGCCGACCTCCCTGCAGAGGATCCAGTTGTGCGTTTAGAAACGTCTGACACAACTCTGGCAGATGACAATTGCACACCTGATAAGTCTTTCCTCTGCTGGGCAGGAGGAGAAATGTCATTTTTACCTAAAGCAGCAATATTAACCCCTTCACCACCACCCACCATGTCCATGGCCTTATCCATATTATTGCTGTCATTATTTTCTGGCACATTCATAGTTCCTGCCGTGTCCACACTCACTGCTGTACCCCTAGATACTTCACCTCCAGGCAGACTCTTCTCCATCAGGACAGGATTGTCAGCTAAGCAAGATTGTACAGCAACAGGTGATTCATTGCAGGAGACTTCCATGGCTGCTTCTTCTTCACATGCTGCACTGTGCTGCTCCCCTCCCCCATCTGCATCAACCAGCCCAGGTGAAGGTGAAACAGGCTCTTTGGAGCTGGCAGCCATCTTGCTTGTGGAACTACAAGTCCCAGCAGTAGCAGCAAAATCCATATGCGCGGGGCATGATGCAGACCCATCCACATTGCTCTGGTGTTGCTGATCCACAGAACTCACCGATGTCTGGGAGGCAAATCTCGTCTCATTGGTAAACTTTTCTGCCAAAGCTCCACTTTTATCTTTCAATTTCTCCAACAAGATTGCTTCTTTACCTTCTCCTCCATCTGCTGTAACTCAGGCTTCATGGCCAAACGATTCTTACTCCAGGCCTGGAAATACTTGGCCCTGAAGTTTTTTTGTTCAAATTTGAAACATTTAAGTTTCTCCTCAGCTCTTCCGATCGCCGGAAACGATCAATGATCTTCTGTCTGTAGACATCCACATTCTGACCAGGGCCTGGACCCTCAGTCAGATCCTCCACCTCCTCCTCCTCACTAGGCCCCGTGTCATCAGGGGGATCCCTCCCAGGGCCTCCCCCAGGATCAGGCATTATTCCTGGGCCAAGCTAGCAGGCACAGCCCAGGCTTGAAAAAAGGCTGGTTCTCATTCAGAGAGAGCTCTTTGGGTGTGTCCTCCTCCTTCTTCCCACTGATCACCAATGTAAGGAACATTCTTCTCACTGACCACCAATGTAAGGAGCATTCTTCCCACTGATCACCAATGTAGGGAACATTCTTCCCACTGATCACCAATGTAGGGAACATTCTTCCCACTGATCACCAATGTAAGGAACATTCTTCTCACTGACCACCAATGTAAGGAACATTCTTCCCACTGATCACCAATGTAAGGGACATTCTTCCCACTGACCACCAATGTAAGGGGCATTCTTCCCACTGACCACCAATGTAAGGGGCATTCTTCCCACTGACCACCAATGTAAGGGGCATTCTTCCCACTGATCACCAATGTAAGGGGCATTCTTCCCACTGATCACCAATGTAAGGAACATTCTTCCCACTGACCACCAATGCAAGGAACATTCTTCCCACTGACCACCAATGTAAGGGGCATTCTTCCCACTGACCACCAATGTAAGGGGCATTCTTCCCACTGACCACCAATGTAAGGGGCATTCTTCCCACTGACCACCAATGTAAGGGGCATTCTTCCCACTGATCACCAATGTAAGGAGCATTCTTCCCACTGACCACCAATGTAAGGGGCATTCTTCCCACTGATCACCAATGTAAGGAGCATTCTTCCCACTGACCACCAATGTAAGGAACATTCTTCTCACTGATCACCAATGTAAGGAACATTCTTCCTATTGATCACCAATGTAAGGGGCATTCTTCCCACTGATCACCAAGGTAAGGGACATTCTTCCCACTGATCACCAATGTAAGGGACATTCTTCCCACTGACCACCAATGTAAGGAACATTCTTCCCACTGATCACCAATGTAAGGGACATTCTTCCCACTGATCGCCAATGTAAGGGACATTTTTCCCACTGATCACCAATGTAAGGGGCATTCTTCCCACTGATCACCAATGTAAGGAGAATTCTTCCCACTGATCACCAATGTAAGGAACATTCTTCCCACTGATCACCAATGTAAGGGGCATTCTTCCCACTGATCACCAATGTAAGGGACATTCTTCCCACTGATCACCAATGTAAGTGACATTCTTCCCACTGATCACCAATGTAAGCGACATTCTTCCCACTGATCACCAATGTAAGGGACATTCTTCCCACTGACCACCAATGTAAGGGACATTCTTCCTATCAATGTGATGGGACACTACAATTTTCACTGTTTGACGTTCTTTTCTGACCAATAATATTATCTGTTGCATTTAATTATTATTCCTGAAAATAATGTTGTTGTGCAGAATTCCCCTCATGTCTCTACTGGGCATGCTGTGGCTACAACTAGCAGGGGGTTCCCTGAATGTTATTCCAAGGGTCCGATCGTGTTCAGAAGTTGAAGAAAGGCTGGACCTGAAGAACCCCTGAAAGTTTTTGGAGCTCTTTGTCCTTTTATAACCCTCCCTACATTGATGGAAAATCAGTGCATGATGTCAGGCTTGTGAATCCATTTTCATTCTCCGGGAACTGTGTCGCCGTGAATGATAGAGCAGACTGCAAACACGACATAATCATTTTTTGGTGTCGTAATATTTTTATGTATTTTTTTTTTTTCAGCTGCCTACACCTGTTCTTTCAAGACAAAATAGAGCCAAGCTATAGTCAGGCCATTGTGTTAATGTCTTTCAGCTCTGCCAACAAGTTTATGGTCTCCTCACAAATAGTTTTAACACATGCAGAATCCTTCTGGTCATGCGATCATTCAGCTTTGCAGATATGAAAAGTCCTTCTTCCCCATAGACCGGCTTCAAATATTAATGCAGCATCCATTCTAATAAAGTCATTCTGTTCTCCAACATGACGCAATCCTAATCCTCCATTGATTTGTATTGTGACTGCACTGTCTCCCTTTATATTGTAAAGCAAACCGTTGGCGCTATATAAATTCTGTATAATATTAACCACTTCACCTCCGGAAGAATTTACCCCCTTCCTGACCAGAGCACTTTTTGCGATACGGCACTGCGTCGCTTTAACTGACAATTGCGCGGTCATGCGACGTTGCACCCAAACAAAATTGACGCTCTTTTTTCCCCAGAAATAGAGCTTTCTTTTGGTGGTATTTGATCACCTCTGCGGTTTTTATTGTTTGCGCTATAAACAAAAAAAGACTGCCAATTTTGAAAATAACACAATATCTTTTACTTTTTGCTATAATAAATAATAAATATCCCACATTTTTCTTCCCAAAAAATTTTTTTTCCCTCAGTTTAGTCCAATACGAATTCTTCTACATATTTTTGGTAAAAAAAAATCACAATAAGCGTTTATTGATTGGTTTGCGCAAAAGTTATAGCGTCTACAAAATAGGGGATAGTTTTATGGCATTTTTATTATTATTTTTTTTTTTTACTAGTAATGGCGGCGATTAGCGATTTTTATTGGGACTGCGACATTATGGCGGACACATCGGACACTTTTGACACTATTTTGCGACCATTGTCATTTATACAGCGATCAGTGCTATAAAAATGCACTGATTACAGTGTAAATGACACTGGCAGGGAAGGGGTTAAACACTAGGGGGCGAGGAAGGGGTTAAGTGTGTCCTAGGGAGTGATTCTAACTGTGGGGGGGATGGGCTATGAGTGACACGACACTGATCACTGCTCCCAATGACGGGGAGCAGTAGATCAGTGTCATGTCACTAGGCAGAACAGGGAAATGCCTTGTTTACACAGGCATCCCCCCGTTCTGCCTCTCCGTGAGACGATCCCGGGCACCCGGCGGACATCAAGTCCGCGGGACCCGCGGGCACGCTCACAGAGCACGCTACTGCGCGGCGGAAAATTCAAAGCAACGTACAGGTACGTTGCTTTGCGCAGCCGCGCCATTCTGCCGACGTATATGTACAGGCGGTGGTCGGCAAGTGGTTAATAAAAATAATAGGAGGTTTATACCAAAAGTAATGCCAACTTTAGGTGCTAGGGATAGGTCTGAGGTAAGGGGCACATGGGGGGGGGGGGGGGGATTTACTAAAACTGGAGCGTGCAAAATTTGGTGCAGCTAAACAACAATTAAAAAAAGTTTAGCGCTGCTGACAAATGTTTTTACCGAAACATCACATCTGATTAAATAAACATAATAAATAATCATGACATTTCAATAAAGTTCACACATATCCAATAATCTTCTTTGTGAATAGTGCAAATAAGTTCATCAAAATAATTCAGTGCAACATTCTTCACACACGCCTGAGATGGAAATTGTGACCAAAATCCCAGTGCTGCAAACACAAATACATACACTCGTGAGGCACCTTGGTGTTCAGGATGTGCCCTCATCCTAATTAATAGACCTATAGATGGATATAGGTCTAAATCTGCCTTCCCCTACTATAGGAGTATATACTGTGTATATATTAGGGCTGTGGAAATTAACTATTAATTCCTCGATTAATCGATTACGTTTTTTGATCGATCAAAATTATTTTGATCGATCAAAATTCCGGGTCTTCAGGGAGTTCCGTCGGAGATCCAGTGATGCCACAGACACCGGCAGGGCTTGCCATGTCCATCTGAAGGGCTCCTTTGCTGTGCCTTCATATCTGCATGCCAGTGGGACCTTACTATCTGCCACACGCAAGGGCTGTTACACTTCCCTCTATCACTTCCCTCTATCAACCTGGGATTCTACAGCCATCCACTGGGAGTTGTGATAGTTCCCTTCACGGGACATCTACATGCAGACGGACTGATGTTAACCCCTCCTTATCTGGATTCAGCAGTGGTATCATTGTACACATTTTTATACCAGTATCATACTTGGCTACATGTTTTTATGACTGCTTTTGCTACCGTTTGGTATTATTCGCATAATTTTTACAGTTTATGTAGCTACATCGATTTTTATTTTGTTACCTACTTGAAGACTATAAAAGTTTTAATGCTATTCCCATGGAGCGCTGCCTTTGTGTGTTTTTTGTATCCTGCTATCCATTTTTCCAGTCGTTGGGAGCTGCACTGGGAATCAGCCTGCAAGGAGATCAGCTAAAAGTAGTTGGATCTGTATGTGCGTTATAATTAATCGAAATTAGTCGGATAATCGATTAAAAAAAAGAATTGGATTAATCGAACACGAAAATTTTAATCAGTAACAGCCCTAGTATATATATATATATACATATATATATATATATATACATACAGAGAGAGAGATCTGTATATATATATATATATATATAGATCCATATATAGATATATATCTTTGTAGCGGAGCCTCACTCTCCCTCTCTGCTTCTCCTGGTTATTGGCTGGTGTGGTCTAGGGGTACCTGGGAGAGGAGAGTGCAGGGACACTACGCCAAGCTCTCCCCTCGTATGTGTATGAGGGTTGAGCAAAGTCACTTGAATTACCCCGGGGTCTGTTCACTGCATACGGAGCCTCTCCTTGTTCCATGGAGATGTGTCTGCCAATAATAGAGTCCCACACCAATTAAAAGCCCATCACTCTTATTTTTCCATCGCAGGTTGAACACAATCAGTTGAACTTTAGTTACAGACAGACAGGGGTGTGGATACGAGTAGGCCCAGGCACAACTGAACTCTCCTATCCCGTTGCTAGCGAATAGGTCTGGCGCACGGTCTCTGCCACCGACTGTGAGTTTTGGTCGCTGCCACCGACCGGATGAACCGTTGAGGCCCCTGCCACAGGCCTAATAGCAGGTCTCTGCCACTAACCTGAGTTGAATAGTTGGATCGCTGCCACCGGTCATTGGACATGAACCACCTTCCTCTATGAACTTGGCCCCTGTTCGGGAAAGATATCCCTCCGGGCGGTCTCCAGAGGTTCACCCGTCACTGGCAATCTGCTGCACCAGATCTTCGGATGAATCCCTCCTCTGGTCCCTTACGCCTCTGGATTCGGGTGCCCAACATCCGGGGCACCCTAGGACAATCCCTCCCCGGCGGGACCCAGTGGAAGGTGCTGGGCCCCAGGCCTCCGGTAGAGTACCTCACCCCAGACTGAAGGTGTCTGGGATGGAACACGAACTCCAAGTGTCCAGGCCTAGGCCGACTGGACACCGACCGAGGACAGCAGCCCTCAGGCTGAAGGTGCCTGGAACTTGAACCTCGTGGCGAAGATGTCCGCCCCCTTTATACCCTCTCCCAGCAAGCACAGCGGGTTCCCCGCCCCGCCGTACAACTGCTGTGAGAGGTCACAAAAGGGTACGGCACTGCAGTGACAGTTCAATCCCGGCCCAAAGTGACAGCGCCACCTGCTGGGCCGCAGGGAACTGGTCATCACTGATGTCCCCACCAGATTTAAACACTCTGAAAAGTACATACCCGCTACATCTATATATATATAGATATATATCTATATATAAAAATATACACTATATTGTCAAAAGTATTGGGACACCTGCCTTTACACACATGAACTTTAATGGCATCCCAGTCTTAGTCCGTAGGGTTCAATATTGAGTTGGCCCACCCTTTGCAGCTATAACAGCTTCAACTCTTCTGGGAAGGCTGTCCACAAGGTTTAGGAGGGTGTCGATGGATCATCTTAGCTCTGAGGAAAGGGGTGCGCCCCTGAAACGCGTCAGCTATATAGATGTTTGAGGTGCTGCCGGACCCTCTCTGTCATCAAGTTCGGTCGGTGGGTGCCAAGAATTTCCAGCCTAATTGTCTGATAAGCTTGTACTTAAGCTCCGTCTGTGAGTAGGACCATTGCTTTCTATTTATATTTTAATAAAACTTTTAAGTGGTAATGCACGAGGTTGGTGCGCCCTCCTTTCTCTTTTCTTTTTTCTAGCCACGTGAACACCCATTGTTCTGAGGAGGGCTGCAAGACTTTAGACTTTGCTTTTAGATGGAACCACACTACCCGTATCCTGACTGTACACTGAGAGCGCAGGAGATTGTTGTTTTTCTATGGGAATGTTTGACCATTCTTCCAGAAGCGCATTTGTGAGGTCAGGCACTGATGTTGGATGAGAAGGCCTGGCTCGCAGTCTCCGCTCTAATTCATCCCAAAGGTGTTCTATTGGGTTGAGGTCAGGACTCTGTGTAGGCCAGTTAAGTTCCTCCACCCCAAAATGGCTCATCCATGTCTTTATGGACCTTGCTTTGTGCACTGGTCCAAATCATTTGGTGGAGGGGGGATTATGGTGTGGGGTTGTTTTTCAGGGGTTGGGCTTTGCCCCTTAGTTCCAGTGAAGGGGAATCTTAAGGTGTCAGAATACCAAGAGATTTTGGACAATTTCATGCTCCCAACTTTGTGGGAACAGTTTGGGGACGGCCCCTTCCTGTTCCAACATGACTGCACACCAGTGCACAAAGCAAGGTCCATAGAGACATGGATGAGCGAGTTTGGGGTAGAGGAACTTGACTGGCCTGCACAGAGTCCTGACCTCAACCTAATAGAACACCTTTGGGATGAATTCGAGCGGAGATGGTGAGCCAGGCCTTCTCGTCCAACATCAGTGCCTGACCTCACGAATGCTCTTCTGGAAGAATGATCAAACATTCCCATAGACACCCTCCTAAACCTTGTGGACAGCCTTCCCAGAAGAGTTGAAGCTGTTATAGCTGCAAAGTGTGGGCCAACTCAATATTGAACCCTACGGACTAAGCCTAGGAGGTTATTAAAGTTTATATGCGTGTAAAGGCAGGCGTCCCAATACTTTTGAAAATATATGCAGCCGCTCAGGGCCCACCCGCCGAGTGTTTCTGAGGGTTTCCGAGTTCAGCCGAGCAGTCTCTGACTATTTCCGAGTCTCTCCGGCGCCCCCCCCCCACCTCTGGCCACACGCGGTATTTAATGCCATAGAAGTCAATGCGGAACAAATTATCTTAATTTCCATTGGCTTCTATGGGGAAACCCGCTTTGATATGCGAGTGCTTTGGATTACAAGCATTCTCCTGGAACGGATTTATGCTCGTAATCCGAGGTTCCACTGTACTAATATTTTGTACTTTGATACAGTTAAATACAGAGACTTTATATACAATTATATGCATCAATAAATATTACTTTATCATTTATCTTATTGCAACTGCGTACTTCTTATAAAGTCCCATTTTATTTCCTCTTTTATAACCACAGAACTTCCATTGCTTAAAAAATAAATAAAAAAAAAACCTGCTAGACTTTACTTTTCTTCGTCCAACTTTTTTTTTTTTTTTTTCAGTCCCGTCTAATTTAAAAATATTGGAATGGGAAGGGGGCTCCGGGTATATCCGCATTTGATGTATGGCTTTTATAGCTTCTGCAGATGGCATTTGGTATTTTGGCCCCGGACTTGGTCAGACACGTCTGGCTCTGCGGCGGAGGGTTCACCGGTAATACGTGTCACCGACCTCTCTCGTGCCGAACCTGAGCGAGCGCCGCGACGCAAGTCACAAAGGTCCCTTTCAAAAGAGAGCCGTGCTCTGAAGATTTTTAGCGAGCCGAGTCTTAAACCGATCTCTTTTACGGCGTCGCCGTATGAAACGCGCTCGTAAAAACCTTCCACCTGCGCTGGGAAACTCATCACCTTAGCAGCGGCGTACAGTGGCCCCGTTATTCATTCCCGATATTTACACGGAGCGCCGGCGCAGACAAGGATTTAGCTTTGGCGGCTCCCAAGTTCTGTCCTCTCTCGGCATTGACTTAAGATGTGTTTGCACTCCGGCTGGATGCAAACTTCCGCCCTCTTTCCTACCAGGTGTGAGGGAATAGAGATTCCATTTGTCGCGGTCAGACGGACATTTTTTTAACTGGCGGCTTCATAAAAAAAACAAAACAAGTTCAAGCAGTTAACGAGGCTGTTGCCTTTTTTTTTTCCTGTTGAGCGGATACCGTCTGGGTTATCCCGGCTTTAAAGATGTCCATGGGCTTTTGTTGGCATCAAAACTCCCTCTTTTCCTATTCAAGTCTATGGAAATGCCAAAGTATCAGAAAGCGGGTCAAATGCGGGTCAGAAGGAGGTTAGTGGCAGGTCATCACATCAGACAATGAATAATCATACTGGTGTCTACACATACATTATATTACCAGAAGTATTGGGACGCCTTACACGCACATGAACTTTAATGGCATCCCAGTCTTAAGGCCCCGTACACACGGTCGGACTTTTTTGCCAACAAACTTCAAAATGAGCAAGTTTTCCAAAAAAAAACCTACCGTGTGTACGCTCCATCGGAAAAACTTTTTCGGTTTTCGTCGGACAAAAGTTCGCTCTGCAAACGGACAAATTTTCGGCAACAAAAGTCTGATGGTGCAAAGTCCGACCGTGTGTACAGAAATCCATCGGGCGTTTGTCTGAAGTACAAACACGCATGCCCAGAACCAATGTTAAAATCGACCAACAATAGCAGAAGTTGACCAAAGGGTGGCGGTAAATAGCAGAAAAACCACGTGATGTTGGGGAAGTTTGGGGAAAGTTTGCAAAAAAGTCCTGCCGTGTGTATGCTATGGGTGTTCCCGGCCAACTCCCTTCGGACAAAAATCCACGGAAAAAGTGTGTTTAAAGTCCGACCGCGTGTACATGGCTTTAGTCCGTAGGGTCCAATATTGAGTTGGCCCACCCTTTGCAGCTATAACAGCTTCAACTCTTCTGGGAAGGCCGTCCACAAGGTTTAAGAGTGTGTCTATGGGAATGTCTGACCATTCTTCCAGAAGTGCATTTGTGAGTTCAGGCTCTGATGTTGGATGAGAAGGCCTGGCCTGGCCTGGCTCGCAGTCTCCGCTCCAATTCATCCCAAAGGTGCTCTATCGGGTTGAGGTCAGGACTCTGTGCAGGCCAGTCAAGTTCCTCCACCCCAAACTCGCTCATCCACGTCTTTATGGATCTTGCTTTGTGCACTGGTCCAAATCATTTGGTGGAGGGGGGATTATGGTTTGGGGTTGTTTTTCAGGGGTTGGGCTTGGCCCCTTAGTTCCAGTGAAAACAAACAAAGAGAAAGGTCTGATTGTAGAAGAGGGATGTGCAAGAAAGGGAGCTCTTAAGGCGTCATCATACCAAGACATTTTGGACAATTTCATGCTCCCAACTTTGTGGGAACAGTTTGGGGATGGCCCCTTCCTGTTCCAACATGACTGCGCACTAGGGTGACCACGTGTCCCGGATTTCCTGGGATAGTCCCGCATTTTGCAGGTCTGTCCCGGGCACATTAATTCCAGGACAATACAGTGTCCCGGAATGAAACTGACACAGCCACCCCCCCAGGCCGATCTGATGCCCCCAAAAAGGCCGCCACATCACCGCTTTACTCACTGACAGTACTTCTCCTGGCTGGGAATGCCTGGAGGAGCACAATCCCCGCCCCCTGCTTGTGATTGGAGAAATTATAAATCCCACCTCTTGTGTCCAATGACTGTGCTGTGATTCGTTACAGAACAAGCTGATTTTTTGGAAGTGGAGGGTGTCCCTGAATTGTAGTTTGGAAATGTGGTCACCATACTGCGCACCAGTGCACAAAGCAAGGTCCATAAAGACATGGATGAGCGAGTTTGGGGTGGAGGAACTTGACTGGTGAGCAGTCATGTTGGAACAGGAAGGGGCCATCCCCAAACTGTTCCCACAAAATTAGGAGCATGAAATTGTCCAAAATATCTTGGTATGCTGACTCAGCTATAAGAGTTCCCATCACTGGAACTATGGGGCCAAGCCCAACCCCTAAAAAACAACCCCCACCAAATGATTTGGACAAGTGCACAAAGCAAAGTCCATAAAGACATGGATGAGCGAGTTTGGGGTGGATGAACTTGACTGACCTGCACAGAGTCCTGACCTTAATCTGATAGAACACCTTTGGGATGAATTAGAGCAGAGACTGCGAGCCAGGCCTTCTCGTCCACATCAGTGCCTGACCTCACAAATACTCTTCTGGAAGAATGGTCAAACATTCCCATAGACACCCTCCTAAACCTTGTGGACAGCCTTCCCAGAAGAGTTGAAGCTGTTATAGCTGCAAAGGGCGGGGCCAACTCAATATTGAACCCTACAGACTAAGACTGGGATGCCATTAAAGTTCATGTGCGTGTAAAGGCAGGTGTCCCAATATTTTTGGTAATATAGTGTATATCAGTGTCGACTGGTGCTAAAAAAAATTGGGGGGGGGGGGGGGGCGCAAACAAACAAATTTTTTTTTTTTTAAAACCCCATCAATTGCCGCCACTATGCCATCACATGCTGCGACTGGGCCCATCAAATGCTGCCACTGTTCCAAATGTGCTGCCAGTGTTAATGTGCCCCCCACCCGCTCGCCATCTGCCCGTCACTTACCCTGTCTTGTGGGGCAGCGGGGGACGGCGACGAGCGGGGTCCTTCATGTCTCCTGCACTTCTCCCGTCCTCATGTCCCATCAGGCATCCAATAGCGGTGCCTGTTGTTTCAGCCAATCAGGTAACAGGTAACCAGACCAGAGCAACCTGATTGGCTGAGAGGCAGGTCAGTGTTAGGGAAGCGATGTATTCGGTTCCCTAACACAACACTGAGTAATCAGCGAATGCACAGCAGTGCGCCCGCTGTTTACCCTGTTGGAAGCCTATTAGAGCCCACGGCTCTAATCAGGCGCTTCCAAAACACACCCACCGCTGTAATTCATATGCCCGGTGCCCGACAAGGGGCCGGGCACATGAATAGTGGGCGGCAGCGGCAACCATAGATAGATTCATGCAATGCATGAATCTATCTATGGTGAGAGAGAGAGAGTGACAGGAGGGGGGGGGGGGGCGGCCTTTATGGACGCACCGCCACTGGTGTATATATACACTATCAGGATAGCGCAGGTCTGATACCCGTTTCCCTGATAGGCTGAAAGGTCAGGCGTTCCTATTGGACGCCTAGGAGGAGGAGGAAGAGGGGGATGCAAGGAGGAAGAAGCCGTTATCCACACCACAGGAGGAGGAAGAAAGCCGCCGGACACGCTGCCCGCTTCCTAGATGGGAGGGTTGACACCGCCAACCGGGAGGGGGGGGGGGGGTTCGTTTACACACAGGAGCTGACAGGCAGGCAAGTATCATAACATTTCTACATAAAGACCTCAAAAGAAAAAAGACAGAGGGGAAGAAAGAAAGAAAAAAAAGAGAAACAGAAAGAGGGAAAGAAAGAAAGAAAAAAAAAAAAAACAGAAAGAGGGAAAGAAAGAAAAAAAAGAAACAGAAAGAGGAGAGAAAGAAAAAAAAAGAGACAGAAAGAGGGAAAGAAAGAAAAAAAAAAAAGAAACAGAAAGAGGGAAAGAAAGAAAAAAAAAGAGAAACAGAAAGAGGGAAAGAAAGAAAAAAAATAAAGAAACAGAAAGAGGGAAAGAAATAAAGAAAAAAAAAAGAGAATGAGAAAGAGGGAAAGAAAGCAAGAAAAAAAAAAAAAGAAACAGGAAGAGGGAAAGAAGGAAAAAAAAAAGAAACAGAAAGAGGGAAAGAAAGAAAGAGAAAAAGAGAAAGAGGGAAAGAAAGAAAGAAAAAAAAGAAACAGAGGGAAAGAAAGAAAGAAAAAAAGAAACAGAAAGAGGGAAAGAGAGAAAGAAAAAAAGAAACAGAAAGAGGGAAAGAAAAAAAAAGAAACAGAAAGAGGGAAAGAAAGAAAGAAAAAAGGAAAAAAGAAACAGAAAGAGGGAAAGAAAGAAAGAGAAACAGAAAGAGGGAAAGAAAGAAAGAGAAACAGAAAGAGGGAAAGAAAGAAATAAAAAATAAAAAAAGAAACAGAAAGAGGGAAGGAAAGAAAGAGAAACAGAAAGAGGGAAAGAAAGAAATAAAAAATAAAAAAATAAACAGAAAGAGGGAAGGAAAGAAAGAAAGAAAAAAATCTATATCTGAGCACCCGCTGCACCTCCATTTCAAGGAAAGAGAGTCTGGTAATTCCTCGTGAGCGTGAAATGCTAATACATTTAATACTCCTCCCCCTCTCCATTTCCAGATTGACAATGCTGCTATCTACTGTGCCTCCTGTGCTCATTCCCCCAGAGTTGTGTCTCTGTAATACAGGAGGTGTGCTACTGACCAGATCACCCAGGAAAAATGCCAAATAAAAGAAAACGAATGCAGCCACCACATCCAATGATTGGTAAGCTGCAATATAATCCATTTTTGTTACCACTTGAAAGTGCAACTAAAGGCAAAACTTTTTTTTTTTTCTGAATAGAGTAAGGAAGAATTATAACACATCATTTTTTTTTTTTGCCACTTATGCCCCATAGGGGAGATTTCTCTTCACTTCCTGTCCCATAGTTAAAGCAGGGAGTGAGAACAGGAAGTGGGAATGCCTGGTTGTCCCCATTGGAAGGTTTCACCTCACTTCCTGTTCTGGGGATAACCCAAAAATGTAATTTTCTTTTACTTTCATGATAACGATCACCTTGACAAATAGAGGGGGTGAAGCAATAAAAACTTGACAGAGGTTCTAGTCCCTCTATCCAAGACTTAAAAAAAAAAAAATGCTTTTAGCTCCATTGTAAGTCGTCCACCTGATCAGCGGTGAATTTTGCACGCCTGGCTGTAATTTGCTCATTCGCAGGAAATGGAAGTCAGTCGGTGGCGACAGATTTATTGGCTATAAGGACATCTATAGGCTTTCAGACTTTTTTTTTGTCTTTTCCTGCGCTGGTCGGGTGAGTTCTAACCGCAGAAGAAGTGTTCCTGTACGGATAGGAGGGCGAATTACACGAGAGCGGAACACGCGGAAACATCGAACGCCAGCAATCAAAGGCTTCCACAATGTCGTTTTACTACCGCCGCTCTGAAAGCTTTACGACTCTGTCCGGCACTTTGGCGGTAATGTGACGCTCGGCTGTAATTTAGACGTCCATCAAGCCGTAATACCTCCAGATAATACTCAGCAGGATTTGGGGAAATAAATGACATTTTTTAGGATTGGGAGCGATGGAGGAAAGTTTTAGTTCTGATTTACAGAAAACGAGAAACACTTTTATGTCTAATTTTTTATTTTATTTTGAGTTGATGGATGGATGGGAAGCCGTATATTGGAACAGTAACCCCTTCAATACCGGACACTTTCACCTCTTTAGTGCCCAGGCCAATTTTCAGCTTTCAGCGCTGTCACACTTTGAATGACAATTGCGCGGTCATACTACACTGTACCCATATAACATTTTTATCATTTTTTTCTCACAAACAGAGCTTTCTTTTGGTGGTATTTAATCACCACTGCGGTTTCTACTTTTTTGGTAAATAAATAAAAAAAGGCCAAACATTTTGAAAAAAAAACACGTGTTTTTCTTCATTTATGTTATAAAATTTAGCAAATAAGTAATTTTTCTTCTTCACTGATGTGCACTTATAGGGCAGCACTGATGAGGCAGCACTGTTGGACACTGATGAGGCTGTACTAATGAGCACTGGTAGGCTGTACTGATGGGCACCGATGAGGCAGCACTGATAGACTGCACTAATAGGCATTGATGAAGCGACACTGATGAGGCAGCACTGATAGCCACTGATGGGGTGGTACTGATATGCAGTACTAATGGGCACTGATAGGCTGCACTGATGGGCATTGATGATGCAACACTTATAGGCACTGATTGGCTGGCACTAATGGGCAATGATAGGTGGCACTGATATTTGGCACTTATAGGATACGGTAGTTGGCACGGATAGGCAGCACTGATGGGCACAGATAGGCAATAATGATGGGCACTGATAGGTGGCACTGATGGGCATAGGCTGCACTGATGGGTATTGATGAGGCGCCACTGATGGGTATTAATGAGGCGGCACTGATGGGCACTGAGAAGGTGGCACTGATAAAGCAGCACTGACGAGGTGGCACTGATGGCCACTGATAAGGTGGCACTGATATGCGGCACTGATAGGCACTTATATGCGGCACTGATGGGCACTAATATGCGGTACTGATGGCCACTGAAATGCGGTACTGATGGCCACTGATATGCGGTACTGATGGCCACTGATATGTAGTACTGATGGGCACTGATGAGGCGGCACCGATGGGCATAAGATTTAATGGGATCAAGTTTTTGTTGCATTTTTTTAGCACTGTAAAAATGCAGCAAAAATGCATCAATGTGAAAGCAGTGTAAACCTGCAACAATACACACAAATTTGTGCGTTTTTATGCATTTTTCGGAAGGGCGCTGCTATTGCGGGCCACGCTGGCGATGCGATTAATAGTTAGTGGCACCCTCAGAGAGTGTAGCAGATGCACGTTTTGCCAGTCCTTTGTTACACAAAAAAAGCACGCTGCGAATGTGCCAAAACACACACTTAACACAACAGAAAATGTTCTGGAGCTACTTTGGGGAGTTGGTTGCATGTAGGGCAGCCCATCAACTTGAAAGTGCAACATGCGTTAATACGTGAAAAAACGCATAAAAAAATGCGATCGGGAATCCATGTTCATGCTATGCTCAGGTGTTAATGGGACCTTAAATTATAACTTAGGCCCCATTTGCAATGGAGTGACGCAACCAATTAGGTATTCTTTGCAAAGCTCATTTACTGAGCCCTAGTGCAGTGGTCTCCAAACTGCTGCCCCTTTATTGCTTTTACCTGGACCTTGGGGCACTATTTCTTCCACTGACACCAAGAATGTGACACAATTCCTTCCAATGACATCAACAATGAAGCACAATTCTTCTCAATGACACCAATGAAGAGGCACAATTCCTGCAATAGACACCTACGATGGGGCACAATTCCTCCCAATGACACCAACAATGAAGCCCAATGACACCAATGATGGGCACAATTTCTCCCAATGACACCAAAGATGGGGTACTATTCCTCCCAATGACACCAATGATGGGCACAATTCCTCACAATGACACCAATGATGGGCCACAATTCCCCCCAATGACACCAGGAATGGGGTACAATTCCTCCCAATGACACCAATGATGGCACACAATTCCTCCCAATGACACCAACAATGAGGCCCAATCACACCAATGAGGGGACACAATTCCTCCTATGATGGGGCACACATTCCCTCAATGACACTAGCAACAAGGCCCAATGACACCAATAAAGTGACACAATTTATCCCACTGACACCAAAGATGGGACTTCTTTTTTACTCCCAATGGTTACAGTCCGGCCCCCCTAAAGTCTGAAGGACAGTAAACTGGTCCTTTGTTTAGAAAGTTCGGAGACCCCTTCTCTAGAGCAAATACCTTTGCAGAGTGAAACATCACTTCCAAAGTGCACCGTCTATTTACCTTTAGTAAAGCAACCCCATTGTCTCAAAATTTATTAAAAAAATATTATCAAAAATGATCTCAAAATATCACATATCATGCAAATCGGTTCTACAATCAGACAATATTTTCTGCTGTGCATTTAGCAGTTTGCTCAAAGCACCCTTTAAAGTGAGCAGACTTTAGCGCGGCTGCTGCACTTGCTGGATAACAGCCAGATAACTCCAATTTATTTTGTCTTCATTCCCCAAAGTCAGCGTTTGAGACCTCTCACCTACGTTGGCGAACGTTTTCATTGCTTACACATTCGGAGCCGCCCCGTCTAACAATAGAATTCATTCCTTTCACAGCTCAGAAGCTCGTATAATTTGAACCGTATATCTTCCTCTCGGAAGGTTTGATTTTACTGGATGTTTGCACCGCCGTCCCGCATATGAAAGATAAACATCTACGCGGCGTGCGGGGCGCCGGGGATTTGTGAGGTGTTGCTACAGAAGTCGTTGCAAAAAAAAATAAAAAATGACCTGATCTGAACAATAAAAAGGAGCATATCGCCTGCTCCGTCACCGATCAGACATCTTTTTTTAATTTTTTTCAGCAGTTTGGGGTTTAGAGGCGGCTGCCAAGGACTTTATTTACATTGCTCCAATGCTCTGACTAATGGTCTGTTTTATGCATAAGACACTTTATTAACACATGTGTTATGCTTGCACAGATGCATGCACCCGGTGTAATGCTCCTCTGTACATACTGATACTGGCACGCCGCACAGTAGCTATAGTGAGGGATCTGCGCTACGGATAATGTGCAGATGTTTGTGAGTGCAAATCGGATTCATTTATTCAGTCATTTTCTTTTTTTTATCTGTTGTGGTCACATGTAAAAAAAATGTAATGTATTAAATGAAGGGAAAGTGGGTGTAACAAAATCCCCATTGTCAATGTAAGGTGCTGCAATAATAGCCCCTGTAGCTGCAATAATAACCACCAGCATTGGTATCTGTAGCTGCAAGAATAACCCCCAGCATTGGTATCTGTAGCTGCAAGAATAACCCCTAGCATTGGTATCTGTAGCTGCATGAATAACCCTCAGCATTGGTATCTGTAGCTACAAAAATAACCCCCAGCATTGGTATTTGTAGCTGCAAGAATAACCCCCAGCATTGGTATCTGTAGCTGCAAGAATAACCCCCAGCATTGGTATCTGTAGCTGCATGAATAACCCCCAGCATTGGTATCTGTAGCTACAAAAATAACCCCCAGCATTGGTATTTGTAGCTGCAAGAATAACCCCCAGCATTGGTATCTGTAGCTGCAAGAATAACCCCCAGCATTGGTATCTGTAGCTGCAAGAATAACCCCCAGCATTGGTATCTGTAGCTGCAAGAATAACCCCCAGCATTGGTATCTGTAGCTGCAAAAATAACCCCCAGCATTGGTATCTGTAGCTGCAAAAATAACCCCCAGCATTGGTATCTGTAGCTGCAATAATAACCCCCCAGCACTGGTGTCAGTGACAGTAACTCCACACATTAGTGTTGGTGTCAGTAGCGGTATTAATAACCCCCAGCAGTGGTCGTCTTCTCTTTTCATCTGTTGTGGTCACAAGCAAAAGAAGTTCTGTTTTATTAAAAGTGAAAATCTGTGGAAATTATTTTTTATTTTTTGGCATTCCGCCTACTTTTTACAGGTCCTTTACGCCAGCGCTGCTCAACCTTACTGTGACCAGGTTGTCGTAAATTCTTCCAAAACCTTCCACACCCCAACAGGAAAACATTTTCTTTATACTCACACAATCAATGGATTAGAATGGAAAATATCTATTTTAAATCTATTAAATGTACATTGGGAAAGTGGGTGTAACAAAAACTCTGTTGTCGGTGTTAGGGGCTGCAATAATAACCCCCAGCATTGGTATCTGTAGCTGCAATAATAACCCCCAGCATTGGTATCTGTAGCTGCAATAATAACCCCCAGAATTAGTATCTGTAGCTGCAATAATAACCCCCAGCATTAGTATCTGTAGCTGCAATAATAACCCCCAGCATTGGTATTTATAGCTGCAATAATAGCCCCAAGCATTGGTATCTGTAGCTGCAATAATAGCCCCCAGAATTAGTATCTGTAGCTGCAAAAATAACCCCCAGCATTGGTATCTGTAGCTGCAATAATAGCCCCCAGCATTGGTATCTGTAGCTGCAATAATAACCCCCAGCACTGGTGCCAGTGATAGTAACTCCAAGCATTAATGTTGGTGTCAATAGCAGTATTAATAACCCCCATCATTAGTGTTCATGGCCACAATAATAACCCCCATAATTCATGTTTGTAGCTGCAATAATAACCCCCGGAACAGGTGTCAGTGACAGTAACTCCAAGCATTGGTGTCAGTGACAGTAACCCCCAGCTTTGGTGTCAGTGGAAGTAATAATAACACCCAGCGGTGGTGTCAGTGGATAGACTAATAATCCCTCCGCATTGGTGGCAGTGACAATGGCAGTAATAACAACAATGGTATTCATTGCCATAATAATAACCCCCAACATTGGTGGCAGTGCATACAATAACAACCCTCAGCATTGACAGTGGCAGTAATAATAACTTTCACCTTTGGTGTCAGTTAAAGTAACGTCCATCATTGGTGTCAGTGGAATTAATTGTAACTCCCAGAGTTGCAGAATTGTGTCAGTAGTTGTAATAATAACCCCCAGCATTGGTGTCATTGGTGGTTATGAATAGTGTTGCGAAGCAGGAACTGAGGAACCTTCTACTTTTGTCAATGGCTAACATGATACAACACTCTGCTGCTATATTGTCTCCTTTCCGTGGGAACAGGAAGTAAGGGTGAATCTTCCCTTTAAAGCGGAACTAAATGAGCACCACAAGCTGAAAACACTATGTAATACATTGTTATTATTTAAAGAAAACCCCCCTCCCCCTTCATCTATGTCCCCATGCTTTATTTTGTTGAAAAACTGGCTGCGGCCATCTTGAGCAAGGGCAGATGATTCATGTAGCATTTACTTCCTGGAATCCATTTGCCCTTAGCTCAGGCATGCAGGCCGGAGGGTGTGCTTAGCTGTGAAAGCCCCTCCTCCTCTCATGAAGACTTTTGGGATGTATGACTTCATTTTGGCCTAGGCAAGAAATAGGAAGTAACTGGAGCAATGTAAAAAAAAAAAAGTTTAAACAAGTAAATATAATATACCTTACACTCTCCGGACACTTTATTAGGTACACCTGTTCGATTGCCTGTCAACACAAATTGCTAATTAGCCAATCACGTGGCAGCAACTCAATGCAAGAAAGGGGATTTCAGTGACTTTGAACATGGCAGGGTTGTTGGTGCCAGACGGGCTGGTCTGAGTATTTCATAAACTGCTGATCTACTGGGATTTTCACACACAACCATCTCTCGGGTTTACAGAGATGGGTCCAAAAAAGTAAAAATATCCAGTGAGCGGCAGTTGTGTGGAGGAAAATGCCTTGTTGATGTCAGAGGTCAGAGGAGAATGGGCAGACTTGTTCCAGATGATAGAAAGGCAACAGGAACTCAAATAACCACTCGTTACACCCAAGGTATGCAGAATACCATCTCTGAACGCACAACACATGGAACCTTGAAGCAGATGGGCTACAGCAGCAGAAGACCACACCGAGTGCCGCTCCTGTCAGCTAAGAACAGGAAACTGAGGCTACAATTTACACAGGATCACCAAAATTGGACAATAGAAGATTGGAAAAACATTGCCTGGTCTGATGAGTCTGGATTTCAGATGGTGGGGTCAGAATTTGGTGTAAACATGAAATCATGGATCCACCCTGCCTTGTATCACCGGTTCAGGCTGGTGGTGGGGGTGTAATGGTGGGGGGGATATTTTCTTGCCACACTTTGGGCCCCTTAGTACCAATTGAACATTGTTTAAACCCCACGGCCTACCTGAGTATTGTTGCTGACCATGTCCATCCCTTTATGACTCCAGTGTCCCCATCTTCTGATGGCTCCTTCCAGCAGAATAATGCACCATGTCACAAAGCTCGGATCATCTCACCACTGGACAATGAGGTCACTGCACTCCAATGGCCTCCACACTCACCACATCTCATCCAATAGAGGACCTTTGGGATGTGGTGAATGAATGAATGACTTGTATAGCGCTACACATGCAAACTGAATCGCCTCTAGGTGCTTTTTGCAGCCAGTTTCTGCTTGGCTGGTGTGGTCATTTTACCCCATAGGATCTCGACACACTTGGGACACACAGTCATACACACATATATACATATATACTGGGCCAATTTGGACAAGATCCAATTAACCAACCAGCATGTCTTTGGAGTGTGGAAGGAAACCGGAGTACCCGGAGGAAACCCACGCAGACACAGGGAGAACATGCAAACTCCAGGCAGATGGTGTCGTGGTCGGGATTCAAACCAGCGACCCTTTTTGCTGCTAGGTGAAAGTGCTAACCACTACACCACTGTGCTGCCCCTTGCTTGCTTGCCAATCTCCCCTGGTGGAATGGGAGATTGGCAACATGGATGTGCAGCCGACAAATCTGCAGCAACTGTGTGATGTTATCATGTCACTATGGAGCAAAATCTCTGAGGAGTGTTTCCAACTCCTTGTTGTATCTATTCCACGAAGAATGAAGGCAAAAAGGGGTCTAACCCGGAACTAGAAAGGTGTACCTAATAAAGGGGCCGGTGAGTGTATTTACTATTGCTATTAGCATAAGGAATCAAAATAGTTCATGTTGATTGAGAGAGTTTCATTCCACTTTAGGGACCACGATATCCATAAAAAGCTGATAGATCTTCTGTATGGAAACATCATTTTGCTATTATCTGACAATGCTGTATGTGTATTTTGGGAACGTTGTGTTTTCTTGACTTCGAAAGACATCTCTAGGGAAAACCAACACTCAAGCCTCGTACACACAGGCGGGAATCCCAAAGAAAAAAAAAAAAAACTTTGGTTTTCTCGACGGGATTCCTGGCAAGCTTGTACACGCGGCCATTCAAAAGAACCACCGTTCTTTTGAATGGCAAAAACGCGGTGACGTCATCGACTACGACGAGCCGGCGCTCATCACATTTGATGCCGTCGCCGCCATCTTGCTACACCCTACACTACCCTTGTATGCTACCGCGCATGCGTCGAAGTCTCATCGAGCATGCACAGGTTTCCCTGGACAGGTAAGCATACACACAACCGGGTTTCACGGCAGGAAACACTCTGCCGAGAATCCCGACGAGAAAATAGAGAGCAGGTTCTCTATTTTCCTCGTTGAGATTCCCGGCAGTTTTCCTGCCGAGAAACCATACACACCAACGGTTTTCTCGGCAAAAAGCTCTCCCAGCTGTTTTCTTGCCGAGAACACCGGTCGTGTGTACGAGGCTTTACACCATTACACCTGAGTTCCCAGCTCCGCCCATCTGTTATAGCCACTGCCTTGGTTGTCTTAATAACGGCAAATTCCAAAATTTCAATTGGAAAAAAACAACTTATTTTGGAGTTTTCAAGAGCTAATAATAACCAGTGAGTGATAAAACCCACTGGCCTCCGTCCATAACCAAAAGAACGATTTGGAGTGGCTTGGTCCTTTAAATGCGGTGAGATCTGTAGGCTATGAATCCGGCTTTGATTTCTTAAATTGGGAAATGAACCTAAACAAGAGAATTGCAGGAAATGTAGACAGTTCAGTAAGGACACGATCCCGTCCCGCACACCGCCTTGAACTCTCCATAATAGGCGACGGGTTTTATTATTCTCCATTATAAGTGTGGTGGGAGCCAAAACGAAAACCGCCAGCTCCTCGTAAACAAACATCGTTTAAGAGCTGACGGCTACCCATCAGCCTTCGCCTCCACGCAATAACAAGATAATGAATTCGGGAACCAGGAAACAAATTTCTATTATCCCCGCTTTGTAGTCGGTTCATTAACACATTCTTGTCACTGCGACTTCTGCCAAGTGGAAGGGATACGAGCCAACAGGAGACGCACAATCTATTGTAAACACCAATCCGAGGCTTCAGCCTGATCACTGATCCTTCCACCACAAGAAACATCAAATATACACCATATACACCAAATATACCAAATATACGTCAAATATACCATATACACCAAATATACACCATATACACCAAATATACGTCAAATATACCATATACACCAAATATACCATATACACCAAATATACACCAAATATACACCATATACACCATATACACCAAATATACACCATATATACCATATACACCAAATATACACCAAATATACACCATATACACCAAATATACACCAAATATACACCAAATATACCATATACACCAAATATACCATATACACCAAATATACACCAAATATACACCATATACACCATATACACCAAATATACACCATATATACCATATACACCAAATATACACCAAATATACACCATATACACCAAATATACACCAAATATACACCAAATATACCATATACACCAAATATACCATATACACCAAATATACACCAAAATATACCATATACACTAAATATACACCAAATACACCAAATATACACCAAATATACCATATACACCAAATATACACCAAATATACCATATACACCAAATATACACCAAATATACTATATACACCATATACGTCAAATATACACCATATACACCAAATATACACCATATACACCAAATATACACCATATATGTCAAATATACCATATACACCAAATATACCATATACACCAAATATACACCAAATATACCATATACACCAAATATACACCATATACACCAAATATACACCAAATATACACCAAATATACCATTTACACCAAATATACAACAAATATACTATATACACCCTATGCATCAAATATACACCAAATATACCATATACACCAAATATACATCAAATATACACCATATACGTCAAATATACACCATATACACCAAATATACCATATACACCATATACACCAAATATACCATATACACCAAATATACCATATACACCATATACACCAAATATACCATATCAGTGTTTCTCAACTCCAGTCCTCAAGGCGCCCCAACAGGTCATGTTTTCAGGCTTTCCATTATTTTGCACAGGTGATTTGATCAGTTTCACTGCCTTAGTAATTACCACAGCCGTATCGTCTGAGGGAAATCCTGAAAACATGACCTGTTGGGGCGCCTTGAGGACTGGAGTTGAGAAACATTGTACTATATACACCATATACGCCAAATATACACCATATACACCACGTACATCGTGTACACCATATACACAGGATAAGATGTCCAACCCAGTCTGATGTATTGGGGGGGGGGGGGCACAGCATGTATGGGGCGATCACATCTCATCATTACTATCTTCCCTCATTTATTATATCACTATTTATATGTGGCTCTGTGCCTTATATACAATGAATGGATGGATGGATATAGAAGATAGATAGATAGATAGATAGATAGATAGATAGATAGATAGATAGATAGATAGATAGATAGATATGGATGGATGCATGGATCTGGAAAGATATATACAGTATCTCACAAAAGTCAGTACACCCCTCACATTTTTGTAAATATTTTATTATATCTTTTCATGTGACAACACTGAAGAAATGACACTTCGCTACAATGTAAAGTAGTGAGTGTACAGCTTGTATAAGAGTGTAAATTTGCTTTCCCCTCAAAATAACTCAACCCACAGCCATTAATGTCTAAACCGCTGGCAACAAAAGTGAGTACACCCCTAAGTAAAAATTTCCAAATTGGGCCCAATTAGCCATTTTCCTTCCCCGGTGTCACGTGACTCGTTACTGTTACAAGGTCTCAGGTATGAATGGGGAGCAGGTGTGGTAAATTTGGTGTTATCGTTCTCACTCTCTTATACTGGTCACTGGAAGTTCAACATGGCACCTCATGGCAACGAACTCTCTAAGGATCTGAAAAAAGAATTGTTCCTCTACATAAAGATGGCCTAGGCTATAAGAAGATTGCCAAGACCCTGAAACTGAGCTGCAGCACGGTGGCCAAGACCATACAGCGGTTTAACAGGAGAGATTCCACTCAGAACAGGCCTCACCATGGTTGACCAAAGAAGTTGAGTGCACGGGCTCAGCGTCATATCCAGAGGTTGTCTTTGGGAAATAGATGTATGAGTGCTGCCAGCATTACTGCAGAGGTTGAAGGGGTGGGGGGTCAGCCTGTTAGTGCTTAGACCATACGCCGCACACTGCATCAAATTGGTCTGCATGGCTGTCATCCCAGAAGGAAGCCTCTTCTAAAGATGATGCACAAGAAAGCCCACAAACAGTTTGCTGAAGACAAGCAGACTAAGGACATGGATTACTGGAACCATGTCCTGTGGTCTGATGAGACCAAGATAAACTTATTTGGTTCAGATGGTGTCAAGCATGTGTGGCGGCAACCAGGTGAGGAGTACAAAGACAAGTGTGTCTTGCTTACAGTTAGGGATGAGCTTCGAGTTTGAGTCAAACTCATGTTCGACTCGAACATTGCCTGTTCGCCCGTTCGCCGAACAGCGAACAATTTGGGGTGTTTGCGGCAAATTCGAAATGCAGCGGAACACCCTGTAAAAGTCTATGGGAGAAATCTAAAGTGCTAATTATAAAGGCTTATATGCAAGTTATTGTCATAAAAAGTGTTTGGGGACCCGGGTCCTGCCCCAGGGGACATGTATCAATGCAAAAAAAAAGTTTTAAAAACGGCCGTTTTTTCGGGAGCAGTGATTTTAATAATGCTTAAAGTGAAACAATAAAAGTGAAATATTCCTTTAAATTTCGTACCTGGGGCGTGTCTATAGTATGTCTGTAAAGTAGCACATGTTTCCCGTGTTTAGAACTGTCCCTGCACAAAATGTAATTTCTGAAGGAAAAAATGTAATTTAAAACCACTCGCGGCTATACTGAATTGTCGGGTCTCCGGCAATACAGATCAAAGTCATTGATAAAAAAAAAAAATGCGTGGGGGTCCCCCCAAATTCAATTACCAGGCCCTTCAGGTCTGGTATGGATATTAAGGGGAACCCTGCATCAAATGTAAAAAAAAATGACGTGGGGTTCCCCCCAAAAATCCATACCAGACCCTTTATCCGAGCACGCAACCTGGTAGGTCGCAGGAAAAGAGGGAGGGACGAGAGAGCGCCCCCCCTCCTGAACCGTACCAGGCCACATGCCCTCAACATGGGGAGGATGCTTTGGGGGTCTGTGACCCCTCAAAGCACCATGTCCCCATGTTGATGGGGACAAGGGACTCATCCCCACAACCCTTGCCCGGTGGTTGTGGGGGTCTGCTGGCGGGGGGCTAATCGGAATCTGGAAGATCCCTTTAACAAAGGGGACCCCCAGATCCCCCCCCCCTATGTGAATTTGTAAGGGGTACACACAGACACCATTGGGAAAAGTCCTTTATTAAAAATTAAAAAAATTAAAAAAAGATCCCAGTGGTGGTAATCCACTCTCGGTATCCTGCGATGGGTGATCTCCTCTCCGGGGTCCAGCGATGGATGATCTCTCCTCTCCAGGTCCAGGCTCCAACAATGATGTCCAGCGCAGCGAGGAACAGCAAGCATCCTGTCACCACCGGAGACACCCAGGGAATCCCGGCAGCCTGACAGGTCTCTTATGTAGCTGAGGGCAGGGCCACCCATTACATAAGAGGGGGGCGGGGTCACCCACACGTCACTGGGGAAGCCCCGGTTTCCCCCTGCGTCAGAGGGGGACGAGGTCACGTGACGGGTGGCCCGTCCTCAGCTACATATGAGACTTGTTAGGCTGCCAGGATTCCCGGGGTGTCTCCGGTGGAGACGGGTTGTTTGCTGTTCCTCGCTGCGCTGGACATCATCGTTGGAGCCTGGACCTGGAGAGGAGAGATCATCCATCGCTGGACCCCGGAGAGGAGATCACCCATCGCAGGATACTGAGAGTAGATTATCACCGCTGGAATATTTTTTTATTTATTTTTTATTTTTAATAAAGGACTTTTCCCCAACGGTGTCTGTGTGTTTTTCTTTTCAATTTTTTACACTTTCTTTGTGAAATGGTAGGGGTACAATGTACCCCTTACCAATTCACATAGGGGGGGCTGGGATCTGGGGGTCCCCTTTGGTAAAGGGGTCTTCCAGATTCTGATAAGCCCCCCGCCCGCAGACCCCCACAACCACCGGGCAAGGGTTGTGGGGATGAGGCTTTTGTCCCCATCAACATGGGGACATGGTGCTTTAAGGGGTCACAGACCCCCAAAGTATCTTCCCCATGTTGAGGGCATGTGGCCTGGTATGGTTCAGGAGGCGGGGGCGCTCTCTCGCCCCCCTCTTTTCCTGCGGCCAAATATCCATACCTGAAGGGTCTGGTATGGATATTTGGGGGAACCCCACGTCATTTTATTTTTATTTTACGCAGGGTTCCCCTTAATATCCATACCAGACCTGAAGGGCCTGGTAATTGAATTTGGGGGGACCCTCACGCATTTTTTTTTTTTTTTATCAATGACTTTTCTCTGTATTGCCGGGAGCCGACAATTCATCATAGCCGCAAGTGAGTTTAAAATGACTTTTTTTCCTTAAAAAATTACACTTTGTGCAGGGACAGTTCTAAGCACGGGAAACAAGGGCTGCTTTACAGGCATACTATACACACCCCCCAGGTACGAAATTTAAAGGAATATTTCACTTTTATTGTATCACTTTAAGCATTATTAAAATCACTGCTCTCGAAAAAACTGACGTTTTTAAAACTTTTTTTTGCATTGATACATGTCCCCTGGGGCAGGACCTGGGTCCCCAAACACTTTTTATGACAATAACTTGCATATAAGCCTTTAAAATTAGCACTTTAGATTTCTCCCATAGACTTTTACAGGGTGTTTCGTGGCTTTTCGAATTTGCCGCGAACACCCCAAATTGTTCGCTGTTCGGCGAACGTGCAAACAGGCAATGTTCGAGTCGAACATGAGTTTGACTCGAACTCGAAGCTCATCCCTAATAGACAGATAGATAGATAGATAGATATATAGATAGATAGATTTGAATGGATGTATGGATCTGGATAGATGATAGATATTCTTGTGACAACATTAAGGTTGTCACTTCAGGTTATCTCTAGTATGGTTTAGATAGTAAAGAGGTATCGGTAGTAGAGAGATGGAGAGGTGGAAAGTTTGAAAAAAACTGATGGATGGATCTAGATAAATACAGAGTTGATTGAAAGGTAGATAGATAGATGGAATCTATCTATCAATCTATCTATCTATCAATCTATCTATCTATCAATCTATCTATCTATCTGTCTATCTATCTATCTATCTATCTATCTATCTATCTATCTATCTATCTATCTATCTATCTATCTATCTATCTCTCTATCTGTCTATCTATCTATCTATCTATCTATCTATCTATCTATCTATCTATCTATCTGTGAAGCAGATATATGGCCTTTTTATAAATTATACTGTACATCTGATACAGAGTGAGATAGATAGATAGATAGATAGATAGATAGATAGATAGATAGATAGATAGATAGATAGATAGATAGATAGATAATGAAGGTGGGAAGTGTACAGTCAGTATTACACAGAAGATAATGGAGAAGAGTCGGACACGTGTGCAGAGTTTTTCTTGCAGAGTTATTTTCTCGCTGTCTCTCTGCCAGTCACTGCCATAGTCTGTGAAATAATATGGCAGGATATTGGATTACATTGGCATCAGCTGCCTTTTCAGTTGTGGAATGTAATAATAATGTGTCAGGCTTGGCAGCCATGATAATTGTGGGCAGTGCCCACTCTCTCAGTTGTTCCTCTAGGTGAGATGATTACACCATTATTACTGGCAAGGAGATTAGAGCTGTGCCCAGTGTTATATCACATCTCGCTGCCATCAGATGGGTGCCAGAGACATTATAAAGCAGCAATAAATAAAGCGGCACCCAGGAGCATAGCCTGGAAAGTTCTGTATGGCCTGACCCCATCTGACTCTTTCAGGAGCGAGTCCTGGATAGAAGACTTCTAAACTCTCCCTTCACTTGTCACATTTACAACCACTTCCTCAAAACTACGTACAGGTACATCATTTCGCGGGAAGAGGTTAACTGCAGTATCTCACATAAGTAAGTACACCCCTCACATTTTTGTAAATATTGTATTCTATCTTTTCATGTGACAACACTGAGGAAATGACACTTTGCTACAATGTAAAGTGGTGAGTGTACAGCTTGTATAACAGTTTAAATTTGCTGTCCCCTCAAAATAACTCAACACTAAGGATGGGCTCATGTGCGTTTGCAACTCCATGTGCCCGAGCCCGCCAGGAAGCTGACACTGTGCAACGCTAATCACAGGTAGTAAGACATTTCCTGATCTGTGCAGCCGTGGATCAGGAAATGTCTCACTGCTTGTGATTAGCGCTGCGCAGTGTCAGCTTCCTGGCGGGCTCGGGCACATGGAGTTGTGAACACACCTGAGCCCATCCTTACTCAACACACAGCCATTAATGTCTAAACCACTGGAAACAAAAGTAAGTACACCCCTAAGTGAAAATGTCCAAATTGGGCCTAAAATAAAGTCATTATTTTCCAGCACTGCCTTAACCCTCTTGGGCATGGAGGTCACCAGAGCTTCACAGGTTTCCACTGGAGTCCTCTTCCACTCCTCCATGATGACATCACGGAGTTGGTGGATGTTGGAGACCTTGCGCTCCTCCACCTTCTGTTTGAGAAGCTCCACAGATGCTCAATAGGGTTTAGGTCTGGAGACATGCTTGGCCAGTCCATCACCTTTACCCTCAGCTTCTTTAGCAATGCAGTGGTTGCCTTGGAGGTGTGTTTGGGGTCGTTATGTTGGAATACTGCCCTGCGGTCCAGTCTCTGAAGGGAGGGGATCATGCTCTGCTTCAGTATGTCACAGTACATGTTGGCATTCATGGTTCCCTCAATGATCTGTAGCTCCCCAGTGCCGGTGATCTGCCGAGATCTGCCCCCCTGCGGATTCTGCCAGCCCTGGACTGCGCAGGCGCAGCGCTCTAGCTCCGAAAATTGCCGAACATTAAGAGCTGTAGACTGCGACTGCGCAATCAACAGGGTATAGTGACAGTCGTTGCCGCACGCTCCCGATGCTCGCTCCACTCTGCAAGGGGGGCGGGTGTATTACTATTATAATGGGCGGATGCATGTTTAAATAAATGAATTGATGGACAGAGAGGGCGGATAGTTCAATGTGGATGGCCGATTTGAATACTTGTCAGAGAATTGTTAAAAAAAAAAAACATACGTTTTTTTTTAACAATTCTCTGACAAGTATTCAAATCGGCCATCCACATTGAACTACCCGCCCTCTCTGTCCATCAATTCATTTATTTAAACATGCATCCGCCCATTATAATAGTAATACACCCGCCCCCCTTGCAGAGTGGAGCGAGCATCAGGAGCGTGTGGCACAATATTTTGCTCAAAGCGCATGCGCCGAATATGGGTTATAATCCATTCGGCTATTTTCGGAGGTCTGCCGTGAGCGGACACGCAAGTGTTGCGCATGCGCAGGACAGAGCGGGCGAAATCCGCTAAAGTGTTGCGCATGCGCAGAACAGAGCTGGCAGAATCCGCTGAGGGTCAATTCTCGGCAGGTCACCGGCAGCACTCATGCAGCCCCAGACCATGACACTCCCACCAACATGTTTGACTGTAGGCAAGACACACTTGTCTTTGTACTCCTCACCTGGTTGCCGCCACACACGCTTCACACCATCTGAACCAAATAAGTTTATCTTGGTCTCATCAGACCACAGGACATGATTCCAGAAATCCATGTCCTTAGTCTGCTTGTCTTCAGCAAACTGTTTGTGGGCTTTCTTGTGCATCATCTTGTACGATCAGCGTGAGGAGAAAAAAATAAAGCCGGTAACCGGCTTCTGTTACAGGGACATTGGTCCCGATCTGTGCCAGCTATCAGTGCCCACGAGTGCCATCTATCAGTGCCCACCAGTGCCACCTATCAGTAACAATCAGTGCCCACCAGTGCAAACTACCAGTGCAAACTATCAGTGTCACCTCTCAGTGCCCTTTATTGCCATCTATCAGTGCCCACCAGTGCAGCCTTATCAGTGCCCATCATTGACACCTATCAGTGCCCACCAGTGCAGCCTCATTAGTGCACATCAGTGAAGAAAAAAAATACCAGTTTGCAAAATTTTCTTACAAACTATAAAAAAAAACGTTTTTTCCCCCCAAATTTTTGGTCTTTTTTTGTTTCTTTAGCAAAAAATAAAAAAGCCCAGGGGTGATTAAATACCACCAAAAGAAAGCTCTGTTGGTGGTAAATTATACAAATTTTATTTGGGTACAGTGTTGCATGACCGTGCAATTGTCATACAAAAAGTGACAGCGCTGAAAGCTGAAAATTGGCCTGAGCAGGAAGGGGTATAAGTGCCCAGTAAGAAAGTGGTTAATTTTTGATATGAGACTAGCATTCGTCTGATATTCTTATCATGTGTACTAGGCATTACATATACCCAGAGAAGTGACTGGCCTCGGGCAATACTCAGAGATGAAACAAATTCACCTACATAGGTTGTACATGTTTATTTGTTGCCCTCCCTTCTCTACAGATTCCTAAAGCACACATTTTACACAGCATTTCTGAGCTCTAGCAGACAGGCGGGGATCTGATGTCACACACTACAGAGCATAGAGCAGGTAGCTGAGTGTAATCAGAGACCTGAGTGGAGTGAAAGGACACAACTCCCTCCACAAAGTCTCATAGGGAAACATGCTCAGCTGAGACTGGCACTCCCAGCACAATGCCCAAGCTGTCATAGACAGCCCCCAATCTCTAGTAATGATCAGAAGCTGGAGGGAGCCACTGTGATTGACTGCCAATCACATTGGTCACATCAGTGTTAATTTTGTCAACTAAAACTAAAACAACTGAGGTGACTAAAATACGACTAAAACTAAAATAACGTGGATCCATGCCTTCCCCCTAGTAAATGCACCTCCCCCACTGTTAAAAAAACACTGGCTAGGCACACAGTTAACCCTTTGATTGCCCCTGTTGTTTAACCTCTTCCCAGCCAGTGCCATTACTACAGTGATAGTGTATATTTGTATTGCTGATTACTGTATTTACTGTCACTGGTCCCCAAAAAGTTTCAAGTGTCAGAATGTCCACCACAATATCGCAGTCCCACTATAAGTCGATGATCGCCGCCATTACTAGTAAAAATAAATAAATAAAAAAAATCCATAGTTGTAGATGCTATAACTTTTACGCAAGCCAATCAACATACGCTTATTGGTATTTTTTTTAACAAAAATATGTAGCAATAAAAAATATGTAGCAAAATACATGATGAAGAAATTTGGTTAAATCATTATTTGTTTTTTTGGACTATACTTTATAGCCGAAAGTAAAAAAAAATGTTATTTTTTTTTTTTTTTTAATTGACGGTATTTTTTGTTTATAGCGCAAAAAATAAAAACTGCAGAGGTGACCAAATACCACCAAAAGACACGGCCGCGCAATTGTCAGTTAAAATATCGCAGTGCCGTTTCGCAAGAAATGGCCTGGTCATGAAAGGGGGGGGGGGTAAACCTTCTGATGGACAAGTGGTTAAAGAGTATAAAAAAGACGACGGCTCAAAACAAAAAAGAAATCCATACACACCTTCAAAGCATTTCTATTTCATCTATTTTTGGAGAATACAATTGCGGCAGAAATTGTAACATTTTTTCCTACCAAAACTCGTCTCATTTTACATGGGCTGGACTGAAGTGAACCGTGGAACAGTTTGTGCAATAAAAAGAAAAAATAAAGTTCATTAGTACTTTTTAAGCCTTTATAAATTATGATTTCTCTTTGAATTTTTTTTTTTTTCCAATAATGTCATACCCTAAAAACGGGATTAATAAACTGGAAGTCAAACTCAGACACAGTTTTATAGTTTACAGCCATATCCAGTGAAAGGTGAACTTGGCCCGAACAAGTCTGCTTTTTTCACGAGCACAACCCAAACACTAGAAGAGGGGAATAAAAATGTGCAATAATTGGAAATACACGTCCGTAGCCGAGAACCAGCGCCTAGGATAAAAATAGAATTGAATTTACAGTTTCCCCTCTTTGCTTAAAGGGCTAGAAATTGTCTACTTTTTCAATGATAGGAATAAGTGCCGGTTCACACTACCGCGACTTGGGATCCGACTTGTGTCGCCCCAAGTCGCGTGACATGAGAAATTACATGTTAGTCAATGAGAGCCGTCTTAATGCACACTACTGAAGTCGCTCCGACTTCAGAAAAGTTTCCTGTATGACTTCAAGGCGACTTCTAGGCGACTTGTACCCATTGATTTCAATGGAAGTCGCCTCCAAAGTCGGATCCCCCGTCTTAACTGAAGCAACTTTACAGGAAGTGAAAATAGTTTTCTAAGGCAAACCCCCTCGCTCCCACAGAGCTGATTATTCTGTGATTGGCCACTGGCAAAGTCGCCTGTCCTGGAGGTGACTTGATGTCGCGTTGTAAGTCGCTCCAAGTAGCGCTGAAGTCGTCTCCAAGTTGCCTTGTAAAGTCGCACTGGAAGTCATGTTGCCCCAGTGTGAACCGGCACTAAGTGGATTGATTTCATAAAATTTTCAAAGTAGGAACTCTTAATTTTGTTTATTAAAATGTATCTTTCTTGTTACCTGTAACGAGCTTCAATAAAACTGTTTGATTGTGAAAAAAAATAAAATGTATCTAGAGCCGAAAAAAAGTTATGGACAGAGTAGAGAAAGGTTAAAGCCCCATTGGTTTATTTTTTGCTGTCTATATCCCATTGCAGATCTTTATTTACTTCCTGTCCAGAAAATACAACAGGAAGTGTCAGAAAAATGCTGTAAAGTCGGGAACTTTGCATGTAACGCCCTACCAGGGGCGGATCCAGAGTCTAGTCTCGGTAGGGGCACTACCAGGAAATATTTTTTTGGGGGGGCAATTTATCAGGGAAATTGTTGGTGTTAGCACTTCAATGATCACAGGCAACATGGTTGTTATGGTGTCAGGATGATTGAAGCGCATTATTTATATTATTACATTGTAATATAAAATGAAATGGTTCAACTCAACATAATGCAGAATCAGTGGGTGCCCCGAGTGTTTCACTTGCCACGTCACCTGCCACCAGATGTAGCTTGTCACTTGCCACGTCGCCTGCCACACGTTGCAGGTTGTCACTTACCACACGTTGCGGATTGTCACTTGCCACGTCGCCTGCCACACGTTGCGGATTGTCACTTGCCACATCACCCGCCACATGTTGCGAAATGTCACTTGCCTGCCACCAGATGCAGATTGTCGCTTGCCACGTCACCTGCCACATGTTGCGGATTGTCACTTGCCACGTCGCCTGCCACACGTTGCAGGATGTCACTTACCACACGTTGCGGGATGTCACTTGCCACGTCGCCTGCCACATGTTGCGGAATGTCACTTGCCTGCCACCAGATGCAGATTGTCACTTGCCACGTCACCTGCCACAAGTTGCGGATTGTCACTTGCCACATGCGGATTGTCACTTGCCACAAGTTGCAGAATGTCACTTGCCTGCCACCAGATGCAGATTGTCACTTGCCACCTCACCTGCCACACCTTGCGGATTGTCACTTGCTAAGGTGGTGTTTTGCTTGTCAGAGTCAGGCAGCAGAGAGATGATGTAATCCCTCTGCTGCCTGCACAGTGAGGGCGGAAATTACTGCAGGGATACAGGGCGGGCGCTGGGCGGTGAGAGATGATGTCATCTCTCTGATCCCCCGGCCGCCGGTTTGTTGATTGGCCAGACGCCTGCTCACCCACAGTGCCGACCAGCTGACCGCCCAATCTCTGACTCTCACTCGCCGCCGAGCTGTCCGCTCAGACTCTCAGGTGCCACAAGTTCTGCAACTAAAACTAATTTCTCGGGGATGGCAATTGCCCTGTTGCCCCCCCCCCCTTGGATCCGCCCCTGCACCCTGGCCATTCTGCCACATTCCCTAATATCAAACAGCCTTATGATGGCAATAAAAAAAAAAAAAGCATCCATGGTACAAACAGTCCAAAAATATACTTACCTTACAACCAATTTCCTCACAGGAAAGGATGACTTCACACTCCTTCCCATGAGATTCTGGACATGTTATAAATATCTGAAAATCTTGGGAGATGACCTCCAATACAGTGCAGGAGAACCTTCTTGTGAGATTTAGGATCTTTAGGGCAGTGGTCATCAACACTGTCAAAAAATGAAGAAATATTTTGGACAGCCGCACTCCGAAAAAATGTTGCCTTTATTGGTAAAACAGGATAAAAACACTACAAGCCACAGCAAAAATAGGACACACTGCTGACGCGTTTCACACTAATACTTAGCACTTCATCAAAGCTATGATTAAGCATTAAGTATTAGTGTGAAATGCGTAAGCTGTGTGTCCTATGTTTTCTGTGGCTTGTAGTGTTTTTATACTGTTTTACCAATAAAGGCAACAATATTTTTTCGGAGTGCGGCTGTCCAAAATATTTCTTCATTTTTTGCTATACGCATTGTCAGTACCCGTGGTTTCTGAGAGGAGGTTAATCACCAAGCAGACCCACCTGGAGCGGTAACTCCCCTTCCCTATCTGTTTTTGGACTTTGTCATCAACCCATGTCCTCAGGACCCACTAACAGGCCAGGTTTTATGTATTACCTCAGGGAGATGCAGACTAGAACACTGCAATCAGTGAGCAGCAAATTATATCACCTGTGATGTATTTCAGTTATCTTGCAAACCTGGCCTGTTAGTGGGCCCTGAGGACTGGAGTTGATGACCACTGCTTTAGGGCTCATTTACACTTTCTTCGGCTTCAACACACATTAACGACTAGTTTACACTTTCTTCAAAACAAGGCTTTGGACAGGAGTTGTTAAAGCTCTCTGAACGCCAGTCAAAGCTCCTGTCACTAAATAAAATGGTTAGCTTACAGTCCTGTTTACACCTTGCTTTTGCTTTGCTTTGCTTAATCTTTGCTTCCAAAATTATACCCCATGAAGCTTTAGTGGTGCTTCAAAGCGTCTTCAAAGCCTCCATAGAAGTCTATGGCAAAGCTCGCCTGAAGCCCCACCGAAGCCTCATCGAAGTACCACCGAAGCCTCATCAAAGCCCCACCAAAGCCTCATCAAAGCCCCACCGAAGCCTCATCAAAGCCCCACCGAAGCCTCATCAAAGCACCACCGAAGCCTCATCAAAGCACCACCGAAGCCTCATCGAAGCACCACCGAAGCCTCATCAAAGCACCAAGCAAAAGCCAGGTGTAAACAGGACTGTAAGCTAACCTTTTTATTTAGTGACAGGAGCTTTGACTGGAGTTCAGAGAGCTTTAACAAAGCGTGTTCGAAGTGTAAAGTAGCCCTAATAGTTCCCAAGATCTAGCTGGAAGAATCGTAACGTCTCTTTTGCCTAGGTACACATAGACAAGGTGTGCTGGCAGCACCTTTTCTTCTGTTTCCTGTGATGCCATCCACCAGTTTCTTCAAGCATCATGTTTGGGGAATTATAGTTTAGTGTGTGATGGAGATATATGTGGGTGCTGTACCAAACGTAATGCAAAAGTGGGCAGAACTTTTTTATTAACTTTCATAGGTTGTTCAAATTTCACGTGTTGGTAGAGTAACTCTTCCTCTATTGTAACTCCCCTTCTTCTTCTTTTTCATTGCAGGTAAATAATGGATTCTGAGCAGAAGCAATGTGCAGTCATTGAGTTGTTGATGAAGGAGGGGTGCAGGTTGTCTGACAATCCTCAGAAAGCTACAGAATGTTTACAGAGATTACACCATTGACAGGAGCCACTAATGACAAGACATCTTGTCATTGGTGGCTCCTGTCAATGGTGTCATCTCTTTGACAATATAGTGTGTGTATATTTATATCTATATCTATATATATATATATATATATATATATATATATATATATATATATATATATATATATAGATATAGATATAGATATTTATACACACACAGTGGGTACGGAAAGTATTCAGACCCCCTTACATTTTTCACTCTTTGTTATATTGCAGCCATTTGCTAAAATCATTTAAGTTCATTTTTTTCCTCATTAATGTACACACAGCACCCCATATTGACAGAAAAACACAGAATTATTGACATTTTTTCAGATTTATTAAAAAACAAAATCTGAAATATCACATGGTCCTAAGTATTCAGACCCTTTGCTGTGACACTCATATATTTAACTCAGGTGCTGTCCATTTCTTCTGCTCATCCTTGAGATGGTTCTACACCTTCATTTGAGTCCAGCTGTGTTGGATTATACTGATTGGACTTGATTAGGAAAGCCACACACCTGTCTATATAAGACCTTACAGCTCACAGTGCATGTCAGAGCAAATGAGAATCATGAGGTCAAAGGAACTGCCTGAAGAGCTCAGAGACAGAATTGTGGCAAGGCACAGATCTGGCCAAGGTTACAAAAAAAAAAATTCTGCTGCACTTAAGGTTCCTAAGAGCACAGTGGCCTCCATAATCCTTAAATGGAAGACGTTTGGGACGACCAGAACCCTTCCTAGAGCTGGCCGTCCGGCCAAACTGAGCTATTGGGGGAGAAGAGCCTTGGTGAGAGAGGTAAAGAAGAACCCAAAGATCACTGTGGCTAAGCTCCAGAGATGCAGTCGGGAGATGGGAGAAAGTTGTAGAAAGTCAACCATCACTTCAGCCCTCCACCAGTCGGGGCTTTATGGCACAGTGGCCCGACGGAAGCCTCTCCTCAGTGCAAGACACATGAAAGCCCGCATGGAGTTTGCTAAAAAAACACCTGAAGGACTCCAAGATGGTGAGAATTAAGATTCTCTGGTCTGATGAGACCAAGATAGAACTTTTTGGACTTAATTCTTAGCGGTATGTGTGGAGAAAACTAGGCACTGCTCATCACCTGTCCAATACAGTCCCAACAGTGAAGCATGGTGGTGGCAGCATCCTGCTGTGATGGGGGGGTTTTTCAGCTGCAGGGACAGGATGACTGGTTGCAATCTAGGGAAAGATGAATGCGGCCAAGTACAGGGATATCCTGGATGAAAACCTTCTCCAGAGTGCTCAGGACCTCAGACTGGGCCGAAGGTTTACCGTCCAACAAGACAATGACTCTAAGCACACAGCTAAAATAATGGAGTGGCTTCACAACAACTCCGTGACTGTTCTTGAATGGCCCAGCCAGAGCCCTGACTTAAACCCAATTGAGCATCTCTAGAGAGACCTAAAAATGGCCGTCCACCAACATTTACCATCCAACCTGACAGAACTGGAGAGGATCTGCAAGGAGGAATGGCAGAGGATCCCCAAATCCAGGTGTGAAAAACTTGTTGCATCTTTCCCAAAAAGACTCATGGCTGTATTATATCAAAAGGTTCCTTCTACTAAATACTGAGCAAAGGGTCTGAATACTTAGGACCATGTGATAGTTCAGTTTTTCTTTTTTAATAAATCTGAAAAAATGTCAACAATTCTGTGTTTTTCTGTCAATATGGGGTGCTGTGTGTACATTAATGAGGGAAAAAATGAACTTAAATGATTTTACCAAATGGCTGCAATATAACAAAGAGTGAAAAATTGAAAGGGGTCTGAATACTTTCCGTACCCACTGTATATATAAAATACCTTTGCCTGACGGAACGACACACATAAGCTTTGGACTCAAATAGAACAATCTCAGACCGCTATCCCTCTAAAAAGTGCACTTTGGTGTTTCCGCTCTTTACCCCCAAGGTTGAAATCCCATCCATTGATCGGGACTACGTTGAGACATAGCTCCCATGTAACCACACAAGCAATGTTGACGTCAGAGACTTCGCCACTTTTCCCGATTCTCGGTCACCCAGACTTCTCACCAGGCCTGCACCAGGCGGAATACTCAGGTTTGAGAGAACTGGGTGACGGGAACAGGCCTCCAAGTTTGTGACGTTGGGTCGCTGGGTGTCCTTAGCCGAATTGACCGACACGTCAGGTAGCTACAACCTCCTCTTCTGGAAGGCGGCACAATTGCACCACTTCCTTCACTCCATCCCTGACCCGCAGGAGTTCTCACGCTCACTGACGGCTTTCGAGGAATGCTGTTCGAGGACTGGGCCGACATCTCAGACTCTATCGCAAATGTATTCTCTCTTAAATTTGCCCCCAACGCAACCTAGCATGCGGTGCTTGGAAAGATGGGAGACTGACCTAAACCAGACATTTTCAGCAGTACAGAAACGACATATCATCACCTTTGCCATCAAATCCTCCTCATGCACCGAAATGCAGGAAACTAATTTTAAAAAATCTTCTCTAGATGGTACCTCACACCCACCAGACTCCACAAATGCTTCCCGACTTCCTCGGACCGCTGTTGGCGGTGCGGAGAGCACGCGGGCTCATTGTTACACATTTTCTGGTCCTGCTCGAGACTGACGAATTTCTGGACAGAAGTTCGCCGTATTAACACAAACGTTCACGGAATATGAAATACCGGGGGATGCGTCTTTCTTTCTACTTCACCTGTCAACGATCTCAATCAAAGCCTACAAGAAATCCTTGGCGCGTCACCTGCTGAACGCGGCCAAGGCTTGTATACCCCTTTACTGGAAACAGAAGTGCCCACCGTCAGTTGGGTGCTGGCTGCGGAAAGTAGAAGAAACAAAGAAAATGGAAGACCTGATCCTCACCGCACCACACAAGCGGGAGCTCTACATTGAGACATGGAGTATCTGGAATATTTTTATTTACTCAGATGAAGGGACATCCCTACTTGGGACATAACACTGATTTGACCCGGAGTGACGCCGTTCACTCCACGCCCTCGTCCTGATTCTGGCCCCCCCTCCCCTCCCTTCTCTTCTTTTATTCCCCCCACCCCCTTTCTTTTTCTCACTATTCTGTTTTTCACCATTTTACTTGTAGCGGCCTCACCCCCTCTTTCTGGTCTAGGGGTATATTGTACGTGAGAGTGAGATGCGCTATGGCCCATGTCCTCCCCATTGCAGTGGGTGAGGTGAAGGCCAGTACCTGTTATTCTCCTCGGGCCTGTTTGTCTCTTTAAAAACCAAGTCCTGCCGTGCTGACACTCCCCTCGCTCCCATTAACCAGAGTTCCACACACTGATAGAGGGTCCAACTCTTGTTTATTATAGCACACAAATAAACAGTCCTTTGCCAACTGACTGGTTGGGACCCATAAAACAGTTCACTACGGTGGGGTGAGCAGGTCGAGGCACTGTCCTAACAATCAATCTAAACCACTGTGGTTTCACCAGCGGTTGCTACAGCCATCGGCTAGAGAGATAACTTGAATCTTTGGAGTCTCTACCAGCGACTCTAGAGAACATGAACTGGAGTACCTTCGCTACATTGTGGGCCCTGTCAGGGGGAAGATGTCCCTCCAAGGGAGTTACCAGAGGCCCCTCCGTCACCGGGTTGATGCTGCTCCGAGCTCTTCAGAAGGGTAACCTCTTCGGCCTCCTCACCTCAGACACAGGCCCCATCCACCTCAGGGTCCCTCTGACTCATCTGCCCTTGCGGAGCCCAGTCGAAGTCACTGGGCCCCAGGCCTCCGATGTAGTACCTCACCCCAGGCTTAAGGTGCCTGAGATGGACGCCAACACTGCTCCGACCAGGCAATGGGCGCCTGGGCTGGAACTCTGGACCGCCAGCACCCAGGCCTAGGGTGCCTGGGCGCGGGATGCAGAAGAAGACCTCGTGGCGAGGGCGTCTCTCCCCTTTATATCCTCCCGTGACGTCACAGCAGGTTCTCCGCCCCGCTGTACCACCGCCTGAACGGGACAAAAAGGGGACAGCACTGTGGCAGTGATTCTACCTCGACCCGTGGGAACACCGCCACCCACAGGTCAAGGAGAATAGCACACCACCAAAGTCCTCCATGATTTAAATGGTCTAAATCCTCTCATGATTAGCACATCCTGGATCATACTACCACCCAGGAGTACCCCCTAAATTTAGACCCCCGCTACATACTGTTTTCAAAAAATTTAAATGAACACGGAGAGGATCTTGCTTCTTTTTGGTATTTTAACTGAAACACCTGGTTAGAATGTAACGTACATGGCCTTACGGTCTTTTCTTTTTCCACGTGTAACTTTGTGCAGAGATATTTCATAGATGCAATGTATACAAACTTTCTGTACTTATTTTTGAATGACATGTACATCTATGTTGTGATGTGGGAATCTCTCCATATGTGTTCTCTTAATAAAACTTATATTTGAAAAAAAAAACACCTTTGCCTAGGCCCAGTGGGTGGAAAGCAGGGGTAAGGTAAGTAGATTTTTTAACGTCTCGCCACGGGTGCATTTTTAACCACTTCATCCCCAGAAGAATTGGCTGCTGAATGACCAGGCCATTTTTTGCGATTCGGCACTGCGTCGATTTAAGTGACAATTGCACGGTCGTTCGACGTTGTACCCAAACAAAATTGACGTCATTTTTTTCCCACAAATAGAGCTTTCTTTTGGTGGTATTTGATCACCTCTGCGGTTTTTATTTTTTGCGCTATAAACAAAAAAAGAAAAAAAAGCAATATTTTTTTACTTTTTGCTATAAGAAATATCCCCAAAAAATATATAAAAAACATTTTTTTCCCTCAGTTTAGGCCGATACGTATTCTTCTACATATTTTTGGTATAAAAAAAAATCGCAATAAGCGTATATTGATTGGTTTGCGCAAAAGTTATAGCGTCTGCAAAATACGGGATAGTTTCATGGCATTTTTATTATTCATATTTTTTTTATTAGTAATGGCGGCAATCAGCATTTTGCAACAATATGGCGGACACATCGGACACTTTTAACGCTATTTTGCGACCATTGTCATTTATACAGCGATCAGTGCTATAAAAATGCACTGATTACTGTGTAAATGACACTGGCAGGGAAGGGGTTAACCACTAGGGGGGCGAGGAAGGGATTAAGTGTGTCCTAGGTGATTCTAACTGTGTGGGGGCTGAGCTACATGTGACACGACACTGATCACTGCTCCCGATGACAGGGAGCATACGAACAGTGTCCTGTCACAAGGCAGAACAGGGAAATGCCTTGTTTACACAGGCATCCCCCTGTTCTGCAGCTCTGTGACACTGTCGCGGGACGCCGGCGGACATCGAGTCCCACGGGTCCCGCGGGCACGGTCATGGAGCTTGCGGCAGGGGCGCGCGCGCCGCCGGCAGCACGCGCGCGCCCGCACGACGCGAACTTCAAAGCGGCGTATATATACGTTGCTTTGCGCAGCTGTGCCATTCTGCCGACGTATAAGTGCGTGAGATGGTCGGCAAGTGGTTAATAACAATTTGATATGAGGGAGAGAGGTCTTTTAGAGCAAGGTCTTCTTTAGGTTCGCTTTCTCCACTGACTTCAATGCATTTCCCCAAAGTGGAATTCTCGAATAAGGAAATCTCCTTTTTTTTACGGAATTTGAGGGAAATTTGTGTTCACCCCTACTCTACCTCAAATTAATTCTAATACTTTGTTTACAACTTACTGTATCGTTCCCCCCCCCCCCCCCCCATGTACTTATTTTTACTTATACTCTCAATACGCTCCAGGCAAAGTACTCGGAACTCCCGGTACATTGTGTGTATTTTGTTTCAGAAGCAATCTGTATGCCAAGCAACCTTCTTATAGCTAAAGTCATCGACTACCGTTCTAAAAATGTCCTCCACTATAGCAACCATCCTTACTTTTACCAAGATGGATCATTTATTACAAATTGTCTACTAAGCTTTTTTTCCCCACACTTTAGAATCAACCTCACCGTAACTGCCGGCAATAGAGTCTCTGTTTATCGTATTAAATCATTGACTTTAATCCCGGGAAGACATATATTACACATATAACATTTCCATTCATTTTCTGGCTCACCGCTCATTTCCTTTAATAAAAATAAAAAAAACTGGAGTACTGTTTAATGTACATAATCTGTAAGCAATCGAGAGCTCAATGGTCCTCTTTTTTTAATGTGTGTCAGACTGTGGACTATTATCCATTCAATGTTTTAAACCATAGCAAGAAGTGGCATCTAAAATATAAAGCAACGAGATGAGATGATATAAATGTGCAGTCAGCAAGCGGTTTGAGATTTGCGCGTAGCGCTTAACCACTTCAGCCCGGACCAATACGCAGCATAAAGACCAGGCCATTTTTTGCGATTTAGCACTGCGTCGCTTTAACTGACATTTGCGCGGTCGTGCGACGTGGCTCCCAAACAAAATTGGCGTCCTTTTTTCCCACAAATAGAGCTTTCTTTTGGTGGTATTTGATCACCTCTGCGGTTTTTATTTTTTGCGCTATAAACAAACAAAGAGCAACAATTTTGAAAAAAAATATATTTTTCTTAACTTTTTGCTATAATACACATCCCAAATTTTTTTTTACATTATTCATCAGTTTAGGCCAATATGTATTCAAAAATAGAGCGACAATTTTGAAAAAAATTCAATATTTTTTACTTTTTGCTATAATAAATATCCCCAAAAAATATATAAAAAAACCTTTTTTTTTTTCCTCAGTTTAGGCCGATACGTATTCTTCTACATATTTTTGGTAAAAAAAAAATCGCAATCGCCGCTTATTGATTGGTTTGCGCAAAAGTTATAGCGTTTACAAAATAGGGGATAGTTTTATGGCATTTTTATTACATTTTTTTTTTTTTTTACTAGTAATGGCGGCGATCAGCGCTTTTTTTCCTGACTGCGACATTATGGCGGACACATCGGACACTTTTGACACATTTTTGGGACCATTGTCATTTATACAGCGATCAGTGCAATAAAAATGCAATGGTTACTGTAAAAATGACACTGGCAGAGAAGGGGTTAACCACTAGGTGGCGCCGAAGGGGTTAAGTGTGCCTAAGGGCGTGATCCTAACTGAGGGGGGCGTGGCTACGAGTGACACGTCACCGATCTCCGCTCTGATTACACATTAAAATCCAAACTCTCAGCATTTTTTTTTTTCCTTCAGCCAATTTCTTTTTTTAACCGATTGACCTCCGGAAGATTTGTTTTTGAAACAATAAAGTTTTATTTAGATTCAAAAAAATTAACAGATGTACAATCATACTAACATTTGTACATAACATTTTTGGTATGTAAAAAGTAATATTTAGTATAACTGGGTTAAAAAAAAATGGAGTATTTTAACCACTTGCCGCCCGCCCTATAGCAGATTGACGTTGGCAAAGTGGTTGCAAAATCCTGACAGGACGTCATATGACGTCCTCAAGATTTTGAGCCGCTGCGCGCCCTTGGGGGCGCGCATCGCGGCGATCATTGTTGCGGGGTGTCAGTCTGACACCCCGCAACTCCGATCTAGGTAAAGAGTCTCCGACGGAGACTCTTTACCACTTGATCAGCCGTGTCCAATCACGGCTGATCACAGTGTAAACAGGAAAAGCCGGTCATCGGCTTTTCCTCACTCGCGTCTGTCAGACGCGAGTAGAGGAGAGCCGATCGGCTGCTGATCGATTATCAGCACAGTGCCCCCGAGGATGCCCCCACTGGACCACCAGGGATGCCACTGGACCACCAGGGATGCCAGCACCAGGTATGCCACCCTAGACCACCAGGGATGCCAGTTAGTGCCCCCTAATGGATGCCAATCAGTGCCCACAATGGATGCCAATCAGTGACCACAATGGGCATCACTGATTGGCAGGCATTTTTGTTTGACACTGATTGGCATCCATTACAGTACATCAGTGCCGCCTATCAGTGCCCACCCGTGCCACCTATCAGTGCCCATCCATGCCCATCCGTGCCGCCTATCAGTGCCCATCCATGCCCATCCGTGCCCATCTGTGCCGCCTATCCGTGCCCATCCGTGCCGATTATCCGTTCCACCTATCAGTGCCGCATATTAATGCCCATCATCAGTGCCCATCAATGCCACCTCATCAGTGCCACCTCATTGGTGCCACCTCATCGGTGCCCGTCAGTGCAGCCCCATCAGTGAAGGAGAAAACTTACTTATTTAAAAAGTTTTGTAACTGAAACAAAAAAATACTTTTTTTTTCAAAATTTTTGGTCTTTTTTAATTTTTTTTAGCAGAAAATAAAAATCCCAGAGGTGATCAAATACCACCAAAAGAAAGCTCTATTTGTGGGGAAAAAATGATAAAAATTTTGTTTGGGTACAGTGTAGCATGACCGCGCAATTGTCATTCAAAGTGCAACAGTGCAGAAAGCTGAAAATTGGTCTGGGCAGGAAGGTGTTTAAGTGCCCAGTATGGAAGTGGTTAAATAAGAGAAACAATGTTTGTGTACAACACGGTATGGTATTGTACTTTGTGATTTCAGCGAGGTTGCCGAGGGTGGTTTCTCAATTAAACCAAGATGTTCTATCAATCAGCGGAACCAACGCTGTATCTTGGCCTAGGCCAACAAGGCCCAGGCCTAGGGCAGCACTTTGCAGGGGGACAGCACGGAAAGAGTCCCCGCCGGCTTGTGCTACAATGTTAGTGTAACGCAAGCTGCTTCTAATTTTGACTGTCCTATCAACCTGGACCACAAACCTTCCTTACTGTGCTATATGTTTTCTGCTGCACCATTGGCATGGTTATATCTTCTTAGTCCTCTCCATAAAATTCTCTGAAATTTGTGCTTAAAGTAGAAGTATAGGCAACACCTTTTTTTTTCATTTTGGATAGAGTAAGGGAGGGTTATAGCCCCTATCAGTTTATTTTGTACCATCCCTGTCCCATTTCAGAGATTTCCCTTCACTTCCTGCCCCATAGCCAAACAGGAAGTGAGAGGAAATCTATGCAAATTAAGGGAATCTCTTGCCTCCCCCCCCCCAAGGCCCTCAGAACTAGTGTCCCCACTCGAAAATTTTAGGACGGGCCTTAAACAGAAAGGGGTGTGGCCTTGACAGGAAGGGGTGGGTCATATTTAAATTAGGGGGTGCACGCGTTTAGTCAGGCCTGGGGCAGCACAAAACCTAAATACACTACTGAGCTGAACACTAAACCAAATATTGTAAATGAAAAAATACTCCTGATTGTATAAGTATATTTGATATTTAACTAAAAAAGGGAACAGAAAATATATTAGCCCCTAAGGAAGGTGCTCTTAAAAAGGGATAGATTGAAAAAGAAGAGAGAAAAACATTGGTTATTCATGATTGTCTGTGTCTTACAAGCCTATCTCTATATAAAAGTGTCATAAGATTCAGAATGTTTGAAAATGAGTCACGGTTGCCATATCTTATTGAGATTGCCCGTTTTTCCTTGTGCTGTTGAGAAGATGTACCTCTTCTAACCATTCCTTGGTTGTGGGCGTGGTGGTATTTCTCCAGTGTCTGGGTATTACTGTTTTTGCTGCTGTGAGTAGAAATTCTGTCAATGAGTTTTTGTATTTTCTCAGTGAGCAGTTAGTGATATTTATAAGACAACAAACAGCATCAGAGGCAGATCTCTAATTAGGCAAATTAGGCTGTCGCCTAAGGCCTCACACTCACAGGGGCCTCGCGGCTGCCTAATTTGCCTGTGCTCAATCACTGATGTGGACGCCGGAGGCTCTGCCTACCATCGCTGGGACTCTGTGGCCCAGGGGCTGACTGACAAATCAGGTACTGCCCGAGAAATAGCGGCATCATCACGGAGCGTCCCAGTCTGGTGGCAGCAGGTGCCGAGAGCTGAACTGTAGAGGGCTCTAGGTGGCAGCACCCGACTCCATTTGCCATATATACAAGGCGTGCGTGTGGCATGTCCATGTGGGACCCACAGCTGGGCTGCTCCTTCAGCCTGCGCCACTCACCCGACCTCTCCGCACCTGCATCTTTCTGTAGCCATTTTTATTCCTTTAATTTTTTTCCCATTATGGGTGTGAGTGGGGCCTCATGTGTAAGTTTCGCCTAAGGCCTCACAAAGCCTAGAGCCGCCTCTGAACAGCATTTCGTTGGATCTTTGTTTCGGTTATATATGTAGCACACAGACCCTTCTGCTACATCCATCTTTAGCAGTAAGGCACACCTGCTACTTGCCCGTTGTCCAACTCCAGATATGGAGAGGCCAGCAGTGTTAGATTTGTTTGGGCCTTGCGGCGAGTTACCCCTCACGAGTGGATCCCCGGTCTCCATTGTCTAGGCGGAAGTCCCTTTGGTAATAAAGCCAATGTCCACACAGGTGTAAAACCTAAGCAGCAAGGTTTTATTCTTTTCTTGAGAGCAAAACTTGGAAGAGAGAGAGTAGAAACGACAAGAAGGGGAAGGTTCAGGCACACAACACTTAAGCAACACACATCGCCACTCAAGCCTGAGTGGGTTTTGCTCACCCGGATAGTCCCTTTAAGAGCGGTCCTAGCAGCCGGTGTGGAGCACGAAACAACTACTTGTGATTTCCCTGGGATACGATCAGGAGATCCTCTGCCACAGAATCTTCAAGTCCCGAACTTCCCGGCCTACCGTGTTTCCCCGAAAATAAGACCTAGCGTTATTTTGCAGGACGGCTGCAATATAAGCCCTACCCCGAAAATAAGCCCTAGTTAAAAATGCTTGTAAAATCCTATAATCCACTCTATTACAGTAGTATATAATGTACAATGTGTTTTTCTGTAATATAATTGCGGAGAAGAGTGCTCCGGCAGGTCACAGAAGCGCAGAGCGGCGCTGTAACAAAGGTATTTGACACAATTCTATTACAGAAACACACACATTATACATTATATACTACTGTAATAGAGGGGATTATAGGATTTTACAAGCATTTTAACTCAGTTCACACTGGGGATTTCTGTCAGGCAGGAAGAAAGAGGGGGAGAGAAGACAGCACATTGCATTGTAAGACCTACCCTGAAAATAAGCCCTTTTTGTTGCCAAAATTAATATAAGACCCAGGCTTATTTTCGGGGAAACACAGTAGTAATAGTTAGTCCTTAGGTGCCAATGGGCACATTACCAGGCTTTTGGCGGGTAGGAATCCTTCCCTCTGACAGGTAACCAGGCCTCTCCCGAGACAGTGACTTCTTCACTGATCCCCTTGGGAATGATCCTCCCCTGGTTTCCTCTCCTTCAGAGTGGGTCACCCCTCACTTGGGTACTCTGTGACTCCTCTTCGGGTGTAGGCCTCAGCTAAAGGTGCTGGGCCTACTTACAGCGATGCAGCCTCAGGCTAAAGGTGCCTGGGGCTGGTATACACACACGCCCCTGGCCTGGAGGGCCGGGAGGTGCGAACTGCTCCCCGAATAATGGCGTCTGCCCCTTAAGTATCCTCTCCCAGCATGCACAGCGGGTTTGAACACGCCCACTGCACAGCTGCCGAGAGAGGACACCCAATGGTGTTGCGATACTCCCTGTGGTTCTACCTGAGCCGGAGATGACAATGCCACCTACAGGCTTCAGGGAACACTGCAGCCAGGCAATATCACACCAGAGCAGAAGCAAGTTTTTAGGAAAATAACAGTCTGAGCCCAACTATCGGCTCAGACTAACCCCCTAAATTTGAACATAGCGCCCCCTAAATTGGGGAGGGCGCTACACATGTTTTATGATCTTGATTACCCGTTTCCAAAAGGATTTGATCAGGTTACATTCCCACCATATGTGGTATAGTGTGCCCTCTTCTCGGTTGCAGCGCCAACAATGTCCAGGAACTGTGGAGAACCATTTATGTCATTTGTTTGGTGTGATGTACCAATTTGTTAGAAGTTTGAATGATATTTCTTGTAATCTTACGCTAATTGCGCATTTATGGGCAAACACACAAGCCTGCAGCCATTGGTCTTACGTGAAAGACATATTTAGTGTTGTTTCCCGAAATGTTTTATGTCTGTTGGCTACCTGTATGTAGATCATAGGTCTGCCACCAAGTGTAGGTCAAGGAAATGTTTTTTGTGGCCGTGGTAGCCAAAAAACAAATGGTTTCAAAGGGGGTTAGGACATAGTTGCCAACAGTCCCGAATTTCCCGAGACAAGCACGATTTTTGGACCCTTGTCCCGAATTGGGCTTGCCCCGATTCGGGACAAGCCCAATTCTTTTTGTCCTGTTTTGTTCCGGTAAATTCGGAAATGTTTAGGGCTTAAAACGGCGGCGGCTACACCAAAATGGCCTCCGCCCCCGCCACAAGTGTTCTTTTCTCTGACCTCTAGTGTGAGGAGAGGGGCAGCCAATCGCGGCTTCTCTCTCTTTCAGCGGCCCCTCCCTTCACACAGAGTGAGACCAGACTGTGATCCTCATCCCGCCGCTGCCGCCGACGCCGATCGCTGGGCCCGCGTGTGGAGGGGACTCTGATGCCTGGCAAGTAAAGTCAGTGTGGTGGGGGCTCATCATGGGGACACAGAAGTGTGGTGGGGGCTCATCATGGGGACACAGATGATTCTGTGTCCCCATGATGAGCCCCCACCACACTTCTGTGTCCCCATGATGAGCCCCCACCACACTTCTGTGTCCCCATGATGAGCCCCCACCACACTTCTGTGTCCCCATGATGAGCCCCCACCACACTTCTGTGTCCCCATGATGAGCCCCACCACACTTCTGTGGTGGGGGCTCATCATGGGGACACAGAAGTGTGGTGGGGGCTCATCATGGGGACACAGAAGTGTGGTGGGGGCTCATCATGGGGACACAGAAGTGTGGTGGGGGCTCTGATGGGGTCACAGAAGTGTGGTGGGGGCTCTGATGGGGTCACAGAAGTGTGGTGGGGGCTCTGATGGGGTCACAGAAGTGTGGCGGGGGCTCTGATGGGGTCACAGAAGTGTGGTGGGGGGCTCTGATGGGGTCACAGAAGTGTGGTGGGGGGCTCTGATGGGGTCACAGAAGTGTGGTGGGGGCTCATCATGGGGACACAGAAGTGTGGTGGGGGCTCTGATGGGGTCACAGAAGTGTGGTGGGGGCTCTGATGGGGTCACAGAAGTGTGGTGGGGGCTCTGATGGGGTCACAGAAGTGTGGCGGGGGCTCTGATGGGGTCACAGAAGTGTGGTGGGGGGCTCTGATGGGGTCACAGAAGTGTGGTGGGGGGCTCTGATGGGGTCACAGAAGTGTGGTGGGGGCTCATCATGGGGACACAGAAGTGTGGTGGGGGCTCTGATGGGGTCACAGAAGTGTGGTGGGGGCTCGATGGGGTCACAGAAGTGTGGTGGGGGCTCTGATGGGGTCACAGAAGTGTGGTGGGGGGCTCTGATGGGGTCACAGAAGTGTGGTGAGGGCTCTGATGGGGACACAGAAGTGTGATGGGGGGCTCTGATGGGGACACAGAAGTGTGGTGGAGGGCTCTGATGGGGACACAGAAGTGTGGTGGGGGGCTCTGATGGGGTCACAGAAGTGTGGTGGGGGGCTCTGATGGGGTCACAGAAGTGTGGTGGGGGCTCATCATGGGGACACAGAAGTGTGGTGGGGGCTCTGATGGGGTCACAGAAGTGTGGTGGGGGCTCGATGGGGTCACAGAAGTGTGGTGGGGGCTCTGATGGGGTCACAGAAGTGTGGTGGGGGGCTCTGATGGGGTCACAGAAGTGTGGTGGGGGGCTCTGATGGGGTCACAGAAGTGTGGTGAGGGCTCTGATGGGGACACAGAAGTGTGATGGGGGGCTCTGATGGGGACACAGAAGTGTGGTGGGGGGCTCTGATGGGGACACAGAAGTGTGGGGGGGGCTCTGATGGGGACACACGTGTGGAGAGGGCTCTGATGGGGACACAAGTGTGGAGGGGGCTCTGCTGGGGGAACCTGATGTAAGGAGGGACTCTGCTGAGGACACCTGGTGTAAGGAGGGACTCTGCTGGGGACACCTGGTGTAAGGAGGTGTAAGGAGGGACCATGCCGGGGACACCTGGTGTAAGGAGGGACCATGCCGGGGACACCCGGTGTAAGGAGGGACCATGCCGGGGACACCTGGTATAAGGAGGGACCATGCCGCGGACACCTGGTGTAAGGAGGGACCATGCCGGGGACACCTGGTGTAAGGAAGGACCATGCCGGGGACACCTGGTGTAAGGAGGGACCATGCCGGGGACACCTGGTGTAAGGAGGGACCATGCCGGGGACACTTGGTGTAAGGAGGGACCATGCCGGGGACACCTGGTGTAAGGAGGGACCATGCCGGGGACACCTGGTGTAAGGAGGGACCATGCCGGGGACACCTGGTGTAAGGAGGGACCATGCCGGGGACACCTGGTGTAAGGAGGGACCATGCTGGGGACACCTGGTGTAAGGAGAGACTCTGCTGGGGACACCTGGTGTAAGGAGAGACTCTGCTGGGGAGGCACCTGATGCAAGGACGAACTGCTGGGGAGGCACCTGATGCAAGGACAGACTCTGTTTGGGAGGCACCTGATGCAAGGACGGACTCTGCTGGGGATGCCATCTGGTGGCAGGTGACACACTTCCACTGATTCGGCATTATGGTGAGTTGAATGATTTCATTTTATATTACAATGTAATAATAGAAATAATGCGCTTCAATCATCCTGACACCATAACAACCATGGTGCCGGGATGATTGAAGCGCCAACATCAGGTGTTTTGGAGTATCCTTATCTGCCGATTTTGTTAAACTTTCTGGAATACACACATTTCTATTGTGGTGTAGGATCTGGCTTCTTTCTTCCTTTCTTTCTTTCTTTCTTCCTTTCTTACTTCCTTTCTTCCTTCCTTTCGGACTCAAACCACACCCCTTCTGAGCCACTCCAATTTAAGCCACGCCCACTATCACGCATAAACCACGTCCATTTTTCACCGCGGTGCGCTTCGCATTTTCATATTCGGGTATGACACTCCTACAAACAAATGCCCCGCCCTCTAATTATAGCAAGGCTCCGCCTCCATGCAAAAAAAGTGTTCCCCGATATTTTTTTTTGCAATGTTGGCAACTATGTTAGGGGTCTAGTGAAATGTTTGTGTCTCCGTGGATTCATGGTATAATCATGAATTTGGCGGTATTCCCCAGGATTTAGGGGAGATTGTCCCAATTATTTTTGTAGTTCTGGGTGCGCCTTCATTTTGTTACCCTACAAGCAATGTGCTACTAGTAATGGTGAGTTTCTATTGTAGAGTGGTTGGATAGAGCAATTCATTCCCGGTGCAAAGTCAGGATTTGTGGTTAGTGGAGTTAATGGACCTAGTGGGGTGGTGGTGAGTGTGGATCTCTGTGTGATTGTTTGTACATTTTTTATTGTTGCCCCTATGAGAGGGTGTTGTTTCAACTGTTTAGGACATAAGGTCCAAGGTATCCATGGAGCGTGTGATACAGGAATGGGACCCAAATTGTTCTCCAGCCCTACCCAGTCCTTGTTTCCCTTGTGACATGTGCAATCTATCATCCTAGTTAGATGGGTAGCTAGGTAGTAGTTTTTACCTCCGGAAGATTTAACCCCCCCCCCCCCCCCCTCCCACCCAACCATATTTTTGCGATACGGCACTGCGTTACTTTAACTAAAAATGTATGTATTTTTTTACAACAAATATAGCTTTCTTTTGGTGGCACTTGACCTCTGCAGTTTTTATTTTTTGCGCTATAAACAAAAAATACCGTCAATTTTGAAAAAAATTTATAAAAATATTTTTTACTTTCTGCTATAAAACATATCCAATAAAAAAAAAAAAGATTTTTTATAGAGCTTTCTTTTGGTGGTGAAAGAAAAAGAGCAGCGGGGTGGGACTTTAAATGAGGCACGCAGTCCAGGTAGTTAATAAAGGTTGGCATTTAATGTGTGCCAAGGTAGAGCAACAATACAGACATGATTATTGACACAATATACCTTATACATATTTCTTTTGGTGGTATTTAAATATTTTTTGCACTTTAAACAAAAAAGGACCAAACATTTTGAAAAAAAAAAAACAATATTTTTTACTTTCTGCTATAAAACATATCCAATAAAAGAAAAATCTAATTTCTTCATCAGTTATATAATTTGTATTCTGCAACTTATTTTTGGTTAAAAAAAAAATAAAAATCCCAATAAGCGTATATTGATTAGTTTGCACAAAAGTTATTGTATTGTATCTACAAACTATGGGATATTTTAATGTGTTTCTTTATTTTTTGCTAGTAATGGCGGCGATTAGCGACTTATAGCGGGACTGCAATATTGCGGCAGACAAATCGGACACCTAACTGACACTTTTGACACTTTTTGGGGACCAGTGAGACTAAAGGCCCGTACTACACGATACAAAAATCGGAAGAAAAATTTCGCCCGACCAACGATCTTTCGATTTTCGAATCATTAGTACGGTGCATTCGACAGCCGATTCCGGGTTTTTCGGCAGACAAAAGCTGGAGGAGATGTGCAGACTATAACATTTTTGTCATACGTGAACTCAACATCCGATTTTGGTTTTAATTAGTACGGTTTTCGTATGAAAAAAATCGTAAGAGCGAGACTACGCATGCTCAAAAACGAAAGAATACATACAAAACTATTCAACACATTAAGTCACTTCTGAACTTGTATTCCGTCATACGAAAAATTTAGTATGGTGAGTAAGCATGCAACAAAAAACAGACGAACGGTCGCCCACGAAAATATGATTGTGTGTATGAGGCTTTAAATAGTGACCAGTGCTAAAAATATGCACTGTCACTGTACTAATGACACTGGCTGGGAATCAGTGGCGATCAAAGGGTTAAATGTGTGCCTAGCTTCTTTTTTTTTAGCTGGGAGGTGCTTTTACTAGGGGAAGACATGGATCCATGTGTCAGGAATAGGGATGAGCTCGGTGTTCGAGTCGAACATACGTTCGACTCGAACATCGGCTGTTCGATCGTTCGCCGAACAACGAACGATTTGGGCCGTTCGAGCCTAATTCGCGGCCCACAATGCACTACGCCATCGCAGTGTCATCCAGGCGCTGTGATTGGCCAAGCATGCACTGTGACCCCGCATGCTTGGCCAATCACAGCGCCGGCAGCGAGGAGAGCAATGATTGGCCACAGGCAGGATGCCTGTGGCCAATTATTGCTGAGGGTGTTTAGTACACGCCCCACACTATAAAAGGCCGCCAGCACGGCGGCCTAGTGTAGTGTGTTCCGGAGCAGGGAAAGAGAAGCATAGGCAGGGACAGTGACATTTTTTTTTCTCCCTTAACCTGGATTCCTTTAGTTTAGGGAAAGAGAAGGATAGGTAGGGAGAGTGTCAGTGTGTTTTACTGTGCTAATCCTTGTTTGTAGGGACAGGGAAGGACAGTGAGGGAAATTCTCCTTGTGCTATACTGTGCTAAAGCATTCCTCATCAACCATCTTTAAAAAAAAAATTTTATAGGGACAGAAAACTATAGGTAGGGAGAGTGTCAGTGTGTTTTACTGTGCTAATCCTTGTTTGTAGGGACAGGGAAGGACAGTGAGGGAAATTCTCCTTGTGCTATACTGTGCTAAAGCATTCCTCATCAACCATCTTTAAAAAAAATTTTTTATAGGGACAGAAAACTATAGGTAGGGAGAGTGTCAGTGTGTTTTACTGTGCTAATCCTTGTTTGTAGGGACAGGGAAGGACAGTGAGGGAAATTCTCCTTGTGCTATACTGTGCTAAAGCATTCATCATCAACCATCTTTAAAAAAACATTTTTTATAGGGACAGAAAACTATACGTAGGGAGAGTGTCAGTGTGTTTTACTGTGCTAATCCTTGTTTGTAGGGACAGGGAAGGACAGTGAGGGAAATTCTCCTTGTGCTATACTGTGCTAAAGCATTGATCATCAACCATCTTTAAAAAAACATTTTTTATAGGGACAGAAAACTATAGGTAGGGAGAGTGTCAGTGTGTTTTACTGTGCTAATCCTTGTTTGTAGGGACAGGGAAGGACAGTGAGGAAAATTCTCCTTGTGCTATACTGTGCTAAAGCATTCCTCATCAACCATCTTTAAAAAAACATTTTTTATAGGGACAGAAAACTATAGGTAGGGAGAGTGTCAGTGTGTTTTACTGTGCTAATCCTTGTTTGTAGGGACAGGGAAGGACAGTGAGGGAAATTCTCCTTGTGCTATACTGTGCTAAAGCATTCATCATCAACCATCTTTAAAAAAACATTTTTTATAGGGACAGAAAACTATAGGTAGGGAGAGTGTCAGTGTGTTTTACTGTGCTAATCCTTGTTTGTAGGGACAGGGAAGGACAGTGAGGGAAATTCTCCTTGTGCTATACTGTGCTAAAGCATTCCTCATCAACCATCTTTAAAAAAACATTTTTTATAGGGACAGAAAACTATAGGTAGGGAGAGTGTCAATGTGTTTTACTGTGCTAATCCTTGTTTGTAGGGACAGGGAAGGACAGTGAGGGAAATTCTCCTTGTGCTATACTGTGCTAAAGCATTCCTCATCAACCATCTTTAAAAAACATTTTTTATAGGGACAGAAAACTATAGGTAGTGTGACAGCAGGAAGGTAAAGTCACCTGGTTGCATCCAGGGGGGTAGATATATTTCGCCCAGATTCAGGCTTTACGCCGACTTATACAACTAGGTGGAGAGTTGTATAAGCCCAGCTAAGGCTAGTGGGCTCATGGATGACTCATACCTCTAGGGAGAGGGCTGGGCGTCGTGCAGGCAGGGAGTTGATGAGGCCAGCTGAAGCTTGTCAGCTCATTTAGGCCTCTATAAGAACTCCCAGCTTCATTAGATGTTAGCTCATGCCTGGAACCAGACCTGTGTGGACTGTCTAGGGAGAGTGAACCCCTGTGCGGTGAGAAAAAGCCTGTGTGGCTATTTGCTTGGACATTTAAAACCAGGGACTTAGGGACTAGGACAGCACTAGGCTGATCCCAGTTGTTAGTTAGGAAACCTGTATGTTTAGTCAGAGGTCAAGTTGACCAGGATTTATTTTGTCTATATGTTTCTTTTGGCTTTGCTGTGTTTTGTCACTGTAAATAGAAAATAAACCGCACCTTTTTTTTGATTTTGAAAACCACAACCTCCGTTTGCTGGGCCTGTTTTTGTGTAGGGAGCCCATCCCGGGGGTCACACACACCCGCTGCCGAGCTAACCCCCTCACAGTTGGTGGAGAACCAGTGGCAGTTTTTTTTAAGCCAGCATGGAGGAGATACTGAAGCAGCTGGCTCTAGCAAATGCCAATCAACAGCAGACAAATGCAGGTTTGCAAAAGAGCCTTGCAGCTCAACAACAGAACTTCGCAGCCCAGCAGCAAGCTCATCAACAGAGCCTTGCAGCCCAGCAGCAAGTTCACCAACAGAGTCTGGAAGCTCAGCAACAAGCCCAGCAGCAATCTGAGGCCCGCTTCATAGACCTGTTACAGAAGCAAGAGCAGAGACTACAACAAATGGAAGCAGTAATGCAGCAACGTCCGCAGACCAGTGAGGAAAGCCGTCCCACTAATACCGCGTCCTTTGGGGTGAGTCGTTTATTGACAAAAATGACTGGAGAGGATGATCCAGAGGTATTTTTGACCACATTTGAAAGGACTGCTGAAAGAGAAAAGTGGCCTGAGGAGCAGTGGGCTGGACTGGTGGCTCCTCTGTTAACTGGTGAATCGCAGAAGGCTTACTATGACCTAGAGCCTGACCAAGCAAAAGACTATGTGATGCTAAAAGCTGAGATATTGGCAAGGCTGGGTGTCACCCAGGCTGTCCGGGCTCAGCGTGTGCATAACTGGACTTTCCAGCTTGGAAAACCCCCCAGGTCTCAAATGTATGATCTCATTCACCTGAGCAGAAAGTGGCTACAGCCAGAGACTTTGTCCGCACCAAAGATTGTGGAACGTGTTGTAATGGATCGGTTTTTGAGAGCTCTTCCTACTGCCATCCAAAACTGGGTAAGCCATGGAGACCCAGAGACGGCCGATGGTCTTGTGGATCGTGTGGAGAAATACTTGGCTACAGAGAACCTGACGGCCTCTTCCAGAGACACTCGGACTTTCCACCCTAAGACCAGACCATCCCCAGGGGCGGATAAGAGGATTCCAAGGGGTAAGGGTGGAGAGAGTAAGAGGGTGGGAGCTCTACCCCAAGTTTGGCGAGAACAGCCTGGGAAATCAGCGGCTCAAGAGGCGGCAAGAAGGATCGTTTGCTACCGCTGCCGGCAAGCGGGACATATTGCAGCCAATTGCCCGGTTGTGGAGGAACCCATGCAGTGTGACTTTCTGACGGGCAGACGTCAGTCGCTGTGTGCGACAGTCGCATGCACTGCCATTCGAGGAACTGAGAAACATTTATGCAAAATGTGTGTTAATGGTAGAAATGTTGTGGTATTGCTGGATTCAGGTAGCCTTGTGACCCTGATAAAGGCTGAGTTAGTTAAAACAGAGGTCTCTGGGAATAGCAAGGTAGCTGTTATTTGTGTGCATGGGGACACCCGAGAGTATCCAGTGACTACAGTGTGTTTCGAGACCCCCAAAGGTACCCTCTCTCATCCAGTGGGCTTAGTATCTCAGTTACCGTATGACGCCATTGTGGGAAGGGATTTTCCGAAGTTCTGGGAACTGTGGGATGATCCTGAGCCCCCCACTGGTGCCCCTATGTACCAGGAATGTGATAGCCAGAACTCCCCTGAGAGTGGTGAGGACTCTCCGGAATTTCCCTTATCAGTATTGGCAGGGGAGACTCAAGAAACTGGAGAGGAGCCCACCTCCTCAGACGAAAACCTACCGTCTGTGGAGTTTTCTGATCTTGAGGTTCACAGGGAAAACTTTGCCACAGAACAGTTGAAAGACCCCGCCCTAATAAAGGCACGCGAAAACGTAGTGAAAATAGATGGCGAGTTAGTGAACCCAGATAATACCTGCACTTACCCATACTTCAGCGTAGAGAAGGACCTACTGTATCGGGTGGCAAAAAGGGCAGAAGAAACCGTTGAGCAGCTTGTGGTGCCCAAACCTTACAGGAAGTTGGTGTTGGAGTTGGCCCATGGGCACATTCTTGGAGGTCATCTGGGGACAGAGAAAACCCGAGAGAGGGTATTACAGAGATTCTATTGGCCGGGGGTGATGAAGGACATAGAAAATTATTGTTCCTCCTGCCCTGTGTGTCAGAGGTCGGCCCCGATGCCACATTTCCGTAGCCCGCTGGTCCCTCTACCCATCATTGAGGTCCCGTTTGAGAGGATCGCCATGGATTTGGTAGGTCCTATAATCAAGTCCGCTAGGGGGCACCAGTACATATTAGTTATAATGGACTATGCCACCCGTTATCCAGAAGCGATCCCTCTCCGAAATACCTCGGCCAAAACCATAGCCAAAGAGCTATCTCTTGTGTTTAGCCGGGTGGGTATTTGTAAAGAACTGCTTACGGACCAAGGTACACCCTTTATGTCCCGGGTTATGAAGGAGCTGTGTAAATTGTTCAAAGTGACGCAATTACGTACATCTGTGTATCACCCCCAAACCGATGGGCTGGTTGAAAGATTCAACAAAACCCTAAAACAAATGTTGAAGAAAGTGGTGGATAGAGATGGAAAGGATTGGGACTGTCTACTTCCTTATCTGATGTTTGCTATTAGGGAGGTGCCCCAATCCTCTACGGGATTCTCCCCCTTTGAGTTACTGTATGGGAGACACCCAAGAGGGCTGTTGGATATTGCCAAGGAAACTTGGGAAAGTGAGAGTTCTCCCCACAGGAGTGTGATTGAGCATGTCGCCCTGATGCAAGACCGAATTGCACAGGTAATGCCCATCGTGAAGGAACATTTGGCCCAAGCGCAGTTGGCACAGCAGAGAGTGTACAACCGTGGAGCCAAGACCCGTACCTTTTCCCCGGGGGATAGGATATTGGTACTTGTCCCTACGGTTGAAAGTAAATTCCTTGCCAAATGGCAAGGCCCCTACGAGATAATGGAAAAAGTGAGCGAAGTGAATTACAAGGTCAGACAACCAGGAAGGCGAAAGCCCGAACAGATCTATCACGTTAATCTGTTGAAAGCCTGGAGGGATAGAGAGTCCCTAGTCGCAGACACTTGGTCACCAGCTCAAACTGGTTGCGTGATTCCTGAGGTTGGAATAGCAGCCACCTTGTCACAACCCCAACAACAGGAGGTTAAGGAGTTTGTGCTTCGCAACAAGGAGGTATTCTCTGAGCTGCCGGGACAAACATCTGGGGTAGAGCATGACATCATTACCCCGCCCGGTGAAAGGGTGAAGTTAAAACCCTATCGGATCCCAGAGGCTCGACGGGAGGCAATACGGGAGGAAGTACAGAAAATGCTGAACTTAGGGGTGATAGAGGAGTCCCAAAGTGATTGGTCTAGTCCCATCGTGTTGGTGCCTAAACCGGATGGGAGCTGGCGATTTTGTAACGATTTTCGTCAGTTGAACAAAGTTACAAAATTTGACACCTACCCCATGCCACGTATAGATGAGTTGATCGACCGGCTGGGAACAGCCCGATACATGACGACTCTTGACCTCACAAAAGGGTATTGGCAAATCCCCCTGGCCAAGTCGGCCAAAGAGAAAACCGCATTTGTAACCCCAGACGGGGCGTTCCAATATAAAAGAATGCCGTTCGGGTTACAGATTGCGCCGGCCACATTCCAGCGGAAAATGGACCAGATGCTGAGGCCCCATCGGAAGTATGCTGCGGCTTACCTGGATGACGTAATTGTCCATAGCACAGATTGGGCCTCACATCTGCCAAAAGTGCAAGCAGTCCTGGACTCTGTTCGGGAAGCGGGGTTTACGGCTAACCCCAAGAAGTGTACCATTGGGCAGGAGGAGGCCAAATATCTTGGGTACACCATTGGGAGGGGAGTAATAAAACCCCAACTCAACAAAGTCGAGGCCATCCAGAGTTGGCCACGTCCCAACAGCAAGAAGCAGGTACGAGCCTTTCTGGGAATCGCTGGGTATTATCGGCGATTCATTCCCCACTTTGCTTCTAAGGCTGTGCCCCTAACCAACCTAACGAAGGGGAAAGGGTCGGTCATGATTAAATGGACCCCCGAGGCTGAGGCAGCATTCCAATTCTTGAAACAAGCCTTATGTAGCCAGCCAGTGTTGTACTCACCCGACTTCTCTAAAGACTTTGTCGTACAAAGTGATGCGTCAGATGTGGGGTTAGGAGCAGTATTGTCCCAGGTCTGGAACGGGGAAGAGCACCCAGTCATTTACCTCAGCAGGAAGTTGAAGTCCCATGAGGTAAATTACGCCACCGTTGAAAAGGAGTGTTTAGCGGTGAAGTGGGCTCTAGATTCCCTTCGGTACTACCTGCTAGGTAGGCACTTTGACATGGTTACGGATCACGCTCCGTTAAAGTGGATGGCTCAAAACAAGGAAACAAATAGAAGAGTGAATAGGTGGTTCCTGGCCCTCCAGGAATTCAACTTCACAGTAAAGCATCGCCCTGGCGTTCAAATGGGGAATGTGGATGCTTTGTCTCGAGTACATGAATGCCTGATTGCTGGTGTTCCAACCCCGAGGTTAAAACAAGAGGGGGGGGTATGTGACAGCAGGAAGGTAAAGTCACCTGGTTGCATCCAGGGGGGTAGATATATTTCGCCCAGATTCAGGCTTTACGCCGACTTATACAACTAGGTGGAGAGTTGTATAAGCCCAGCTAAGGCTAGTGGGCTCATGGATGACTCATACCTCTAGGGAGAGGGCTGGGCGTCGTGCAGGCAGGGAGTTGATGAGGCCAGCTGAAGCTTGTCAGCTCATTTAGGCCTCTATAAGAACTCCCAGCTTCATTAGATGTTAGCTCATGCCTGGAACCAGACCTGTGTGGACTGTCTAGGGAGAGTGAACCCCTGTGCGGTGAGAAAAAGCCTGTGTGGCTATTTGCTTGGACATTTAAAACCAGGGACTTAGGGACTAGGACAGCACTAGGCTGATCCCAGTTGTTAGTTAGGAAACCTGTATGTTTAGTCAGAGGTCAAGTTGACCAGGATTTATTTTGTTTATATGTTTCTTTTGGCTTTGCTGTGTTTTGTCACTGTAAATAGAAAATAAACCGCACCTTTTTTTTGATTTTGAAAACCACAACCTCCGTTTGCTGGGCCTGTTTTTGTGTGGGGAGCCCATCCCGGGGGTCACACACACCCGCTGCCGAGCTAACCCCCTCACAGTAGGGAGAGTGTCAGTGTGTTTTACTGTGCTAATCCTTGTTTGTAGGGACAGGGAAGGACAGTGAGGGAAATTCTCCTTGTGCTATACTGTGCTAAAGCATTCCTCATCAACCATCTTTGAAATCCTTGTTTTTTGGACAGTCAGGGAAATTGTCATTGTGCTATTCTGTGCGAAAGCAATCATCCTCAACCATATTTAGAAATCCTTAAGTAAAGGGACAGAGAAGAACACCTGAAGGTAGCCCTTATTGCTTTTTTCCCATCTCCCTGCAGGCCATCCATTAGAATGTCTGGAAGGCAAACAAGGAGAGGCAGACAGTCAGGAGGCAATAAAAGAGGGCAAGCAGGCTCTGTGTCTGGGGGCAACAGTGCTGGTCGTGGACGCGGTGCATTGTCATCAGCACATGGCCATGGGACACGCTTGTCCTTCTTTTCGGCAGCTGGACATGTTGAGCCACATCATGCCGAAGACTTGGTAGAGTGGATGACCAAGCCCTCCTCCTCCTCCTCATCCTCTCTCACCCAGGCTCAGGGTACTGGCAAAGCAGCTGCCAAAGCGTCCTCTTCCCTGGTATCAATGTCAGACTCATCATCAGTCACTCCTTCCCTAGACCCACCATCTCCTCCTCCTGAGGAGTCCCCCGAACTGTTTGAGCACAGTGTTGGGTACATGCTCCAGGAGGATGCCCAGCGTTTCGAAGGGTCTGATGATGAAACCCAGCTACAGGAAGGCAGTAGCGTGAGAGCAGACAGAGGGGATGCTCAAGAAGGACACCAATCTGGCAGTCATGTTCCAGCAGCTGCAGCATACTGCCAGATTGGCTCCAGTGATGAGGAGGGAGGGGATGATAAGGTCACTGACTCCACGTGGGTGCCTAATAGGAGAGAGGAGGAGGAGGAGGATGAGGAGGAGGCACATCTCCAACGAGGCAGGATGCCCTTTGGTGGCCAGCGTAAGGGCAGTACACCGACGGAATCACACCGCAGAGCTCCGCCTGTGCAGGGCGCTGCCTCTGCCCGTCATTCAAAAAGTTCTTTGGTGTGGGCCTTTTTTGAGGCTAGTGCATCAGATCGCACAGCTGCTGTTTGCAACATATGTCTCAAGCGTATATCGCGTGGCCAAAACATCAGCCGCTTGGGTACCACATGCCTGACCAGACATATGTTGACCTGCCATGCAGCTCGTTGGCAAGCCTACCTCAAAGACCCACACCAAAGAACAAAGCGGACCTCTCCTTGCACCGCATCAGCTGGGATCTCCAACCCCACTATAACTTCAGTCCTCTCTAAAACATGCACTGAGAGGAATGAAGGTGTAGAATTAGGTGTGTCACAGCCAAGTACTTGCGGCCACTCTGCTAGCAGTACACCGACGTCCGATTCTAGCAGGCAAATTTCCCTGCCCCAGCTGCTGGACCGTCGAAAGAAGTTCACTCCCAGCCATCCACATGCCCAGCGGTTGAATGCTAGCTTGGCTAAATTGCTAGCGCTTCAACTGCTGCCTTTTCAGTTGGTAGACTCGGCCCCCTTCCGTGAGTTTGTGCAATGTGCGGTTCCTCAGTGGCAGGTTCCCAAACGCCACTTTTTCTCACGGAAGGCTATTCCGGCTCTCTACCGGCATGTGGAAGGCAATGTCTTGGCCTCGCTGGACAGGGCGGTCAGCGGTAAGGTGCATATTACCGCTGACTCATGGTCCAGCAGGCATGGACAGGGACGTTACCTTTCTTTCACGGCCCATTGGGTCACTCTTTTGGCAGCTGGGAAGGATGCAGGACAAGGTGCAGTAGTGTTGGAGGTTGTTCCACCGCCACGCCTCCAAAATGCTACTACTGGTTGTGACACACCTCTCTCCTCCACCCCCTCCTCTTCTTCTTCCTCCATGGCCTCTTCCTGTGGTTTGTCCTCGGAACCAGCGGTGCTCCGTAGGCGTTCAAGGGGCTACGCAAGTACGCAGGCAAAAAGATGCCATGCCGTGCTTGCGCTGGTGTGTTTGGGGGACAGAAGCCACCACTGGGGCAGAGGTCCTGTCTGCTCTGCAGGGCCAGGCCGAGAGGTGGTTGACGCCACGCCAGCTTAAGCCAGGAATGGTGGTTTGCGACAATGGCACCAACCTCCTATCCGCCCTCCGACAGGGACAACTGACCCATGTGCCCTGTGTGGCTCACGTCCTTAACCTGGTGGTGCAGCGGTTCTTGGGCAGGTACCCGGGCTTACAGGATGTCCTGAGGCAGGCCAGGAAAGTCTGTGTGCATTTCCGCAGATCTTATAATGCCAGTGCTCGCCTGGCTGAGCTGCAAAAGGAGTTGAACCTGCCCAAGAACCGCCTTATATGTGACATGCCCACCAGGTGGAACTCAACGTTGGCCATGCTGCAGCGGCTGCACACGCAGCAGAGGGCCATCAATGAGTACCTGTGCGACTACGGCACCAGGACAGGGTCAGGGGAGCTTGTTTTTTTTTCTCCACGCCAGTGGGGCATGATCAGGGATGCATGCACTGTCCTGGCACCATTTGAGGAGGCCACGAGGATGGTGAGCAGTGACAGTGCATGCATCAGTGACACTGTACCTCTTGTCCACCTGTTGGAGCACACGCTGCGTGGAATAATGGACAGGGCACTTGAGGCAGAACAGAGGCAGGAAGAGGAGGACTTCCTTGCCTCTCAAGGCCCCCTTTACCCAGACAGTGTTCCTTCTGTCCCACCCATCGCACAGGAAGAGGACGAGGAGGAGGAGGATTGTGTCAGCATGGAGGTGGAGCCTGGCACTCAGCATCATCAGCAGCAGTCTTTTAGGGATGATTTACAGTCCCAAGAAACCAGTGGACTTGTACGTGGCTGGGAGGAGGTGGCTGCGGATCATGTCGTCCTTAGTGACCCAGAGGACTCCGGACCGAATGCCTCAGCTAACCTACGCTGCATGGCCTCCCTGATCCTGCAAAGTCTGCGGAAGGATCCTCGTATTCTTCGGATCAAGGAGAGGGACCATTACTGGCTGGCCACTCTCCTTGATCCACGGTACAAGGGTAAGGTTGCGGACCTTATGTTACCGTCGCAGAGGGAGCAGAGGATGAGACAACTCCGGGAGGCCTTGCAGAAAGGTCTGTGCAACGCGTTCCCAGAGACTGGGAGGTTACAAACTCCTGGTCCTGGACATCGAGTTGCTGAGGCTTCGGCCAGTCAAAGAAGGAGCGGTGGGGAAGGTGGCCGTCTGACCGATGCGTTCAGACAATTCTTTAGTCCGCAGCCCCAAAGTATGATCGGTTCCAGCAACCATCGCCAGCGTCTGATAAACATGGTGCAGGAATATCTAGGGGCAAGGTCAGACTTGGACACCTTCCCCACCGAAAATCCTCTGGCTTACTGGGTCTTGAGGATGGATCACTGGCCAGAGCTTGCACAGTATGCAATTGAGCTACTGGCCTGTCCTGCATCCAGCGTTCTTTCGGAACGCACATTCAGTGCTGCTGGAGGATTTGTCACGGATCACAGGGTGCGCCTGTCCACCGACTCGGTTGATCGACTGACTTTCATCAAGATGAACCAGTCTTGGATCACCACCAGCTACCACACACCTGATGCTGATATAACAGACTAATTGATTTTAACATGTCACATCCCTTCAAGACTGATGCTGATTGCCTGTGCTGTTATGTTGACTGGCTATCCTCCTCCTCCGAGTCCTCAATGATACGATTGATGATGATAGCTTGGAAGATCATTTTTGTTTATGGGTGCCGCCACCAGTGCCTAACGCCCAATTTTTCAGCCCCTGTTTAACAGGGGCGTGTAATTACAATTTTTGAAGCAATACTTTGCAACAGGGCTCATTGCTGTGCTCCAAGTACAGTATCTGTGAGGGGTTGCAGTGTTGTGCCACCAGTGCCTAAGGCCCAATTTTTCAGCCCCTGTTCAACAGGGGCATGTAATTACAATTCTTGATCTAATAATTCACAGCAGGGCCCATTGCTGCACCCACCAAGAGTAACTCTGAGGGCTTACAGTGTTGTGGCAACGCCACCACCACCACCACCACGAAAGGCCCAATTTTTCAGCCCCTGTTCAAAAGGGGCATGTAATTACAATTCTTGATCTAATAATTCACAGCAGGGCCCATTCCTGCACCCACCAAGAGTAACTCTGAGGGCTTACAGTGTTGTGGCAACACCACCACCACCACCACCACCACGAAAGGCCCAATTTTTCAGCCCCTGTTCAACAGGGGCATGCAATTACAATTCTTGATCTAATAATTCACAGCAGGGCCCATTGCTGCGCCCACCAAGAGTAACTGTCAGGGCTTACAGTGTTGTGGCACCAGCACCACCATCAAAGGCCCAATTTTTACTACCACTGTTCAACAATTATATGTAATTACAATTCCTGATATAATAGTTGACAGCAGGGCGTTCCAGCACCAACCAAGAGTAACTGTGAGTGCTTACAGTGTTCTGCCAACACCAACAACTAAGGGGCCTATTTCTGCAGAGTATATACGGCAGGTCCCTACTTTCAAACATCCAACTTACAAACGACTCCTACTTGCAAACGCAAGAAGACAACAGGAAGTGAGAGGAAATCTACCCCTAGGAAGGAAAATTCTCTCCTGTAAGAATTAATATGGGAGAAAGGCGTCTCCTCTCTACTGATGCTTTATCACCAATCCTTGTTTCAAGAAAAACACCACATTTCAAAAACAGTTGTCATTGGGACGGAACGTGAGGTGAAATGTTCTGAACAGGGGCACAGACAGCAAAACAAATGTTACAGGGGTGATAACCCTTACCTATGTTTTCCAAAAAGTTTAAAAATAGATTTTTGGGCTGGAGCTACACTTAAACAATGTACCTGTTCAAAATTACAAACAGATTCTACATAAGAACAAACCTACAGTCCCTGTCTTGTATGCACCGCCTGTATACGGCTGTTCAGAGTATATAGGGCCTTTTTTATTTTGTGTGCGGTGTTCCCCTTAATATCCATACAAGACCCAAAGGGGCTGGTAATGGGCTGGGGTAGGGGGGGGGGGGGGGGGGTCATGGGGTAGCTATGCCATTTTTCTTAAAGATTTTCATCCATATTACCGGGACCAGACATTACATTAAAGCCGCAAGCAGTTTTAAATGGCTTTTTTTTCCTTTAGAAGTGTCATTTTGTGCAGGGACAGTTCTAAACACGGGAAACACGTGGCACTTCACAGGCATACTTTAGACACCCCCCAGGTACGATATTTAAAGGAATATTTGACTTTTTTTTTTTCACTCTATGCATCATTAAAATGACTGCTCCTGAAAAACGACCGTTTTTAAAACTTCTTTTTGCATTGATACATGTCCCCTGGTGCAGAACCCGGGTTCCCAAACCCTTTTTAGGACAATAACATGCATAATAGTCGTTATAATTAGCACTTTAGAATTCGAACGTTCGCATCCATTGTATTTAATAGGGTTCTAATGTTCGTACGAACTTTCGGTCCGTTCGCGGGTTCTGGTGCGAACCGAACCCGGGGGTGTTCGGCTCATCACTAGTCAGGAACCATGAATCAGACGGAGACATGAACTGCAGTAAAAATCACACCTTTTAATATAATTGTATTCAAAACATAGCCAGGGTTCAGTAATCAAAGCAGGTAGTCAGTGCAAGCCAGTAAATCAGGAAGCCAGAGATCAGCATAGTCGGAGACAGCAAACAGGATCAGGAACCAGAAGGAATGTGAGCCAGGCAAGTTTTTAACAATATCTTCAGATATTCAGATATGTTGACCAAGGCGAAGGCATGGGAGAAATTCACCAGGCAGTTTAAATAGCCAGAAGGGGCTGGCTGACAAGCAGGAAATGATCACCAGGTGAGGCACTGTGGAACGATAAGTGCTGCCAATTAACCGACAGCTGAGCACTGAGAATGGAGGGCTGAGCCCAGCCCTGACACCATGGTCCTGATTTGCAGAGACACAGGACCCCTCCCTTCCCACCTGTCAGAACGGCAATTAGCCTTGTTTACATAGTCAGACTGCCGTTCTGGCTCTCTGCCCAACGGTCAGTGGGTGCCAGCGGACATCGAGTCTGCGGTACCCACAGATCAGCTCCCGCTGTGTATGATCACAGCAGGAGCGAGCCGCCCCTGGCCCGCATTGTGCGCCCCCCTACCCAGAAGTGTCGGATAACGTACTAGGTAGGCGCATTGCTGCTCGGATGTCGGGCATGTTCAAAATCTGCAGGTATCTCTATTGGGGTTCTCTGAGTCACTAGCGATACTCTTTAAATTCTTTGTGAATGTAAGGACTGATCCCTTCTTGTGCTCTCACTCTTGCTGGATGAGTAATTTAACCCTTCATAGACTTTTAAATGTTATACCTGTATCCTGGTAAATCCTGCTGCCTAACCCTGTGGCCCTGCTGCCCTCTGTTGGTTGACTATTGTGTTACATTTAGGGACTTTTTTTTTATTTGTTATTGTTTTTACTGGTAATGAAGGCGATCAGTAAATTTTTGGCGGGACTGCGACATTGCGGAAGACAATTCTCACCCTAAGTGACACTTTTTGGGGATCAGTGACACCAATACAGTGATCAGTGCTATAAAAATGCACTGATCACTGTATAAATGTCACTGGCAGTGAAGGGGTTAACACCAGGGGCGATCAAGGGGTTAAATGTGTCCCTAGGGAGTGCTTACCAATTGTGGGGGGAGGGGACTGACAGGGAGTACAGAGAGATCGCTGTTCCTAATCACTAGGAACAGCTGATCCCTGTGTACTTCCCTGTGAGAACGGGGATCTGCCTTGTTTAAATCAGGTTGGGTCTTTCCTAAATTATACTTACCTAGGTGGATGCAGTATGGGTCCGATGCTTCATCATTTTTTTTTGCTAGAAAATTACTTTAACAGCCAAACATTATATATATATTTTTTTTCAAACACCCTAGAGAATAAAATGGCAGTCGTTGCAATGCTCTATGTCACGCCATATTTGCGCAGCGGTCTTACAAATGCAATTTTTGGGGAAAAAATTCACTTTTTTGAATTAAAAAATAAGAAAGCAGTAAAGTTAGCCCAATTTTTTTCTATAATGTGAAAGATAATGTTACGCTGAGTAAATTGATACCTAATTGATACCATATGTGTGGTTTGAACATCGATTACATATGCGGGCGCGACTTCATATGCGTTGGCTTCTGCACGCAAGCTCGTCAGGATGGGGCACTTTAAATGTTAAAAAAAAATAAAAATCTTATTTATTTTACTTGTTATTTTTTTATTTTTACACTGTCCATTTAAAAAAAAAAAAAAGTGTGTTACTTTTATTCCTATTACAATGAATGTAAACATCCCTTGTAATAGAAAAAAGCATGACAGGTCCTCTTTAATGTGAGATCTGGGGGTCAAAAAGACCTCAGATCTCATATTTACACTTAAAAGATATAAAAAAAATAAAAAATATATATTTATTTTTTCAATAAAAAAAAAGATTGTCCCCTTTAAGACCATTAGGCGGAAGTGACGTTTGACGTCACTTCCGCTATCCGATGGTATGGAGCAGAGTGGGGGCCATCATTCCCATCACTCGACTCCATTCCTCGCAGGGGAAAGGACCCGATCGTTTCCACCGATGGCTCCGGAAAGTGGCGGAGATGACCAGGACAGGGCGGCAGGGGGGTGGGCACCTCTCCTGTTGCCAAATAATGTGATCTTGCGGCGAATTCGCCGCAGAGACCACTTTTATCTGTAAGCGGACCGGAAGTGGTTATTGAACAAGCTGAAGTTAGAAGCTGATTGGCTACCATGCACAGCTGCACCAGATTTTGCACTTTCCAGTTTTAGTAAATCAACCTCTCTGTTCTTAACGTACAACACAGTGATCCGGGTGACTCCAGTAGTATAAGATGACCAGATTTTTTAAATAAAATCCGGAGACATATTTATAAATTTTTTACTAGTAATGGCGGCAATTAGCGACTCTCTGCCCGTCGCCGCCCACCTCACAGCCTGTCATGTCTCACTCTCCGGGCCCCGGCTACTACTGGGTGGGGCGCGGAGGAAGATCACTCTGCCAGGGAAGGCAAAGAGATAAGCAGGCAGGCGGCTGGCTGGGAGCCAAGGCAGAAGAACATGCGAGCGGAGCTGAATGGGCACCTGAAACTGAAGAAATATTCCCTCCGCTCCGACCAGCACATGATCATCAGAAAGGGGCACAGATAATGGAAAAAAAGCTAGTAGGAGCGGGGGTGTGTAATTCAGAATTTGCTTTTTTAATTCTGCACTGACTGTCTTTGAAATTGCCCCAGCCCCTGTTCAAATCCAATCCGGGGACAAAACCGGGGACAGACGTGGTCCGGGGACAGTGTCCTCAATCCGGGGACTGTCCCTGGAAACCGGGGATGTCTGGTCACCCTACTGTAGTAGTGTGCAAGGAAGGCATGTCGGGCCTGGGGCACTGCTTGTATGTGAAAGCAGCCGTCTGACTCTTCAACTGCAGCCAAGGATATTTTAAACCTAGCTAAAGCACAAAGTACCGTATATACTCGAGTATAAGCCGACCCGAATATAAGCCGAGGCACCGAATTTTACCATAAAAAACTGGGAAAACTTATTGACTCGAGTATAAGCCTAGGGTGTCCATCTGCATGCCTCACTGTGCCTCACTTTGCCTCACTGTGCCTCACTTTGCCTCACTGTGCCCATGCCTCACTGTGCCAATGCCTCACTGTGCCCATGACTAGACTGACGTTTAACATGGGAGTCTATGGAAAGGGTGTCCGGGTTTGAAAAATCAGTGCTCCCCGATTGTAGGTCCCTCAGACAACAAACTTTGCAAACTTGTAGAGAAAGAGTAGGGCTACATGTGTACCAAGATTGGGGTCCAGAGGACCTACGACCGGCCAGTACTGGGTCCCCAAAGTCACCAGAGAAATGACCATTTAACATGGGAGTCTATGAGAGGGGGGCCCGGGTTTGAAAAATTGGTGCTCTCCGGCCATAGGTCCTTCGGACAACAAACTTTGCACACTTGTAGAGGAAGAGTGCGGCTACATGTGTGCCAAGTATGGGGTCCAGAGGACCTACGACTGGCCAGTACCGGGTCCCCAAACTCCCAGAGATCAGTTGCAAAAAGGTGACTCGAGTATAAGCCAAGGGGCTTATACAAAAAAAGTGCTGAAAACTCGGCTTATACTCGAGTATATACGGTACTTAAAAAAATGAATAAAATAAATAAAAAAAAGTATGTAAAAAAGAAAACAAAACCACAAGCATGTTTAATACAGTATTTGCAGCTTGACTGCATTACAGTAATAAATTAGAAGGTCTTGGGCTTTATTGGACTTTAATTGGACTTTAATAAATATTGAGCTTTTCAAGATGCAAAGTGTTCTGGGGACAAAATTTCTTCATATCCTGGTATGCGTGTTCTGAGGGCACCCGAACCTGAAGTTCAGCCAGGATGTGCCCAATGATGGGAACTTCAAAGCTAAAATGTAAACTTAAAGCAGAACGTTACCAATAACAAACTAGATAAAAAAATGATGTTCTTTAGCAAGGAACATACAATTCCACAATAATATTTATGCTACCAAAATTACCGTGTGCTGTAAATTGCTTCAGCAAAATGGCAGCCTCCAGCAAGAAGAAATAGGAACAATGCTGGAGGCTGCCATTTTGCTGAAGCCCAGAGCCCCTGAGCAGCAGTAAAGCATAAAGCAGAACTAAACCCATTTATTTAACAGTTTTAAAAAAAACCAGTTAAATTTCTGGAATACCGGAATGTAACTGTCACATTGGTTGTGCTCTCAACCAAACTGTCAAACAATCAAATGGCTGGTGTCATAACGGATCACATGTGCAGCACCATGGCAGTTGCAGATCACACAGAAGCAGCTTCCTTGGCTGTAAAGGATAGTAGGGTTTAATTCCTCTTTAACCACTTACAGACGGGCCATTTTTTGCGATACGGCACTGTGTCACTTTAACTGACAATTGCGCGGTCGTGCGACGCTGTACTCAAACAATATGAATGTCCTTTTTTTCCCCACAAATAGAGCTTTCTTTTGGTGGTATTTGATCACCTCTGCGGTTTTTATTTTTTGCACTATAAACAAAAAAAGAGCTACAATTTTGAAAAAAAAAAATATATATATATTTTTTTTACTTTTTGCTATAATAAATATCCCCAAAAATGTTTTTAAAAAACAAATTTCTTCCTCAGTTTAGGCCGATACGTATTTTTGGTAAAAAAAAATCGCAATAAGTGTAATATTATTTTGGTAAAAAAAAATCGCAATAAGTGTAATATTAATTGGTTTGTGCAAAAGTTATGGCATTTTATTATTTATTTATTTTTTACTAGTAATGGCGGTGATCTGCGATTTTTAGCGGGACTGCGACATTGCGGCAGACACATCGCACACTTTTGACACATTTTTGGGACCAGTGCCATTGAGCGAACAGAGCTATAAAAATGCACTGATTACTGTGTAAATGTCACTGGCAGGGAAGGGATTAACACTAGGGGGCGATCAAGGGGTATAAATGTGTTTCCTAGTGTGTGTTCTAAATGTGGGCGGATGGGACTGACTGGGGGAGGAGACATATCGCTGTTCGTAATTACTACAAACAGCAGATGTGTCTCTTCTCCCCTGTTCAGAACGGGGATTTTTGTTTTTACACACACAAATTCCCGTTCTGGCTCTTGTGCCCGTGATCGTGGGTGGCCGGCGGCAAACGTGCCCGCGGACCTCACGCATAGGGTGCCACACCTGCTATGTCTCATAAAGAGGCCGACGTACCAGCACGTCGCTTAGCGGTAACGAACCCCTTTGCCGACGTAAATGTGCGTGAGCCGGTAGGCAAGTGGTTAAAGCGTACCTTTACAGAACTTTACCCACAACAACTTGATAAAAAATAATGTTCTTTAGAAGGAACATGCATTCTATAATAAATAGGCTACAACAATTATCATGTGCTGTAAACTGCCTCCAGCATTGCTCCTGTTTCTTTTTGCTGGAGGCTGCCATTTTGTTGAAGCCCAGAGTCTCTTGAACATCAGTAAATCATAAAGCAGAATTAAACGCATCAATTTAACAGTTTCAAAAAAACTTTACATTCCTGTCAAACTGTCAAATGACTGGTGTCATAACTGACCACCATGGCAGTTGCAGATCAAACAGAAGCAGCTTCCTTGGCTGTAAGGGATAGGAGGGTTTAATTCCGCTTTAAGGTGGTCAGCGGATCAGCCTCTACAATATCAGAAGTGCCTAAAAATGGAGAGCAGCTGAGCATGTGCAGGGTGAGACAGTGGGGTTGATTTACTAAAGGCAAATAGACTGTGCACTTTTGCAAGTGCAGTTGTACCAGAGCTTAGTAAATGAGGGAGAGTTCTGCTGACTTCCATCAGTATAGACACTCATTTTTATTGTTTTACATAGCTTTACCTGCAAAAGGGGACGGCCTAAAGTGCAAAACTTAATTTTCTAAATAAATTTCTACTTTAACTGATTAAGGACCGCCCCACGGACATTTACTGCGGCAGGGCAGCCCTTTAGCGTGAAATCACGTACCTGTACGTGATTCTCGTCTTCGGCTCTTGCACACGCACGGGCTGCCCGAGTCCCTTTCCTGCTGTGATTGGACACAGCGGAAGCCAATCAGCAGGTCCGGCAGATCGTTCGTAGAGAGGCAGAACAGCGGGCTGCCGCTGTTCTGCCAGAAACGTGGATCTTTGTTTTCTATTAGTCAAAGCACCTCCCCCTACAGTTAGAAAGCACTCATAGGGAACACATTTAACCCTTTGTTTGCCCCTGATGTTAACCCCATTCCCTGCCAGTGTCATTTATACAGTGATCAGTGCATTTTTTTTTAGCACTGATCACTGTATTGGTGTCACTGGTCCCCAAAAAGTGTCACTTAGTGTCCAATTCGTCCGCCGCAACGTCGCAGTCCCGCTAAAAAACACTGATCACTGCCATCACTAGTAAAAAATAAATAAGAAGTCCCTAAATCTTTGTAGACGCTATAACTTTTGCGCAAACCAATCAATATACAGTAATGCTTGGGATTGCGAGTAACGCGGTTAACAAGCGTTTCCCAATACGAGCTGAATTTTTTAAAGATCCTGACTCGGTTTGCGAGTTTTGTCTCCCAAAACGAGCAGGATTCAAGGCTCTGCAGTGTGCAGTACCCTATTTGGCCAAAGGTGCGGGGGCGCCGGTGACACTCAGAGCTGCTTGGATGCACTCTGAGCCACTCGGAAACACGTGGAAATACTCTGAGTGTTTCCGAGTGCATCCGAGAGGCTCAGAGCGGTTTCCGAGTGTCCCCGGCGCCCCCCCACCTCTGGCTACATGCGGTACTGCATACAATATAAGTCACTCTGGACCAAATTATACGAGTTTCCATTGACTTCTATGGGGAAACTCGCTTTAATATACGAGTGCTTTGGATTACAAGCATTCTTCTGAAACAAATTATGCTTGTAATCCAAGGTGCCACTGTACGCTTATTGGGATTTTTTTTTTACCAAAAACATGTAGCAGAATACATATTGGCCTAAACTGATGAAGACATTTGATTATTTAATTATTGTTATTTATTTTATTTTTTTTTGGGGGGGGGGGGGGTGTTTTATAGCAGAAAGTAAAACATTGTTTTTTTTTTGTTTTTTTTTTAAATTGTCGCTCTTTATTTGTTTATAGTGCAAAAAAATAAAAACCGCAGAGGTGATCTAATACCACCAAAAGAAAGCTATATTTGTAGGGAAAAAAAGGACATCAAGTTTATTTGGATACAGCATCGCACGATCGCGCAATTGTCAGTTAAAGTAACGCAGTGCCGTATCGGAAAAAAATGGCCTGGAAGGGGGTGAAATCTTCCGGAGCTGAAGTGGTTAAAGTGCTTTAAAAAATAGCAATAAGTGTTTGGGAAATACATTTTATTGATAGGTGATTTTTAAAAGATTTGAAAGTGTTCAGTTTTAAGAAAAACAAAACAAAATTGCTAATAGGTTTGCTCAGAGGGCACTCAAAACCAGAAGGTTCAATTGGGCAAAGAGGATCTGATGAAGGAGCCCAGTGCAAAACGCTAAAATATTTCATTTTATAATGTAATCCTTTAACCACTTCAACCCCGGAGGATTTGGCTGCCCAATGACCAGGCCATTTTTTGCGATTCGGCACTGCATCGCTTTAACTGACAATTGCGCGGTCGTGCGACGCTGTACCCAAACATAATTGACGTCCTTTTTTTTTCCACAAATAGAGCTTTCTTTTGGTGGTATTTGATCACCTCTGCGTTTTTTATTTTTTTTGCGCTATAAACAAAAAAAGAGCGACAATTTTGAAAAAAAAAACACAATATCTTTTACTTTTTGGCATAATAAATATCCTAAATTTTTTATCAAAAAAACTATTTTTTTTCCCTCAGTTTAGGCCGATACGTATTCTTCTACATATTTTCGGTAAAAAAAATCTCAGTTAAATGATTTAACTTAACACATTTTATGTCATTAACAATTAAAGAGCAAGAGACAAACTACAAACTTCTCTCTAGATGGTATTGGAGCCCGCTGTCACTTCAGCGTACTGTATATACCCAGATAAATCATATATATATTGGCGGTGCCATGCGTCCAAAGGCTCATTGTTCCATATTTGCTGGGAATGCCCTCTAATTTAACATTTTTGGGAAAAAATTATGCAATTATACAACTCAGTTACTGGGGAACTAATATCAAACATACCACAAATTACCCTGCTCTCGATTCTACCAGGATCATATAAAAACATCAAAAAGGGTCTTTTGAGACACTGATTGACAGCAGCGAGATTAGTCATACCACGGCACTGGCGCTCAATACAAACTCCATCAGTTAAGGAATGGGTTCGTGAAATGGACTGTATAGAGAAGATGGAATCACTCCTAGCATATGAACTAGATACACACGAGGAGCACCACCGGACATGGGCCCCCTGGAGGGTATATAGGGAAATAACAAGAAAGTAGAAAGTTCTTGGGGAAATAAAACCAAACAAAGTAAGGAAAACAGTTATGACAGATAAGGGTCTTTGCTGCCATCCCTCTCCCTTACCCTTACCCTATTTATTTTTCTTCCTATCTTTCCCCTTCCCCTTTTTTTTTCTCTTCTTTGTTTACTTTGTCCTGTTCTGTTTTGTTTTGTCTTTTTCTTGTTGTGTTTTGTTATGTATTGTCTTGTCTTTTGAGTTATATGTGAGAATGTATTCAAAATCCAAATATGTATGAATTTATCAATGTTTGTACTATAACCTATGTAGCAATACCCCCAGTTAAGAGGGCTGCTGATATAGATTTTGGGCCTGTACACACTGCTGTCAACCCCCGTAATTGGCTCTAACCTCCCTTAGCACAGACAGCAGTAAAGATGGGATTGTGAAACCCGTTAGCTAAGGGGATCACAATACCGCAATAAACATGTAGTCACACAGTAGATTGGCTTAACCACAAGTACTTTTTACTGAATATAAAGCATCAAGTTAAACAGTAATACATGTGCATATGTAGAGCCCTGCAATGTTAATTATTCAGCATATAACAAACACTAAGTTCCAATAGTAATCACACACGCTAAATGTCACTCAACTATGCTCACGAGCTTCCCCCTCGTGGGCAAGATGGCGCCCAAACAATTTCTAACAATTCTACAGTGAGGCCTGACTATTGCAGATGTGGTGCTTCCGTCGGGAAGGATCTTCGCTAGCAATGGTGGTGCACTTTGTAGGTTATTGGTAATCCACAGGCAATAAAACAGTTAACTTCTTGGCACGTACTAAAGAGTTCAGCTAACGCTGCACAACACACTGTCCCTCTGGTGTGCAATAACACTCTGGCAACGGTGGTCCCTAAACTAAGGACACTGGGCCTAAGATTAGTCAGTTAATCTCTGAGCAGGTGCTCTCTCACCCGACCGGACCAGTCCGTACAACCAACTTGCGCAGCTGGGGCTCCAGCACACCGTCTCACGACACCCGTAGTCTCTGATCCTCCCGACAGTCCTTGAAGGGATGATGGATGAAAACGAAAAGGAGGGCTCTCTGGATCCCAAGGCCCAAGCTCTTAGGCCCAGTCCAGCGGCAGATTTAGTGTTGGTTCCACTTGCTAGGGGGCGGTGTCCAAAGAGACCCGCGTGTCGCTCCGCTCCTCCTTATAAAGCCCTTCCCCAGCAGACCTTGCGCCGGGCAATGCACTCTGGGTGTCCTGCTGTATACTGGTTACGGTAGTCTTTGGAGCTCCTTAAAGTGACACCCCGTTACACCTATAACTTCATAATAAAATCAGAATGAAATTAAAAAAATCTCAATAGGCGTATATTGATTGGTTTGCGCAAAAGTTATAGTGTCTACAAAATAAGGGATAGTTTTATGGCATTTTTATTAGTAATTTATTTTTTTACTAGTAATGGCGGCGATCAGCGATTTTTATCGTGACTTCGACAATATGTCAGACACACCGAAAACTTTTGACGCTATTTTGCGACAGTGATCAGTGCTATAAAAATGCACTGATTACTGTGTAAATGACACTGGCAGGGAAGGTGTTAACCCCTAGGGGGCGAGGAAGGGGTTAAGTGTGTCCTAGGGAGTGATTCTAACTGTGTGGGGGGCTGCGCTACCAGTGACAAGACAGTGATCACTGCTCCCGATGAGAGGGAGCAGTCACTAGGCAGAACAGGGAAATGCCTTGTTTACACAGGAATCCCCCCGTTCTGCAGCTCCATGACAGGATCGCGGGACACCGCCGGACATCGAGTCCCGCGTGCACGAAATTCAAAGCGACGTATATATACGTTGCTTTGCACAGCATTGCCATTCTGCCGACGTATATCGGCGTGACATGGTCGGCAAGCGGTTAATAGCTGCTTAGACAAAATCCAAGGTGTGTTGACAAAAATTCTTGCTCTTACTTTTTTTTTTGTGCCATGCCAGTTGGCGCCTGTTATAGTAATGTAACTGACATGGTGGATTCCAGTATGGAATGAGATGGAAATATACAAATTCATGTCTTCTGGCCTTCTGGAAAATATCTGGCAGCCAAAAAAATAAATAACTTTGTAACACCCAAGCTTCTAAATGTTATAAATTATTTTTCATGTATTCACAACCCACTGCCAAATTACAAAACCAAATTAATTTTATAAAGAGCCCTTGTTACGTGTTTTTTAGATATGTGCATGACGAACAAATTTGTTTCATTTTGATTTGTTAATCTAGTTATTTTGTTTAGTTCAATTTGTATTCGGATTTCGTATTGGGAATTTTCAAATTTACCGATTTTTTTTTTTTCGTTTCGAAACGCTCAAATCTGTAAATTTTCGAATCGGTCGAAAACGAAAATGTTATATTGTTTTCAATTTGAATGCAGCAAAGTGAACAAACAAAAGAAAAATCTTCATCAAATTATTACAATGACTCTTTAACCGCTTCAATGCCGGGCATTTTCACTCCCTTCCTGCTCAGGCCAATTTTCAGTTTTCAGCGCAGTAACACACTGAATGACAATTTGTACCCAAATGAAGTTTTTATCATTTTTTTCCCCACAAATAGAGCTTTCTTTTGGTGGTATTTGATCACCCCTGCGGTTTTTATTTCTTGCGCCATAAACAAAAGAAGAGCGACAAGTTTGAAAAAAACAATATTTTTTTCTTTTTGCTATAATAAATATCCCAATTTTTTTTTTTTTTAACACTTAAGCCCCGGACAAATACGCAGCATAAAGACCAGGCCCCTTTTTGCGATTCGGCACTGTGTCGCTTTAACTGACAATTACGCGGTCGTGCGACGTGGCTCCCAAACAAAATTGATGTCCTTTTTTTCTCACAAAATAGAGCTTTCTTTTGGTGGTATTTGATCACCTCTGCGGTTTTAATTTTTTCTGCTATAAACAAAAATAGAGCGACAATTTGGAAAAAAAAACAATATTTTTTACTTTTTTCTATAATAAATATCCCTCACAAAATATATAAAAAAAACATCTTTTTCCTCAGTTTAGGCCGATACGTATTCTTCTACATATTTTTGGTAAAAAAAATCGCAATCAGCGTTTATTGATTGGTTTGTGCAAAAGTTATGGCGTTTACAAAATAGGGGGTAGTTTTATGGCATTTTTATAAAAAAAATTTAATTGGTTTGTGCAAAAGTTATGGAATTTTATTATTTATTTATTTTTTACTAGTAATGGCGGTGATCAGCGATTTTTTTCATGACTGCGACATTATGGCGGACACATCGGACACTTTTGACACATTTTTGGGACCATTGTCATTTTTACAGCGACCAGTGCAATAAAAATGCACTGGTTACTGTAAAAATGACACTGGCAGTGAAGGGGTTAACCACTAGGGGGCGCTGTAGGGGTTAATTGTGCCTAGGGGAGTGATTACTACTGTTAGGGGGCGTGGTTACGAGTTACACATGACCGATCTCCGCTCTGATTACACAGAGCGGAGATCGGTGACATTGTCAGTAGAGGAGCGGGGAGATATTGTGTTTACACACACATCTCCCCGCTCCATCCCTCCGTGAGACGATCGCGGGGATCCCCGCGGTGATCGAGTCCGCGGGACCCGCGGTCCGACTCACGGGGGAAGGCAGGGGGTCGCCAGCTCGCCGCCGGAGGCGCGCGCACGACCCCGACGTCGGGCAGTTAAAGGGGACGTACAGGTACGTGATTGTGCCTGTACGAGCCATTCTGCCAACGTATATATACAGTGGCTGGTCCTTAAGTGGTTAAAAAACATTTTTTTTTTCAGTTTAGGCCGATATGTATTCTTCTACATATTTTTGGTAAAAAAAAAGCGCAATAAGCGTTTATTGATTGGTTTGCACAAAAGTTATCGCGTCTACAAAATAGGGGATAGATTTATGGGATTTTTTTTTTTTTTTTTTCACTAGTAATGACAGCGATCTGTGATTTTTATCATGACTGTGACATTGCGGCAGACACATCGGACCCCTAGACGACCGGGAAGCCGAGGACGTCATATGACGCCCGCCCAGGATTGGAAGTGGTTAAATCACCTTTGGCTTAACTAAAACAGCATTATTTCGAAATGGTACTTTAATAACACGCACAGTTTTTCATTTCAGCAATATGTGTACAGTTAGAATTCGACTGGAGTTCAATGTAAAATTTGATTCGAATTTCATTCCGAGTTTCGTTACGTTATTCGGAGCATTCGGCAAAATTTGTTTATATTGTAATTCGGGTATTCGGATTTATCAGAATCTCTGAATAATGAAAAATTTGTCCGAATATTAATTCAGAATGAAACGAACCGCACATGTCTAGTGTTTATCAGCGTCTATAATTTGGCACTTCACCAGTATTCAGTTCATATAATATAGATTGTATCCCCTGAGGTTTAGCGGTAGTATTAACGCTTTAGAGCCAGGCAAGGGTTAACGAAAAACTGACCAATCAGAAAACTAGAAAACACATAGTACATTTATTTTTTTTGTTAACCACTTGACCTCCGAAAGATTTACCCCCCTTCACGACCAGGTCATTTTTGTGATACGCCACTGCGTCACTTTAACTCACAATTGCGCAGTCATGCATCGCTGTATATAATTTAAATTTATGTCCTTTTTTGGCCACAAATAGAGCTTTCTTTTTGTGGTATTTGATCACCATTGCATTTTTTTTTTTTTTTGCGCTATAAACAAAAAAAAAGACCAACAAAATTTTTTTTTTTTACTGCTATAAAACACATCAAATAAAAAAAAATTGAAAAAAAATTGAATTTCTTCATAATATGTGTTCTGCTACATTGTTTTTTGGTAAAAAAAATCCCAATAAGCGTATATTGATTGGTTTGCGCAAAAGTTTTAGTATCTACAAACTATTGGATATATATATACCGGAATTTTATTTTTTTATTTATTTTATACTAGTAATGGCAGTGATCAGCGACTTATAACGGGACTGCGATATTGCGGCAGACAAACGGATACTAACTGACACTTTTGACACTTTGTGGGAGCCCGTGAAATTCCAATAAGTATATATTGATTGGTTTGCGCAAAAGTTTTAGCGTCAACAAACGGATACAATGCATCCGGAAAGTATTCTCAGCGCTTCACATTTTCCACATTTTGTTATGTTACAGCCTTATTCCAAAATGGATTACATTCATTATTTTCCTCAGAATTGTACAAACAATACCCCGTAATGACAACGTGAAAGAAGTTTGTTTGCAATCTTTGCAAATTTATTAAATATAAAAAACGAAAAAATCCCATGTACAGTGGAACCTTGGTTTTACAAGTAACGCGGTTAATGAGCATTTTGAAAGACGAGCAACTTTTTTTTTTAATTCTGACTCGGTTTGTGAGCGTTTTCTCGCAAAACGAGCAAAATTCAAGCTAATGGGGTGTGCAGTACCGCATTTGGCCAGAGGTGCGGGGGCGCCGGTGAAACTCGGAATGATTCGGAGCCATTCGGAAATACTTGGAATCACTCAGAAATCCTCGGAAATACTCCGTTCCCAGGTGTTTCCGAGCCTTTCCAAAGGCTTTCCGAGGTCAGTCGAGCTGTCCCTGATCATTTCCGAGGCTCTCCGGTGCCCCCCCACCTCTGGCCACATGCGGTATTGCATGTCATTGAAGTCAATGCAGAACAAATTATTTTCGTTTCCATTGACTTCTATGGGGAAACTAGCTTTGATATGCGAGTGCTTTGGATTACGAGCATTCTCCTGGAACGGATTATGCTCGTAATCCAAGGTTCCACTGTACATAAGTATACACAGCCTTTGCCATGACACTCAGAATTGAGCTCCCTGTTTCCTCTGATCATCCTTGAGATGTTTCTACAACTTGATTGGAGTCCACCTGTGGTAAATTTAGTTGGTTGGACATGATTTGGAAAGGCACACACCTGTCTATATAAGGTCCCACAGTTAACAGTGCATCAGTGCATGTCAGAGCACAAACCAAGCCATGAAGTCCAAGAATTATCTGGAGACCTCTGAGACAGGATTGTATGGAGACACAGATCGGGGGAAGGGTACAGAAACATTTCTGCAGCATTGATGGTCCCAATGAGCACAGTGGCCTCAATTATCAAGTTTGGAACCACCAGGGCTCTTCCTAGAGCGGGCCGCCCGGCCTAACTGAGTGATCAGGGGAAAAGGGCCTTAGTCAGGGAGGTGACCAAGAATCCAATGGTCACGCTGACAGAGCTCCAGCATTTCTCTGTGGAGAGACGAGAACCTTCCAGAAGAACAACCATCTCTGCAGCACTCGAGAAAAAAAATTGAGAAAAAAAAATAGGATAAGAAAAGGTCTGGTGACACACCTCCATCCCTGCAATATGCATCAAACGAAAAAGGTTCGCCCTTTGGGACTTTAAGTGAGGTGAGCACTATTGAGCCAAAAAAAGATAAAAAATAGCAAGAGTAATTACAGTATATATTTAATCAAGGAAAAAGCGGTACATACAGTACATTAATGTCATGAACATGAGCCAAGTCATACAGGATACAAGAAAAATAGGTGAAATGATATTGTAAGTATCTGTCAATAATCATGTAACACACAAGCATCAGGTGTACCCGACGCGTTTCGCGAGGCCCAGCTCGCTCTTCAGGGGTAGATGCATGTGGTGTACCTAAAATGAAAGGATATAGTATGAAGTATGATATAAGGCACAGGGTAAGGGGGGCCTTAATATGGAAAACCCCATACTCACCACTGGACATAGCCAAAGAACAGCGGATGTGAGGCTCCCAAACGGCGGCAGTGGGTGTCTCGCAAGAGAGCAGAGGAGGCGGGGCCAAACGAAGTCCCAACCAGGGCCAAACGGAAGGAAGGCACAGCATGGATGGAATTTGTGTATCCCCAAAAGTCTCAATGGGTCCATAAGGAATATTGGCTCTAAACGTAAATATGTATGTTAGACAATTGAGGTAGTCGAGTAAGGTAAGCATACGATAATGTATGTATATCTTTGTGTAGGTAAAAGACCTGAGCCAAGGGTGGTGGGGGCATAGAGACTAAGGGGGAATGTGGTGAAAAGATGCCAAAGACTGGTTGTTATGGTAACGGGAAGATCAGATGGGAAAGCAGGAAGAAAAAAAGAGTGAGAATGAGATAGAGTGCAGATGTGTGGCGAGGACTGTAATGAAAAAACTGCAGGTGAATGCTGTGAGTGAGTCATATACAAACATATAGAGGTGTACCTGAGTAGAGTGAATCTGTAAGTATGGAAGTGGTAGGTTCCGATGGGGGGCCTACGCTGGAGTGTCTCGCCTTAGTGAGAAAAAACAAACAATGAGATCCATGCCGTGCCGAACCTCCAATAAGTACCCCTGGAAGAGCTCGAGAGGCTCCGCCCCCAACGCCATGTGTGGATGACTGATGTGCGATCTCTGCAGCACTCCACCAATCAGGCCTGTATGGCAGAGTAGCCAGGCGGAAGCCACTCCTCAGTAAAAGTCACATGACAGCCCGCCTGGAGTTTGCCAAAAGGCAACTGAAGGACTCTCAGACCATGAGAAACAAAATTCTCTGGTCTGATGAAACAAAGATTGAACTCTTTGACCTGAATAGCCTGGGTCATGTCTGGAGAAAACCAGGCACCGCTCATCACCTGGCCAATTCCATCCATACAGTGAAGCATGGTGGTGGCAACAGCATAGTGCATAGTGCAACTGCACTTTGCAAAGTGCATGGTCTATTTTCCTTTAGTAAATCAACCCCTATGAGTGTGCCTACTACATTTCCATTCTATGTACATAAATGACAAAATGTGCAACTGATCAATCTTACATGAGAAAAGTGCAAAGGAGGGGATGAGCTGACTACAGAAAAGCATACAATCTGTTTCCTATATATTGTGCCAGGAACGCTCACTGAAGACTGTAGACTGTAGACTGTAGCTCTTGCAGTATTGCTGTTTTTCTGTAAAATTAAGCTGCATATTTGATTTGGCATCTATTTTTTTATTGCAGCCAAGAGGTCATTTTAGACCACAAGGAAATGCATTAAAACGTATCCACTGCAATGCGGTTCATTGACATTCAAATTGCATCCCAACACACCAGCCTTATAACACAATGCAGGGGTGCGTGTGTTCTGTATGTTGCATTGACCTCCAGTGAAAAAAAAAGTTGTGCAGGGGTTATTTTTTCATGCACTGGGGTGTGACTTCAGCTCATTAACCCCTTCCAGCCCAAGGACGTCATATGAAATCCTGGACTTTGAGTGGGATTATCTGAAGGATGGGTGCAGCTACAGGCATCCTTCAGATATCTTCATCGTAAGAACAATCATGGTGGCAGTTCAGCCGCTTGATCGTTCCTACAGGCGGCCGGAGGTGACATTCCCCACCCCCTCCCGCCACCCTCCGGTGCTTCTCTGCGCCCGCCCTTGCAATCAGTCGAGCCGGAGAACGAAACGGTCGCTGACGGAAGTTGACCATAGAGATTTCTGGTGACCAGATGGTCCCCAGTCATCTCTATGGCCCTCGGAGGCCTGGGCGCGACGTTATGACGTCATGTCCGGGCAGGCGGTTGGAAAGAATGCCGGGGACTTGGCTAGAAAGGCAGAGACAGTTAATTTTTTTCTTTTTGTATCTCAGTCTTTCCAGCCTGGAGGAGAGATGTGGGGTCTTATAGACATGGAGAGATGTGGGATCTTATAGACATGGAGAGATGTGGGGTATTATAGACATGGAGAGATGTGGGGTCTTATAGACATGGAGAGATGTGGGGTCTTATAGACATGGAGAGATGTGGGGTCTTATAGACATGGAGAGATGTGGGATCTTATAGACATGGAGAGATGTGGGATCTTATAGACATGGAGAGATGTGGGGTATTATAGACATGGAGAGATGTGGGGTCTTATATAGACCCCACATCTCCCCATAAAGAGGACCTGTCACGCACTATTCCTATTACAAGGGATGTTTACATTCCTTGTAATAGTAATAAAAGTGATCAAAAAAAAAATAATGTTTTAAAGAGAAAGTGTAAAAAAAAGGTAAAATAAACAATAATAATAATAAAAAATTTTTTAAAGCGCCCCCGTGCCCGTGCACAGAAGCGAACGCATACGTAAGTCGCGCCCACATATGTAAACGGCATTCAAATCACCAAGACCTCTTCTGTACCTCTAAACAGGTAACCTAAAATGTTAAAGCATCGCCTATGGAGATTTTTAAGTACCAATGTTTGACACCATTCCACGAGTGTGCGCAATTTTTAAAGTGTGACATGTTGGGTGTCTATTTACTCGGCGTAACATCATCTTTCACATTATACAAAACAATTGGGCTAACTGTACTGTTTTTTTTTTTTTAAATTCACGAAACAGTTTTTTGTTTTTTTAAACGCGATTGAAAAATTCCTGCGCAAATACCGTGTGACGTAAAAAGTTAAAACGATCGCCATTTTATTGCATCCCAACACACCAGCCTTATAACACATGCATGTGTTTTTCTTTTAAATTCATGAAACAGTTTTTTTAAACACGATTGAAAAATCCCTGCGCAAATACCGTGTGACGTAAAAAGTTAAAACGATCGCCATTTTATCCCTAGAGTTTCTGCTAAAAAACATATATCATGTTTGAGGGGTCTGAGTAATTTTATAGCAACAAAATTATGATTTTTACATGTAGAAGAGGAGTGACATAATAGGCCCGGTATGGAAGTGGTTAAAAATCTTTACTCAGTGGGCCTTAACGCTCTGAATCTTGTGCATCGCAGCATGCTGCATTGTGGTGTGATTGGGCCTTGTGTCCAAATAATGAGGAGGAAAACAAATACAGTTCTTGTGATAACAGATAGGAATCGATGAAATAGGAATAGGTGATCGATATACAGTATAAGGAATGTTCTTAATAAGAGAGAGATGCCATTCATTGCTATCTATATATACTAGATACATTTATATATTTATCCTATTCAAGCAAGCTACTGTAAGGAAAAGCTATACTTAGCAACAAGCAGAGGGTGCAAGCACTTCTGCAGGTCATAGCAGTCCAGAAAAATTAACCCTTAGCAAATTCAAAGGACAGACACAGCCGTCTCTTATGCAAAATGTGACGAACACTGTGGCCAATTCAGTAACATATTAAGATTTCATTTAGCGATCACATACATAAATAAAAAAATTAATTAAATGTTAATTTGCAGGTTTCATCCCCACTCTTAAAAAAAAAAAATTACTTGAACAAATAAATACATTAATTTAATAATGGTACTTTTTTACCCAAAAAAAAAAGATTGACTTTCAGTAGAAAATATAATATTATACTATAACATTGCAAGTTTTTTACACAGTGAGAACGATGATCTAAATTATAGTTAAAGCCTGCATCGGACCCAGATTTGCACAAATGCAGATTGGGACAATGTGGTAAATATTTCAATGTCTGGATCGCCTTGCGCAAAGCGCAAAGCACAAAGTCTGTGAAGTCCCAGCTTTACAAAAAATACAAAAATTAACTGCATTAATAAAATATGTGCATTTTACCAGATAGTTATGAGGTATATCATTTTATTACATTGATATTATTATTAATATTATTTTTGTTATTATGATTATTGTAATACAATTTGAATAGTATTGATAAAAATAATAATAAGCATAAAAATATTATTTTATTATAGTAATTTTAATTTATTAAACGAATATTAGAATGTATAATTAATATTATTAAAATAATATTAATTATAATAATAAGGTAGATAGTTATTATATGATTCATGCAATTAAAAATGACAGATATCATCCAAAATTGTATCTTTCTGTAACAATGTTAAAGTAGACATGATTACTGGGATATTAAGTCAATTTCATAATTATTAGCGCTACTATTTAATTTTATTTTGAAAACAAACCAAACTTTCATCAACAGCTCCTCATGGCCTAATCTCGGTATTGTAAAAATACTTCCCATCACAAAATATTGGTTGTTTGAACAAGTACATTTTGTTAAACATTGTGAAGATTTAAATGACAAAAATAAATTATAAGATGAAACAATTCGAGAAATTTTGATTACAATAAAACTTGAAACATCAGTTAAAGCAGAGGGGCACCTTTCACACTGATGCGATAAGGATCACCCCAATTGAACTGCACTGATATATGTTAAAACAAAATTTCACAGTCTATACACAAACTATTTCCTTATAGAATTTTATTATAAAACACTTTTAGTAAAGCTATATATTGCTGAAAAAGTAGTTTATGCATGGGATAAACGTTCAGCAGAGGTATAGTGAATTTAAACATGGGAGAAATTAAAAAGAAAAAAAAAAAAAGAAGAAGTTAAAAATGTGGCATTCTTCTATGTTACCCTCCTTTTTTCTTTTTTTTTTTCTAAAAAACTGTAAAAATGAACTTTGGGATTTTTTTTTCTTTATTACGGTAACTTTTAAATAGTTAGCATTAAATATTTTTTAAAGTAACAACAGTTTTTATAGGCTTCAATAAATAATAAAAATGGACCTAGGAGGGTTAAATTAAATTTACAAAGGATATGTTGTCAATGATGTCACCCTTTCGCACACTTAAAGTTAAAGACCGTGCATTTGTTATACAGAAGAGTGTAGAAGAAAAAATACAATTATATAGTCATCATTATAAAGGGATGAGGACTGGGGCGGTTTTAAATTTTAATTTTGGAAGGGGGGGTGGGGGGGTAATTTTTTTTGTCAATTTTCAGGTAACCAACAAGAAAAAAAAAGTAACATCTGCTACAAACAACATCTGTAGCGCGGCATCTCACACACCAAAGCGAAGCAAAATAAGGATGTGAACTGTAAATTTTTTGTTTAATAATGATGAGTTTTTGTATCAAAGTTGTCACAAAAATGTTACAAAAGGTGCTTTGCTGGTCATATATCTTTTATTTTATCTTCCAATAAAACCCAAGACCCATGGAGCATCTGGTTGGAGACAATTAAAAAAAAAAAAAAAACCCTCAGTATTCACACCTCAAGAAAAGATGATATTCTGAGAAGTCAAAGCCTTATCTTTTTTTTTCGTGGAACCATAAACTCCCTCTGCAGAAAACCTGAGAGTTTTCCCCCCATCTCTTATATGATACAACACTATCATAAATCACACCACGGTAAATAGGCCCATTGTTGTCTCCCTGCAATCATCGAGAGCAACTATATAAAAATAGAGATTTGTGTTGGTACAGAAATATTTTCCCGCAAGATTGAAGGTATAGGTTCTGACACTCCACATACTATAAGTTATTCCAAGCTATGTCAAATATATTAAGTGTAAATATATAATAAGTGTGGCGCTAATGAGAATTTAGGATAAAAGTCCTAAATATAGTAGGGTGTGAAAAATATTCTAATTTAATCAAAAACCCATGCTGGTATATATTTCGAAATTAGTGAAAAATATAGAAATACATATATAGCATAAATAAGTGTCTGTAATCCTTCTGTGATTACAAGTATTTAACCAACATATTAATGTACAACAAAAATTATAATGCAAATATTATGTTGTGAAACATAAATAGCAATAGAGTGATAATCCTAAACCAGTGAAATTAGAATAATATTTCTATCAGACATCAAAGATGAGTATATGTCCCTGTAGTTGTCTAACAATAGACAAAGTACCATCCAAAAAGACCAAAGTCCAATATGGGATTGTTATAGAATACGTAGATATGGATGTTCAATGTGGATATACGTGGTAACACCCGGGAGTGCCTTCACCTTGTGTTAATGGGGGAGAGATAAGGTACTCTTACCAGCTGGGATGGATCCAACACACCGTACGGCGGTGGATCTTCAAGACTTTGTCCACTTCGTGGGCGGATCAGACAGCCAGGCTTTGTAGAGACGACCAGGATCTATAGGACACCTCCTCCCAGGATCAATGGCAATCCAACCAGGAAAAATCCGGATAGGCGGGTAGCAGCTACCCTATCCATTCATAACCATGGAAAACAAAAAATTGCTCCACATGGTGTAAATCCAAAAAAGATTTATTAGAAAAAAAAATTTTTTCTCCATAAAAAGTTCACACAGTATGAACATCCAAAACAAAACTCCAAAGCATAAACAAAGAAATCCAAAAAATCCACACTCTAGAATATAAGTAGGCAGCGTGATAGGAACAGCAAGAGCTGGTGTATTTGTCCCGACCGGTTTCGTCTAATAAGACTTCTACTGGGGTATACAGAAACTCTCTGTTCCCCACGCTTTTATAGAGAAAGGAATGTAGTTTTAAAATTAAACACAGCTGATCACTCATTGTATTTCCCGCTTCCGGGATCACCATACCCTATTGCTAGAGCTGATAATAATGTGAATCCAGCCCCTAGTGGGATTAGCCAATAGTGTCACTTGTACCATGGAAGAGCTCCGCCGCATCATCCACTCTCAGTCTCCTGGCTGTCAGCGTGCGGGAATACATCAGTACCATGTGACTATCTCTTGCAATACATCATCCGCATAGTAGTCTGGGAAATGTAGTCACAAAGAGGGCCATAGGCCATAGTCACGCACAGCATTATCCGGCATTGACCCCACCCCCATGCCTTCATTCCCACCAATGATAGAACCGGAGTGCACAATCTCGCAACAGACATTAAAGCAGCGTAAGCCGAGATGTGCTCACGGACAGATCCAAATGCTCCGGTCGTCATGGTGATATGCACAGAGGGCGGCCGCAGCGGAGGTGTGTCTTTGGTACGTCATCTGTCTCGATTACTCGAGCTTCCACCCTGAGGCATGTTGGGAAGTGTAGTTTTAAAGTAAGAACGGAAGGAAATTAATAATAGTAAAGTGGTTAGATAGATACGGTTGTTCTATCCCTCAATACTAATAAAGGGAGGGGGAGAGAACCGCAAACCTCTATCATACATCGATTTTATAATCAGTCTCGGAATCAGAAATTGAACTAAAAATCAAAATGTTCACTATTGTTGGCAACCATCAGAGATTAATGGGTATTATAAAATAAAAATTAAAATATATTAATTAAAAAATGGGCTTGGTGTCCCGGATAAGGAACTACACCTATACAGCCTTCATAATGGCATGGTACCGCTCCAATAAATGTAAATAATCATAAATCCAATATAACTTGAGTGTCATATATTAACAATATGGTATGGGCATCATATGCCACGTACCAAAGGAAACGGTTCATGGAAGTATTAAAATGAGAATGCACATAAAATAGAATAAACCATAAAGATGTATAACAGATTATAGAAACTATAGTAGTATCATCTTCATAGTAACATAGCAACCACTATAGAGAGATGCACTTTGACATGCATCCAATGTAACATAAATGTCCTATATATATAATGAATATGGCATAGGTATCAAGTAGAGAGGCAGTTCATAGATGTATTACAGTAAAAAATGCACACAAAAAAAGAAGAGGAATAAACCACAAAGGTGTATACAAAAATGGGTCAAGCCTTATTTATAAAAGCGTTAATGTCCCAATCAACGTTTAGGCCATAAGGCCTGTAACACTTAAGCTGATATATCCAGTATGTTTCTAATTTAGAAACCCCTCTCAGGCGGGATTCACCCCTCCAACTAGGGACAAATTTGTCTATGATTTGAAACATAGTACCTTTGGGGTTCTTATTATGGAATTCTAAATAATGTCGTGGGACACTGTGATTTGTTTTGCCCTTTTTTATGCTGGTTAGATGTTCCCCCACTCTTATTGAAAAAGTGCGAATAGTGCGACCTACATACTGTTTCCCGCATGGGCAGGTAAGTAAATATACTATATATTTTGTCGCACATGTTGTAAAGCTTTTCATTTGATAATCAATCCCTGTGGATGTAGACCTAAAAGTGTCCGTTTTTCGTTTTCCACAAATGTTAATTTGACAAACCTTGCATTTTCTGCAGGGATAATATGCCTTTAAGTGTGGAAAAAAGGCTGGTAATATTGGTGGATCAGAAACGTTGGGCGCAATGCGATTTCTCAGTGAGGGTGCCCCTCGATATGTTACGCCCGCTTTTTCAGGAAGTGTGGGTCCTAGAATCTGGTCATTTTTCAAAATTTTCCAGTGTTTCTGAAATATATCCCTTATTTGTCTGTGTTGGACAGAGTATGTTGTGTAGAAAGACCATTTATACTTCGAGTCTTGGATAGGCTTAATTTGTTCTCTAACTAAAGAATCCCTCTCAATCCTAGCAACTTGTTTGATCTCCTCCTCTATAACGGAGGGATGGTAACCCTTATCTACAAATCTGGACTTAAGTATACTAGCCTGACAGTGGAAGTCAGAAAGGTTTGAGCAATTACGTCTAATCCTTAAAAGCTGACTTCGGGGCACTGATTTTAACCATGCTGAATGGTGACAACTATCGACCGGAATGTACCCATTCCGGTCCGTTGGTTTAAAAAATGTCCTAGTTTCTAGCTTACCATTATTAGGGAATATTTCGAGATCCAAAAAATGTATAGACTTGAAACTGGCCTCATAGGATAGGCTGATACCCACATCATTGTTATTCAGAGTGGACATAAATTTGTTTAAGGAGGTCTCATCACCCCTCCACAGGAGGAGGATGTCATCTATGTATCGAACCCAGAGGATGATCTCGGGTCGATCGTAAGCATAGATGACATCCTCCTCCCATTTGGCCATAAAGATGTTAGCCAAACTGGGAGCAAATTTTGCGCCCATGGCAACCCCCCTTTGTTGTAAAAAGAAATCACCATTATGCCAAAAGTAATTGTGGTGGGTTGCAAAATGTAAAAGATCCATAATATATCTTTTCTGCGTGCCCGAAAGGTCATTAACTCTAGACAAAAACAGACCAACAGCTGACAAGCCTAATTCATGTGAGATGCTAGTGTACAGTGAGGCAACATCTGCTGTCACGAGCAAGATGTCCCTACTGTAAGTAATCTGCTGCAACAGTGAGATAACATGACGGGTGTCCTTTAAATATGATGGAATTGATTTCACAATAGGTTGTAGATGAAAGTCTATATACCTCCCTATCCGTGAGGTTATCGAATCGATTCCACTAATAATTGGGCGACCCGGAGGATGTTTGGCATCCTTATGTATCTTCGGCAGATAATACATTACAGGAATGCGTGGGGCAACAGGAACTAAATAACTTTTTTCCTTCTTGTCAAGAATCCCCAATTGTGATCCGGTGTCGACAAGATCTAATAGAGCTATTTTATAGCTCTGAGTGGGGTTACCATTCAAACGAGTATAAGTTGTGGTATCGCTTAGTATCTTATTCATTTCGAGGTGATAGGCTGTCTTATCCAGAACAACAATACCGCCCCCCTTATCGGCAGGGCGTATCGTCAGATCCTTTCTTTCACATAAGGATCTGAGGCCAGTTTTTATCCTAGGGTCATTGTAAATACGTTTTTTAGGGAGCGCCTCCAAGTCCTTCAAGACTAGGTCCCTAAACACCTGAACTGAGGGTGCTATAGGGCATGGTGGATTGAAGAGTGAGGGATTAGAGAATCCTGAATGTACCATAAGTGAATTGGTTTCAGGTAAAGCAGGTCTAGTGGGATTGGAGATAAAATATCTTTGTATATTTAATTTACGCACATATTTGTGTACATCTATGAACGTAGCAAACTTATTTAGATGTTTAGGGGGGACATATTTAAGCCCTTTATTTAAAACAACTTTTTCAGCTTCTGTAAAGGTCGCTGTACTTAAATTGAAGATTCCATCATCCTTTACATACATTTTCTTTTTTTGGGCACGCCATCCGCCTCTACATCCCCGCTGGTGTCTGGGTTTCTGTTGTACCCGCTCTGTTCTTTCTGAAAACCCCCAGAGTATGATGGACCGGGGTGATTTTGATTATAATTGAATGGAGATCGATTATGTGAGTAATCATCATCTCTGTCTCTATAATTATATTGGGGTGGATACATTCCCCTATCTTCTCTCAGAGGTGAAAACCGATTATAAGTTTGTGTAGGGGTTCTTTGATTTTGGTAAGAGTAGTAATCGGTATTTGGTTGACTGTAACCACCCCTCCGTGGTGAATCATGCCTCCAATATTCCCGAGAGCCATCCTTCCTACCTTTATTGTTGCCTCGGGGACCTCTCCCTCTTCCCCCTTGTATTGGGGGTGGACCACGATGTTGTGTATTGGGGGTACGTGCATTCGTTTGTTTATGATTAGTTTCCCTAGTAGCCAAAGGGCGACTTTGGGCTTGATTGGATGTAGATGGTTGTGGTCTCCCATCATTAACTAAAGGGGCCGTAGTGTCCATATTATGGTTGTTTCCTTCTATTCTTAAAATATTATCCTTAGATTGCCAACTAAAAACACAGTGGTTTTTATAATCATTAACATCCCTAGTATATTTTTTTTGTGTTTTTTTGTTCTTTGTTCTCTTTCTTCTTTCTCTAAGTGGCTCTTTAGATTAGTGGATAATGAGCCATATTCTGAGGTGGATTTATGTGGCAAGAGTTTATCTCTAATATCCTTGATTTCTTTGTCTATCAGAGCTAGTCTGGTCACCTTTTTCTCCAATAAAAAAGAAATAAATGAAATCCCTGCTTCATTAAAATAATGAAACCATGCATCTATATCCAAATCTCCTTGTTGGGGGCATACATCCCATCTTAACCCTCTAGGGACCATGCGTTCCTTCACATATTGTTCTAGGAACGCCTTGTCCCATTCAAGGTGCAGTTCTGAGGTCATAAGGTTCTTCAACCGCATGAACATGCCCCCCATTTCGGAGTCTATATTTGTAGAAACAAACACACCCTCTGTGATTAGAGTGCGACTAGTACGGTACTCAAAAACATCCATGATGTATTGAACCAATATAAGCTAAGTGAGAGAGGCAGCAATATAAACAGTCTAGAGAATCGAAAACAAATAAAATTATATAATACTGCGCCAACCCAAAATATTGTAGCAACAGCAGCCAAACACCAAAATCAGACAAAATTAATTAAGTGTAAATATATAATAAGTGTGGCGCTAATGAGAATTTAGGATAAAAGTCCTAAATATAGTAGGGTGTGAAAAATATTCTAATTTAATCAAAAACCCATGCTGGTATATATTTCGAAATTAGTGAAAAATATAGAAATACATATATAGCATAAATAAGTGTCTGTAATCCTTCTGTGATTACAAGTATTTAACCAACATATTAATGTACAACAAAAATTATAATGCAAATATTATGTTGTGAAACATAAATAGCAATAGAGTGATAATCCTAAACCAGTGAAATTAGAATAATATTTCTATCAGACATCAAAGATGAGTATATGTCCCTGTAGTTGTCTAACAATAGACAAAGTACCATCCAAAAAGACCAAAGTCCAATATGGGATTGTTATAGAATACGTAGATATGGATGTTCAATGTGGATATACGTGGTAACACCCGGGAGTGCCTTCACCTTGTGTTAATGGGGGAGAGATAAGGTACTCTTACCAGCTGGGATGGATCCAACACACCGTACGGCGGTGGATCTTCAAGACTTTGTCCACTTCGTGGGCGGATCAGACAGCCAGGCTTTGTAGAGACGACCAGGATCTATAGGACACCTCCTCCCAGGATCAATGGCAATCCAACCAGGAAAAATCCGGATAGGCGGGTAGCAGCTACCCTATCCATTCATAACCATGGAAAACAAAAAATTGCTCCACATGGTGTAAATCCAAAAAAGATTTATTAGAAAAAAATTTTTCTCCATAAAAAGTTCACACAGTATGAACATCCAAAACAAAACTCCAAAGCATAAACAAAGAAATCCAAAAAATCCACACTCTAGAATATAAGTAGGCAGCGTGATAGGAACAGCAAGAGCTGGTGTATTTGTCCCGACCGGTTTCGTCTAATAAGACTTCTACTGGGGTATACAGAAACTCTCTGTTCCCCACGCTTTTATAGAGAAAGGAATGTAGTTTTAAAATTAAACACAGCTGATCACTCATTGTATTTCCCGCTTCCGGGATCACCATACCCTATTGCTAGAGCTGATAATAATGTGAATCCAGCCCCTAGTGGGATTAGCCAATAGTGTCACTTGTACCATGGAAGAGCTCCGCTGCATCATCCACTCTCAGTCTCCTGGCTGTCAGCGTGCGGGAATACATCAGTACCATGTGACTATCTCTTGCAATACATCATCCGCATAGTAGTCTGGGAAATGTAGTCACAAAGAGGGCCATAGGCCATAGTCACGCACAGCATTATCCGGCATTGACCCCACCCCCATGCCTTCATTCCCACCAATGATAGAACCGGAGTGCACAATCTCGCAACAGACATTAAAGCAGCGTAAGCCGAGATGTGCTCACGGACAGATCCAAATGCTCCGGTCGTCATGGTGATATGCACAGAGGGCGGCCGCAGCGGAGGTGTGTCTTTGGTACGTCATCTGTCTCGATTACTCGAGCTTCCACCCTGAGGCATGTTGGGAAGTGTAGTTTTAAAGTAAGAACGGAAGGAAATTAATAATAGTAAAGTGGTTAGATAGATACGGTTGTTCTATCCCTCAATACTAATAAAGGGAGGGGGAGAGAACCGCAAACCTCTATCATACATCGATTTTATAATCAGTCTCGGAATCAGAAATTGAACTAAAAATCAAAATGTTCACTATTGTTGGCAACCATCAGAGATTAATGGGTATTATAAAATAAAAATTAAAATATATTAATTAAAAAATGGGCTTGGTGTCCCGGATAAGGAACTACACCTATACAGCCTTCATAATGGCATGGTACCGCTCCAATAAATGTAAATAATCATAAATCCAATATAACTTGAGTGTCATATATTAACAATATGGTATGGGCGGTATGTAGGTCGCACTATTCGCACTTTTTCAATAAGAGTGGGGGAACATCTAACCAGCATAAAAAAGGGCAAAACAAATCACAGTGTCCCACGACATTATTTAGAATTCCATAATAAGAACCCCAAAGGTACTATGTTTCAAATCATAGACAAATTTGTCCCTAGTTGGAGGGGTGAATCCCGCCTGAGAGGGGTTTCTAAATTAGAAACATACTGGATATATCAGCTTAAGTGTTACAGGCCTTATGGCCTAAACGTTGATTGGGACATTAACGCTTTTATAAATAAGGCTTGACCCATTTTTGTATACACCTTTGTGGTTTATTCCTCTTCTTTTTTTGTGTGCATTTTTTACTGTAATACATCTATGAACTGCCTCTCTACTTGATACCTATGCCATATTCATTATATATATAGGACATTTATGTTACATTGGATGCATGTCAAAGTGCATCTCTCTATAGTGGTTGCTATGTTACTATGAAGATGATACTACTATAGTTTCTATAATCTGTTATACATCTTTATGGTTTATTCTATTTTATGTGCATTCTCATTTTAATACTTCCATGAACCGTTTCCTTTGGTACGTGGCATATGATGCCCATACCATATTGTTAATATATGACACTCAAGTTATATTGGATTTATGATTATTTACATTTATTGGAGCGGTACCATGCCATTATGAAGGCTGTATAGGTGTAGTTCCTTATCCGGGACACCAAGCCCATTTTTTAATTAATATATTTTAATTTTTATTTTATAATACCCATTAATCTCTGATGGTTGCCAACAATAGTGAACATTTTGATTTTTAGTTCAATTTCTGATTCCGAGACTGATTATAAAATCGATGTATGATAGAGGTTTGCGGTTCTCTCCCCCTCCCTTTATTAGTATTGAGGGATAGAACAACCGTATCTATCTAACCACTTTACTATTATTAATTTCCTTCCGTTCTTACTTTAAAACTACACTTCCCAACATGCCTCAGGGTGGAAGCTCGAGTAATCGAGACAGATGACGTACCAAAGACACACCTCCGCTGCGGCCGCCCTCTGTGCATATCACCATGACGACCGGAGCATTTGGATCTGTCCGTGAGCACATCTCGGCTTACGCTGCTTTAATGTCTGTTGCGAGATTGTGCACTCCGGTTCTATCATTGGTGGGAATGAAGGCATGGGGGTGGGGTCAATGCCGGATAATGCTGTGCGTGACTATGGCCTATGGCCCTCTTTGTGACTACATTTCCCAGACTACTATGCGGATGATGTATTGCAAGAGATAGTCACATGGTACTGATGTATTCCCGCACGCTGACAGCCAGGAGACTGAGAGTGGATGATGCAGCGGAGCTCTTCCATGGTACAAGTGACACTATTGGCTAATCCCACTAGGGGCTGGATTCACATTATTATCAGCTCTAGCAATAGGGTATGGTGATCCCGGAAGCGGGAAATACAATGAGTGATCAGCTGTGTTTAATTTTAAAACTACATTCCTTTCTCTATAAAAGCGTGGGGAACAGAGAGTTTCTGTATACCCCAGTAGAAGTCTTATTAGACGAAACCGGTCGGGACAAATACACCAGCTCTTGCTGTTCCTATCACGCTGCCTACTTATATTCTAGAGTGTGGATTTTTTGGATTTCTTTGTTTATGCTTTGGAGTTTTGTTTTGGATGTTCATACTGTGTGAACTTTTTATGGAGAAAAATTTTTTTCTAATAAATCTTTTTTGGATTTACACCATGTGGAGCAATTTTTTGTTTTCCATGGTTATGAATGGATAGGGTAGCTGCTACCCGCCTATCCGGATTTTTCCTGGTTGGATTGCCATTGATCCTGGTAGGAGGTGTCCTATAGATCCTGGTCGTCTCTACAAAGCCTGGCTGTCTGATCCGCCCACGAAGTGGACAAAGTCTTGAAGATCCACCGCCGTACGGTGTGTTGGATCCATCCCAGCTGGTAAGAGTACCTTATCTCTCCCCCATTAACACAAGGTGAAGGCACTCCCGGGTGTTACCACGTATATCCACATTGAACATCCATATCTACGTATTCTATAACAGTCCCATATTGGACTTTGGTCTTTTTGGATGGTACTTTGTCTATTGTTAGACAACTACAGGGACATATACTCATCTTTGATGTCTGATAGAAATATTATTCTAATTTCACTGGTTTAGGATTATCACTCTATTGCTATTTATGTTTCACAACATAATATTTGCATTATAATTTTTGTTGTACATTAATATGTTGGTTAAATACTTGTAATCACAGAAGGATTACAGACACTTATTTATGCTATATATGTATTTCTATATTTTTCACTAATTTCGAAATATATACCAGCATGGGTTTTTGATTAAATTAGAATATTTTTCACACCCTACTATATTTAGGACTTTTATCCTAAATTCTCATTAGCGCCACACTTATTATATATTTACACTTAATTAATTTTGTCTGATTTTGGTGTTTGGCTGCTGTTGCTACAATATTTTGGGTTGGCGCAGTATTATATAATTTTATATGTCAAATATATTACACTCAAAATATTACTAAACATTCTTTTTTTTTTTGGAGTCGAACTCCGAGCATCTTCACCTTTATACCCAGGGCTGCTGTTAGAAATCACGGGGCCCCATACAGCCTACCTGGCAGGGCCCCCCCAATATATCAAGACCATATTTTCACAAAAAATACACTAAAATCATTATTATTGGACACAAACATAACAGAGAACCTATGTGAATTAGCCCTTTTTTATTTGTTTTTTACATTTAAAAAAAAACAAAACAATTATATTCACAGTGACAGAGGGACACACGAGGGGGATTTGAAGCTGGCAGAACAGGGAGGGAAATCAGTGATCAGTGTCAGGGAAGCAATTACAGGAATGATGCCCGGTGTCTGTGTCTCTCCCTGCAACAGCTGAAAGCTGGGAAAAGGGGGAAAAACTATCTTTCAGCTGCTGCAGAGGGCCGCACAGGGCATCCTTCTGTAACTGCCACTTCACCAAACCGCACTAATTCCTCCTGCTGTTTGGGCCCCCCTGTGTGCCTGGGCCCGCTACAGAAGGACTGGTGGTCCCCCCCTATCAGCAGCCCTGTTTATTCTTTGAGCACCTGGGGAGCTTCCATAACTCAGAGGTGCTCTTCTGAAAAACCTTAATCTTACCTTCAGTGGGGGAGATATGCTAAAACTGGAGCACTCAGAATGTGGTGCAGCTGTGCATGGTAGCCAATCAGCTTCTAACTTCAGCTCGTTCAATTAAGCTTTGACAATCAATGGAATCAATGGTGGAGAAGGATCTGGGGGTTTTGGTAGATCATAAACTTAATAATAGCATGCAATGCCAAGCTGCGGTTTCCAAAGTCCTTTCTTGTATTAGGAGAGGTATGGACTCCAGAGAGAGAGATATAATTTTGCCCCTGTAAAATCATTAGTAAGACCTCATCTGGAATATGCAGTTCAGTTTTCTCAAAAAGGATATCGGGGAACTGGAGAAAGTGCTGAAAAGGGAAACCAAACTGATAAGAGGCATGGAGGAGCTCAGCTATGAGGATGCAGTCCTCTCCAAACTATGGCCCTCCAGCTGTTCAGGAGCTACAATTCCCATCATGCCTAGTCATGTCTGTGAATGTCAGAGTTTTGCAATGCCTCCTGGCAGGTGTAGTTCTGCAACAGCTGGAGGGCCAGAGTTTTGAGATCCCTGAATTAGAGGAACTGAATTTATTCACTCTTGAGAAGAGGAGAATAAGGGGGGATATGATCAACATGTACAAATATATAAGGAGTCCATATACTGAATTTGGTGTTGAGTTATTCACTTTAAGGTCATCACAGAGGACAAGGGGGCACTCTTTACATCTAGAGGAAAAAAGATTTCATCTCCAAATACAGAAAGGTTTCTTCACAGTAAGAGCTGTGAAAATGTGGAATAGACTCCCTCCAGAGGTGGTTCTGGTCAGCTCAGTAGATTGCTTTAAAAAAGGCCTGGATTCTTTCCTAAATGTACATAATATAACTGGATGCTAACATTTATAGGTAAATTTTATCCAGGCAATATCCGATTGCCCCTCAGGGGATCAGGAATGATTTTTTCCCCCTGCTGGAGCAAATTGGATCATGCTTTGCTGGGGTTTTTTGCCTTCCTCTGGATCAACTGTGGGTATAGGATTGTGTATATGGGATTGTATGATTTTTTTTTCTCTCCTTTATTGGTTGAACTAGATGGACTTGTGTCTTTTTTCAACATGACTAACTATGTAACTATTTAAAAAAAAAATTATCTGATTGGTTGCTATGCACAGTTGCACCATATTCTGTCTGCACCACTTTCAGTAAATCTCCCCCAGTATTTAATGATATAACCAATTTTTTCAAAACTATTCCCCTATATGATGACGAACCACTGATGAAGTCACTTAACTGTGACGTAACGTGTAGGGTGAGCGGACACAGATGCCGACCAGAAGTGATGTCATGTGGCAGTAAAGCCCTGGATTATTAAAGTGTAAGTGCATTTGGTTTTAATACATTTTTACATTACCATCATACTGCATCATAGGAGGCTTTCTGATGTTTCCCCTACATATGGGCAGGGCATTTGGGCAGCATGAATCCAATATATCCTTAAAGGCATAACACTCTCCCATCAGTGGAACCATTAGGAGGTCCTAACGGAGAGCCATCTAGAGCCATAGAGGAGGAAGAAGAAGTGACCACCATCTCACCATCTAACCTGTATCATATACATCAGGGGTCTCAAACTGGTGGCCCTCCAGCTGTTGCAGAACTACAATTCCCATGAGGCATTGCAAGGCTGAACAGTTACAAGCATGACTCCCATAGGCAGAGGCATGATGGGACTTGTAGTTCCGCAACAGCTGGAGCGCCGCAGGTTTGAGACCCCTGATATACATGCTATATGACATCAACCTGGAGTTCTGTGAGCACAGAGCACAAGGGTGGCACATGGCGTGTGAAGTTTCAGGCACCCACTTTGAGATATCGGGTGTTAGTTGATTCACAGAACAGTATTTGCATCACTATTTGCATCACTAGTATTGTGTATACTAGTATTTTTTGAACTACACAGACTCACTATTATTGGATTGGATTACTGATGTTTTATTTGTATGGTATTTATCAAGTCATTATTTTGTTATAAGGAGCACAGATGCACATCTCTTTGAGTTAACACATTATTTGATTAATTCATTAATTTATTTACATTGGAACACTGAAATCTAGCAGCACAGCATCTAATATATCCCTTCTATTCACCTATATGGACATTTGGGTCAGGATTGGACCGTGTGCGCCATGAAAAAGTGGGTCAGCTTCATGTCTCTGCAAATCTCATTAAAACAGAAGGCATTCCATATTGGTTGCAAATCAATACTGTAACTTGTACTAATTCAAATACAGATATTTCAAATACAGATAATTCAAATACATATCTACAGTTATGCTTGTTATGCAAAAATATCCCCGGATAGTTCACTGGAATTCTAAACGGACCCATCCTCTGATCTAGCTGAGGCCATCATTCTCCGTTATAATATGTAGAGTCGCCTACAAGGACATTATTTGGTGGAAATAAAAGTAACCTTCAAAACTGGGAAAAATGCGGGGTATACCGAATCACGTACCTAGTCCATGATCTGGTGCAGGAGAGCCGTCTTGCCACCGTATATGTAAGTTAAACAGTCGGCAAGCGGTTAATGTTATTTTTGTGCTCCTGATTGCCTATTTAAAAGAGAAGTATGGGTTTCCTTTTTTTTGCTTACATCTATTCTATGTGAGCTGCTGATATCTATAAACCCTCCCAGCCCTCTCAGAAGTGCCCCCATTCTGTTAAAATCAAGATAAATACCTGTGGGAGGTTCTACAGTCTTTCATACAGCATCATCCAGACGATGGTGTGAATATAGAGTCTGGATCTACCCCCTTTCCTGTCACTTTGCTTGTTTGATGTTGGCTCTTCTCCCTCTGCTTGTTTCTGAGACTTCACAGAGCGTAGCTGCTCCCCCCTCCCTTCTCCCTCCTCCCCCTCCCTATCTATCAGCACAGACACGTCTCTTAGGGGAGGGGGGACAGAGGCAGGGGGTGTGTTGGTGTGTTGGTGGAGATGTTCACACCCCCTGAGAACTTTTCAAACTGAAAGTGGACCGTTTTTGCCAGCTGGAGGAAAGTTCATGTGCACATGCTGTAAAAACTAAAAGAGGTAGGAAAAAAAGATTAGCTGATATGTGACTAATGTGATATGTACTAGTTATTTAACCCATCCCATACTTCTCCTTTAACGTGAACACAACATAACTTTTTTTTTATACTAAGGGAGTCACTTTGCTACTTGAACATCTTCTACTTTTATTTTTAGCCTAGTAAAATTATTGGTCACTTCCACAATCCTGGTGACTTACTGTACATATATATAATATAAAAAATATATATATTCCGTATTTATCGGCGCATAACACCCACTTTTTCTCCCTGAAAATCGGGTGCAAATAGTGTGTGCGTGTTATACGCCGATATTTGCATTTCGACTGCCTCAGAGGGGACGGGGAGGGGGGGCGGGACGAGCTCCGTCATATTACTTAGAACGAGGATCTCCTGTTTACTCAGCGGCAACTGTAATACGTAGTCCCGTCTCCTGGACTGGCATTGGACCAGTGTTTTGTCTATCGTAGAAGCCGGTCCAGGAAGCAGGACTTCATAAAGGCTGCCAAATAAACAGGAGATCCTCGCTCTAATCTGACGGTGCTCGTCCCGCCCCCTCCCTGTCCCCTCCGAGGTAGCAGTAAACTGACGTGAGGCTGCAGATGGGCACTGATCAGGCTGCAGATGGGCAATGGTGAGGCTGCAGATGGGCACCAATTAGGCTGCAGATGGGCACTGGTTAGGCTGCATATGGGCAATGGTGAGGCTGCAGATGGGCAATGGTGAGTCTGTAGATGGGCAATGGTGAGTCTGCAGATGGGCACTGATCGGGCTGCAGATGGGCAATGGTGAGGCTGCATATGGGTAATGGTGAGGCTACAGATGGGCAATAGTGAGGCTGCATATAGGCAATGGTGAGGCTGCAGATGGGCAACAGTGAGGCTGCAGATGGGCACTGATCTTAAAATCCCCAGTCAGTGTATCAGCAATGTCAGCGTATCAGCAATTGGTTTCTCAAATTCTATCATTGGTTATTATCAGGATCTCATAGGAAAATAAATAGCCATCATTGCGCAGTATGTCTACTACTTATTGATAAAAAAGGTAAAAACGATTGACCTTACAATTTTTAGTGCCCATAAGCCGGCACCAAGCCTTTCCAGCAGTGTATATGGGGTTGATAGAAAAAATGAGGGGGGGGGGGGATTTTGCGCTAATGTGTAATAATACTAAAACCCACACACTAAGTGACAAAGTGACAAAAATAATAATGTGCATATCACAATAACACAATGTCTCTAATAATAGTAAAAGTAAAACTAATCTGGTAGGTCAATAAGTAATGATAATTACCACAATACTACACCATTGGAGGTTTCTTATCTGTTCCCAGGCCGGACCCTGGGTTGGAGGTCTGCTCCCCCAATTCTCCAGCCATCCCAGTCACAACACCTTCGGGTAGGGTAAAACCACAAACTGCTTTATTCAAGCACATGTTAACAGATATCTCTCTTCAAAAACACATCCCTCCCACCCTTGGAAAACAGGGCGGGTCAAACTGTCTAATGACAATGGCCACACAGGTCAGGTGTGTTCAAACTTCTCAATACACAGTCTTATCAGCAGGGGGGTTGGAGGAACCCCCCTCCCTTTTTCCTCCCAGCAAACACACTTACACATCCCACAATAGTTTAGGCAGACAGCCACAATAGACAATAGAATAAGGTCACACCCCAAAACATCACAGCAAATAGTCCAACAGCATGGCACTGCACGCATTATATATACATATATACAGCACACATTATATACATATATACAGCACACATTATATACATTTTACAAGGTTCTAGTGTGGCTGCAAAGAGAGTCTGACTAGCACAGATCATAGTGGGGTTCTCTTTCACCCTGTGCCCCTATTAGAGACACAGGGTGATCTACACATAAGAGGGGATGGGGAAGCTGGACAAGGAGCCTCCAGAACTCTCCAGGGCAAGCTGAGCCGCACAAACCCCCGACCCAAAGTCACTCCTGTCACAAATAGAATTACAGATGCTCTGTGCAAAGTACAATACTATAATTAGGAAGGTGAACACAGTTATAGCATCTTGCATTGCCATAAATAACGGACAACGGGTTTTTGCTTCAATTTGAGCGCCAATTACAGTCGATGCTGATGACAAAATACTCCAGTTTGTGCTGAGTTATCAATATCACAAACAGCTGCTTTAAGGTCTTTATGGAATCTCTCTGTTGGCCTTTATATACTTCTGGTATACTGTATCTCTAGAAGCTGATTTACTAAGGCCTGAAGAGCGATACGTAGTGGGTGGCCTTTCAGAGGGTGTTTGAAAGGCAGCGAGAAGCCATCAGGGTTGATTTACTAAAGGCAAATAGATTGTGCACTTTGCAAGCTGCTCCAGAGCTTAGTAAATGAGCAAAAGCTCTGCTGACTTCCATCATCCAATCATGTGCAAGCAAAAATGCACTTTTTTATTTTATTTTCCTTGCACGTGATTAGGTACTTTTTTCAAAGTGAAGCTTCACCTCATTTACTAAGCCCTGGGCCAACTGCACTGCAGAGTGCACAGTCGATTGGCCTTTAGTAACTCAACCCCATTATGTCAGCTCCTCACTGTCTGTTTTAGTCCCTAAAAGCCCACATTGCACACCATTGCGGGGCGTTTGCGGCACAGCCCCATTCAGTTGACTTGGTTGCATTTGGTGGTCAGTACTATGTGCCAAACTCAACAGCAGGGTCTGCTGCACCGTGATGCAAAGCAGAGATAATTTTTGCTAATTGAAGTGAAAATTCACACAATTTATTGTATGATGTTTCTCAATTTTTTGCATCAGCCCAATTGTGTAGCAGAGCAGTGCTGAGGTGACCTAAGTTCAGACACAGCATTTTAAATCAGATTTAGAAAATGAAAGGTAGCATAAGATGACTGGGAAAGTCCTAGCAAGGATACCGCCATGCACATGGAGTCTGTATGCTCTCCATGTGTTTGTGCAAGCGGCCCCCTCCTTTGGGCGTTCAGGTTTCCTTCCACAATCTAAAACATACAGATGGATTAATTGGCTTCTACTGTGGAGTATATCAGCCCCCTGGATTAATGAGTACAACAAATTGCTGTAAGCAACACTTTCACTTTTATTTCCACCAGTTAAAAATTTCTATTGATGCCGCATTTTCCCTTGTGTCTCCAAGACAACATTCAGCCAAAATACTGCAGTTCTTTGTGCACAATAAAACTCTATCAATCGGAACAGGGTTTCTTTCTTATTTAGAGTAACTTCAAAATACCACAGGTTCCACCTAGGGATACAAAATATGATTTGTTGGAGGTTCACTCGCTATTTTCTGTCCAAGAAGGACACATGAGAAGGACACAGGCAAACGTTTGATTGCAACTAGGGATGAGCCAAACACCCCCCTGGTTCGGTACGCAGCAGAACATGCGAACAGGCAAAAAATTTGTTCGAACACGTGAACACCGTTAAAGTCTATGGGACACGAACATGAAAAATCAAAAGTGCAAATTTTAAAGGTTATTATCATAAAAATAGGTTGGGGACCCGGGTCCTGCCCCAGGGGACATGTATCAATGCAATATTTTTTTTAAGAATGCCCGTTTTTTCGGGAGCAGTGATTTTAATAATGCTTAAAGTGAAACAATAAAAGTGAAATATTCCTTTAAATTTCGTACCTGGGGGGTGTCTATAGTATGCCTGTAAAGTTGTGCATGTTTCCTGTGTTTAGAACTGTCCCTGCACAAAGTTTCATTTCTGAAGGAAAAAAAGTCATTCAAAACTACTCGCGGCTAGAATGAATTGTCGGGTCCTGGCAATGTTCCCCCCCCCAGTCCATTACCAGGCCCTTTGGGTCTGGTATGAATATTAAGGGGAACACCGAACAAAAAAAAAAAATGCGTGGGAATCCCCCCAAATTCCATTACCAGGCCCTTCAGGTCTGGTATGGATTTTAAGGGGAACCCTGCACCAATTTTTTTTTAAAAAATGGCGTGGGGTTCCCCCCCCCAGAAATCCATACCAGACCTATATCCGAGCATGCAACCTGGCAGGCCGCAGGAAAAGAGGGTGGGACGAGAGAGTGCCCCCCCTCCTGAACCGTACCAGGCCACATGTCCTCAACATGGGGAGGATGTCCTTATGTTGATGGGGACAAGGGCCTCATCCCCACAACCCTTGCCCGGTGGTTGTAGGGGTCTGCGGGCGGGGGGCTTATTGGAATCTGGAAGCCCCCTTTAACAAAGGGGACGCCCAGATTCCACAACCCCTATGTGAATTGGTAACGGGTACATTGTACCTCTACCATTTCACAAAAAAAGTGTCAAAAATGTTAAAAACCACAGTACACAGCTTGGGACAAATCCTTTATTAAAAATTAAAAAAATAAAAAAAAATTCCAATGATGTAATCCTCTCTCGAGCGATACGGAGAAAAAAAAAAAAGCTGACTCGATCCTGCCTCCATGGGAGGCACCCACCGTATGATGCTCCCTCACCGTGACAGTTCTTTTATTGCTGAGGGCGGGGCCACTCGTCACTTGCGCGGGTGACCCCGCCCCCCTCTGACTCAACGGGGAAAGGCCGGGGTTACCCAGTGACATGTACAGGTGACCCCGCCCCCTCTGACACAACTCGGGTTTCCCGTGACGCATTATAGGGGCGGGGTCACCCGTACACGTCACTGGGTAACCCCGGAATTTCCCCTTGCGTCAGAGGCGGGCGGGGACACCCGCGCACGTGACAGGTGGCCCCACCCTCGGGTATAAAAGAACTATCAGACAGCTCTCGCGTCATTCGGCCGGGCGCCTCCTATAGAGGCGGTATCGTTCATAGCGGCGGGTCAGACTCGTAGAAGGATTACGGCGCTGGATTATTATTATTATTTTTTTTATTAAAGGACTTGTCCCAAGCTGTGTGTGTGTTTTTTTTTTCCTTTTTTCTCACTTTTTTGGATGAAATGGTAGGGGTACAATGTACCCCGTTACCAATTCACATGGGGGGGCGGCATCTGGAGGTCCCCTTTTAAAGGGGGCTTCCAGATTCCGATAACCCCACCGCCCGCAGACCCCCACAACCACCGGGCAAGGGTTGTGGGAATGAGGCCCTTGTCCCCATAAACATGGGGACATCCTCCCCATGTTGAGGGCATGTGGCCTGGTACGGTTCAGGAGTGGGGGCGCTCTCTCATCTTTTCCTGCGGCCTGCCAGGTTGCATGCTCGGATAAGAGTCTGGTATGGATTTTTGGTTTGAACCTCACGCCATTTTTTTAAAAATTTTTGGGGTGGGGTTCCCTTTAAAATCTTTAAAATCTATACCAGACCTGAAGGGTCTGGTTTGGATTTTTGGGGGGACCCCCACGCAATTTTTTTTCATTTGGCGCAGGGTTCCCCTTAATATTCATACCAGACCCAAAGGGCCTGGTAATGGACTGGGGGGGAACCCATGTTGTTTTTTTCAATGACTTTTATCTGTATTGCCAGGACCCGACAACTCATTATAGCCGCGAGTAGTTTTAAGTTACTTTTTTTCTTTAGAAATGGCATTTTGAGCAGGGACTGTTCTAAACATGGGAAACATGCGCTACTTTACAGGCATACTATAGACACCCCCCAGGTATGAAATTAAAAGGAATATTTCACTCTTATTTTTTCACTTTAAGCATTAATAAAATCACTGCTCCCAAAAAAACATTTTCATTGATACATGTCCCCTGGGGCAGGACCCGGGTCCCCAAACACTTTTTATGACAAAAACTTGCAAATTAACCTTTAAAATTAGCATTTTTGATTTTTCCCATAGACTTTCGAAATCAATTTCAAAACACCCCAAATTGTTCGCTATTCGGTGAACGGTCGGACAGCCAATGTGCGAGTCGAACTCATGTTCGACCCGAACATAACGCTCATCCCTTATTGCAACAAAAACAGTAGTCAAATGTTGGCAACATTGTATCTGTATGGTCACTCATTTGGGTAGAAAAATAACCAACATCATCAGGAAGTGGGCAGAGGAACAGGCCTTCAGTCAAAGCATATGTTATAATGTTTCTAATTTTCTGAAGATTGCTGGTCCACTTTGACCACCAGAGAAGGTTGACTAATATGAATTAAGATTCCGTAAGATGTGGTTCTAATGAACACAATTTAATTTCTCTCCTAAATATAAGGAGATTCTAGAAGTGTGTCCCTTTGAGTTATCAAAAGTCCTGATAGCTGAAGATAGTTGGTCCACTTTGACCACCAGAGAAGAGAAGGTTCACAGATTTGAATTGTCTACATACCAGAGGAGGGCCAACTCGAAACAAAATGAAAGATTCCATAAGACCTGGTTCTAATGGTCCAATTTAAATTCTAATGCTAAATATAAGGAGATTCTAGAGAGGCATGTCTCTTTGAGTCATCAAAAGTCCCGATAGCACATACCGTATATACTCGAGTTTAAGCCGAGATTTTCAGCCCTTTTTTTGGGCTGAAAGTCCCCCCCCTCGGCCTATATCACGAACGTTCTCTCATCCTCAGTTTCCCAGCAGACGTCTGTGATTGGCGGAACACCGAACACAGTGTCTGCTGGGATGGGTGAGGATGAGAGAACGTTCGTGATAGGCGGAGAGTGTCTGCTGAGAATCGCCTATCACGGAAGGGAAGAGGAAGAGACCGCGGGATTTAAACGATGGACGCCGCAGCCTCTCAACTTTTTTTCAGGTACTATTTACAATGTTAAATTTAAACAGTGAGCTAGGGAACAGTGAGGATAGGAACAGTGAGGATAGGAACAGTGAGGATGGGAACAGTGAGGAACAGTGAGGATGGGAACAGTGAGGAACAGTGAGGATGGGCACAGTAAGGATGGGAACAGTGAGGCATTGTTGACCCTCGTGTTTTCCCAGTTTTTTGTGGTAACATTAGGTACCTCGGCTTATACTCGGGTCGGCTTATACTCGAGTATATACAGTATATTATTAATTTGTTATATGCAACACCCCCCCTTCTTTTTTACCCCCCTTCCTTTTTTTTCCTTGTATTCTCCAATATTCTATAAAAATAAATAAAAAATTGCGGGGAATTTTGTTTTTATACCCATGCGGACAAGTAAAACACCAACATCATAGAGCCCAGATCACCCAATAGGTCATTGGGTGATTCCTATGGGATTTAAAGCTGTAAATGATTTCAGAATATTTTTTTGTCTTGATAGTCATGTAAGGCTGGCTACAGAAGAAGTGTTTTTTTTTTCTTGTAACCACGGTTTGCAGGAAAGAAAATCACTTGAACACTGACTTTGTTGATGGGGGAATCCCTCCCATGGAGCCATTGTATTCTTCCAGCAGGGGGGTGGAACACATACATTTTTGGTAGCGGCTGTGACATCCGCTAGCAATAATCGTATTTAAAATCCAACAGTCTGGTCCTACCCAAGTTGATCGATCAATTGACTTGAGTACATTTAGACTGCCCATTAATGTTTGGAATCAGTGATGGCTGGTGCTCAATATTTGGGGGGGGGCAAATAAACCTGCCCCCTTCACTCGCACTAACGACACCCCCCGCTGGAGACGGATGGGATAGACAGGAAGGCGGAGATCAGAGGCCTTACCGATTAGTCTTAAGACTCCCTGGCCAATCAGGTCTCAGGATCTGCTTCCTGATTGGCCAGGAGGAGAATCAGGAAGACAAAAGCGAATATTAATTTGCTATTGTCACACATCTGGGTGGGTTTAGGGCACAGTGCTCTGCGCCCCGAGCCAACCCTTTTCTGAAGCCAATTAGAGCCTCAGGATCTAATCATGTGCTTAAAAAAACATTAAAATCCATGCATCCAACACCCTGCATGTAGATTAGGGCTGGGGGTTTGGATTAGGGGGTGGGCGTCCCTGCGCCCCCTATGGATGGGCCGCCACTGGTTGGAATCATGGTTTCTGCTAAATCGGCAGGAATTTGAATCATCTATGGCTGACTTTAGTCATTGTATATCATGAGTTTTTTCCTCTACAATCACAATGATGTTGGGATACTTTTATGTGCCCCGTTATTATGTGCCCCATTTTATTTCACATGGATGAAGAAGATAGTATTCAGGTTATTTACTTATTAAACTAGTTCCTACTGAATTTTGCGGAATGTTGGTCTTCAGGGTCTATTGAAGGAGGGACAGAGTATAAGATTCCAATGGCATTAAGTTGGTCCATGTCCAGTAGTTGTGAATAACCTAATTGCCTATCACCTACATAATGTGGTGGTAAACTTGTATTATGAGTGGAGGGATTTATGTGAACTTTGCCGTCAGCAAAATTGGCCAGAAATGGTTAATGGTTAATTCTGCTCACTGAGCTGCTTAGGTCTCTTTTTAGGCTACTTATTATTATTATTATTATACAGGATTTTTATAGCGCAAATAGTGTGTGCAGCGCTTTACAAAATGAAGTGAGGCATTACAGTTAAAATACAATTCAATACAGGATGAATCAGAGGGCCCTGTTTGTTAAAGCTCAGAATCTACGTTAATATATTTAATTTTTCTATTCTTTGTACTATATTTAAAAAAAATAAAAAATTTCCGAGTATATTTGATTCGTATTACTGCATTGCTGCTTCACATTTCTTCTTTAAATTATTTTCGCTGTGTGCATTTTCTTTCTATAAAAAAATAATAATAATAATGAGGCTAATAAGTGTCTGTTTTTTGGCACCAGAACAGCTGAAGTATAATTTAAAGGATCCTACAAAATGCTCAGGAGCCAATTTAAAGCCCATTGCACCCTTAAAAAAAAAAAAAAAAAACCATAACAAAAAAGAACATAATTTTACTTTCCCTATTGACTCCAAAGCATTTCCTCAAAATAGTGAATTTTTTTGCAAAGTCTTCATATTTATGCTGGAATTTATGGGACATAAAAATCTTCATTTTGCTCATCCCTATACACTGTGCTTTGTCTTTTAATAGCACTGGTTATCAATAAGTGCTTTGTAGCAATGTGTTTGATAGGATTTGGGATGAGAGACAAAAACAAGAAAGTTGATGATATTAACTTGCATATTACCTAGCTAACTTTTGTATAAATCTCAAAGAAAACCACACAAACACACATAAGGGATAATCATATTCCTGTCACCATTATTACGATAAGATACTCCCAATATTGTATTACATCTTTCAAACAAGCTGTATTGATTTTAAATGTTTGTCCACTAAGAACAAATTTTCATCTGTTTTCTATTTTTGTATTAATAAAATAATTCTTCTCAACAATTTGTGTTCCAAATATTTCAGCACCTAAAAAAATCCCTTAAAAAAAAATCATTGTATGTATATTGTATATTCAGGGATGTTGGTGTTTGTTTTGATTTTGTCACATATCTGCATTACCACCCTTTCCATATATATATATATATATAATTCTTATTCTTTTTTATATATTATTGTTACCATATATACTCGAGTATAAGGCCGAGTTTTTCAGCAAATTCTTTTGTGCTGAAATTGCCTCCCTCGGCTTATATTCAAGTCTGTGTCCATCTTCAACTTTGTGCGCCTGATCCTGGCCAGCCGTAGGTCCCCTGGACCCCAAACTTGGCACATATGTAGCCCCACTCTTCCTCTACAAGTGTTAAAAGATTGTTGTCCGGGAGACCTAGGGCCGGGGAGCACCGATTTTTCAAATCCGGGCACCCCTTCCATAGTCTCCAATGTTAAACGGTCATTTTTCAGGTGATTTTGCGAACCCTATACTGGCCAGCCCTAGGACCCCAAACTTAGTACACCTGTAGCCCCACTCCTCCTCTACAAGTGTGCAAAGTTTGTTGTCCAGAGAACCTACAGCCAGGGAGCACCGATTATTCAAACCCGGGCACCCCTTCTATAGACTCCCATGTTAAAAGTCAGTCTAGTCACACAGAGCCGGAGATGAGGTAGGGAGATTGGGCAGAGTGAGGCATGGACACAGTGAGGCATGGGCACAGTGAGGCATGGGCACAGTGAGGCATGGACACAGTGAGGCACAGTGAGGCATGGGCACAGTGATACATGGGCACAGTGAGGCACAGTGAGGCATGGACACAGTGAGGCATGGGCACAGTGAGGCATGGACACAGTGTGGCACAGTGAGGCATGGGCACAGTGAGGCATGGGCACAGTGAGGCACAGTGAGGCATGGACACAGTGAGGCACAGTGAGGCATGGGCACAGTGAGGCATGGACACAGTGAAGCACAGTGAGGCATGCACATGGACACAGTGAGGCAAAGTGAGGCATGCAGATGGAGACCCTAGGCTTATACTCGAGTCAATATGTTTTCCCAGTTTTTTGTGGTAAAATTAGGTGCCTCGGCTAATATTCGGGTCGGCTTATACTCAAGTATATACGGTAAATATTTTTTATATATATATGTGTGTGTTTGTGTTCTGTATGTACTGTACATGTATATATGTATTTTTTGTTTTGTTAAACTAAAAGTGAAATAAATTCTGGTGAATTCCTATTTTATTTGATAAACGCATACCAATTTCATTATTGCCAATAAAATACTTAGGTAAAATTAAAAAAGCTTACCCTAAAGTTTGTTCCCTTTTAAGGGGGCTATTTGCTCCCTATTCACAAAATGTGAGCAAGCATACAAAACATTATCTGATACACTGTAAAGCTGGCTGCCACGTTGTAGGCAATTTTTATTATATGTAGAGTTAAAAGGAGACTTATTTTTTCTCTATAGAAAATGGTAATGATCTTTTAATGCTTGCAAAGAAATTCCAATATATCTAATTAAATACTCATACAAGCTCATTATCACCAGAATGGTAAAACATACTCTTCCCAAATATTGCACATGATACTCTGACCCATCACGGGCTGTGTAATGAGGATCTAACGATCTGCTGGCTGACCTTACACTGATGTGCATACAGACATGTATGGAACAAGGAACTTGTGCGCCTAGGTTCTTAGCGGATGCAAGTGGTTTCAAACATGCATATGGGACAAATAGAGATCTATACTCAGACAAAAAAGTTAACCAAAAAAATACCAAAAAAAAAAAGGCAGACTCGATGGAGACCACTTGGTCTTTTTTCTGGCGTCACTTTTCAATGTTTCTATGGCATGATGGGAAAGAATAAGTCATGGGATAAATAAAGTGGACCCATGCGGTAAAATCATTTGGGAATTCAAAATATAATTTTTGCTGAAAAATAAACTCATAGATAAGACCAGTGACAGAACTAGTACATATATCTGCATTATTAATAGGCCCCATTAGAAGAGTTTGATGTCATGAAAAACAATAAATCATATTAAAGAACTGACTTACAAATGTATTTTCGTATAGGTAAAATATATTTAAGGATTGAGATATACAGTTATATAATAAATAGCAGGTGATATACTAACAGATTGTTATCATCTAAGCATATTGAAACTCTGTTTGCTTTGAATTCCCATTAACCTGCAAGAAAAATTAAAATATTTTCTTGGTTTGCACATGATTGGATAATTGTGATTTATTCAGCAAAAATTTTAACGCAATGTGAAAATGTTTTACTTCTTTGGAAAATGAACCCCCCGTGAATGGATTCATACAAAAGAATATTATGGGAATGCTAAATCACAACAGGATAAGTATGATGAATAAGGGACATTCAAAAAAGGTGTACGTTATTTAATGAGGTCCAGATACACCGTCTTACATGATCGGACCATCAATGGCCTTTTGCTGTTTTTAGCCCAATCAAACAAGGCCTATAATGAGAATGACTTGGACGTTGTTTAAGATATTCTAGCTGTAGAGGGAATAACATTTCAGTTACCAATTTAACCATGCTGGTTCCCTGCGAGAAAACAGGTAATCCCTCTGCGCCAAGAGAGTCCAGCAAAGTAGGTGCTAATATAATGTTAGCATACTCAGAGATTATGGTGCAATTTTTTATGAAAAAATTGAGAATATTTTACTGATTGCAAGAATTGTCATTCTAGAAAGTGCATTTAATTAATAAGGGAAAACTGTGTTCACTACAATCACCCAATCATATGCAGGTGAATATATATATATGTATAGATATAGATATATATATCTATATATATATATAGATATATCTATATATATCTATATCTATATATATATATATATATATATATATATATATAAACAGTATATATATATATATATATAAATATATATATAGAGAGAGAGATATATATAAATATATATAGAGATATACTGTATATATATATAGATATAGATATATCTATATTTATATATCCAGGGCTTTTTTTCAGCGGGAACGCTGGGGAACGCAGTTCCGGCACCTCCTGGACTGACTGTATATAATGTCAAGGGGTGCTGTGGTGTGTTGCAGGGTATTGATGCTCACTGCTGGCGGATCTATTTTTGCAGGGGGGTCAACTGTTGCTGAGGAGGTCTAGTGTTGCTGGTGGGGGACCTATTGTTGCTGGGGGGTCAGTTGTTGCTGAAGGAGATCTACAGTTGGGGGAGGGGTCGATTGTTGATGGCTGCCAGAGAGTCTACTAATGCTGGCTGTGCAAGGATCTGTTGATGCTGCCGGGAGTCTATTGTTGCTGGGGGGGGGGGGATTTTGTTGTGGGTGGTACATTGTTAGGGGGATCTATTGTTGCTGGCTGAAAGGGAAACCAAATTCCATACAAATTACTTAGCACAACAAAATGATACTTGGTTCTGTATTGCCTAAAAGGGGTGGTACTGGGAGGTGGGTAGGGGATGGAACCAAGGAACAGTGCTCGGAGGTGGGTAGGGGGCGGAGAAAACAAGTGACTCGGAAAAGAGGAGTTCCTGCACCTATTGTCTGAGAAAAAAAGCCCTGGATATATCTATATAGATATATATAGAGATATACACAGTATACATATTTATATGGGCTGTGCTAAAAGTAATGCAAAAGTTAGCATTACCTTTTGTTAACCACTTGCCGACCGCCTATCGTACATATACTGCGGCAGGTCGGCTCTATTGCTCAAAATCAAATACCTGTACATCATTTCATGCAATAGCTACTAGGGAGCGTGCGCCCGCTGCTGGAGGTGCGATCGTGTGCTGATTGGACAGAGGGAGAGCCAAGCAGCGGGTCTGGCGGACCCGAAGTCCGCCAGCCACCCATGATCGGCAGAACAGCGGTCTGCCTATGTAAACAAGGCAGATCGCCATTCTGACAGGGGAGAAGATAGAGACCAGGAACATGGAGCTCTGTCTTCCCCCAGTCAGAGCAACACCCACACAGTTAGCAAGCACCCCCTAGGGACACATATAACCCTTTGATCGCCCCTGATGTTAACCCCTTCGCTGCCAGTGTCAGTACAGTACCAGTGCATATTTGTAGCCCTGATCACTGTAATAATATCACTGGTCCCCAAAAAAGTGTCAAGTGTTAGTGTCCGATGTGTCCACTGCAATGTCGAAGTCCTGCTAAAAATCGCAGATCTACATCATTACTAGTAAAAAAATAATTAATTAATTAAAATGCCATAAAACTATGCCATAGTTTGTAGACGTGATAACTTTTGTGCAAACCAATCAATAAACGCTTATTGAGATTTTTTTTTTTACCAAAAATATGTAGCAGAATACGTACTGGCCTAAATTGATGAAGAAATTCGATTTTTTACATTTTTTTATTGGATATGTTTTATAGCAGAAAGTAAAAAATATATATATTTTTTTTCAAAATTTTCACTCTTTTGTTGTTTATAGCACAAAAACTAAAAACTGAAGAGATGATCAAATACCACCAAAACAAAGCTCTGTTTTATACGTTGGCAGAATGGCTCGTGTGGGCAAAGCAAAGTACCTGTACGTTGCTTCGAAAATCCCACCGTGCGGGCCTGCGCGCGCCGTCGGCGGCACGCGCCCGCCTCAAGCTACAAGGCCGTGCCCGCGGGACCCGCGGATTTGATGTCCGCCGGTGTCCCGTGATCGTGACACGGAGAGGCAGAATGGGGAGATGCCTTTGTAAACAAGGCATTTCCTTGTTCTGCCTAGTGACAGGACAGTGATCTACTTCTCCCTGTGATTGGGAGCAGTGATCAGTGTCGTGTCACTCATAGCCCAGCCCCCACACAGTTAGGCCTCATGCCCACGGGCGTTTTTTCAGCCGCGTTTTTGAGCGTTTTTTACAGCTTAAAAACGCCTGTCCATGTTAGTCTATAGCTTCATGCCCACCTAGGCGTTTTTGAGCTGTAAAGAGCATAGGCGTTTGTAAGCTGTAAAAAAAACCCAGGGCCAGTGCGTTCCTCAGCGTCAGAATTTGGCAGGAAAAAACGCGAGCGTCAAAAAACGCGCAAACACGCGCACTAACGCGCACTAACGCGCCCTAACGCGCAAAAAACGCGCACTAACGCGTGGTCGCGTTTTTAGCTCCGACGTTTTTTTTTTTTTTTTTTTTTTTTTTTTCAAAAAAAAAAAAATATATATATATTTACAATAACATGGACAGGCGTTTTTAAGCTGCAAAAAACGCAGCTGTAAAAACGCCAGTGGGCATGAGGCCTTAGAATCACTCCCTTGGACACACTTAACCCCTTCCTGTCCCCCTAGTGGTTAACCCCTTCCCTGCCAGTGTCATTTACACAGTAATCAATGGTCCCAAAATAGCATCAAAAGTGTCCGATGTGTCCCACCATAATGTTGCAGTCACGATAAAAATCGCAGATCGCCGCCATTATTAGCAAAAAAAAAATAATAATAATAAAAATGCCATAAAACGATCCCCTATTTTGTAGACGCTATAACTTTTACGCAAAGCAATCAATATATATGCTTATTGCGTTTTTTTTACCAAAAATATGTAGAAGAATACGTATCAGCCTAAACTGAGGAAAACATTTGTTTTTTTATATATTTTTTGGGGATATTTATTATACCAAAAAGTAAAAAATATTGCATTTTTTTCAAAATTGTCTCTATTTTTGTTTATAGCGCAAAAAATAAAAACCGCAGATGTGATCAAATACCACCAAAAGAAAGCTCTATTTGTGGTGAGGAAAAAAAGGATGTAAATTTTGTTTGAGTACAGCATCGCACAACCACGCAATTGTCAGTTAAACTGATGCAGTTCCGAATCGCAAAAAATGGCCTGGCCATTGGGCAGCCAAATCCTCCGGGGCTGAAGTGGTTAATAAAAATGTTATGCCCATTTTTGTATTACTTTAGTCTATTACTTTAGGTACAGGCATCAAACATATAGATATATATAGATATATATAGATATATCTATATTTATCTATATATATACCGTATATACTCAAGTATAAGCCCAGTTTTTCAGCCCTTTTTTTAGGGCTGAAAGTACACCCCTCGGCTTATACTCGAGTCGCGAAACGCGTAGGCCTCTACTGTCTTCCTTGAATGGGAATTGCACATCCCGATATCTGATTACTTGAACCGTAATGTGATTTTATATCTTTGTAAGATAATACCTTTTATATTGCTGCCACTTGGGCAGGATAATAAAAATTGTCTATTTTTCTATACATTGTGGTATTTCTACGTTTATTTACTCCACTGAGGCACATACAAAGTCCCACCCTGTTCAACTCCCCTTTTTTTGACACATAGTCGCTTATACTCGAGTCAGTACCTGTAAATCTTCTTATACTGCGGCGGGCGTCCATTGTTTAAATATTGCGGCTTTCACCTGGTCCCTTCCATGATAGGCGTTTCCAGCAAATACTGTGTTGAGTGTTCCGCCTGTCACGGAGGTCCTCTCATTCTCCGACTCCGTTTCCCAGCAGGCACTGTGTTCAGTGTTCCGCCTATCATGGACGTTCTCTTGTCCGAGGATGAAAAGACGTACATGATTGGCGGAACATTGAACACAGTGCCTGCTGGGAAACGGAGTCTGAGAATGAGAGGACCTCCGTGATAGGCAGAACACTCAACAAAGTGTTTGCTGGAAACAGGTATCACGGAAGGGACCAGGAGAAAGGCGCGATATTTAAACAATGGACGCCGGCCGCAGTATAAGAAGATTTTCAGGTACACTCGGGCACAGGGAGGCTGTAATGGACACAGTGAGGTTGGGCACAGTAAGCTGGCAATGGGCACAGTAAGGGGGCACAGTGAGGTGGCAATGGGCACAGTGAGGTGGCAATGGGCACAGTAAGGTTGGGCAATTGGCACAGTGAGGTGGCAATGGGCACATTTCCCCCCCTAGGCTTATACTCGAGTCAATACGTTTTCCCAGTTTATTGGGGTAATATTAGGTACCTCAGCTTATATTCGGGCCGGCTTATACTCGAGTATATACGGTATATATATTTATTTATATATACACATATTTTATTTATTTTATTTTATTTATTACAGATTATATATCGCCGTCAATTTACACAGCGCTTCACCTTACACATGCCCATCAGCCCCTGTCCTCAAGGAGCTTACAATCTAAGGTCCCTAAATCACATTCATACACATACTAGGGCCAATTTAGACCTGACCTAACTAACCTACCAACATGTCTTTGGAGTGTGGGAGGAAATTATATTTATATATATATATATATATATATATATATATATATATATATATATATATAGTATATATATGCACACACTATATATATATATATATATATATATAAATACATATATATACATATATATATATATATATATATATATATATATATAGTGTAGATATAGATATATATATATATAAATTATTATTTTTATTTTTTACCCTGCATGCAATTGGGAATTCAGAGTGAACACAGTCCCACTTCATTCACTAAGCTGAGTGAGCATTTTTCACTGCCGTAGTAAATCAGCCCCATTATGTAGTTTTACTCACCCGAGCCCTATACTGAGGCTACAAGAAAAATATGTACACGTAACGCGATAGAGTTTCAGCAATACAGAACCCCAGATTAATGATGTTTTTCCCAGATGTTTCCAATGTCAAAATATTTGCACAACTTCCCCAAACAGAAATATCCGGAAGCAACTCTCAGCTAATAAAAAGACAATTCAATGACAATTACAAGCGTTATTGCTTGCTGGGTTTAAAATGCAAAGCACAAGTTACTATTATCAATATTTTTATTGGTTTTGTGGATCTCAATATTCAATATTCTTATTGTTTTTTTTCCTACGTAAAATCCAGTATCTGCTCAAATGTAGGTGGAAGATGGTGATGTGACTGTTTCCTGATTCATTTGAAACACCTGTATAAGAAATTAGGATGTGTCTGTAAATGATAAAGATAGCTGAAGCTTCCCTAAAATATGTTAATCCCCGTATAAGGGCTCGTGTAAATGGAGGTCCTTATCAAAATCAGCCTTTTCCATTCGAACAAAGTGCTACTCAAAAGCATTGATGTGAATGCAAATGCCGAGTTCGAGAAAATGAAAAGGTTGTTTTTGACTTACTTTTTTTTTTTCTTATTTTCTAAAATGCATTTTTTATTGCTTTTCAATTTCAATACAATTATAGTCATCTAACAGTAGACAACACTAAACAGTAAAACACAAAACCAAGATAGCGCAGCACCGATGGCTAATATAGCAATTCCAGTAATCGGCCATACACAAGTTGAAAAACAGAACCATACAGTGAATATGAGGTACTTATTGAAGGGTCACACAACACACAATGAAGGGCAATCCAGATACATAATCAAAAAATCGAATGTGTCCCCGGTACATTCAAAGAACAAAGGAGGCCATCACAAACCAACTAATTATGGAGATTTAAGAAGGCATCATAAGAGAAACCTGAAGAAGATAATCTATGCAGTATAGTTAACCAACCATTCAATTTAAATGATAGTAGATGTTTGAATTAACCTAGCCACCCCAAACCCTATTAAATTTAGTAGGTACTCTATTTGCGTAGGTAGCTTTATAAAATGGCAAAGCCTTATTTACTAAGGCCTACCAGGCCGGTAAAGTTGGTGCAGCAGCTTTTCTCCAGAAAAAGATAATAAGGTGTTTGACTTACTTGGACCGCAATTTAATCTCACCTCAATGGGACCTTCTGCATCAGAAGAATCCCAATGCGAAGTAGATCAAACACATCCTCTGAACTGTCACCTACACCGCTCCATTGATGTCAACGGGCATATACTGACCTGTGTTTAATCGGAATTTCAAACACACATCATCTTTATGAGCCCAGTAATAATTAATCTGCAAGTTGGCCAGAAAAGGAAGTCAACTCTATGGCTATGAGCTTCTTAAGGCCGGGTTTCCCCCGCATCCAATTAGAATTACAGGAGAGTGTGACCGGCTCTCAATGGAGTCGATTCACACAGCTCCGGGGCGGCCGCGGCCCGCATTTAAAAAAGGGTCCTGTGCGTCTTTGGTTCCTATTCAGATGCAAATTCAGGCAAAAATTTGGACCTGATTCCCACCTGAATCAGTGAACAGGGACGCTTCGGACCCTATGCTGTAAACCACGGCCGCAGCATATGTGAACCCAGCCTTAGATAAGAGTAGATGTTTCTAACAAATTGATCTGAGATGGCTATGGCCACTTCATTTATGGCCAATTACCATTGTTCTTATGGCCAATTGCCACTTATGGCCAATCACCATCGTTCCCCTAAGGTAAGGCAGAATTGTTTGCCTTGCGCATAAACAGACAGGCTTCAGCAATATAAGCATGAATGTGTATAGGCATGTCTGCCCCATAAAAAAAACATTTTAAGCAATCTATTTGTGCCTGAAATAGATAGAAGATAGATAGATAGATAGATAGATAGATAGATAGATAGATAGATAGATATTATTACATTATTACATTCCATAACTGAAATGGCAGCCAATACCAAAGCAATCCAATATTCTGCCATAGTATTTTACAGATTATGGAAGAAATGGCATGGAGACAAAATAGAAATATGTAATGAAGAATGAAGTGTCCAAGAAGAGATAATATGTATTGATAGATATGAAATTAAAAAGAGATAGATAGATACTTACATACATACTGTACATACTGTAGGTATACAGTACATAGACATATATTTTTCTAGCAGAAATATTTTTCTCACTGTCTCCATGCCATTTTCTTCCATAATCTGTAAAATAATATGGCAGAATATTGGATTGCTTTGGCATCGGCTGCCATTTCAGTTATGGAATGTAATAATGTTGCTGATTTCCTAATGGAGTCAAATCTGTTCACTGTGGGAAAATGAATTTTCACTTTGCAAAAGTAAATGAGATGAAACTGTGTTTTTTTTTTGTTTTTTGTTTTTACTTCAATCATCCAATCATGTTTCAGCAAAAATTCTATGGTTTTTTTTTCCCTTGCACATGATTGGGTATTTTTTGCAAAGTGAATTTTCACCACATTCACTTTGCAAAAGTGCAGTTTCACTTGAAAAGTAAAAAGTGATCGGGCTGCAGTCCTTTAGCCACAATAGGGTTGGTTTACTAAAGGAGAAGACCACATACACTTTGCACAGTCATATTTTGCATGGGAATTTTTCTGCTTTATGAATTTTCTCACAATTTAGTGAACATGGTGGAAAAACATTTTGTAAAGAAAACCCAATCAAGTGCAAGGAAAATATAAAAAAACTGGATTTTTTTCTTGCACATGATTGGGTGAAAATTCACTTTGCTAAATGAACAGCCCATAGGTGTGCGCACAGGGTGTGTCTGGTGTGCCTGGGCATGCCCTAATCACCCTGTGTGGTGCAGATTACCCTGTTTAGACCCCTGATATTTCACCAAAGCCCCCTAACATCCACTGCCCTACTGACACCAATCTCTGCCTTAATGACACCATCCACTGCTCTACTGACACCATCAGTATATATACACATGCACACACATAAATGTGTTTGAGCTTTGGGATGCACAATTATGGAACAGCCTATTTGTGTTTAATAAAATACCCCCGATGTGTCTGGGTAGTTGTTCCTGTAAGTGAGACTATGGTCACTGCCAGTGTTATATGAAAGAAAGAGAAAGAAAGAAAGAAAGAAAGAAAGAAAGAAAGAAAGAAAGAAAGAAAGAAAGAAAGAAAGAAAGAAAGAAAGAAAGAAAGAAAGAAAGAAAAAAGAAAAACAAAGAAAGAAAAAAGAAAGAGAGAGAGTTGTTTCTGTAAGTGAAATGATTACAGTATGATCACTGCCAGTGTTATATCATAACCAAGAAGAAAGAAAGAGAGAAAGAAAGAAAGAAAGAAAGAAAGAAAGAAAGAAAGAAAGAAAGAAAGAAAGAAAGAAAGAGAGAAAGAAAGAGAGAAAGAAAGAAAGAAAGGAAAGAGAGAAAGAAGAAAGAAAGAAAGAAAGAGAGAGAGAGAAAGAAAGAGAGAAATAAAATAATGAAGACTGTTGAAGATTATTCAGACATGCATGTACAACCTGACATTTCCTTATGCCTTTTGGTCCAACTTCTTCCCTAAACACAAACACATTTGTATCGTATTTTATGTCGCCAAAGGAAGGAAAAAAGAAAGAGAGAGAGACAGAAAGAGAGAGAGGAGAGAGAGCGAGAGGGAGAGCGAAAAGGAAAGAAAGAAAGAAAAAGAAAGAATATTGAAGATTATTCAGACGTACATGTACAACCTGACATCCTTTTGGCCCAACTTCTGCCCTAAACACAAACTCTTTTGTATCGTATTTTATGTTGCCAAAGGAAAGAAAGAAAGAAAGAAAGAAAAAAAAATACAGAGAAAGGGAGAGAAAGACAGAAAGAAAGAAAGAGAAAGAAAGAAAGAAAGAGAGAGAGAAAGAGAGAAAGAGAAAGAAAAAGAAAGAGAGAGAGAGAGGAAAGAAAGAAAGAAAGAATAGTCTGAGATATTGAAGATGGTTGAAGATTATTCAGACATGCATGTACAACCTAACATCTCCTTATGCCTTTTGGCCCAACTACACAAACACTTTTGTATTGTATTTTATGTTGCCACAAGGAAAGAAAGAAAGAGAGAGAGAAAGAAGAAGAAAGAAAGAAAGAAAGAAAGAAAGAAAGAAAGAAAGAAGAAAGAAAGAAAGAAAGAAGAAAGAAAGAAAGAAAAAAGGAAAGAAAAAAAGAAAGAGAGAGAAAGTTGTTTCTGTAAGTGAGATGATTACACTATGATCACTGCCAGTGTTATATCATAACCAAGAAAAAAGAAAGAGAGAAAGAAAGAAAGAAAGAAAGAAAGAAAGAATAAAAGAAAGAAAGAAAGAGAGAAAGAAAAAAAGAGAGAGAAAGAAAGAGAGAAAAAAAAAGAAAAAAAGAAGGAAAGAAAGAAAGAGTGAATGAAAGAGAGAAAAAAAGAAAATAGGAAAGAAAAAAAGAAAGAGAGAGTGAAAGAAAGAAAGAAAGAAAGAAAGAAAGAAAGAATATTGAAGATTGTTGAAGATTATTCAGACATGCATGTATAACCTGACATCTCCTAATGCCTTTTGGCCCAACTTCTTCCCTAAACACAAACACTTTTGTATCGTATTTTATGTTGCCAAACAGTTTTCCAAACAAGCTGAAGAAACCAATAAAAGACAACACAGTCTCATAAAGTTTAATAGGTAATCACTGTGCTACTATTTACAAAGAACTACTGGAGGTAAAAATAAAAAAATGTGAGTAAGTCTTGCTGCTAAGCACTGGTATGTGTTCCCACACCGAAAAAAACAAACAAAAAAAAGGGTGCAGCGCTATCTTACTACCATTATTGTTAGGTTATTGATTAGTAAGGTAGCGCTGTACTTCTTTTGTTTTTTAGTCCTATAAAGTTACCTAGAAACCAAAAAAAAAAAAGGATTAAGTGCCAATAAATTCTCTCTAGCATTGCTGTCTCCAAATCGAGTTTCTTTACAGCAAGGCCTATGTAAAATAACCTTTCCAGAGCTAAACAACAGCAAACACAATGGAAAGCACAAATAAAGATAGAAAATTCGAGAAAAAAAAGGAAAGATATTTCTGCAGAAGACAATGTGTTTTTATCACACATATTTAAAATTTGAAGGTAATGGAAGCATGTGGAAGGATGACCATAGCAATAAGACAAGGAGGATCTGCGTGTTGTTGTTGGGAGCTGCTGGACGTAATGTGACTTTTTTCCTCCTGGCTCAGGCAATGTTGAATGCTGACATACACCACATTGTTAAATGTGTAATCCTATTCCCTATTTTCTGTGGAGGGTAAGGAGGACACCTCAAAAACTATGGAGATTACTCATCAAGTTGAAATATGCGTGAGTGATAACTAGCAACTCTTGTGTGTTTTTGTTTTTCCACTACTATGTTACTATTACTAGATGTTCTGGTAGTGAAATGTTGCCAGTCCTGTGCCATACCTAACTCAATGCTCCAAACAAATTTTTAGGGGTTGTTTAACAGGGTCAAGAACAATGGATACACACCATAAACTCTCCGGGACCAATCAGAATCTCACATCGGCCAACTTTCCGAGACTGGAAAAATCTTGTAATGCCAGAATTTTTAAACAAATGATCTGTGTAGTCCCACATCACTTTTATTATTTAGGTCAGAAAAGAAGAGAGATGACGCTTAGTTACTCATGTGCACTTAAAAACACATTTACAGCCCCAAAGGCATTATAGAGAGAAATACTATGGAGAATTGTTTGAAAAATAAAAACACTTGATTGGTTGCTATGGGCATTATTACAACTTTTCTTTTGAGCTGCTTCCTTAAAATAAATCCTGAAAGATTTGTACATAAGATATAAAAAACTTTTCGGCAAAGAAAAAAGGGATAGTGGGACTCCAGGGAAATAGGACTGCCCTTTGAAAGTCCAATAGCTGGAAGATAGACAATTTCTTCTTCACTGATCTGCCTTCAGTAAGTTAAAACTGGTCACCGTGGATTACTAAACTGTGCATGTAATCATTTCTCTTTGTACGGATTTAGTGGAGTATTGAAACGTGTTAGCCATTGATTAATGCTGAAAGTTTGGAGTTTAAGTGATTTTTTTACTTTATTGGCTGACTTAAGTTATTAAAGATTCAAGCTTTTGGGATCTCTTAAGCCAGAAGAAGGAATCTATAAGACATCCTGGAGGCTTGAGTCTTTAAAAAGTTAAGTTAGGCAATAAAGGGGATCATTTAAACTCCTAACTTACTGGTTTATTGAACATTCCAGTGTGTGTGTTAAATAATTCTGCAAAGTCATCAGATAATCCTGACTCTACTAGGCTCCTGACTCCATTAAGCTCACCTCCTTCCCTAGTTAACTCACCACCCGTCCCCGCTTAACTCACCATTTATCTATATTTAACTCACCATCCTTTCCTGTTTAGCTCACCATGCATTTCCATTTAACCCACCGTCCTACCTTGTTTAACCCACCAATCGTACATATTTAACTCCTTATCTAATCCCATTCAATTTACCGTCCCACCCCACTTTTTTAAAGTCACCACCCTTGCCCATATAACTCACCATCCTACCTTAACCTACCATGTGTCTCATTTTAATTTACACCCCTTCCCCATTTAACCATCATACTATATTTAACTCACTATACCATCTTTTTCCATTTGACTCACCAGCCTTACCTATTTAACTCACTTCACTGTTTAACCCACCATCCATACACGTTTAACTTATTGTCAGTGCCCATTCAACTCACTATCCTACTAACTCACCGTCTGTCTCCATTTAATTCACGACCCTTCCCCATTTAACTCACCATCCTTCCTTAACTCACCATACATCTCTATTTAATTCACCACTCTTCCTTACTTAACTCACCATCTGTCTTCATTTAATTCACCACCCTTCCCCATTTAACTAACTATCCTACCCTAACTCACCAACTATCTCCATTTAATTCACCACCCTTTCCCATTTAACTCACCATCCTACCTTTACTCACCAACCATCTCCATTTAATTCACCAACCTTCCATATTTAACTCACCATCTTACCCTAACTCACCAACTATCTCCATTTAATTCACCACCATTCCCTATTTAACCTACCATCCATCTCCATTTAATTCACCACCATTCCATATTTAACTCATCATCCATCTCCATTTAATTCACCACCATTCCCTGTTTTACTCACTATCCTACCCTAACTCACCATCCATCTTCATTTAATTCACCCCCCTTCCCCCCAATCTCATCATCCTACCCTAACTCACCCTCCATCTCGATTTAATTCACCATCCTACCCTAACTCACCATCCATCTCTATTCAATTCACCACCATTCCCTATTTAACTCGCCATCCTAACCTAGCTTACTGTCCATCTTAATTCAATGCAAGACCCCATTTAAGTCACCACCATACCCTGTTTAACTCACCATTCTTCCATGTTGGACTCACCATCTTTCCCCATTTACCTCACCATCCGGCCCTATTTGGCTCACCACCCATCCACGTTTAACAATTCTTTTCCATGACCCAAATATCCAACCCTATTCATGTTTAGATTGGCTTTGTCATTTTTTCATCTTCCTTTATATAAACTGCTGCCAACTTCTCATTGCTAAATAATAATCATGACAACAATTATAATAACTGACCTAGTGATGTTTTTCAAGTTAAGGCATTTTACTGGTGACATGAGCAGAAAGGATAAAGATACAATGTCCCTAAAATTTGGAGGATATCTTTAGTATCAAAGTGAGAAGGGTAATACAAACAACACAACAACCAATCTAATTTTCATTTTACAGCTGTGTAGGGCAGTCAGAATATAAATGACTGCTGATTGCCTACTACTGGTTAATGCTCTTTGCTCTTTTAGCTATCCTAACATGCTCTGTAAATCATTATAACTCTGCTAAGTAGCATAATCCTACTATTTCTTTTCACTGAAAAAACATTGAGGAATGCAGAAATATCTTAATATGTGAATGTAAAATATATGTGCATACATTGACAGTGCTATAAGTACCTGTAATAAATAAATAAATATCCACCTGTGCTTATTACCTCTGGCAGCTCAAACCTATTTGCCTATTTTTTCCAACTTCTATCAGTAACCAGACAAAATAGTCACAACTCACCAATAGAAGAGTTATACTTTGTATATCTTTGTATAACTTTGTATAACTGTATAGCTTTTCAATTTAGCCTTTGCTTACAGTAAAAGCTTTGCTTACATGTTTTTTGAATATTTTCATAAACCGCCATCCCTATAAAGCGCAATAGCACCATAAAAATCCCTTCTTCACTTTTCTACAAAAACTGAATGCCTACAAAGCAAAGTTCCCTCTCCAAAAAGAGCATTTGGAGATTCAGCATTTGACAAAATTATAAATTTCCTTTAGGTTGGTTGACGTATGGATTAAAGTCACCTAAAATTCACTTTCAGCACAGCTATGGTAAATAATTGTTGGTGGTGACCATTCTCAAGAGCTTTCGGCTTTTGGTTGATATTTCAAGAAAAGGCTCCCAGCTATTGATTTTTTTCACTGCTGGTGGCTTAACAATGGCAGTAGAAACATAAAAAGTATGAGGGAATTCCCTGTCATCTCAGCCTGCTCTTCAACGCTGTACAATGCCCCTCTGCAATGCTGTACATGCTTTAGAATGATGGTGACCATTCTCAAGAGCTTTCGGCTTTTGGAGGATATGTAAAGAAAAGGTTTCCAGCTATTGATTTACCACTGCAGACTGTTTAGCAATAGCAGTAGAAACGTAAAAAGTATGAGTGAGTTCGCTGTCATCTCAGCCCGCTCTACAATGCTGTACATGCTGTACAATGATGGTGACCATTCTCAAGAGCTTTCGACTTTTGGAGGATATGTGAAGAGAAGGCTTCCAGCTATTGATTTTTCACTGCTGTCTGCTTTGCAATGGCAGTAAAAATGTAAAAAGTATGAGCGAATTCCCTGTCATCTCAACCCACTCCACACTGCTGAGCAATGCCCATATACAGGCATACCCCACTTTTAAGTACACAATTGGGTTAATTTACTAAAGCTGGAAAGTGCAAAATCTGGCTCACTTCTGCATAGAAACCAATAAGTTTACTTTTTTTTTACCAAAGCTTAATTGAACAAGCTGGGGTTAGAAGCTCATTGGTTTCTATGCAGAAGTGAGCCTGATTTTGCACTTTCTAGCTTTAGTAAATAAACCCCATTGTGTACTTAAAATTGGGGTATGCCTGTACAATGCTGTACAATATTGGTGACCGTTCTCGAGATCTTTTGGAGGATATGTCAAGAAAAGGCTCCCAGCTATTGATTTATCACTGCAGACTGTTTAGCAATGGCAGTGGAAACTTAAAAAGTATGAGTGAGTTCCCTGTCATCTCTGCCCGCTCTACACTGCTGTACAATGCCCTACATTTTATAAAAACGTTATTTTGCCTCTATAGTGCTATGACTACACATGACAAAATAGATGCTCTATAAATAAAATGTAAACTGTATCAAAAAAAAAAAAAAAAGAAAAAAAAAAGAATAAGGTACAACTTTCTGATGTGCTCTAGACCTTTTTCGGGCATGGACTCTAAGCTATATGTAGCTCTCCCATTAGCACACAGAGGCCGATTTACTAAAACTGGAGAGTGCAAATCTGCAGCTCTGCAAAGAAACCAATCAACTTCCAGGTTTTATTGTTAAAGCTTAACTGAACAAGCTGAAGTTGGAAGCTGATTGGCTACCATGCACAGCTCCAGTTTTAGTAAATTAACCCGTGTGTGCTAATGGGAAAGGTACATATAGCTTAGAGTTCATGCTCGAAAAAGTTCTGGAGCACATCAGAAAGTTGTACCTTCTTTTTTGTAGTTAACTCTTATGGATCCACTAAGACCATATAGTGTTCTGAGATCGGTTGTTAGATTTCACAATGATGGATAGGAGAAAATTATTCCTGTATGTGCTATGCTGGGCCTTATACTTTTATGGTCAGTCCCGTTGGAAGCTAATTGTATATGTTTATACTTCTTTAATCAAACTTATTAATCAAAAAGAAAAAGTTATTTTGTAACCACTCTCTGTTGTAGCCCTCTACAGGTTAAAGGACATTTTAACAAGATGGTTTCTAGAAATGCTTGGCTTTATAATAAAACGAGGCGGCAACTGCAGTTCTGTAAAATTCATTTCAGTGCGGTTATCGTTAAAATAAGACTATGGAACACACAGTTGGGGAAGGCCCGTTAAGGCTCTGTTTTTACAATGCACGCAAAATATCGGGAGTTTAGAGAGTTTTCTTCATTGAAATCATGTTTTACTACTGTACCAATCCACTTAGAACTTACTCAGTAAAAATATACAAAGGGATGTTTATTTAAGACTCTCTCCTGGGAAACAGTAGCTCAAAGCTATTGAAGTGTTGGTCAATTCAAATAACTCCGATTTTTTTTTTTTTTTGTTACTCAACCCCAGACAGTAATTTTACAACAATTTTTTTTTTCACAGTCAAGACATGTCATAAAAATAATATCGTCTTGTTTTTATATTATGTGCTTATCACATCTTCTCATCTCTCCTTCTATGTTCTCTATGTTTTATTTTTCCTGTCTTTAGCAATGAGGTATGTCAACTATAGAAGTAGAAAATAAGTAAAGATGAATTACACTTATATTTAATCCCTAAATTCACACATGTCCCTAAAATCTGAAGAATACCTTTAGTATCAAAGTAAGAAGGGTAATAAAAACAACACAGACATCAAACAATCTGATTGTCATTTTACACCTGTTCTGGCCAGTCAGAATATAGTAATTAGATATTTTTTTTAGGTAACCCAGACAGTAATTTTAAAACGTTCCAATATATATATATATATATATATATATATATATATATATATATATTTTTTTTTTTTTTACAGTCAAGAAAGAAAAGAATATCTTGTTTTTATATTTTGTGCTTATCACATCTTCTCATCTCTACTTCTTTGTTCTCTATATTTTATTTTTCCTGTCTTTAGCAATGAGGTATGTCAACTATAGAAAATAAAAATAAAGATGAATTGACACATCTATTTAATCCCTAAATCCACACATGTTCCTAAAATCTGAAGAGTACCTTTAGCATCAAAGTGAGAAGGGTAATAAAAACAACACATCAACCAATCTTAGAATATTTATTTTCAGAAGTCTGGTGGCCAGCAAATACTGTGTGTTCATTTTTGTAAAATATATATATAGATATTTACTGAAACATTATTAGATTGTAAAAGCCTTATCTAATGCAATTGATTACTCAAAAAATATTATTTATAATCATGTGACGCTGAGAATCTTTTTAAATTTTGGGGGAGTAATTGAAAGGAGTAAATTACCCGCAAAGTGCATCTTTAGGGCAAGAACTTGCAAGGTGGACATCAAAGCATCCTTCCCCCCGATATATATTTTTTAAACTATATATAGATATATTCTGAATTTTTTAAGCCTTATCTAATATAATTTATGACTCAAAAAAAAAAAAAAGTTTCAACTTAAAAAAAATGAATGATATGCAAGTAGAGACTTCAATAAAAACAAAATGGGTATAAGGTATGCTTATTTAAAGTTACGTGACTCTAAGGGGTTGATTTACAAAAGGCAAATAGGCTGTGCACTCTGCAAGTGCAGTCGCTCCAGAGCTTAGTACATGAGGGGAAGCTTCATTTTGCAAAGAACTGCAACTGCACTTTGCAAAGCGCAAAGCCCTTTTTGCCTTTTGTCTTTTTTTTTTTTTTATATTTGGAAGGTGATTTACAGGAGTAAATTACCTACAACTCGCAAAGTGCATCTTCACGAGAAGAACAGTTCTGCAAGGTGGACACCAAAGCATCCTTTCCTCAATATATTTGGGTATGCTTCTATATCCTATTCCTAGTTATCAAAGCTACAGGACAAGATGGTACCACCGGACAAAGCAATAATTTCTCGCTCAAAGGCAAAAAATTATGGGGGTTGATTTACTAAAACTGGGAGATGCAAAATCTGCTGCAGCTCTGCATAGAAACCAATCAGCTTCCAGGTTTTATTGTCAAAGCTTAATTGAACAAGCTGAAGTTAGAAGCTGATTCGCTACCATGTAGAGCTGCACCAGATATTGCACTTTCCAGTTTTATTATTATTATTATTATTATAATACAGGATTTATATAGCGCCAACAGTTTTAATAGATCAACCCTCATATGTTATCCGTTCGCATTGTTTAGGACCCGATGCCCACTATAGGAAGTTTCTTTATATTTTATTCATTTTATTTATTATAGCTACTTATATAGCACCATCAATTTATGCAGCGCTTTTAGAGATATATTGTACATTATATAAATATAATATTTAAGGTTCAGTTTACCTTTTGACATATTTGGTTTTGCATAGTTGCATTATTTCACCTACAATATATTTTATCATTTTAAATGACTAGTTTTTCCTTTGAAACGCAAAAAAAATTAAAAAAAATAGTGACATTTTTGTGTGATTCAAACTAAACACAACAGAAAAAAAAACAGTGTGTATTGTCGGATATTCAAGTTCCTGCTTCTTTGCCAACAAAGCAATACCCCGAAAATATGTTTTTACATCTTGGTATCGGCTTAAAAAAAAAGGAAATAACTATTTCCCTTATGTACATCTTAAACAGGAAAAAGTACAAAATACAGGATGAATCACACATTATGCACTTATACTGTTTACATTACGGCATACAGTCATTTATTATTTATTATTATTATCATACAGGACTTATATAGCGCCAACAGTTTGCGCAGCGCTTTTGAATGTGAGGTGCTTAGAAAATATTCTTGCGTATCAAATATTTATACGAGTTACATAAAAGGTTTGTGCTGGGATGATTATGCTTTGTTCATTTCAATTATGTTTGGAAAAAATCAATCCATCTTGTATTCTACCTAAAGGGTCACTTCCCCCCCCCCCCCAGATAATTAGATTTGCATTCACCTGCTTAAGCTCCTCGCCTAATTGGTTGCCTGCAGTGAATGCTTAGCAACAAAACTAGTGTTAAAACCTTATAGCCCACAAAAGGGGAGATTTCCAATAAATAAATATATACATATATATATATATATATATATATATATATATACACACACATTTATTTATTGGAATTCTCATATATATATATATATATATATAAATATATATAAAACCAAAAATAATATAAATATATGCATATGCATGTGTATATATATATATATATATATATATATATATATATATATATATATGTAAAACCAAACATATATATATATATATATATATATATATATATATATATATATGTATATATATATATATATATATATATATATATATATATATATATATATGTAAATATTAAAAATAAAGGTAAATAAATAACATAACAATATAATAAAATGAATACATATTTTATAAATGTATATGTTATCATAAAATATATTTCACTAGTTACTTATTCACTTAAAAATATATATTCACTTATAGCCCACTTATTATTTTATATATATATTTCACTTATTTTGTTTAACTATTATGACATGTATTAAAGGTATTATTACATTAAATACATCATTATGTCATTTTTCTTGTTCTGGTACAAATATCTCTTTACTTAAGTGGTTTGGCGCCAAATGTCCCAATCATGCTTGCGTCTTTTGGAAGTGCGGAGGCTGCTTTACTAAAGGTGTTTGTTAAGAATCTTCACTCAATAAATTGAATTTTGATTAGACAATCATGTCAAAAACAAATTCCTGTTTATTTATTTCCTCTGCACATGATTGGGTACTCAAAGAAAAATCAACTAGAATTTTTTTTAGGTCAAAATTCTCAACACCCTTCTCCCGATTATGTCAATATTATCGAAAAAAAAATGTACTCAAATACACAAAAGGGGGTTATTTACTAAAACTGGTGCATACAGAATCTGGTGCAGCTGTGCATAGTAACCAATCAGCTTCCAGGTTTTATTGTCAAAGCTTTGAACAAGCTGAAGTTAGAACCTGATTGGTTACTATGCACAGCTGCACCAGATTCTGAGTGCTCCAGTTTTAGTAAATTTACCCGAAAGTGAACCGCTTAAAAAGTTTTCTTTAACTCTTAATAAAATACTTTTGAAAAAAAGTTTTCTTTAACACTTTGTGAGTGAAGTAATGGAGTGCCTGCTTATAATTTTATCCTCTATAGAAATGTTCATGCCTGCTATAGTGTTGCTATTGTGCTAATTGATGTTTCCAAAATTGCTTCCGGCCTCGAAGTGTTGAAACAGAACAAGTTGCGCTAAAAAAAAAAAATCCTACCGCTTTTAATAAAGTAATAAATAAAATTTGTAAAGTTTGAAATTTAAAAAAAAAAATTACAGAAAACTAGCTGGAAGTATTTTGAAATATTTTTTTATCACTACTAATCATAGAAAGCCCCCCACCGAAAAAAAAAAAAAAAAGGCCATTGCTAGACATTTTACAGACAGTTACAGAATATTAGTGAAGTTAATGACTTCAGTCATTAGTCTAATTCTCGTCAAAATAAAAAAAAAAAAAAATGACCATAATAATGTCCTGCTAATCATCAGATAAATCACAAGCACTCCAGAGTCTACTATAATACTTAATTGAATCAACGCTAAGACACAAAGGAAAACACGTCGCATGCATTATTTAAAAAAATGACCGTGTCACTGGGTATAACTTCCCTGAAAATAAATATGTAATGGCACCTTAATGGCGGTCTACTCCAGCCATAATAGGATAATTAATGCAAAGATTAGGTATGTTTTAAAAAAAGTCCAGGGTCAATAGACTGCTATGGGCTTCGAATGCGTAAATCACTCAGTGGCAGCTAAAATGTAAGTAACTGCAAACAGGATTAGGGTCACATTTATATTGGTTTGCGTTATGAGATGTCAGGTATGAGGCAAAAAAAAAAAAAACAACTTACATTTGTGACTTACTACACAGAATAAAAAAAAGAAAAAAAAAACTTACTACACAGAATAAAAAAAAAAAAAAAAACACTACACAGAATAAAAAAATAAATAAAAACTTACTACACAGAATAAAAAAAAATAAAAAACACTACACAGAATAAAAAAATAAATAAATCTTACTACACAGAATAAAAAAAAAAAACACTACACAGAATATAAATAAATAAATAATTAAACCACACAGAAAAAAAAATGTTTAATGAACAAAAAATAAGAAAAAAAAATCACAATTCCTGAAAAAAAAAAAACGATATGTATGTAACTACATATTAAATAACTGATTCCTGCGGTGATATAAAACAATAGCAATGTGAATTTTTACCAAAATTGAGTTCTGTTGTGTGCTAAACGCTTATCATTTTTTCAATTTTTCCAACGCAGACATAAGTATGCCATTGTGTGTATGAAAATGTAGCGCCCTTTGGGAAAAGATATAAAGCATCAATTTGAATTGCCTTCCTCTGGATCAACTGTGGGTATAGGAATGTATATATTTTTATTTCCTTCTGTTGGTTGTACTAGATTGACTTGTGTCTTTTTTTTTTCAACCATACTAACCATGAAAATATAAAGGCATAAAGTAGAAGTTTTGTTTTTGTTTTTTTCCCAGTGCTAGTTTCATAACTTTCTCTTTTTGGAGAAAAAAATGCGAATGTGAGGTACAGAAAATGTTGTGCCAGCTTTATAGTGTTGAGTAAACAGATGTTTTGCTCATGTGTTATTGATATATATTTTTTTTTTAAATGTCGTTTTTTTTTTTACCAAAAAATATATATATTACCAATATATATATATGTATGTGTATATATATATATATATATATATATATATATATATATATATATATATATTATATGTATATACATATATATATATATATATGTGTGTATATATATATGTATATATATATATATATATATATATATATATATATATATATATGTATATATATATATATATATATATATATATATATATAAAGATGCTGTCACCCTTCTGTGTTATGACTTGACTTGTGTCACCTTGCATCTACCTTTTACCAGGTAGTACCTGGGCAGGTACATTTATTGCGCATGCCGCCCCATCCCCATTGGTTGGGGTATAGGTAGATTGTTAGTCTATTACAATGAAAGTCCTAATTATTGCAATCACAAAGATTTTGCAAATGCTATCCCTGATGCAAAAAGTAATTTTATCTTTCTAAACGTGTTAAAGTCCAACTTTCAAACATACAGAATGTATCCAGCGCTTTCAGCTTGCGTTGCCTATTTTACGTTTGTTCATAAACCTCCGATGCCGGGATATTATGAAGGGCAGAGATCCAATCTCTCATTGCAATAATCTCCACATTTATACCCGCTATTAATGTACATTATCCTATTTCAGGCATGACAAGGTTTTTAAAAATATAGATATTGTGTCTTTTACTATCAGTTTTGGGTACTGGATCAACTATGGGTATAGCATAGCGTATATGGAGGTTTTCGTTTTGTGTTATTTTACTATTGGTTGCGCTAGATGGATTTGTGTCTTTTTTCAACCTCACTATGTAGCTACATCACTTGATTTTATAAGTGGCATTATATGCTAAAATGTTACATTTTATCTAACAGACGGAAGTACCGCTTATCCCATTGAGAAGTATTCCTAAAGGCGCACTTATCACAGGTTACAGAGCTGTTCTAGAATGATATATTTGACATAATCCTTGAAAAATGACTAAACTAATAAATGACTATAAATATGATAATAAAAGACCCATCACATCGTATAGAATCTACCGCTGAAGAATTTTGTGCTGTTAAGCTGTCAGATCAGTGGGGGAGCTCTCTGCCAGTGACAGTGATAGAAATCCCATTGTAGATGCAAAAATAATAATAATCTTCTACAAGTTTGAAAAGTAAAATTTTAACATTTTAGAGCAATAAAATTGTATTTAAATAAAGAGAGAGTTAGATGTAAAGGTTGAAAAGTAAAATTTTAACATTGTAGCTAGATGGAAAGATTTAAAGAAAAAAAAATAGATACATAGATACATTGTAGTTAGATTGATTGATTGGTTGATTGGTTGATTAGTAGATAGATAGGTAGATAGATAGATAATAGAGATCGATAACACATACATTGTAGTTATATTGATTGATCAGTTGATAGATAGATAGATAGATAGATAGATAGATAGATAGATTGATTATTGATAGATTGTAGTTAGACTGATTGATTAATTAGTAGATAGATTGGTAATAGATAGATAGATAGATAGATAGATAGATAGATAGAATAGATATATTATAGATACATTGTAGTTATATTTATGGATTAGTAGATAGAAATATTGATAGATTGTAGTTAGATTGTCTAATCGATTAGTAGACAGACAGATAGATAGATAAATAGATAGATAGATAGATATAGAGAGAGATAGATGGATAGATACATAGATAGATGGATAGATAGATAGATATATAGATAGATAGATAGATAGATAGATAGATAGATAGATAGATAGATAGATAGATAGATAGATAGATAGATAGATAAATAGATGGATAATATAAATATTATAGTTAAATTGATTGATTGATTGATTATAGATAGAAACATAATATATAAATGATAGATAGATAGATAGATAGATAGATAGATAGATAGATAGATAGATAGATTATTAATATATTGTAGTTAGTTTGACTGATTGATTAGTATATAGATAGGTAAATAGATCGATACGACAGATAGATAATAGATACATTGTAGTTAGATTGACTGATCAGTAGGTAGATAGATACTAGATGGATGATAGATTGATTATTGATAGATTGTAGTTAGACTGATTGATTAGTAGATAAATAGATAGAGAGAGAGAATAGATAGATACAGCAAATAGATAATAGAAAAATTGTAGTTAGATTGATTGATTGCTTGATTGATTAGTAGATAGAAGCATAATAGATAAATGACAAATAGATTATTGATAAATTGTAGTTAGTTTGACTGATTGCTTAGGAGATAGGTAGATAGATAGATACAGCAGGTAGATAATAGATACATTGTAGTTAGATTGATTTATTAGTAGATCGATAGATAGATAGATAGATAGATAGATAGAAAGATAGATAGATAGATCTGGCCAGCTATTGCAAAATTTAAATATGTAATGAACCGATGAGCCAAAAAGCATATTACCGGAAAAATATTTTGAAACAAGTATAGTTTGAGTTTTTCTTTTTTTACGCAGAACAATCATTTGGAGAACAAGAATTAAATTTTTAGACCATTAAACTTTCTATCACAGCGCTGCTATTGGTGCTGAAACGAAGGACCTCTGCATGTTTCTACGGATTTAGGATGCCAGTCACGGGACACCCTCCCCCCCAAGTCCATCGTAAGCCCTCTCTTACCTGAGCTGTCACTTTTCCTTTTGGCCGTCCTCTTGTCCATGTCGGAAGGGGAGAGCGTCTGCCTGCCATAGTCCCCGCTTGCGCAAGCCGAACCAGAAGAGCTGTTACTGCCCAAGTTAGAGGCGTTCGAACACAAAATAGAGGGGCTGTTCCCTAGTTCTGGGGGTCCCGAATCCTGCTGGAGGCAGAGGCTATGCCTGGGGGAGGCCAGAGGGGAAGACATCTGAGGAATGTGCCAGTTGGATTGCAAGCTCTGGTGCTGCTGTTGCTGGTGGTGGTGATGGTGGTGGTGGTGGTGGTGGCCTCGGTGGTGCTGGCTACCAAACATGCCCTCCTCGTTGGGGTAGCCGGTGATGATGCAAGATGACGAAGACGTGGAGAGGTCGGGGTAGGACATGTGGTCGGATCTTCCGTGCAGGGCCAGGGACGACTGGGAAAAGGGGTGCAAGCCTTGCGAGGCGGCGTGCGGGCTGCGCAGGCAGCCGAACAACGTGTGTTCCATGGCATGCGAAGTTTCAACGGGAGAGTTAGCGAAAAAAGGATTAAACTCCACACGGCTGTCACTTTTCACTGTAAAATGATATAGGCTTTTTTTTTTTTTTTCCTCTCCCCCCCCTCCAAGTAGTAACGGGAGCACCGATCAGATAATCCAGGTCTTCAGCTCAGTGGTGGCCGCTCTCCTAGGCTTAAACCTTCTACACTGACCCAGATGAGCTGCTCTCTGTGAGCTACTCAGATGTCAAGAGTAGGAGAGGTTAAAGGCAGCAGAAGGTGGTCCCATGAAGCTGCTTTAAGGGGGAAACAGCTTGCAGAGGATATAAATAGTGTGTAATGTGAGCCGGGGGCTGGCTTAGCAACACAGCACTGACCACAAACTCTCTCCAAAACTTTAAGAGGTCTCTGTGTACAATGCTGCAGCATCACCAGCACCGCTCCTCGCTGTTCCTCATAAGACCAAGCTGGAGACACGGCAACACCGAGCTTACCTTTCACCAAGAACCAGGACAAGCCAAAGTCACTGGAGGCACAGAGATCTGCTGACATAGGAACTGACACCGGGGGGCCTGGGCTTCAGGGATCTCTATACTTCATGTGCATTTTGAAACATTGTACCTAAAAAAAGAATAAAAATAGTTTCAGGAATTTATTCATTTTATTTTATTATTTTCTTTTCTTTTTTTCGTTCCTTTCTTTTCTTTTCTTTTCCTTTCCTTTCCTTTCTATTTTCTTTTCCTTTTCCCTTTTCTTTTCATTCCTTTCCTTTCTTTCCTTTTTCCCTTTTCTTTTCTTTTCTCTTTTCTTTTCCCCTTTCTTTTCTTTCCATTCCTTTCCTTTCTTTTCTTTTCCATTTCCCTTTTCTTTTGTAATTTTTTTCCTTTTCCCTTTTCTTTTCCTTTCCTTTCTTTTCTCTTTTTTTTTTTCTTTCCATTTCTTTCTTTTCTTTTCCATTTCCCTTTTCTTTTCTCATTTTTTTTTTCCTTTTCCCTTTTCTTTTCTTTTCCTTTCCTTTCTTTTCTCTTTTTTTTCATTCCATTCCTTTCTTTTCTTCTCCTTTTCCCTTTTCTTTTTTTTCTTTTCATTTCTTTTCTCTTTTTTTTTTCTTTCCATTCCTTTCTTTTCTTCTCCTTTTCCCTATTCTTTTCTCTTTTCTTTTTCTTTTCTTTTCCTTTTTAATTTTCACGCTATGAGAAGTTACCTGTGCATTTCCTGTGTATTTTATGGAGAAAGCCCCCCTGTGCATTTTGAAACACTTCTACTTAAAGCAGAGTTCCACCCAAAAGTGGAAGCTCCATTTATCAACCCCCCTCCTGTGCCAGATTTGGCACCTTTCAGGGGGGAGCGGGTACCTGTTCTGACAGGTACCCAACCCCACTTCTGAGAGATCTTGACACAGCGAGACCACTCAGAAGTTCGGCCCCCCCTCCTCCTTCCCCTGCCGCCGTGCTATTCAAAAAGCACAGTGTGCTTTGCGCAAGCGCAGTAGGGAACCGGCTGTGGAGCCGAAAGGCTTCACTGCTGGGTTCCCTTACTACGAATGGTGGCGGCAGCACCGGAGAGCTGATGGAAACATCGGCTGGGGTGCCGACATTGCTGGATTCCAGGACAGGTAAGTGTCCCAATATTTAAAGTCAGCAGCTACAGTATGTTTTTCGCTGGGGTGGGGGGCGGAACTCTTCTTTGAGGCTCCATTCACACGCTTGTGACTTGTCATGCGACTTACGACATATAAAGACACGTGACAAGTCACAGCCAATGTATTTCAATTGAAGCCATTCAAATCTATGCAGCTTAAAGTCGCAGCGACTTTAACCACTTCAGATCCAGAAGATTTACCCCCCCCTTTATGACCAGGTAATTTTTTTTGATACGGCACTGCTTTACTTTAACTGACAATTGTGCGGTAATGTGGCGCTGTACCAAAATAAGATGTATGTCCTTCTTTTCCCACAAATAGTAAAAGCCTCCCACATAGTACACAAACACAAGTTAGACACACAATTAACCCTTTGATCACCCCTGATGTTAACCCCTTCCCTGCCACTGTCATTAGTGCAGTGACAGTGCATATTTTTAACCAGTGTTTGTGTACTATGTGGGGTGCTTTTACTAAGGGAAGTCATGGATCCTTGTTCCTGCTTTGCAGGAACATAGGATTCATGCCTTCCCTTCTGAAGGAACTGCAATCTGCCTTATTTCCATAGACAGGTCGCCGTTCTGCCTCTGTAATGATCAGCGGTGGTGCATAATCACAGTGGGAGTGAGCCGGCAGCGGCATGCATTTGTGCCCGCTAACCGGAAGTGCGGGATCACTAATATATACGTTATCCTGCGCACAGTGGCCTCCCTGTAGCAGTAAAACTGCTATAGGGCAATCGTGATGTGGTTAAAAAGGTTCCTGCACTACTTTGATGCAACTTTTGTCATCTTAATGTTATCAATGCGATAGTTGTCCAACAGTCAAAGTCACATCCAAGTAGTACCCATCCAAAGTTGCTTCAAAATTGTAAAGTCGCAATGGAAATCGCACAACTTTGGAGTCACATAAGTGTAAATGGAGCTTAAAGTGGTTGTAAACCCACTTTCTAAACAAACACCTACAGGTAAGCCTAGATTAAGGCTTACCTGTAGGTGCATGAAATATCTCCTTAACCTACACGGTTAAGGAGATATTTGCATTTAAATGCGGCGACGGTGACGTCACGCGCATGCGCATGGAGTTAATCCCATTCACAAATTCGGCTAGGTCGCAGTATTCGACGACGTAGCCGAATTCGACGGGTCATGCGCGCATGCGCAGAGTCACGTCTTCGCCGCTCCGGCCAATCACAGCACCCTAACATTCCGGCTATCGCCGCAGTGATGTCTGCAGCTGGACAGAGGGACGCGGACTGCTTCGGGGGCCCCGATCTAAGGTAAGTGGTACATAATGAGCTAATATGCTAGTCATACTAGCTCATTATGCCTTTCTCTTGCAGGTGGGGGGGGGGGGGAAAAATAACGAAAAGTGGGTTTACAACCACTTTAAAGGAGAAGTACAGCCAAAGCTCGTTTGGCTGTACTTCTCCTATGGATCACAGGAGTGCAGTTCAATCCACCCATTTTCAGCTGACAGCGGGTTTCCATCACAGAGTCAGTCCAGGCTCGGGCAAGATCATGACAATGAAGTCGGGATCCACCCACATGCCTGGACCAGCACACGGCTCAGCTCCTCAGTAGGGATGAGCTCGGTGTTCGAGTCGAACATACGTTCGACTCGAACATCGGCTGTTCGATCGTTCGACGAAGATCGAACGATTTGGGCCGTTCGCGCCTAATTCGAGTGACGCGAACGGCCCACAATGCACTACGCCATCGCAGTGTCATCCAGGCGCTGTGATTGGCCAAGCATGCACTGTGACCCCGCATGCTTGGCCAATCACAGCGCCGGCAGCGAGGAGAGCAATGATTGGCCACAGGCAGGATGCCTGTGGCCAATTATTGCTGAGGGTGTTTAGTACACGCCCCACACTATAAAAGGCCGCCAGCACGGCGGCCTAGTGTAGTGTGTTCCGGAGCAGGGAAAGAGAAGCATAGGCAGGGACAGTGACATTTTTTTTTCTTGCTTAACCTGGATTCCTTTAGTTTAGGGAAAGAGAAGGATAGGTAGGGAGAGTGTCAGTGTGTTTTACTGTGCGAATCCTTGTTTCTAGGGACAGGGAAGGACAGTGAGGGAAATTCTCCTTGTGCTATAGTGTGCTAAAGCATTGATCATCAACCATCTTTAAAAAATAATTTTTTCTAGGGACAGAAAACTATAGGTAGGGAGAGTGTCAGTGTGTTTTACTGTGATAATCCTTGTTTCTAGGGACAGGGAAGGACAGTGAGGGAAATTCTCCTTGTGCTATAGTGTGCTAAAGCATTGATCATCAACCATCTTTAAAAAAACATTTTTTCTAGGGACAGAAAACTATAGGTAGGGAGAGTGTCAGTGTGTTTTACTGTGCTAATCCTTGTTTCTAGGGACAGGGAAGGACAGTGAGGAAAATTCTCCTTGTGCTATACTGTGCTAAAGCATTGATCATCAACCATCTTTAAAAAAACATTTTTTCTAGGGACAGAAAACTATAGGTAGGAAGAGTGTTAGTTTCTTTCACTGTGATAATCCTTGTTTCTAGGGACAGGGAAGGACAGTGAGGGAAATTCTCCTTGTGCTATAGTGTGCTAAAGCATTGATCATCAACCATCTTTAAAAAAACATTTTTTCTAGGGACAGAAAACTATAGGTAGGAAGAGTGTCAGTTTCTTTCACTGTAATAATCCTTGTTTCTAGGGACAGGGAAGGACAGTGAGGGAAATTCTCCTTGTGCTATAGTGTGCTAAAGCATTGATCATCAACCATCTTTAAAAAAACATTTTTTCTAGGGACAGAAAACTATAGGTAGGAAGAGTGTCAGTTTCTTTCACTGTGATAATCCTTGTTTCTAGGGACAGGGAAGGACAGTGAGGGAAATTCTCCTTGTGCTATAGTGTGCTAAAGCATTGATCATCAACCGTCTTTAAAAAAACATTTTTTCTAGGGACAGAAAACTATAGGTAGGAAGAGTGTCAGTTTCTTTCACTGTGATAATCCTTGTTTCTAGGGACAGGGAAGGACAGTGAGGGAAATTCTCCTTGTGCTATAGTGTGCTAAAGCATTGATCATCAACCGTCTTTAAAAAATCATTTTTTCTAGGGACAGAAAACTATATGTAGGGAGAGTGTCAGTGTGTTTTACTGTGCGAATCCTTGTTTCTAGGGACAGGGAAGGACAGTGAGGGAAATTCTCCTTGTGCTATAGTGTGCTAAAGCATTGATCATCAACCATCTTTAAAAAATCATTTTTTCTAGGGACAGAAAACTATAGGTAGGGAGAGTGTCAGTGTGTTTTACTGTGATAATCCTTGTTTCTAGGGACAGGGAAGGACAGTGAGGGAAATTCTCCTTGTGCTATAGTGTGCTAAAGCATTGATCATCAACCATCTTTAAAAAAACATTTTTTCTAGGGACAGAAAACTATAGGTAGGAAGAGTGTCAGTTTCTTTCACTGTGATAATCCTTGTTTCTAGGGACAGGGAAGGACAGTGAGGGAAATTCTCCTTGTGCTATAGTGTGCTAAAGCATTGATCATCAACCGTCTTTAAAAAAACATTTTTTCTAGGGACAGAAAACTATAGGTAGGAAGAGTGTTAGTTTCTTTCACTGTGATAATCCTTGTTTCTAGGGACAGGGAAGGACAGTGAGGGAAATTCTCCTTGTGCTATAGTGTGCTAAAGCATTGATCATCAACCATCTTTAAAAAAACATTTTTTCTAGGGACAGAAAACTATAGGTAGGAAGAGTGTTAGTTTCTTTCACTGTGATAATCCTTGTTTCTAGGGACAGGGAAGGACAGTGAGGGAAATTCTCCTTGTGCTATAGCGTGCTAAAGCATTGATCATCAACCATCTTTAAAAAAACATTTTTTCTAGGGACAGAAAACTATAGGTAGGAAGAGTGTCAGTTTCTTTCACTGTGATAATCCTTGTTTCTAGGGACAGGGAAGGACAGTGAGGGAAATTCTCCTTGTGCTATAGTGTGCTAAAGCATTGATCATCAACCGTCTTTAAAAAAAAAAATTTCTAGGGACAGAAAACTATAGGTAGGAAGAGTGTCAGTTTCTTTCACTGTGATAATCCTTGTTTCTAGGGACAGGGAAGGACAGTGAGGGAAATTCTCCTTGTGCTATAGTGTGCTAAAGCATTGATCATCAACCGTCTTTAAAAAAACATTTTTTCTAGGGACAGAAAACTATAGGTAGGAAGAGTGTTAGTTTCTTTCACTGTGATAATCCTTTTTCTAGGGACAGGGAAGGACAGTGAGGGAAATTCTCCTTGTGCTATAGTGTGCCAAAGCATTGATCATCAACCATCTTTAAAAAAACATTTTTTCTAGGGACAGAAAACTATAGGTAGGAAGAGTGTCAGTTTCTTTCACTGTGATAATCCTTGTTTCTAGGGACAGGGAAGGACAGTGAGGGAAATTCTCCTTGTGCTATAGTGTGCTAAAGCATTGATCATCAACCGTCTTTAAAAAAACATTTTTTCTAGGGACAGAAAACTATAGGTAGGAAGAGTGTCAGTTTCTTTCACTGTGATAATCCTTGTTTCTAGGGACTGGGAAGGACAGTGAGGGAAATTCTCCTTGTGCTATAGTGTGCTAAAGCATTGATCATCAACCGTCTTTAAAAAAACATTTTTTCTAGGGACAGAAAACTATAGGTAGGAAGAGTGTCAGTTTCTTTCACTGTGATAATCCTTGTTTCTAGGGACAGGGAAGGACAGTGGGGGAAATTCTCCTTGTGCTATAGTGTGCTAAAGCATTGATCATCAACCATCTTTAAAAAAACATTTTTTCTAGGGACAGAAAACTATAGGTAGGAAGAGTGTCAGTTTCTTTCACTGTGATAATCCTTGTTTCTAGGGACAGGGAAGGACAGTGAGGGAAATTCTCCTTGTGCTATAGTGTGCTAAAGCATTGATCATCAACCATCTTTAAAAAAACATTTTTTCTAGGGACAGAAAACTATAGGTAGGAAGAGTGTCAGTTTCTTTCACTGTGATAATCCTTGTTTCTAGGGACAGGGAAGGACAGTGAGGGAAATTCTCCTTGTGCTATAGTGTGCTAAAGCATTGATCATCAACCGTCTTTAAAAAAACATTTTTTCTAGGGACAGAAAACTATAGGTAGGAAGAGTGTCAGTTTCTTTCACTGTGATAATCCTTGTTTCTAGGGACTGGGAAGGACAGTGAGGGAAATTCTCCTTGTGCTATAGTGTGCTAAAGCATTGATCATCAACCGTCTTTAAAAAAACATTTTTTCTAGGGACAGAAAACTATAGGTAGGAAGAGTGTCAGTTTCTTTCACTGTGATAATCCTTGTTTCTAGGGACAGGGAAGGACAGTGAGGGAAATTCTCCTTGTGCTATAGTGTGCTAAAGCATTGATCATCAACCGTCTTTAAAAAAACATTTTTTCTAGGGACAGAAAACTATAGGTAGGAAGAGTGTCAGTTTCTTTCACTGTGATAATCCTTGTTTCTAGGGACAGGGAAGGACAGTGAGGGAAATTCTCCTTGTACTATAGTGTGCTATAGCATTGATCATCAACCGTCTTTAAAAAAACATTTTTTCTAGGGACAGAAAACTATAGGTAGGAAGAGTGTCAGTTTCTTTCACTGTGATAATCCTTGTTTCTAGGGACAGGGAAGGACAGTGAGGGAAATTCTCCTTGTGCTATAGTGTGCTAAAGCATTGATCATCAACCGTCTTTAAAAAAACATTTTTTATAGGGACAGAAAACTATAGGTAGGAAGAGTGTTAGTTTCTTTCACTGTGATAATCCTTGTTTCTAGGGACAGGGAAGGACAGTGAGGGAAATTCTCCTTGTGCTATAGTGTGCTAAAGCATTGATCATCAACCATCTTTAAAAAAACTTTTTTTCTAGGGACAGAAAACTATAGGTAGGAAGAGTGTCAGTTTCTTTCACTGTGATAATCCTTGTTTCTAGGGACAGGGAAGGACAGTGAGGGAAATTCTCCTTGTGCTATAGTGTGCTAAAGCATTGATCATCAACCATCTTTAAAAAAACATTTTTTCTAGGGACAGAAAACTATAGGTAGGAAGAGTGTCAGTTTCTTTCACTGTGATAATCCTTGTTTCTAGGGACAGGGAAGGACAGTGAGGGAAATTCTCCTTGTGCTATAGTGTGCTAAAGCATTGATCATCAACCGTCTTTAAAAAATCATTTTTTCTAGGGACAGAAAACTATAGTTAGGGAGAGTGTCAGTGTGTTTTACTGTGCGAATCCTTGTTTCTAGGGACAGGGAAGGACAGTGAGGGAAATTCTCCTTGTGCTATAGTGTGCTAAAGCATTGATCATCAACCATCTTTAAAAAATCATTTTTTCTAGGGACAGAAAACTATAGGTAGGGAGAGTGTCAGTGTGTTTTACTGTGATAATCCTTGTTTCTAGGGACAGGGAAGGACAGTGAGGGAAATTCTCCTTGTGCTATAGTGTGCTAAAGCATTGATCATCAACCATCTTTAAAAAAACATTTTTTCTAGGGACAGAAAACTATAGGTAGGAAGAGTGTTAGTTTCTTTCACTGTGATAATCCTTGTTTCTAGGGACAGGGAAGGACAGTGAGGGAAATTCTCCTTGTGCTATAGTGTGCTAAAGCATTGATCATCAACCATCTTTAAAAAAACATTTTTTCTAGGGACAGAAAACTATAGGTAGGAAGAGTGTCAGTTTCTTTCACTGTGATAATCCTTGTTTCTAGGGACAGGGAAGGACAGTGAGGGAAATTCTCCTTGTGCTATAGTGTGCTAAAGCATTGATCATCAACCATCTTTAAAAAAACATTTTTTCTAGGGACAGAAAACTATAGGTAGGAAGAGTGTCAGTTTCTTTCACTGTGATAATCCTTGTTTCTAGGGACAGGGAAGGACAGTGAGGGAAATTCTCCTTGTGCTATAGTGTGCTAAAGCATTGATCATCAACCGTCTTTAAAAAAACATTTTTTCTAGGGACAGAAAACTATAGGTAGGAAGAGTGTCAGTTTCTTTCACTGTGATAATCCTTGTTTCTAGGGACAGGGAAGGACAGTGAGGGAAATTCTCCTTGTGCTATAGTGTGCTAAAGCATTGATCATCAACCGTCTTTAAAAAAACATTTTTTCTAGGGACAGAAAACTATAGGTAGGAAGAGTGTCAGTTTCTTTCACTGTGATAATCCTTGTTTCTAGGGACAGGGAAGGACAGTGAGGGAAATTCTCCTTGTGCTATAGTGTGCTAAAGCATTGATCATCAACCGTCTTTAAAAAAACATTTTTTCTAGGGACAGAAAACTATAGGTAGGAAGAGTGTCAGTTTCTTTCACTGTGATAATCCTTGTTTCTAGGGACAGGGAAGGACAGTGAGGGAAATTCTCCTTGTGCTATAGTGTGCTAAAGCATTGATCATCAACCGTCTTTAAAAAAACATTTTTTCTAGGGACAGAAAACTATAGGTAGGAAGAGTGTTAGTTTCTTTCACTGTGATAATCCTTGTTTCTAGGGACAGGGAAGGACAGTGAGGGAAATTCTCCTTGTGCTATAGTGTGCTAAAGCATTGATCATCAACCGTCTTTAAAAAAACATTTTTTCTAGGGACAGAAAACTATAGGTAGGAAGAGTGTCAGTTTCTTTCACTGTGATAATCCTTGTTTCTAGGGACAGGGAAGGACAGTGAGGGAAATTCTCCTTGTGCTATAGTGTGCTAAAGCATTGATCATCAACCATCTTTAAAAAAACATTTTTTCTAGGGACAGAAAACTATAGGTAGGAAGAGTGTCAGTTTCTTTCACTGTGATAATCCTTGTTTCTAGGGACAGGGAAGGACAGTGAGGGAAATTCTCCTTGTACTATAGTGTGCTAAAGCATTGATCATCAACCATCTTTAAAAAAACATTTTTTCTAGGGACAGAAAACTATAGGTAGGAAGAGTGTCAGTTTCTTTCACTGTGATAATCCTTGTTTCTAGGGACAGGGAAGGACAGTGAGGGAAATTCTCCTTGTGCTATAGTGTGCTAAAGCATTGATCATCAACCGTCTTTAAAAAAACATTTTTTCTAGGGACAGAAAACTATAGGTAGGAAGAGTGTCAGTTTCTTTCACTGTGATAATCCTTGTTTCTAGGGACAGGGAAGGACAGTGAGGGAAATTCTCCTTGTGCTATAGTGTGCTAAAGCATTGATCATCAACCATCTTTAAAAAAACATTTTTTCTAGGGACAGAAAACTATAGGTAGGAAGAGTGTCAGTTTCTTTCACTGTGATAATCCTTGTTTCTAGGGACAGGGAAGGACAGTGAGGGAAATTCTCCTTGTGCTATAGTGTGCTAAAGCATTGATCATCAACCGTCTTTAAAAAATCATTTTTTCTAGGGACAGAAAACTATAGGTAGGGAGAGTGTCAGTGTGTTTTACTGTGCGAATCCTTGTTTCTAGGGACAGGGAAGGACAGTGAGGGAAATTCTCCTTGTGCTATAGTGTGCTAAAGCATTGATCATCAACCATCTTTAAAAAATCATTTTTTCTAGGGACAGAAAACTATAGGTAGGGAGAGTGTCAGTGTGTTTTACTGTGATAATCCTTGTTTCTAGGGACAGGGAAGGACAGTGAGGGAAATTCTCCTTGTGCTATAGTGTGCTAAAGCATTGATCATCAACCATCTTTAAAAAATCATTTTTTCTAGGGACAGAAAACTATAGGTAGGAAGAGTGTCAGTTTCTTTCACTGTGATAATCCTTGTTTCTAGGGACAGGGAAGGACAGTGAGGGAAATTCTCCTTGTGCTATAGTGTGCTAAAGCATTGATCATCAACCGTCTTTAAAAAAACATTTTTTCTAGGGACAGAAAACTATAGGTAGGAAGAGTGTTAGTTTCTTTCACTGTGATAATCCTTGTTTCTAGGGACAGGGAAGGACAGTGAGGGAAATTCTCCTTGTGCTATAGTGTGCTAAAGCATTGATCATCAACCATCTTTAAAAAAACATTTTTTCTAGGGACAGAAAACTATAGGTAGGAAGAGTGTCAGTTTCTTTCACTGTGATAATCCTTGTTTCTAGGGACAGGGAAGGACAGTGAGGGAAATTCTCCTTGTGCTATAGCGTGCTAAAGCATTGATCATCAACCATCTTTAAAAAAACATTTTTTCTAGGGACAGAAAACTATAGGTAGGAAGAGTGTCAGTTTCTTTCACTGTGATAATCCTTGTTTCTAGGGACAGGGAAGGACAGTGAGGGAAATTCTCCTTGTGCTATAGTGTGCTAAAGCATTGATCATCAACCGTCTTTAAAAAAACATTTTTTCTAGGGACAGAAAACTATAGGTAGGAAGAGTGTCAGTTTATTTCACTGTGATAATCCTTGTTTCTAGGGACAGGGAAGGACAGTGAGGGAAATTCTCCTTGTGCTATAGTGTGCTAAAGCATTGATCATCAACCATCTTTAAAAAAACATTTTTTCTAGGGACAGAAAACTATAGGTAGGAAGAGTGTCAGTTTCTTTCACTGTGATAATCCTTGTTTCTAGGGACAGGGAAGGACAGTGAGGGAAATTCTCCTTGTGCTATAGTGTGCTAAAGCATTGATCATCAACCATCTTTAAAAAAACATTTTTTCTAGGGACAGAAAACTATAGGTAGGAAGAGTGTCAGTTTCTTTCACTGTGATAATCCTTGTTTCTAGGGACAGGGAAGGACAGTGAGGGAAATTCTCCTTGTGCTATAGTGTGCTAAAGCATTGATCATCAACCGTCTTTAAAAAAACATTTTTTCTAGGGACAGAAAACTATAGGTAGGAAGAGTGTCAGTTTCTTTCACTGTGATAATCCTTGTTTCTAGGGACTGGGAAGGACAGTGAGGGAAATTCTCCTTGTGCTATAGTGTGCTAAAGCATTGATCATCAACCGTCTTTAAAAAAACATTTTTTCTAGGGACAGAAAACTATAGGTAGGAAGAGTGTCAGTTTCTTTCACTGTGATAATCCTTGTTTCTAGGGACAGGGAAGGACAGTGAGGGAAATTCTCCTTGTGCTATAGTGTGCTAAAGCATTGATCATCAACCGTCTTTAAAAAAACATTTTTTCTAGGGACAGAAAACTATAGGTAGGAAGAGTGTTAGTTTCTTTCACTGTGATAATCCTTGTTTCTAGGGACAGGGAAGGACAGTGAGGGAAATTCTCCTTGTGCTATAGTGTGCTAAAGCATTGATCATCAACCATCTTTAAAAAAAAAATTTTTCTAGAGACAGAAAACTATAGGTAGGAAGAGTGTCAGTTTCTTTCACTGTGATAATCCTTGTTTCTAGGGACAGGGAAGGACAGTGAGGGAAATTCTCCTTGTGCTATAGTGTGCTAAAGCATTGGTCATCAACCATCTTTAAAAAAACATTTTTTCTAGGGACAGAAAACTATAGGTAGGAAGAGTGTCAGTTTCTTTCACTGTGATAATCCTTGTTTCTAGGGACAGGGAAGGACAGTGAGGGAAATTCTCCTTGTGCTATACTGTGCTAAAGCATTCCTCATCAACCATCTTTGAAATCCTTGTTTTTTGGACAGTCAGGGAAATTGTCGTTGTGCTATTCTGTGCGAAAGCAATCATCCTCAACCATATTTAGAAATCCTTAAAAAAGGGACAGAGAAGGACACCTGAAGGTAGCCCTTATTGCTTTTTTCCCATCTCCCTGCAGGCCATCTATTAGAATGTCTGGAAGGCAAACAAGGAGAGGCAGACAGTCAGGAGGCAATAAAAGAGGGCAAGCAGGCTCTGTGTCTGGGGGCAACAGTGCTGGTCGTGGACGCGGTGCATTGTCATCAGCACATGGCCATGGGACACGCTTGTCCTTCTTTTCGGCAGCTGGACATGTTGAGCCACATCATGCCGAAGACTTGGTAGAGTGGATGACCAAGCCCTCCTCCTCCTCCTCATCCTCTCTCACCCAGGCTCAGGGTACTGGCAAAGCAGCTGCCAAAGCGTCCTCTTCCCTGGTATCAATGTCAGACTCATCATCAGTCACTCCTTCCCTAGACCCACCATGTCCTCCTCCTGAGGAGTCCCCCGAACTGTTTGAGCACAGTGTTGGGTACATGCTCCAGGAGGATGCCCAGCGTTTCGAAGGGTCTGATGATGAAACCCAGCTACAGGAAGGCAGTAGCGTGAGAGCAGACAGAGGGGATGCTCAAGAAGGATACCAATCTGGCAGTCATGTTCCAGCAGCTGCAGCATACTGCCAGATTGGCTCCAGTGATGAGGAGGGAGGGGATGATGAAGTCACTGACTCCACGTGGGTGCCTAATAGGAGAGAGGAGGAGGAGGAGGATGAGGAGGAGGCACATCTCCAACGAGGCAGGATGCCCTTTGGTGGCCAGCGTAAGGGCAGTACACCGACGGAATCACACCGCAGAGCTCCGCCTGTGCAGGGCGCTGCCTCTGCCCGTCATTCAAAAAGTTCTTTGGTGTGGGCCTTTTTTGAGGCTAGTGCATCAGATCGCACAGCTGCTGTTTGCAACATATGTCTCAAGCGTATATCGCGTGGCTAAAACATCAGCCGCTTGGGTACCACATGCCTGACCAGACATATGTTGACCTGCCATGCAGCTCGTTGGCAAGCCTACCTCAAAGACCCACACCAAAGAACAAAGCGGACCTCTCCTTGCACCGCATCAGCTGGGATCTCCAACCCCACTATACCTTCACTCCTCTCTGAAACCTGCTCTGAGAGGAATGAAGGTGTAGAATTAGGTGTGTCACAGGCAAGTACTTGCGGGCACTCTGCTAGCAGTACACCGACGTCCGATTCTAGCAGGCAAATTTCCCTGCCCCAGCTGCTGGACCGTCGAAAGAAGTTCACTCCCAGCCATCCACATGCCCAGCGGTTGAATGCTAGCTTGGCTAAATTGCTAGCGCTTCAACTGCTGCCTTTTCAGTTGGTAGACTCGGCCCCCTTCCGTGAGTTTGTGCAATGTGCGGTTCCTCAGTGGCAGGTTCCCAAACGCCACTTTTTCTCACGGAAGGCTATTCCGGCTCTCTACCGGCATGTGGAAGGCAATGTCTTGGCCTCGCTGGACAGGGCGGTCAGCGGTAAGGTGCATATTACCGCTGACTCATGGTCCAGCAGGCATGGACAGGGACGTTACCTTTCTTTCACGGCCCATTGGGTCACTCTTTTGGCAGCTGGGAAGGATGCAGGACAAGGTGCAGTAGTGTTGGAGGTTGTTCCACCGCCACGCCTCCAAAATGCTACTACTGGTTGTGACACACCTCTCTCCTCCACCCCCTCCTCTTCTTCTTCCTCCATGGCCTCTTCCTGTGGTTTGTCCTCTGAACCAGCGGTGCTCCGTAGCCGTTCAAGGGGCTACGCAAGTACGCAGGCAAAAAGATGCCATGCCGTGCTTGCGCTGGTGTGTTTGGGGGACAGAAGCCACACTGGGGCAGAGGTCCTGTCTGCTCTGCAGGGCCAGGCCAAGAGGTGGTTGACGCCACGCCAGCTTAAGCCAGGAATGGTGGTTTGTGACAATGGCACCAACCTCCTCTCCGCCCTCCGACAGGGACAACTGACCTATGTGCCCTGTGTGGCTCACGTCCTTAACCTGGTGGTGCAGCGGTTCTTGGGCAGGTACCCGGGCTTACAGGATGTCCTGAGGCAGGCCAGGAAAGTCTGTGTGCATTTCCGCAGATCTTATAATGCCAGTGCTCGCCTGGCTGAGCTGCAAAAGGAGTTGAACCTGCCTAAGAACCGCCTTATATGTGACATGCCCACCAGGTGGAACTCAACGTTGGCCATGCTGCAGCGGCTGCACACGCAGCAGAGGGCCATCAATGAGTACCTGTGCGACTACGGCACCAGGACAGGGTCAGGGGAGCTTGTTTTTTTTTCTCCACGCCAGTGGGGCATGATCAGGGATGCATGCACTGTCCTGGCACCATTTGAGGAGGCCATGAGGATGGTGAGCAGTGACAGTGCATGCATCAGTGACACTGTACCTCTTGTCCACCTGTTGGAGCACACACTGCGTGGAATAATGGACAGGGCACTTGAGGCAGAACAGAGGCAGGAAGAGGAGGACTTCCTTGCCTCTCAAGGCCCCCTTTACCCAGACAGTGTTCCTTCTGTCCCACCCATCGCACAGGAAGAGGAGGAGGAGGAGGAGGAGGATTGTGTCAGCATGGAGGTGGAGGCTGGCACTCAGCATCATCAGCAGCAGTCTTTTAGGGATGATTTACAGTCCCAAGAAACCAGTGGACTTGTACGTGGCTGGGAGGAGGTGGCTGCGGATCATGTCGTCCTTAGTGACCCAGAGGACTCCGGACCGAATGCCTCAGCAAACCTACGCTGCATGGCCTCCTTGATCCTGCAAAGTCTGCGGAAGGATCCTCGTATTCTTCGGATCAAGGAGAGGGACCATTACTGGCTGGCCACTCTCCTTGATCCACGGTACAAGGGTAAGGTTGCGGACCTTATGTTACCGTCGCAGAGGGAGCAGAGGATGAGACAACTCCGGGAGGCCTTGCAGAAAGGTCTGTGCAACGCGTTCCCAGAGACTGGGAGGTTACAAACTCCTGGTCCTGGACAACGAGTTGCTGAGGCTTCGGCCAGTCAAAGAAGGAGCGGTGGGGAAGGTGGCCGTCTGACCGATGCGTTCAGACAATTCTTTAGTCCGCAGCCCCAAAGTATGATCGGTTCCAGCAACCATCGCCAGCGTCTGATAAACATGGTGCAGGAATATCTAGGGGCAAGGTCAGACTTGGACACCTTCCCCACCGAAAATCCTCTGGCTTACTGGGTCTTGAGGATGGATCACTGGCCAGAGCTTGCACAGTATGCAATTGAGCTACTGGCCTGTCCTGCATCCAGCGTTCTTTCGGAACGCACATTCAGTGCTGCTGGAGGATTTGTCACGGATCACAGGGTGCGCCTGTCCACCGACTCGGTTGATCGACTGACTTTCATCAAGATGAACCAGTCTTGGATCACCACCAGCTACCACACACCTGATGCTGATATAACAGACTAATTGATTTTAACATGTCACATCCCTTCAAGACTGATGCTGATGCTGAGTGCCTGTGCTGTTATGTTGACTGGCTATCCTCCTCCTCCGAGTCCTCAATGATACGATTGATGATGATAGCTTGGAAGATCATTTTTGTTTATGGGTGCCGCCACCAGTGGCTAAGGCCCAATTTTTCAGCCCCTGTTTTACAGGGGCGTGTAATTACAATTTTTTTAGCAATAATTTGCCATAGGGCTCATTGCTGTGCTCCAAGTACAGTATCTGTGAGGGGTTGGAGTGTTGTGCCACCAGTGCCTAAGGCCCAATTTTTCAGCCCCTGTTTAACAGGGGCGTGTCATTACAATTTTTGAAGCAATACTTTGCAACAGGGCTCATTGCTGTGCTCCAAGTACAGTATCTGTGAGGGGTTGTAGTGTTGTGCCACCAGTGCCTAAGGCCCAATTTTTCAGCCCCTGTTCAACAGGGGCATGTAATTACAATTCTTGATCTAATAATTCACAGCAGGGCCCATTGCTGCACCCACCAAGAGTAACTCTGAGGGCTTACAGTGTTGTGGCAACGCCACCACCACCACCACCACGAAAGGCCCAATTTTTCAGCCCCTGTTCAAAAGGGGCATGTAATTACAATTCTTGATCTAATAATTCACAGCAGGGCCCATTCCTGCACCCACCAAGAGTAACTCTGAGGGCTTACAGTGTTGTGGCAACACCACCACCACCACCACCACCACGAAAGGCCCAATTTTTCAGCCCCTGTTCAACAGGGGCATGCAATTACAATTCTTGATCTAATAATTCACAGCAGGGCCCATTGCTGCACCCACCAAGAGTAACTGTCAGGGCTTACAGTGTTGTGGCACCAGCACCACCATCAAAGGCCCAATTTTTACTACCACTGTTCAACAATTATATGTAATTAAAATTCCTGATATAATAGTTGACAGCAGGGCGTTCCAGCACCAACCAAGAGTAACTGTGAGTGCTTACAGTGTTGTGCCAACACCAACAACTAAGGGGCCTATTTCTGCAGAGTATATACGGCAGGTCCCTACTTTCAAACATCCAACTTACAAACGACTCCTACTTGCAAACGCAAGAAGACAACAGGAAGTGAGAGGAAATCTACCCCTTGGAAGGAAAATTCTCTCCTGTAAGAATTAATATGGGAGAAAGGGGTCTCCTCTGTACTGATGCTTTATCAGCAATCCTTGTTTCAAGAAAAACACCACATTTCAAAAACAGTTGTCATTGGGACGCAAAGTGAGGTGAAATGTTCTGAACAGGGGCACAGACAGCAAAACAAATGTTACAGGGGTGATAACCCTTACCTATGTTTTCCAAAAAGTTTAAAAATAGATTTTTGGGCTGGAGCTACACTTAAACAATGTACCTGTTCAAAATTACAAACAGATTCTACATAAGAACAAACCTACAGTCCCTGTCTTGTATGCACCGCCTGTATACGGCTGTTCAGAGTATATAGGGCCTTTTTTATTTTATGTGCGGGGTTCCCCTTAATATCCATACAAGACCCAAAGGGGCTGGTAATGGGCTGGGGTAGGGGGGGGGGGTCATGGGGTAGCTATGCCATTTTTCTTAAAGATTTTCATCCATATTACCGGGACCAGACATTACATTAAAGCCGCAAGCAGTTTTAAATGGCTTTTTTTTCCTTTAGAAGTGTCATTTTGTGCAGGGACAGTTCTAAACACGGGAAACACGTGGCACTTCACAGGCATACTTTAGACACCCCCCAGGTACGATATTTAAAGGAATATTTGACTTTTTTTTTTTCACTTTATGCATCATTAAAATGACTGCTCCCGAAAAACGACCGTTTTTAAAACTTCTTTTTGCATTGATACATGTCCCCTGGTGCAGAACCCGGGTTCCCAAACCCTTTTTAGGACAATAACATGCATAATAGTCGTTATAATTAGCACTTTAGAATTCGAACGTTCGCATCCATTGTATTTAATAGGGTTCTAATGTTCGTACGAACTTTCGGTCCGTTCGCGGGTTCTGGTGCGAACCGAACCCGGGGGTGTTCGGCTCATCACTACTCCTCAGCGAGCCGCTGACACAACGTTAATGCAAGGGAGTGTAAAAGTGCTATCAAAGTCACTTTGATGTCGTTTTAAATTCCAAAAGTCCAAAAGGCGCACTGAAAATCGCACAACTTTGGAGTCAGCTAGTGTGAAAGAAGCCTAAAGTACAATTCCAGGCTAGGGCCCCATTCACATTTTGCAGTTTTAAATCGCAGGCAGAAGGGCCACGATTCTGCTCATGATTTAAAATCATGGCAAAATGCACAACTTATATTTGGGTGTCGATATTCTTGATAGCACCCCACACACGGTGCAACCGTTACAAGGCAGAATCGCATGGCAAACATGGCAAAACACGCTTTTAAAAGCTGCACTAACCTTGTCACCCAAAAAGGAGGCGGGGCTTCCTTTGGGCGTCAAACACACACATGAACGACACGTGAAATCGCATGAAAATTGTGCAACAAAAGGCTTATTCTAGCTACACAATAAGTAAACAGCGCCTAAAGCTAACTAGTTTTAACTCCTTCACGCCTACGAGTAAAACAAATCCTAATGCCTAAGCACAATTTTGCAACTTTGACATGTATTAGTAAAACCGTACATATCATCACAACAACTACTTTGTGCATCCAGGTAAATTATACCGCATTTTTTTCAAGACAAATTGGGCTTTCATTTGGTGCTAAATGGATATCTCCAGATTTTATTTTCATTAATAAAGGAAAACTGGCCCAAAATCTATTTTTTTTTTATAATTTTTACATTTAGCTGTATATTTCTTGCTACTGCCATAACCTACCACCAAAGAACAATCCAAAATAAATTCTCCTGCTTCTGATGATCGCAGAAAAACCACATATGTGTTTGTTAGGTGTTGTTTGTACCCGTAGTACAGCCCAGAAACAATAGTGCACATTTTTTTTTTATCCTACCCAAAACACACCGACACTAATACAAAAATTATTATTATTATTATTACTATTTTTTTTTTACAATCACTTTTTTCTGCAAGGACAGAGAAGGTACAATGTATCGCTCTCCTCCATTCACAGAGAGAGAAAACATGAGAGCGGGCTTCACAGGGACTGATCACTGTGGTAGCCAATCAGAGGCTATCACAGCGATCAGGTGACACGGCAGCGGCGGCCCTAAGCCATGCGTCTAGCCCCTAATATACATGCAGGGCACCGGACGCATGGATTACAATGGGTTATTTTATTTTATTTTTGACGCACGTGATTAGAGCCTGAGGCTCTAATTGGCTTCAAAAAAGTTTGGGCTTGGGGCGCCGAGCACTGCGCCCCGAGCCCACCCAGTTGTGTGACAATAGCAAATAAATATTCGCTATTGTCTTACTGATTCTCCTCCCGGCCAATCAGGAAGTCCTGAGACCCATCACCTGATTGGCCGAGAGAAGAAACGATCCTATTGGACACCTAGGAGGAGGAGGGAGGAGATGCACAGCGGAAGCCGCCATGATGCTGAGGAAGGAGGAGACGCAGGGGAAGCCGCTGCCTGTGTGGGGTAAGTGCAGAGCTGGTGACCAACCGGGGGGTGGCTGTGGGTGCATTGTTGGCCCCTCCCAAAATAAAAAAATATACCACCAGCCACTACTGTGACCTGGAGTTCCAGCTCCCGATCGGGGGCTTTCCGAGAAGCCCTGGCCTCCATGCTGGGAGTGCGCCACACGGGAGATACTCAAATATGTGGCCCCACAAAAAAAAGCCCAGTCCAGTGAGAGGGCCGCATATTTGCGAATGCACAACACTAAGGGGTTTAAGTGCTCTCTCCCTCCTCTTAGGGCTCCATTCACATCTTCTTGTTCCGGGTTTCCGTGCATTCCACGCATTCTGTGAAAAACGTGCTTGTGGTGCCATATTATGTGTGACAAATGCGCCAAAACGTGCGGTTAAAATGTGCAAAAAAAAATAATGCAGCAAAGAGGTACATGAGCTACTTTGCCGCGTTTGTTGCACATTGAAATGAATGAGCTGCCCTATGGGTGTAAAACGTACAAAAACGGAACATGCAAAAACTGGGTGTCACACTTGTGGTGCCATTAATTGTTAAAGGCACCAATGCTGCCCGATGTAATGGAAGTCTATGGCAAAGCACAGATAACCCACACGAAAACCGCAGCTACACTGCACTGCACCCACGCTTTGTGTAAAAGGAGCCTAAGATTTGCTGCTCGGTTATTTGGCTTTTGTCCAAATTGGTGCTACATTGTATGCATGTGAGATAGGGACCTTAGATTGTAAGCTCCTGAGAGCAGGGTCTGATGTGATGTGAATATAAAGTGCTGCATACAGTATATCTACCTATCTATATGTATACCTGCAATAAATAAATAAATACATAAATAAAGATGGATAGATATTATATAGATAGACTGATTATGGATAAAGACGTAACCACTTGCTGACCAGCCGCTGTCAATAATGCGGCAGGTTGGCTCGTTCCTGCGAACCGCCGTCATTGTACGTCGGCTCGGGAACTCTATTTTGTGGGCGCGCGCGCACCCACTGGCCAGCGGGGGGGAGCCAATCAGCAGGTGAGGCAGACTCGATGTCCGCCGACCACCCGCGATCGTTCACCGCAGTGACAGAACGGGGATCTGCCTGTGTAAACAAGGCAAACCTCCGTTCTGACAGGGAAGATCACACAGATCCTGTCTTTCTGCTATGCAGGATAACGGATCTGTGTGTTTCCACAGTCACACCATCCCCCCATACAGTTAGAAAACACTCCCAGGGAACACATTTAACTCCTTGATCGCCCCCTGATGTTAACCCCTTCCTTGCCAGTGCTATTAGTACAGTAAAGCCCTGTACACACGATCGATTTTACCGATGAAAACCGTCCGATGGATTGTTTTCATCAGACAAACCGATCGTGTATGGGACCCATCGGTCTTTTTTCCATCGGTTTTAAAAAATAGAACTTGTTTTAAAATTTTCCGATGGATCAAAAACCGATGGTAAATTCCGATCGTCTATGGGCAAGTCCATCGGTTAAAAAACCCACGCATGCTCAGAATCAAGTCGACGCATGCTCAGAAGCATTGAACTTCATTTTTCTCGGCTCATCGGAGTGTTTTACGTCACCGCGTTTGGAACGGTCGGTTTTTTGACTGATGGTGTGTGGGCAAGACTGATGGAAGTCAGCTTCATCGGTTTTCCGATGGAAAAATCCATCGGTTTAAAAACCATAGGAAATCCGATCGTGTGTACAGGGCTTGACAGTACATATTTTTTAGCACTGATTACTGTAATAATGTCACTGGTTCCCAAAAAAGTGTCAAAAATGTCAGTTAGGTGTCCGATCTGTCTGCCGCAATGTCGCAGTCTCCCTAAAAATCGATGATCGCCGCCATTACTAGTAAAAAAATTATAATAATAATAATAAAAATGGCATAAATCAGTCCCTTATTTTTTAGACGCTATAACTTTTGCGCAAACCAATCAATATACGCTTATTGCATTTTTTTCCCCAAAAATATGTAAAAGAATACATATCGGCCTAAACTGATGAATAATTAAAAAAAAAAATTGGGATGTGTATTATAGCAAAAAGTAAAGAAAAAAATTTTTTTTTCAAAATTGGCGCTCTTTGTTTGTTTATAGCGCAAAAAATAAAAACCGTAGAGGTGATCAAATACCACCAAAAGAAAGCTCTATTTGTGGGAAAAGGATGCAATTTTTTTTTAGGTACAGTGTCGCACGACCGCGCAACTGTCAGTTAAAGCGACGCAGTGCCGTATAGCAAAAAAAGGCCTGGTCATTTACCACTTGCTGCCCGCCGCACGCAGATATACGTCGACAGAATGGCATGGACAGGCAAATGGGCGTATATATATGTCCCCTTTAATTTGCCACCGTGTGATCGCCGATGGCACACTCGCGACCCTTTTGCAAGCTCCGTGACCACGCCCGTGGGACCCGTGGACTCGATTGCCGCCGGTGTCCCGTGATCGGGTCACAAAGCTGAAGAACGGGGAGATGTTAGTGTAAACACAACATCTCCCCGTTCTGCCTAGTGACACTGTCACTGATCGTGTTCCCTGTCATCGGGAACAGCGATCAGTCACGTGTCACGGCAAGCTACGCCCCCTAACAGTAAGAATCACTCCCTAGGTCACACTTAACCCCTACACCGCCACCTAGTGGTTAACCCCTTCACTGCCAGTGTCATTTTTACAGTAATCAGTGCATCAAAATGGTGTCAAAAGTGTCCGATGTGTCAGCTATAATGTCGCACGATAAAAATCGCTGATCGCCCCCATTACTAATAAAAAAAAAATATTAATAAAAATGCCATAAAACTATCCCCTATTTTGTAGACGCTATAACTTTTGCGCAAACCAATCAATAAACACTTATTGCAATTTTTTTTACCAAAAATATGTAGAAGAATACGTATCGGCCTAAACTGAGGGAAAAAACGTTTTTTTATATATTTTTTGGGGATATTTATTATAGCAAAAAGAAAAGAAAATTAAAAAAATTTCAAAATTGTCGCTCTATTTTTGTTTATAGCGCAAAAAATAAAAATCGCAGAGGTGATCAAATACCACCAAAAGAAATCTCTATTAGTGAGAAAAAAAGGATGTCAATTTTGTTTGGGAGCCACGTCGTACGACCGCGCAATTGTCAGTTAAAGCGACGCAGTGCCGAATCGCAAAAAGTGGCCTGCTCTTTGGCCAGCAAAATGGTCCGGGGCTTAAGTGGTTAAGGGGGCAAACCCTTCCAGTACTTAAAGTGGATGTAAAGCCACTCTCATCCTTTCTAAACTACTGCCATAGTGGTTATCTAATATCTATAAGGATATAGATGCCTCCTGCATGTATCCTTACCTGTCAAATGTCTCCCCTCTGTCTGTTATGAGACCTGAAAAACTGCAGATTCTGTGGGTGGGTCTGTTGTCTGGAGCTCGGTGGGTGGAGTCGTGATGTCAGTAGACTCCCCGCCCACCTCTACACTCCCCTTGTCAACATGCATTTTCTCCTGTGTATTTCTTACACTAAATTCTGCTATGATCACTAACATCCAGTCAAAACCCAGAAAAGTAACCACATGACTTCATCATGCCCAATCATGCTGAGGTGTGGAACAGCCAATCCTGGGAGAGCTGGAGAAGAAAGGAGTGGGGGTGGGAATTAAAAATAATGCCTGTTTCAGGCTCGTGTATGAGATATGTAAATCACCTGTCACTCACAGCAGGGGGGAAGAAAATAGACTGGGTTTTCTCAGTTTGTCTGTTTTATCTCACTGAAAAAAGATAAGAGGATTGCTCAGAGCTGGATTAACTCTTTGTGGCAAGACTGGGCACAGATGATCATCCACTATAAGTGGTTAAATAAATAGACAGATGGTAAAGACACACTAAACAATATCCTTATACTCTAAAAAGAACCCGTACACATCTACTGTTTAATGGACCTGTAATCTATTTTTTATGAATGTTTCTTACTGTATTTTTCTTGCCTCCCTGTAAGATCCTCCATGAGCTCCTGAACCCCTCCTTTTCTCCCCTTACTTCTGTTTGTTTGGAACAAGCAGTGTACATACCATAGTCCATGTCCGGAGTGAGCAAGAGAGGGTGGCTACATTCCTACATACAGGGGGACCATGGAGAACAAACGTAGCCACCCTCTAACGGGAGGTCAGATTGTAATGTGAATGGCCAGAGGTAGAAAGAATGAAGTTGAGTTGAGTGTTTTCTACACATTATATTAGACTCCGTCCATTTTATCACAGTTATAAATGCAGGATAAAGCGGTGTAGATCTCACCCGTACGGTTGTTTTCCTTTCATTCGCGTTTCTTTCATAAGCCTCTGATAGATGTACAAATACAAATGTACACTCCTCGGCCACTTTATTAGGTACACCTTGTAGTACCTGGTCGGACCCCCTTTTACCTTCATTCTTAATAGATTCAACAAGGTGTTGGAAACATTCCTCAGAGATTTTGCTCCAGTGACATGATAGCATCACACAGTTGGTGCAGATTTGTCGGCTGCACATCCAGGATGTGAATCTCCCATACCACCACGTCCCAAAGGTGCTCTATTGGATTGAGATCTGGTGACTGTGGAGGCCATTGGAAAACAGTTAACACATTGTCCAGTGGTGAGATGATTGGAGCTTTGTGACATGGGGCATTATCCTGCTGGAAGGAGCCATCAGAAGATGGGTAGACGTTAGTCATAAAGGGATGGACATGGTCAGCAACAATACTCAGGTAGGCTCAGGTAGTCCAGAGTGTCCATTTTTCTCTTCATTCCCAATCTTCCGATTTTGGGGATGAGATATCTTTGTACTTTGATCTCTCAACCGTTTCAACCCAGAGAAACCCTTGAAATAATTGTCAGGAAGCCCTGGTAAGATTTGCCTATCAAGGGTCATTGAGAAAATGCCCCTTACATTGGTGGTGGTAGGAGGGAAGAAAGCCCCACTTACAGGGTGGTGGCCAGAATGATACCTTTGCAGTTATTCTGCTGGTTCTGCCAACTGGCGTTGGACCTGGAACTATGGAGATGGGGGGGGGGGGGGAGTCAGTTAGCCACAGCTCAAGGAATCCCATTCCCTAGCTATCCTTGCAGGAACTCTTGGGTTCCCTGGTTGAGAATTGCTGATGTAGACAATATTCATACCTGGAATTCCTCTTTAATTCTTGTTTCCCCAGATTTCGGTTATCTTCATACAATAGAATGAATACACAGTAATTGAAAGGCAGAAGGATTTTGCCAGGAAAGGCTGTTGTGAATTTTTTCCAAGCATGATACTCAATCTCTGGAGGTGCGACAAACAGTATTAACTGCTGCGTCAGCCTGAGCCGGGTCACCGCGCAGATCGCTGGAAATCAGATGCAGATGTTTGAGGAAAATGATCCCACAGTAAATTAATTCATATGAAAAAAAAAAAATCCTACTGTACTAACAGAGACACATATTTATCACAAAACTAAAACTAAGGCTAAGGTTGGGACTTTAAATAAGGCAATAACTGTATATACCTCCATCCCGAGTGGATTGAAAAGGATAACTAAAGGATGGGACTTTAAATGAAGCATACTGTTAACTTGAAGGAACCAATCAATGTAAACATGGTTTATTGATGCAAAAGGGGTAAACATACACATGTAAAATAGTAACATTTTATAATAGTAGGTCATGGTATAAGGGGTTGGACAGTGCATGGTAATACACAATTGTCTCCACATATACACATAATAGCAGACCTTAGGCATGTAGACCAAAATTGCAGTGGTAACATATACACAAAATAACAGTGTTGGATTGGTTCATTATAGTAATAAAACACAGATGTTGAAATAAAAACTGTGACGTAGCATCATCATATCGAAGCTCTACGTGTTTCGTGGTTTAAACCACTCGTCAGGAGCAGATGCACAGTATGGGGGTTTCTATAATGAGATGGAAATGCAACAATGATAATAGTATAAAAAGATATACCATGACCTACTATTATAAAATTTTACTATTTTACATGTGTATGTTTACCCCTTTTGCATCAATAAACCATGTTTACATTGATTGGTTCCTTCAAGTTAACAGTATGCTTCATTTAAAGTCCCATCCTTTAGTTATCCTTTTCAATCCACATATTTATCACAATCGGAGCTAGGAAAATCAGAGTGAGAATAAGATTGTTACCTAAAATCAATATTTCAGTCTCATTTGAAATGTGTTACCTGTTGATATGGACAACTCCACCTTGGCACCAGTCTTCTTTATTCCAGTGTTTTTTTTTTTAATGAAGCCACTGTCTGCAAATTGAAATAAGGCTTTCAGCACAACCTGGCACAGCCCTCCCTTTATAACCAGCTGGCTGAAAGGTCATTATATATCATTCATATAATTTAAAATATATTATATATACAGTATACTGTGTATGTGTATCTATATATACAGTATATCTATCTATCTATCTATCTATCTATCTATCTATCTATCTATCTATCTATCTATCTATCTATCTATCTATCTATATATATATGTAGCACCCTTTAGTGATAGAAGTGAAAATAGTTTATTTTTTCCTAGTACAGGTACATTTATGCAGGCTTGTGTCATGATCACTTAGTGCCCCTGTTCCTCATTCCAGCACCCGGGTGTTGGCTGTTGCTTTTCCTCCCTGTCTGTGTTCACCCGTTAGGTGATTGATCTGCTCAGTCACCTGATATAAGCAAACCAAACACTCTGTCCCTTGCTTGTGATAGAGACAGACTTACCTGCATTGTCCCAGACCAAGCCTCTTGTTAGTCTTGTTTACTGTTGGATTCCCTGTGTATGACCCAGATTGGACTAGATTATCCCCTAAACTCAGCCTGCCTTTACCTGAACTGTCTTTGGACCACGCTATCTGTTAAACTGCAAGTACCTGTTTTCTTTGTTCAGTTCGCATCTGCCCTGGCGTGGTGGCCAGACTCTATAGCATTGTGTATAAAGTCCTGGGGACAACCAAGTACCGGTAGGCGTGCTTGCCTTAAGGGAAAGGGGGCTGCTAGAGGTGAAGCGCACAGTAGCCTGCTACAGTGTCTGACCACCTGCGTTGGGGTAGACGTGACATTCGTGACAGCTTGGCTGGCAGCCAAGCCTGCCTGTGTTTTTGTTCTAGTTTGGGCAGAAATCCAGGGAGAGCTGGGTGACTCATAGATGGCATCACTGAGCATAGTTGCCAACATGATCAAAAAATGTATAGGAACACTTTTTTGTCTGTAGTCGGGGGTCTTATTTTAATTACGGGGTGGGGCATTCATTGTAGGCATGGTGTCGTGGGTGGGTGGGTGTGGTTTAAACTAAATAATGGGTGTGGCTTAAAGGGGGTGTGGTTAGAGTCTGAGATGAACAAGGGATGGAGGGACAAAGAGAGAGAGGGAGAGAGAAAGAGATAGGGAGGGAAGGAGAGAGAAGGAAGGAAAGAAAGGGGGATGGAGGGACAATATGTGTTTTCCAGAAAATTTAACGATTAGCAGATAAAGATACTCCAAACACCTGGTGTTGGCACTTCAATCATTATGGCACCATGGTTGATATGGTGTCAGGATGATTGAAGCGCATTATTTCTATTATTACATTGTAATATAAAATTAAATAGTTCAACTCACCATAATGCAGAATCAGTAGGAGCCCTGAGCGTGTCACTTGCCACGTCGCCTGCCACCAGATGCAGCTTGTCACTTGCCACATCCCCTGCCATCAGATGCGGATTGTCACTTGCCATGTTGCCTGCCACCAGATATAACTTGTCACCTGCCACGTTACTTGCCACCAAATGCAGTATGTAGCTTGTCACCAGATTAGCATGTCACCAGATGCAGCTTGTCACCAGATTAGCTTGTCACCAGATGCAGCTTGTCACCAGATCAGCATGTCACCAGATGCAGCTTGTCACCAGGTCAGCATGTCACCAGATGCAGCTTGTCACCAGATCAGCATGTCACCAGATCAGCATGTCACCAGATGCAGCTTGTCACCAGATCAGCATGTCACCAGATGCAGCTTGTCACCAGATCAGCATGTCACCAGATGCAGCTTGTCACAAGATCAGCATGTCACCAGATGCAGCTTGTCACCAGATCAGCATGTCACCAGATGCAGCTTGTCGCCAGATCAGCATGTCACTAGATGCATGTTATCATCAGATCGGCTTGTCACCAGATCACCTTGTCACCAAATGCAGCTTGTCACCAGATCATCTTGTCACCAGATCAGCATGTCACCAGCTCAGCATGTCAACAGATGCAGCTTGTCACCAGATCGGATTATCACCAGATCAGCATGTCACCAGATCAGCTTGTCACCAGAGCATAGTTGCCAACATGATCAAAAAATGTATAGGAACACTTTTTTGTCTGTAGTCGGGGGTCTTATTTTAATTACGGGGTGGGGCATTCATTGTAGGCATGGTGTCGTGGGTGGGTGGGTGTGGTTTAAACTAAATAATGGGTGTGGCTTAAATGGGGTGTGGTTAGAGTCTGAGATGAACAAGGGATGGAGGGACAAAGAGAGAGAGGGAGAGAGAAAGAGATAGGGAGGGAAGGAGAGAGAAGGAAGGAAAGAAAGGGGGATGGAGGGACAATATGTGTATTCCAGAAAATTTAACGATTAGCAGATAAAGATACTCCAAACACCTGGTGTTGGCACTTCAATCATTATGGCACCATGGTTGATATGGTGTCAGGATGATTGAAGCGCATTATTTCTATTATTACATTGTAATATAAAATTAAATAGTTCAACTCACCATAATGCAGAATCAGTAGGAGCCCTGAGCGTGTCACTTGCCACGTCGCCTGCCACCAGATGCAGCTTGTCACTTGCCACATCCCCTGCCATCAGATGCGGATTGTCACTTGCCATGTTGCCTGCCACCAGATATAACTTGTCACCTGCCACGTTACTTGCCACCAAATGCAGTATGTAGCTTGTCACCAGATTAGCATGTCACCAGATGCAGCTTGTCACCAGATTAGCTTGTCACCAGATGCAGCTTGTCACCAGATCAGCATGTCACCAGATGCAGCTTGTCACCAGGTCAGCATGTCACCAGATGCAGCTTGTCACCAGATCAGCATGTCACCAGATCAGCATGTCACCAGATGCAGCTTGTCACCAGATCAGCATGTCACCAGATGCAGCTTGTCACCAGATCAGCATGTCACCAGATGCAGCTTGTCACAAGATCAGCATGTCACCAGATGCAGCTTGTCACCAGATCAGCATGTCACCAGATGCAGCTTGTCGCCAGATCAGCATGTCACTAGATGCATGTTATCATCAGATCGGCTTGTCACCAGATCACCTTGTCACCAAATGCAGCTTGTCACCAGATCATCTTGTCACCAGATCAGCATGTCACCAGCTCAGCATGTCAACAGATGCAGCTTGTCACCAGATCGGATTATCACCAGATCAGCATGTCACCAGATCAGCTTGTCACCAGATCAGCATGTCACCAGATGCAGCGTGTCACCAGATCAGCATGTCACCAGATGCAGCATGTCACCAGGGGCCGGCACTGGTAATTTGATCTCCGTCGCCATTTTACAGAGAAGACCAGCTCTTGTGAAGGCTGAGGAGAAGAAACAAGAGGTGGAGCCCGGGTGGCAATGAAAGCGGCTGCCAATAGAAATGGAGGTGCCGCCAACCCGCGGCAGCTCCATTTCTATTGGCAGCCACCTGGCTCCGCCTCTTATTTCTTTCCCTCGGCCTCCACGAGAGCTGGTCTTCTGTAAATGGCGGCGGATTAAATTACCTGTGCCAGCCCCGGACCTCTAGCGGCGGCTCTGGTGATACACCGGGAGTCGGGGCAAAGCTAATTTCCCATGATTTTTCCAGGGACACGGTAAGACTGGGACAAGGGTCTAAAGGGTCTAAATACCCCTTAAGACTGGGACAAGGGTCTGAATACCGTAAATGTCCTGGGAAAAACGGTACTGTTGGCATAATAGACGGAGATCTCCCCCACTTCTCGAATGTTTTAGTACAGCCCTCAAATTTTCCACTCACCTACTTGCATTTTGCGAGTGGAAAATAGTTTCCAGCGAGCGTGGGCTGCCTCTGAGCTCGGGGGCGAGCACTGCTGGCAGGCGGGGTTTAATGGGAGCTGTTCTCCCAGCGATCGCTCCCGGGGGAAAGAGAGAGTGGGGAGGAAGAGGCGAGTTGGCTTGATCACAGAGCAGGGATTGCCCGCCTTAACAGCTTACATTTGAATTGCCACCAGCTCGCAGTCACATACAGCCCCGCCTCCTAAACCTGCACCTGTGACAGACAGAACACATCCCAGCATTGGACCGGGGTTCTGTCTGTCACAGGCGCCGGGTCAAGGAGGCGGGGCTGTGTGTGACGGCGAGCGGACGGCGATTCAAATGTAAGCTGTTACGGCAGCAATCCCTGCTCTGTAAAATCCGGCCACCCTCTCTCTTCCTCTGCACAGGTCACGCTGCAATGATGGGCACAGGTGAGGTTGCAATGATGGGCACTGGTCACGCTGAAATTATGGGAACAGGTCACGCTGCAATGATGGGCACAGGTGAGGCTGCATTGATGAGCACTGGTTACACTGCAATGATGGACACAGATTACGCTGAAATGATGGGCAGCAGGTGAGACTGCATTGGTGGGCTCTGGTCACTCTGCATTGATGGGCACTGGTCATGCTGCAATGATGGGCACAGGTGAGGCTGCATTGGTGGTCACTGGTCATGCTGCAATGATGGGCATAGGTCACGCTGCAATGATGGGCACAGGCGAGGCTGCATTGGTGGGCACTGGTCACGCTGCAATGATGGTCACTGGTCATGCTGCATTGATGGGCACATTTGAGGCTGAATTGATGGGCACTAGTCAGTCTGCATTGATGGGCACATATGATGCTGCATTGATGGGCACCGGTGAGGCTGCATTAATGGGCACTGGTCACGCTGCATTGATGGGCACTGGTGAGGCTGCACTGATGGGCACTGATAAAGTTGTTGTTCATATATATTTTTGTAACTTAATTCTGCATAAAACAATTAAGTGTCATTTCATTAGATCATTTATGAGGGCGTGTTTAGGGGAGGAATTAGGGGTGGGCAGGGTAGGGTTTGGGTGGGGCAACTGGTTGCGAGTAACCCTTAACCACTTCAATACCATGCACTTCTACACCTTCCTGCCCAAGCCAATTTTGAGCTTTCAGCGCTGTCGCAATGTGAATGACAATTGCGCGGTCATGCAACACTGTACCCAAACAATTTTTTTATAATTTTGTTCCCACAAATAGAGCTTTCTTTCGGTGGTATTTGATCGCCTCTGCGATTTTTATTTTTTGCACAACAAATAAAAAAGAGCGGAAATTTTGAAAAAAAAAAAAGTTTTTCTTTGTTTCTGTTAATTTTTTGTGTTAATAAGTACCTTTTCTACTTCAATGATGGGCACTGATAAGGCGGCACTAATGGGCACTGATAAGGCGACACTGATGGGCACCGATGAGGTGGCACCAATGAGGTGGCACTGATGAGGTGGTACTGATGGGCACTGATGATGGGCACTGATAGGCGGCACTGATGGGCACTGATATGTGGCACTGGTATGCGGCACTGATGGGCACTCATAGGCGGCACTGATGGGCACTCATAGGCGGCACTGATGGGCACTTATAGACGGCACTGATGGGCACTTATAGGTGGCACTGATAGGTGGCACAGACGGGCACTGATAAGTGGGCACTTATGGGCAGAGATGGGCACGGATGGGCACTGATAGGTGGCACTGATGACACTGGTAGGTGGCACTGATGACACTGGTGGCTGGCATTGCTGGGCATCACATGCCATGATGGTGCCATGATGGTGCCAGTCAGTGCCCATTTGTGGGCACTGATTGGCATATTTTTTGTGTGTATTTGTGCATGTGGATGGCCATGGGGGACTTACCTGGCCATCCACATGCTTGGGGCTTCCCTGGTGGTCCTGGGGGGCTTCCCTGGTGGTCCAGTGTGGGTATCTGAGGGGGGGCTGCGCTGATAAACAATCAGCACGAACCCCCCCTGTCAGGAGAGCCGCCGATCGGCTCTCCTCTACTCGCGTCTGTCAGACGCGAGTGAGGAAGAGCCGATCAACGGCTCTTCCTGTTTACATCGTGATCAGCTGTGATTGGACACGGATGATCACGTGGTAAAAAGCCTCCACCGGAGGCTCTTTACCGAGATCAGTGTAGCGGTGGGTCAGACTGACACACCGCTCCACCGACCGCCGCGATGCGCGCCCCCCCGGGCGTGCGGCGGCTGTTATCCCGCAGGACGTCATATGACGTACAGTGTGGATAACTGAACCACTTCCCGGACGTCAATTGCCTATTGACTGGGCGGGAAGTGGTTAAGGCTTGGCTAGTAGCTCAGTCAGGACTTGAAACTTTGAGCCCTGATGTACAGTATATTGTGGGACAATTTTGTTTTTCCTTTAATAAAGGACTTGTCAAATGTTTGAGTGTCTTTATTTCTAGCTTACATTCTTGTTTATTGTGAATGAGTAGCATACCTCCCAACTTTTTGAGATGGGAACGAGGGACACCTATCAGCAAAAGTATGTAGGCATAGGACACACCCCTGCCACACCCCCTTAAAGGAGAATTATACAAAAAAAAAATTAGTTTAACCCACAACAATTTACAGCAATTTACAAATTGGATGAAAGGTTTAGCACTGGGAAACACTTTTTGAAAGATTAATAGTCCATTTTTTTATACAACTATATGGATCAGACCAAAATGAGGTGGAAAGAAGGACTTTGTTCCAAATCATGGACAGTCCCTCGAAATCAGGGACAGTTAGCAGCTATGGAGTAGGGATGCTATGTACCCCTTACTTATTCACAAGAGGAAAGGAGGCAGTATCTGGGGGCTCCATATTGGTAACGGGGGCTTCTAGGTTCTGACTCCTGCAGACCCCCTACAATCACCGGAACAGCGTCACACAACCGCACAATAGTCAGTTAAAGCAACGCAGTGCCGGATCGCAAAAAATGGCCTGCTCATTATTCAGGAAAATCTTCCGGTCTTTAAGTGGTTAATGAATTTTAATGCAAAAAAAAACCCATTGATAATCCAATTTGTGGTAAAATATAAAAGATGAAGTTGCGGCGAGTGCTAGAATTATTGCTCTCACTCTAATGTTTGCAGTGATACCTCACATGTGTGCTGCAAACACTGTTTACATATGCATGCGCAACTTACGTGTTCACTTCTGATCGCGAGCACGTAGTGATGGGGGGGCTTTAAAAAATTTTAGAATTTTTTTATCACTTTTATTCCTATTACAAGGAATGTATACATTCCTTGTAATATAAATAAGGGATGACAGGGTTCTAGAAGATCTCAAATATCTCCTCTACCTTTGAAAGCAAAAGATCAAAAAAAAAAAGTAAACTTTTGCTTAAAAAAATAAATTGGTTACTTCCGCCCTAGACCGGAAGTGACGTCATGACGTCACTCCAGTCCTCCTAGATCAGAGAGGTGATCAGCAGGGCTGGACTGGGACAAAAATTTGGCCCTGGACTTCATCCACTTTAATTCAATTAAATGCTGCCCCCCACCCCCCCCCCCCCCCCAAAAAAATCACACCCACCAAAAGGCCCCTACATCCATTATTGTATATCATGAGGGGGTGAGCGAGAGGGGAATGAGAGAGAGAGAGAGGGAGGGTTGAGGGAAAGGGGTGAGAGGGGGTGGGTGAGAGAGGGGGGTGAGTGTAAGAGAGAGGGAGTGAGTGTAGGACCCCTTTCACACTGAGGCATTTTTCAGGCGCTTTTGGGCTAAAAATAGCGCCTGTAAAGCGCCTGAAAAACGCCTCCGCTGTAGTCCCAGTGTGAAAGCCCTCCAAGCAGCATCTTTGGGGCGATGGAGGAGTGGTGTACACACAGCTCCTGCCCATTGAAATGAATGGCCACCGCTGCTGAAGCGCCTGCAAAGCACTTCGGCAGCAGTACTACACGGGCGCATTTAACCTTTAATTTGGCTGCTAGCCAGGGTTAAAAGTACCTGCTAGAAGCCGAATAGCGCAGCTAAAACGACAGTAAAGTGCTGCTAAAACTAGCAGCGTTTTACCGTCAATGCCTGCCCCAGTGTGAAAGCAGCCTAAGAGTCAGGGAGTCAATGAGACAGAGGAAAGGGCAGAGAGACAGAGGGGGGAGATGAGAGACAGAGGGGGGAGCTGAGAGACAGAGGGGCGAGCTGAGAGATAGAGGAGGAGAGCTGAGAGATAGAGGGGGAGCTGAGAGATAGAGGAGGAGAGCTGAGAGACAGATGAGGGGGCTGAGAGACAGAGGAGGGGGCTGAGGGACAGAGGAGGGGTCTGAGAGACAGAGGGGGAGCTGAGAGACAGAGGGGGAGCTGAGAGACAGAGGGGGAAGCTGAGAGACAGAGGGGGAAGCTGAGAGACAGCGGGGGGAGCTGAGAGACAGAGGGGAAAGCTGAGAGACAGAGGGGGAAGCTGAGAGACAGAGGGGGAAGCTAAGAGACAATGGGAGGGAGCTGAGAGACAGAGGGGGAGCTGAGAGACAGAGGGGAGCTGAGAGACAGAGGAGGAAGCTGAGAGACAGAGGGGGGAGCTAAGAGACAATGGGAGGGAGCTGAGAGACAGAGGGGGAGCTGAGAGACAGATGGGGGTCTGAGAGACAGAGGGGGGCTGAGAGATAGGGGGCTGAGAGACAGGGGGAGCTGAAAGACAGAAGGAGGGAGCTGAGAGACAGAGCGGGGAGCTGAGAGACAGAGGGGGGAGCTGAGAGACAGAGGGGGCTGAGAGACAGAGGGGGATCTGAGAGATAGAGGGGAGCTGAGAGACAGAGGAGGGGCTAAAAGAGGGGGGACTGAGAGACACAGGAACTGAGAGACAGAGGGGGGTCTGAGAGACAGAGGGGAGTCTAAGAGACAGGGGGGTTTGAAAGACAGAGGGGGGAGCTGAGAGACAGAGGAAGAGCTGAGAGACAGAGGGGGGCTGAGAGACAGGGGGAGCTGAGAGACAGAGGGGGCTGAGAGACAGAGGGGAGAGCAGAGAGACAGAGGAGGAGAGCTGAGAGACAGAGGGGGAGAGCTGAGAGATAGAGGAGGGGGCTGAGAGACAGTGGGGGTCTGAGAGACAGAGGAGGGTCTGAGAGGCAGAAGGGGAGCTGAGAGACAGAGGGGTAGCTGAGAGACAGAGGGGGAGCTGAGAGACAGAGGAGGAGAGCTGAGAGATAGAGGAGGAGAGCTGAGAGACAGAGGAGGGGTCTGAGAGACAGAGGAGGGGTCTGAGAGACAGAAGGGGGGTCTGAGAGACAGAGGAGGGGACTGAGAGACAGAGGGGGTCTGAGAGACAGAGGGGGGGTCTGAGAGACAGAGGAGGGGTCTGAGAGACAGAGGAGGGTCTGAGAGATAGTGGAGGGGCTGAGAGACAGAGGAGGGGGCTGAAAGAGGGGGGACTGAGAGACAGAGGGGGCAGAGAGACAGAGGGGAGGGCTGAGACAGACCACATAGCACTGTCCCTTTCTGCAGTCCCTACTCTGCTCACCTCCCCACTGTCTCAGTGTTCTGGCATGTTTGTGTAGGATGCCAGGTACCTGATGGTCAGCAGCGGCAGCGCCGAGTCTCCCTCTTGATCCAGGGGGTGCTCTCACTGCTCTGCTCCTTACAGCGGCACATGTTCTCTTCCTCTGGGCTCCCAGTCAGCCTGCCCTTTGGCCCAGGCCGCATGGTTCCTGGAGCAGAGAGGAGGTGGAGGAATCGAGGTTCTGGGAGCGACGGAGTGGCCGCGCTCGCTACTGTCCACCTCTTCGGTGGTCAGGGAAGGGGTGGAGCTCTTCTCCCTCCTCGGAATTTTACATCCAACTGCCCTCCTCGCTGGCCACCTTCCCCGAATCCCCGCCGCTGTTTGCTGCCACACTCCCGCTGCCGCCGAACTGCATAAAAAAACGGGCCAAAATTTTTTTTAAAAAATTTTGTTTTTTTTTTTAAAACGGCCCACTGAGCCATCGGCCCACCGGGAAACTCCCGGTAGTCCCTATGGCCAGTCCATCCCTGGTGATCAGAGACGATCTGGTCTCTCGTCGCCTCTATGGCCAGCCGTGTGAACCGTCGGATCATTTCTCAGGTTTGCAGGAAAAAAACGGTAAGCCCAAGAAACACCGTCATGCTTTTTTTCTATTACAAGGGATGTTTACATTCCTTGTAATAGGAATAAAAGTGACACTTTTTTTTTTTTTTAAAGAACAGTGTAAAAAATAAAAATAAAAGGTAAAAAAAATAAGAAAAAAAAATAAACGCGCCCCTTCCCGCCTAGCTCGCATGCAGTAGCAAACGCATACATGAGCAGCGCCCGCATACGGTGTTCAAACCACACATGTGAGGTATCACCGCGATCGTTAGAGCGAGAGCAATAATTCTAGCCCTAGACCTCCTCTGTAACTTAAAACATGCAACCTGTAGAATTTTTTAAACGTCGCCTATGGAGATTTTTAAGAGTAAAAGTTTGTCGCCGTTCCACGAGCGGGCGCAATTTTGAAGCGTGACGTGTTGGGTATCAATTTACTCGGCGTAACATTATCTTTCACAATATAAAAAAAATTGGGCTAACTTTACTGTTGTCTTTATTCCAAAAGTGTATTTTTTCCAAAAAAAGTGCGCTTGTAAGACCGCTGCGCAAATACGGTGTGAGAGAATGTATTGCAACGACCGCCATTTTATTCTCTAGGGTGTTAAAAATATATATATATGTAATGTTTGGGGGTTCTAAGTAATTTTCTAGCAAAAAAAAAAAATGTTTTTAAATTGTAAACACCAAATCTCCGAAAGAGGCCCGGGACTGAAGTGGTTAAAGAGGTATTAAACCCAGAACCAAAAATTGTATTTATTGCAGCTTACCAATCATTAGATGTGGCAGCTGCATTCGTTTTATTTTTTATACTTTTATACTTCCCCCCCCCCCCCCTCTATTTTCACCTGGTGATCTGGCCAGTAAAACACCTCCTATATTAGAGCGCATCCACTCTGGATGAATGGGCACAGGAAGCACAGCAGACAATAGCCTAGTCAGTCTGTAGGGGGAGGGGAGCATTAGATGGCCTAGCAGATTGAGGTACACTAACAAACTGAAGCCAAATGGCAGCTATAACACAGCAGTTACACGAGCCGTTACAGTGACAATTTTTTTTTCCTTTTGGGATTAAGGTTTTACATAAAAATATATACTTATATTACATATAAAAATTTTATTCTTACTTGAAAAATTTCCTTCCATGTTGTAGTTTCTGCCTGCCTGCTTGGCCACCTCTTTCCATGACTTCCTGGATTCCCAGCATGCATTGCAGCTTTTTATAAAGACTACATATCCCATGGTACCTTGCTGCCGGGAAGCAGTGATTCATGTACTGACTCCGCCTCCGGAAACTCCTCCCCTCAGCTCCTATGTAGATCAGAAGGCGGGCTCTGTGAAATGTGCGACACAGCAGAGCCTACTCACAGGGCATAGTGACTACGGGTCACAGAATTCAAGGAAGCAGTGAGATCTTCACAAAGGAAGTTTACAAACTTCAAGATTATTCAGATTGATAGGAGAAGCTAGAAATCATTGGAATACAATGTGAAAATGAATATAGGATTTTACATTTTGATCTTAGATATTCTTTATATATTGTATTTAAAGCGGTAATAAAACCCCAAACCAAATTGTAATATATTGCATCTTACCAATCAATAGATGTGGCGGCTGCGTTCGTTTTCTTCTCTTAGGCTTTTTCTCCCTCTGGTGATCTGGCAAGTAACACACCTCTTGTATTAGACCCCCCCACACTCACTCTGGATGAAGGAGCACAGGAGGCACAGCAGCATTGTCAGTCTGGGGGAAGGGGAGTGTTAGATGGACTAGCACTGGCAGATTTAGATACAAACAAAGTGTGTATTCAGTTACAGTTTTTTTTTCCTTTTTTTGGGGATAAATCAAATCCGATTATTGTAAGCGTCCCTGCCAGCGTTCAATGGTTTGTCTCTGCCCTGAAACTGCTACATCTGCAGGACAGCTTGTTCTTTTGAAAAACAACAGACTTACTGGCTGGATCAGCAGATGAAAATAAAGGAAAGAAAGCCTAAAAAATTAAAACGAATGCAGCCACCACATCTAATGATTGGTAAGCTGCAATATAATAAATGTTTGCTTTTGGGTTTAATACCGCTTTAAATAAATTCAAAACTCAGACTTGTCTAATTAACTTTATGGCGGAATGTACAATGGAAAAGAGGACATCAGCTACGTTTGGAGGCATTGAACACTGGACCCTAGTATATAGTATAGTGAGAAAAAAAAAATGGAAAAAGAAGAAAAAAAGCACCTGGAATGCATCCAGGAAACGCACCGGAACGCATCAAAAACACGCTAAAAACGCGCACGCAGAAATGCATCCGGAACAGATCTGGAGTGCGTTTTTGTGGTGTGAACCAGCCCACTCTGTTCTATTTACACTTTACCCACTTCAATACCGGGTCCTCCCCCCTTCCTGCCCAGTAAAATTTTCAGATTTCAGCGCTGTCACACTTTGAATGACAATTGCGCGGTCATACAACGCTGTACCCGAATGACATTTTTATCATTTTCTTCACACAAATAGAGCTTTCTTTTGGTGGTATTTAATCACCTCTGGGGTTTTTATTTTTTGCTAAACAAGTTAAAAAAGACCAAACATTTTTGAAAAAAAAAAACGTTTTTCTTCATTTCTGTTATAAAATGTTGTTTTCTCCTTCACTGACGGGCACTGATGAGGCTGCACTGATAAGCGTGCACTAATGGGCACTGATGAGGAGGCACGAATATGTAGAATAGATGGGCACCGATATGCAGCACTGATGGGCACTGATAGGTGGCACTGATGGGCACTGACATGCGGCACTCTATGGCTCTAACAGGCGGCACTGGTGGGCACTAATAGATGGCACTGATAGGCAGCACTGATGATGAGGTGCTGACAGTCATTACTGATGGGCACTGAATGGCATCTGTTCAGGGCACTGACAGGCGTTACTGATGGGCACTGATTAGCACTTTGGTGGGCACTGACTGGCATTTTTATGGGCACTGACTGGCATTTTTATGGGCACTGATTTGCAGCTGTGGTGGGCACCTCTGATGGGGGCTGCGCTGATAATCAATGTGCTGATAATCAATGTGCTGATTATAAGCGCAGAACCATCCCCCGCCCCCCACTTCTGACAGGAGAGCCGCCAATCGGCTCTCCCTGTCAGCGTGAACCAAGGAAAGCTGATTACCGGCACTTCCTGGATACACGCTGCCATCAGCTGTGTTTGGTCATAGCTGATCACATGGTAAAGAGCCCACATCATAGGCTCTTTACCACGATCGGATTTGTGGTGTGTCAGAGTGACATACCACACCACCGATCGCCGCGCATGCAGGTGTAGCACCAGGCTACCCAACTAACCTTAAGGTGACACTAAACTCTGGCTTAAAGCTTGTAGGAGGAGTTTTCACACTGCACTGGCTGCCCTATCATGACCCTCTGTCTGGACAGTGTTGATTGGCCCTGTGCTGATCACATGCACTCTCCCAGGAAAAAAATAAAATAAAAAAGCAATACACACCAAACTGAGCATGTGCAGCCTGTCCCCAAGGCTCTGTACTATCAGGAAATATATTGGAGACAGTGAAAGAAGAGGAGGCTCAGAGAAGACAGGACCAAACAGCCTTTTTACACAATGCAGAAGATTAACCCCTTAGGTTCCACATTGAGTATAACCAGCATGCTTTACTGCATATACAGACTGATTTTACTGTTGTGGGTTTAGTAACACTATAACTGTTTCAGCCCCGGACTATTTTGGTGGTCAAAGACCAGGCCACTTTTTGCGATTCGGCTTCAACTGACAATTGCGCGGCCGTGCGATGGGGCTCCGAAACAATATTTTTTGCGTTATAAACAAAAAAAGAGCGAAAATTTTGAAAAAAATTCAATATTTTTTACTTTTTGCTATAATAAATATCCCCAAAAAATATATAAAAAAACATTTTTTTCCTCAGTTTAGGCCGATACGTATTCTTCTACATATTTTTGGTAAAAAAAAATCGCAATAAGCGTTTATTGATTGGTTTGCGCAAAAGTTATAGCGTCTACAAAATAGGGGACTGTTTTATGGCATTCCTATTAATATTTTTTTTTTTACTAGTTATGGCGGCGATCAGCGATTTTTATCATGACTGCGACATTATGGCGGACACATCGGACACTTTTGACACCATTTTGGGGCCATTGTCATTTTTACAGCGATCAGTGCTATAAAAATGCACTGATTACTGTAAAAATGACACTGGCAGTGAAGGGGTTAACCACTAGGTGGCGCTGAAGGGGTTAAGTCAGTACTAGGGATTGATTCTTACTGTTAGGGGGCGTGGCTACACGTGACACGTCACTGATGACCGTTCCCGATCACGGGGAACAGCCATCAGTGACAGTGTCACTAGGCAGAATAAGGGAATGCCTTGTTTACAAAGGCATTCCCCTGTTCTGCCCTTGCCGACCGCAATCGCGGGCCGCCCGGGAACATCGAGTTCCTGGGACCCGTGAGCACACATGCGAGGCACGCGGCGGCGTGCGCACGCCCGCTGGGCGGCAAATATAAAGGGTCGTACCTGTACGCCAATGTGCCTGCCCGTGCCATTCTGTCGACGTACATCATCATGCGGCGGTCGGCAACTGGTTAAAAAATTTAAAATAAGAAATGTTTTGAAGTAAGTTTTCCTAACTCAGAAAAGTCCCTTCTAATGCTCTCAGTCTCCTTTCATAAGAAATAGATTGCAGGGCCATTAGGTGGTGGATGTGTATGGATTATTTTTGGAGAATAAGGATATAATTTTGTGTCAATTTAACTGAACAAAACATGAGTTGAAGCTTCCTGCTCACAACACTGGCTTGGAGTTCACTTTGTCCCCATGTTGATGAGGACAAGGGCCCCTTCCCCACAACACTGGCCTGGTGGTTTTGGGGGTTCTGCAGGTGGGGGGGTTAAAGGAATCTGGACGCCCCCTTTAATAATAAGGGTTCCCCCGGACACCGCTGAATGTGTATGGGGTACAAAAAAATGTGTAGTCTAGAAATAAAGACACCCAAATGTTTGATGAGTCCTTGATTAAAAAATAAATAAAAATAAGTCCCTAAAAAATGTCTCCTGTTGTAAATTCTTCATCAATCACAATGCCTGCCACCTCCTCGAAGAAAGAAACAACGGAGACCCACTGCACACGACTGATCCCCAATGGTGCCACTAGATGAATGACATTAAAGCAGAGCTCCACCCAAAAGAGGAACCTCCGCTTGTTTGCTTACCCCCCCTCCGGAGCCACATTTGGGGGAGGGGGGGACCTGTTTTTGACAGGTCCCCATCTTCACTTCCGCTGCGCCGTCCCTCGGAAGTTCGGCCCCCCTCCTCCTTCCTCCGCCACCGGGCCAATTAGAAAGCGCTGCGTGCTTCGCGCATACGCAGTAGGGAACCGGCTGTGAAGTCAATAGGCTTCACTGCCAGCTTTCCTTCGTGGAGATGGCAGCGGCAGCACCAACGCTGTATCCTGGCCTAGGCCAACAAGGTCCAGGCCTAGGGCAGCACTTTGCAGGGAGGCAGCACGAAAAGAGTCCCCGCCGGCTTTGTTACACTGTTAAGCCCTGTACACACGATCGGTTTAACCGATGAAAACCGTCCAATGGATTGTTTTCATCAGACAAACCGATCGTGTATGGGACCCATCGGTCTTTTTTCCATCCGTTTTAAAAAATAGAACATGTTTTAAATTTTTCCGATGGATAAAAAACCGATTGAAAACTCAGATCGTCTATGGGCAAGTCCATCGGATAAAAAAACCACGCATGCTCAGAATCAAGTCGACGCATGCTCAGAAGCATTGAACTTAATTTTTCTCGGCTCATCGGAGTGTTTTACGTCACCGCGTTTGGAACGGTCGGTTTTTTGACTGATGGTGTGTAGGCAAGACTGATGGAAGACAGTTTCATCGGATTTCCAATGGACAAAACCATTGGATTAGAATCCATAGGATATCCGATCGTGTGTACAGGGCTTCAGTGTAGCGCCAGTCTTATGGGGCGGACTGGGCTGAGAGGCAAATTAGTCTAGCGCCCCCATAAAGCAGCTGCACTGCTTCCGGTATGTGGTCGGCATTCCGCAACTGTGGGGGGGGGGGCTCTGCTTCTAATTTTGAATGTCCTATCATCCTGGACCACAAACCTTCCTCACTGTGCTATATGTTTTCTGCTGTACCATTGGCATGGTTATATCTTCTTAGTCCTCTCCATAAAATTATCAGAAATTTGTGATTAAAGAAGAACTAGAGGCAACACCTTTTTTTTATTTTTTACCATCCCTGTCCCATTGCAGAGATTTCCCCTTCATTTCCTACCCCATAGCCAAACAGGAAGTGAGAGGAAATCTATGCAAATTAAGGGAATCCATTGCCCCCCCCCCCAGGCCCTCAGAACTAGTGTCCCCACTCGAAAATTTCAGGGCGGGTCTTAAACAGAAAGGGGTGTGGCCTTGACAGGAAGGGGTGGGTCATATTTAAATTAGGGGGTGCACGAGTTTTGTCAGGCCTAGTGCAGCACAAAACCTAAATACACTACTGGGCAGCACCCGACAGCCGATCCGAAAATCGGCTTGGGTGCCGACATTGTGGGCTCCCTGGACAGGTGAGTGTCTATATATTAAAAGTCAGCAGGTACAGTATTTGTAGCTGCTGACTTTAAAAAAAAAAAAAAAATCCCCAGGAGAAACTCTTCTTTAAGTCCTGATTCACACCAGTGCGATTTGACAGTTCAAAATCGCATGACAAGCCGCACCCCACTACTGGCAATGGAACCGTTCAAATCGTTGCCACTTTGAAAAAGGTACCTGAACTACTTTTTTTTGCGATTTCATTGCGAATTGCATTGAGGTCTGTTAACCACTTCAGCCCCGGAAGGATTTACCCCCTTCCTAAACAGAGCATTTTTTGAGATTTTGTACTGTGTCGCTTTAACTGACAATTGCGCGGTCGTGCGATGTTGTACCCAAACAAAATTGCATCCTTTTTTCCCCACAAATAGAGATTTCTTCTGGTGGTATTTGATCACCTCTGCGGTTTTTATTTTTTGCGCTATAAACAAAAAAAGAGCAAACTTTTTGAAAAAAAAAAACAATATTTTTTTCTTTTTGCTATAATAAATATCCCCCAAAAAAAAAATATAAAAAAAAAATTCTTCCACAGTTTAGGCCGATACGTATTCTTACACATATTTTTTGTTCAAAAAAAATCGCAATAAGCCTTTATAGTTTGGTTTGTGCAAAAGTTATAGCGTCTACAAAATAGGGGATAGATTTATGGCATTTTTATTATTATTTTTTTTTTTTACTAGTAATCGTGGCGATCTGCGATTTTTATCGGGACTGCGACATTGCGGCGGACAGATTGGACACTTTTGGCACTATTTTGGGACCATTGACATTTATACAGCAATCAGTGCTATAAATAGCCATTGATTACTGTGTAAATGTCACTGGCAGGGAAGGGGTTAACACTGGGGGGCGATCAAGGGGTTAACTGTGTTCCCTGGGTGTGTTCTAACTCTGTCCTGAGCGATCGCAGGCACCCAGGGATCGGCTCCGGGGACACGCGGCGGGCGTGCGCCTCCGGCGGCACGCGCGCGCCTGCTGTGACGTCTTAAAGGAGCGACGTACAGCTACGGCGATTTGCGTAGCCGTGCCAACCTGCCACAGTATAACTGCGGCAGCTGGTTGGCTAGTAATTAAAAGGAGTTGCAAGCTACAATGAAATCGGAGATCCAGATCACACTGATCTGCGACTTTGAAACCGCACTGAAGTACCGTGATTTCAAAGCTGCACTGGTGTGAAGCAGGACTAAAAATACTCAAGGTGTTCTCTGTCTAGGACAACATACATTAAGCGCTGTGTAAACTGTTGGCGCTATATAAATCCTGTATAATAATAATAATACATGAGTCAATAAGGAATGTGTGTGTGTACTGTGTGCGCTTACTTAGTTACAAGATGACAACAGATACACAAAACGTTTGTATATACCTCCCTTTTCTCCACTGCAGTTAAAACAAAATAGCTTGGTCAAAGGCAACCCCAGCCTGGGATTGGATAGTGAAGGAGCAGCAAGTCACTGATGAGTAGTGATGAGCCGAACACCCCCGGGTTCGGTTCGCACCAGAACCCGCGAACGGACCGAAAGTTCGCACGAACATTAGAACCCTATTAAATACAATGGATGCGAACGTTCGGATTCTAAAGTGCTAATTATAACGACTATTATCCATGTTATTGTCCGAAACAGAGTTTGGGAACCCGGCTTCTGCACCAGGGGACATGTATCAATGCAAAAATAAGTTTTAAAAACGGACGTTTTCCGGGAGCAGTCATTTTAATGATGCATAAAGTGAAAAAAAAAAGTCAAATATTCCTTTAAATATTGTACCTGGGGGGTGTCTAAAGTATGCCTGTGAAGTGCCATGTGTTTCCCGTGTTTAGAACTGTCCCTGCACAAAATAACATTTCTAAAGGGAAAAAAGTCATTTAAAACTGCTTGCGGCTTTAATGCAATGTCTGGTCCCGGTAATATGGATGAAAATCTTTAGGAAAAATGGCATAGCTACCCCATCAACCCCCCCCCCCCCTACCCCAGCCCATTACCAGCCCCTTTGGGTCTTGTATGGATATTAAGGGGAACCCCGCACACAAAATAAAAAAGGACCTATATACTCTGAACAGCCGTATACTGGCGGTGCATACAAGACAGGGACTGTAGGTTTGTTCTTATGTAGAATCTGTTTATAATTTTGAACAGCTGCATTGTTTAAGTGGAGCTCCATGGCAAATTCCTTTTTTTTAGCTTTTTGTAAAACAGGGAACGGTTATCACCCCTGTCACATTTTTTTTGCTGTCTGTGCCCCTGTTCAGAACATTTCACCTCACTTTGCGTCCCAATGACAACTGTTTTTGAAATGTGGTGTTTTTACTGAAACAAGGATTGGTGATAAAGCATCAGTAGAGAGGAGACACCTTTCTCCCATATTAATTCTTAAAGGAGAGAATTTTCCTTCCAAGGGGTAGATTTCCTCTCACTTCCTGTTGTCTTCTTCCGTTTGCAAGTAGGAGTCGTTTGTAAGTTGGATGTTTGAAAGTAGGGACCTTCCGTTTATACTCTGCAGAAATTGGCCCCTTAGGTGTTGGTGTTGGCACAACACTGAAAGCACTCACAGTTATTCTTGGTGGGTGCTGGAACGCCCTGCTGTCAAGTATAATATCAGGAATTGTAATAACATATAATTGTTGATCAGTGGTAGTAAAAATTGGGCCTTTGATGGTGGTGCTGGTGCCACAACACTGTAAGGCCTGACAGTTACTCTTGGTGGGCGCAGCAATGGTCCCTGCTGTGAATTATTAGATCAATAATTATAATTGCATGCCCCTGTTGAACAGGGGCTGAAAAATTGGGCCTTTGGTGGTGGTGGTGGTGGTGATGGTGGTGCTGGTGCCACAACACTGTAAGGCCTGACAGTTACTCTTGGTGGGCGCAGCAATGGTCCCTGCTGTGAATTATTAGATCAATAATTATAATTGCATGACCCTGTTGAACAGGGGCTGAAAAATTGGGCCTTTGGTGGTGGTGGTGGTGGTGATGGTGGTGCTGGTGCCACAACACTGTAAGGCCTGACAGTTACTCTTGGTGGGCACAGCAATGGTCCCTGCTGTGAATTATGAGATCAATAATTATAATTGCATGCCCCTGTTGAACAGGGGCTGAAAAATTGGGCCTTTGGTGGTGGTGGTGGTGGTGATGGTGGTGCCACAACACTGTAAGGCCTGACAGTTACTCTTGGTGGGCGCAGCAATGGTCCCTGCTGTGAATTATTAGATCAATAATTATAATTGCATGCCCCTGTTGAACAGGGGCTGAAAAATTGGGCCTTAGGCACTGGTGGCACAACACTGCAACCCCTCACAGATACTGTACTTGGAGCACAGCAATGAGGCCTGTTGCAAAGTATTGCATCAAAAATTTTAATTACATGCCCCTGTTAAACAGGGGCTGAAAAATTGGGCCTTAGCCACTGGTGGCGTCACCCATAAACCAAAATGATCTTCCAAGCTATCATCGTTAATCGTATCATTGAGGAGGAGGAGGAGGATAGCCAGTCAACATAACAGCACAGGCACTCAGCATCAGCATCAGTCTTGAAGGGATGTGACATTTTAAAATCAATTAGTCTGTTATATCAGCATCTGGTGTGTGGTAGCTGGTGGTGATCCAAGACTGGTTCATCTTGATGAAAGTCAGTCAATCAACCGAGTCGGTGGACAGGCGCACCCTGTGATCCGTGACAAATCCTCCAGCAGCACTGAATGTGCGTTCTGAAAGAACGCTGGATGCAGGACAGGCCAGTAGCTCAATTGCATACTGTGCAAGCTCTGGCCAGTGATCCATCCTCAAGACCCAGTAAGCCAGAGGATTTTCGGTGGGGAAGGTGTCCAAGTCTGACCTTGCCCCTAGGTATTCCTGGACCATGTATATCAGACGCTGGCGATGGTTGCTGGAACCGATCATACTTTGGGGCTGCGGACTAAAGAATTGTCTGAACGCATCGGTCAGACGGCCACCTTCCCCACCGCTCCTTCTTTGACTGCCCGAAGCCTCAGCAACTTGTTGTCCAGGACCAGGAGTTTGTAACCTCACAGTCTCTGGGAACGCGTTGCACAGACCTTTCTGCAAGGCCTCCCGGAGTTGTCTCATCCTCTGCTCCCTCTGCGACTGTACGATAAGGTCCGCAACCTTACCCTTATACCGTGGATCAAGGAGAGTGGCCAGCCAGTAATGGTCCCTCTCCTTGATCCGAAGAATACGAGGATCCTTCCGAAGACTTTGCAGGATCAGGGAGGCCATGCAGCGTAGGTTAGCTGAGGCATTCAGTCCGGAGTCCTCTGGGTCACTAAGGACGACATGATCCGCAGCCACCTCCTCCCAGCCACGTACAAGTCCACTGGTTTCTTGGGACTGTAAATCATCCCTAAAAGACTGCTGCTGATGATGCTGAGTGCCAGCCTCCACCTCCATGCTGACACAATCCTCCTCCTCCTCCTCTTCCTGTGCGATGGGTGGGACAGAAGGAACACTGTCTGGGTAAAGGGGGCCTTGAGAGGCAAGGAAGTCCTCCTCTTCCTGCCTCTGTTCTGCCTCAAGTGCCCTGTCCATTATTCCACGCAGCGTTTGCTCCAACAGGTGGACAAGAGGTACAGTGTCACTGATGCATGCACTGTCACTGCTCACCATCCTCGTGGCCTCCTCAAATGGTGCCAGGACAGTGCATGCATCCCTGATCATGCCCCACTGGCGTGGTGAAAAAAAACCGAGCTCCCCTGACCCTGTCCTGGTGCCGTAGTCGCACAGGTACTCATTGATGGCCCTCTGCTGCGTGTGCAGCCGCTGCAGCATGGCCAACGTTGAGTTCCACCTGGTGGGCATGTCACATATAAGGCGGTTCTTGGGCAGGTTCAACTCCTTTTGAAGCTCAGCCAGGCGAGCACTGGCATTATAAGATCTGCGGAAATGCACACAGACTTTCCTGGCCTGCCTCAGGACATCCTGTAAGCCCGGGTATCTGCCCAAGAACCGCTGCACCACCAGGTTAAGGACGTGAGCCATACAGGGCACATGGGTCAGTTGTCCCTGTCGGAGGGCGGAGAGGAGGTTGGTGCCATTGTCGCGAACCACCATTCCCGGCTTAAGCTGGCGTGGCGTCAACCACCTCTCGGCCTGCCCCAGTGTGGCTCCTGTCCCCCAAACACACCAGCGCAAGCACGGCATGGCATATTTTTGCCTGCGTACTTGCGTAACCCCTTGAACGCCTACGGAGCACCGCTGGTTCCGAGGACAAACCACAGGAAGAGGCCATGGAGGAAGAAGAAGAGGAGGGGGTGGAGGAGAGAGGTGTGTCACAACCAGTAGTAGCATTTTGGAGGCGTGGCGGTGGAACAACCTCCAACACTACTGCACCTTGTCCTGCATCCTTCCCAGCTGCCAAAAGAGTGACCCAATGGGCCGTGAAAGAAAGGTAACGTCCCTGTCCATGCCTGCGGGACCATGAGTCAGCGGTAATATGCACCTTACCGCTGACCGCCCTGTCCAGCGAGGCCAAGACATTGCCTTCCACATGCCTGTAGAGAGCCGGAATAGCCTTCCGTGCGAAAAAGTGGCGTTTGGGAACCTGCCACTGAGGAACCGCACATTGCACAAACTCACGGAAGGGGGCCGAGTCTACCAACTGAAAAGGCAGCAGTTGAAGCGCTAGCAATTTAGCCAAGCTAGCATTCAACCGCTGGGCATGTGGATGGCTGGGAGTGAACTTCTTTCGACGGTCCAGCAGCTGGGGCAGGGAAATTTGCCTGCTAGAATCGGACGTCGGTGTACTGCTAGAGTGCCCGCAAGTACTTGGCTGTGACACACCTAATTCTACACCTTCATTCCTCTCAGAGCAGGTTTCAGAGAGGACTGAAGGTATACTGGGGTTGGAGATCCCAGCTGATGCGGTGCAAGAAGAGGTCAGCTTTGTTCTTTGGTGTGGGTCTTTAAGGTAGGCTTGCCAACGAGCTGCATGGCAGGTCAACATATGTCTGATCAAGCATGTGGTGCCCAAGCGGCTGATGTTTTGGCCACGCGATATACGCTTGAGACATATGTTGCAAACAGCAGCTGTGCGATCTGATGCACTCGCCTCAAAAAAGGCCCACACCAAAGAACTTTTTGAATGACGGGCAGAGGCAGCGCCCTGCACAGGCGGAGCTCTGCGGTGTGATTCCGTCGGTGTGCTGCCCATACGCTGGCCACTCAAGGGCATCCTGCCTCGTTGGAAATGTGCCTCCTCCTCATCCTCCTCCTCCTCCTCCTCTCTCCTATTAGGCACCCACGTGGAGTCAGTGACCTCATCATCCCCTCCCTCCTCATCACTGGAGCCAATCTGGCAGTATGCTGCAGCTGCTGGAGCATGACTGCCAGATTGGTGTCCTTCTTGAGCATCCCCTCTCTCTGCTCTCACGCTGCTGCCTTCCTCTAGCTGGGTATTATCATCAGATCCTTCCAAACGCTGGGCATCCTCCTGGAGCATGTACCCAACATTGTGCTCAAACAGTTCGGGGGACTCCTCAGGAGGAGGGCATGGTGGGTCTAGGGAAGGATTGACTAATGAAGATAATGATACCAGAGAAGAGGACGCTTTGGCAGCTGCTTTGCCAGTACCCTGAGCCTGGGTGAGAGAGGATGAGGAGGATGAGGTGGGCTTGGTCATCCACTCTACCAAGTCTTCGGCATGATGTGGCTCAACATGTCCAGCTGCCGAAAACAAGGACAAGCGTGTCCCATGGCCATGTGCTGATGACAATGCACCGCGTACACGACCAGCACTGTTGCCCCCAGACACAGAGCCTGCTTGCCCTCTTTTTTTGCCTCCTGACTGTCTGCCTCTCCTTGGTTGCCTTCCAGACATTTTAATGGATGGCCTGCAGGGAGATGGGAAAAACAGCAATAAGGGCTACCTTCAGGTGTATATTGTGCAGGAGGCTTAGCAACAATGACACTGACACTGTCCCCTGCCTATCCTTCTCTGTCCCTAAACACAAGGATTGAAAATATGGTTCAGCAAAATAGTTTTAGAACAGAATAGCACACTGACACTTTCCCTCACTGTCCTACTCTGTCCCTCCCTACAAACAAGATTTAGCACAGAATAGCACACTGATAATTTCTACGAGTGTCCTTCTCTGTCCCTCAACTCAAGGATTGAAAATATGGAACAGCAAAATTGGTTTAGAACAGAATAGCACACTGTCAGTTTCACTCACTGTACCTCTCTGTCCCTAAACTCAAGGATTGAAAATATGGAACAGCAAAATTGGTTTAGAACAGAATAGCACACTGTCAGTTTCACTCACTGTCCTACTCTGTCCCTCAACTCAAGGATTGAAAATATGGTTCAGCAAAATAGTTTTAGAACAGAATAGCACACTGACACTTTCCCTCACTGTCCTACTCTGTCCCTACAAACAAGATTTAGCACAGAATAGCACACTGACACTTTCCCTCACTGTACCTCTCTGTCCCTAAACTCAAGGATTGAAAATATGGTTCAGCAAAATAGTTTTAGAACAGAATAGCACACTGACACTTTCCCTCACTGTACCTCTCTGTCCCTACAAACAAGGATTAGCACAGAATAGCACACTGTCACTGACACTCTCCCTACCTATCCTTATTTGTCCCTAAACACAAGGAATCCAGGAATAGTAAAGGAAAAATAATGACACTGTCCCTGCCTATGCTTCTCTTTCCCTGCTCCGGAACACACTACACAAGGCCGCCGCGCTGGCGGCCTTTTATAGTGTGGGGCGTGTACTAAACCCCATCAGCAATAATTGGCCACAGGCATCCTACCTGTGGCCAATCATTGCTCTCCTCGCTGCCGGCGCTGTGATTGGCCAAGCATGCGGGGTCACAGTGCATGCTTGGCCAATCACAGCGCCTGGATGACACTGCGATGGCGTAGTGCATTGTGGGCTGTTCGCGTCACTCGAATTTGGCGCGAACGGCCCAAATCGTTCGATCTTCGTCGAACGATCGAACAGCCGATGTTCGAGTCGAACGTATGTTCGACTCGAACACGAAGCTCATCCCTACTGATGAGGTCATATCTGTTTTCTCTCCCCTACTTAAAGGGGAGTTTTAGGTTTATTAAAAGTCAGCAGCTACAAAAAGTGTAGCTGCTGACTTTTAATAAACAGACACTTACCTGCTCCACGGTCCAGCAATGCGCCGGCGCCTCCATTCACATTGTGGGCACCCAGCCGTGACAGCTTTCGGCTTCACGGCCGGGCATGCACAAATGGCGCTGCGCTCCCTGAGTGGACAGGCGATCGCCTGGGACCTGTCACGTGTCCCGGGAGATCGCCTAGTGGAAGGGGCCGCCTAAGGCGAGAGGAGACGTCGCCGAGGCGGTCCCTGGGCGGAAGGAGGAAGTGGGACATAGGGTGACCACATTTCCAAACTACCATTCAGGGACACCCCCCCTTCCCAAAAATCAGCTTGTGCTGTAACGAATCACAGCACAGTGTTTGGACACAAGAGGTGGGATTTATGATTTCTCCAATCACAAGCAGGGGGCGGGGACTGTGCTCCTCCAGGCATTCCCGGCCAGGACAAGTACGGTCAGTGAGTAAAGCGGTGATGTGGCAGCCTTTTTCGGGGGAATTCGTTTGGTAAGGGGGGTGGCTGTGTCAGTTTCATTCCGGGACACTGTATTGTCCTGGAATGAAGGTGCCCAGGACAGACCTGCAAAATGCGGGACTGTCCCGGGCAATCCGGGACACGTGGTCACCCTCAGGGCCGCCATCAGGAATTTTGCGGCCCCTTACACAGCTTTAGGCATGGGCCCCCTGGAGCAGAGGGAGGAGAGCCACAAATTGAGAAGCGAGGGGGGCAGCCGCGAATTGAGAAGCGGGGGGTGCTGCCGCCGCAACGAATTGTTGAGGTCGGGGGGGGGCTTTGGGTGCTGACTAACAAAAAAAGTACAAAAAAAGGGGGGTTGCCATCCTGGGCCTCTGGGGGCCTCTGGGGACCTCTGGGCCCCTTACAAAAAAAATAAAAAAAATATTTTTATAAAAAAAAATAAAAAAGGAGGGGTTTCCATCCGGGGCCCTGGGGACCTCTGGGCCCCTTACAAAAAAATAATAAAAAAATAAATAAAAATAAAATATTTTTATAAAAAAAAAGAAAAGGGGGGTTGCCATCCGGGGCCCTGGGGACCTCCGGGCCTCTGGGGACCTCTGGGCCCCTTACAAAAAATGTTTTAATAAAAAAATAAAATATATATATATATTTTTTTTAATAAAAAATACATACAAAAGGGGGGTTAACATCTGGGGCCCGGGGGACCTCCGGGCCTCTGGGGACCTCTGGGCCCCTTACAAAAAAAAAAAATCTATAAAAAAATTAATAAAAAAATATATATTTTTATAAAAAAAAAAAAAGGGGGGGTTACCATCCAGGGCCCTGGGGACCTATTTTCACAACTATTTGCTACTGACCTTTGGCTTGTTCCTCAACTATGTTTCAGCTTGATCCCAACCTGTAAACACTTGTTACTGACCTTTGACTTGTTAACTGACTACACTTCTGCTTGATCCGTCGCAGCCGACTAAAAGTGACGACTGGAACACATTTCCATCCCGAACTTCCGGGCCGGAGATCTAGCGTGCCCTCCAAGCGATGACAGCTTGCTGAAACCCAACATATTTGACTTACAAGAGCTAATTTCTTCATTACTACTAATATATACAGAGACCTTTAACTGACATGCACATCACAGAACAGGTATGTCAAGAATGGCAATTTTTGGCACTGACCCCCCTGCTGCTATTTATCTTCATTTTAACCACTTCATGTCCACGCTATAGCCGAAAGACAGCTACAGCGCGGGCTTAGACTGCCAAGTGGGCGTTCATGTACCACCTAACGTGCTTGAGCTGCCCACATGCCCCCTGCGGAGCGTGGGCAGCGTGCTCTGTGATCAGTTAGTCCTTGGGACTCGGCTGATCACAGAATGGAGCAAAGGGTCGATCTTGGCCCTTTACCACATAATCAGCTGCCAGCCAATGACAGCTGATCAAGTGATGTAAACAGAAGCCAGTAATCGTTTTTTCTTTTCCTCGCGCTAACAGTGTGTTAGCGTGAGGTGAAAAAAAAAGACGATTACCGGCTTGTGTAAACGGGACATCAGTCCCACTCAGTGACAGTCACTACTACTAAGCAGTGCCCACTAGTGCCACTTACAAGTGCCAACCAGTGCCACCTACCAGTGCCCATCAGTACTGCTAACCATTGCCCACCAGTGCCACCTACCAGTGCCATCTATCAGTACCATCTATCAGTACCCACCAGTGTCACCTATCAGTGCCCATCAGTGCCTCATTATCAGTGCCACCTATCAGTGCCTATCAGTGCCCATCAGTGCCACCTATCAGTGCACATCAGTGCCACCTATCAGTGCTGCCTATCAGTGCCACCTCTCAGTGCCCTTCAGTGTCGCCTATCAGTGCCCTTCAGTGCCACCTATCAGTGCCACATATCAGTGCAGCCTCATCAGTGCCTCCTGATCAGTGCCCACGAGTGCAGCCTCATCATTGCTCATCAGTGCCGCCTTATCAGTGCCTATCAGTGATTTAAAAATTTTCCATCTTTTTCTGTTTGTTTCGCAAAAAAATAAAAACCCCAGTGTTAAATAAATACCATCAAGATAAAGCTCTATTTCTAAAAAAAAAATGATTATTTCATATGGATACAGTGTTACTCATTCAAAGTGTGACAGCGCTGAAAGCAGAAAATTGCCCTGGGCAGGAAGGGGGTATATGTGCCCAGTAAGCTTTGGCAAACTGCAGGATATGATGATTGATATTGGTGACTGCCTGTACTTTGAATATATGTGTTATCAATTATTTTTTTTGGTTTAGATCCCATCCTGGTCCTGGCTTTGCTTTTGTTTTTATTTTTGCTGTTTAGCCATCACTGAGTCTATTTATTGATCACGTGGACTGGTCTTTCCCCCTCCTGACCTCTGTTTGGTCTCCTCCCACCCAAAGGGTGGTAATTTTGGATCCTCATATCGTGTAAGATAGGGTATTTTATCAGCTGAAGGAACTTGTATGGTTTGGCTCTGATGAAGAAGGTGCTGCCTTCGAAACCCGTTAGTCAGTTTGAACCCCAGCAAGGTCCCCCTGAATCCTGGAGTGTACTGTGTTTAGGACTTTAGGGCTACAGAAGAGTAGCTCAATGAGCCATTTGAAATCAAAGAGAAAACATTGTTGTACCACAGCATAGAGTGGTATCTATGGATATCAACATGAGTGTTAGTGTGCCACGTCCTATAATTATGGAATAAGAATAGAAATTTATGGGACTTGGACTTTTTAGGCACAGTACTACAAGGTAGATTAAAAAAGTATAAATTTATTACATATAAATAACGACATGTACAATCTTGTAAAAAAGCCTATATCTATACATCAATGCAACAACCATCGCCTATATAGTATAAATTCCTATAACCCTCAATGGAACAAAACAGAAAATTATTCCATACAATACATAATCCATAAATTGTGGGATAGAAATAAGGTGGAAAACGTTGTTGAACGTGATAGGCGTTTCACTCGACAAGTTTCGTGTGTGTGCACGCTTCTTCAGGAGCCTCGCAAATAGACTAACAAGAAATTTAAAACAGAAAAAAACATAAAAAATCTTACATGGGTATATTACAGTAAAGAGTATGTAACAAACTGTCTAGGGAACACTGGACTGCCAACAACCCCGGTGGACCAAACCTGGGACAAACAGCCAATTGGGGAGGTATATGGGAAAACAATGGGTAGCTATGGGGGCACGTATATACTGTTAAATATTGGGATATAAAATATGGTGCCAGTTCATGTCGTATCATGAGTGGTACCAATAGTAAATGAGCCATTTAATTCACATGTTTGTGATTATAATTTATGATTATTTCTTATTAAATGTTGTGGGATAATGCACTAGGCTGGTGCGCCCTCTTTTGTTCATTTTTAGTAGTGGCTTCAGGACACCCGTAGTCCTAGAGGGCAGCAAAGCTTGAAGATATGTCCCCGTAATGTAAAGTCTTCTCCAATAATTGTACCAGGCTACCACATATATGCGCAGGAGGCATTTTCTGTGTTTTTTTTTGTATGATCTTTACCTCACCATCTGCCACTGAACTCCAGCTTGCTTACCTTCTGGTTGGGCGATCCTGAGGACCATGACCTGGCATTAGCACACACCAATCTCCACCATCAGGAGCTCTGGGAAAGATCGGTGAGTGCTTAGACTTCGCACCTCAGGTGAGCCCGTGTCATCCGCTAGGGTGACCTGCTCATGCACCTATCCTGCTGGTCGTTAGGAGCCTCCCTACTGCTTTAGCTACTGGTTTCTGAGCCTGACCCCTGTCATGACTACAGGAAGTGAAAGAAAATGTCCCAAATTAAAGGGCAATTCTCCTCTTAGACAGAATGTCCCCAATTAGAAGATTTCCCTTCACCTCCTGTTCGGAAGACAACTACGTTTTTGGATTTTCTCTTCATGTCTTTTTTGGTGACAATGGTCAATGGTACAAATAGATTGTTGAATCGCCCCCAATAAGGCATAGACAACCATTTAAAAAAACTTGACAGAGGGTCTAACCCTTCCGCACTATCCAAATCTAAAACATAAAAAATGTTTGATACACTTTAGGTTGGTAATATGCTATAATGTGGCATGTTGTCCAATCTCATTTGGATGTACTAACAATAACATGTTGCCTAGGTAGGCCCTTACCTTATATCGTTTTTGGTAAATTTAACTGGTTGCCACCCAGACACAGTACATTTACTGGGGCAGGGAGGCACGGGCAAGCTGGATGATGTACATGTCTATTATCCAGCCAAGAGGCATGCCACGCGCTGCTCCCACGACCGAAGTGTCCGTCGGACACAGCGGATTGCCGCACCCAGTACCCGACCACTCATATGCAATCACATAGTTACATAGTAGGCGAGATTTAAAAAAGCCACAAGTCCATCAAGTCCAACCTACGTGTGTGATTATATGTCAGTATTACCTTGTATATCCCTGTATGTTTTGGTCGTTCAGGTGCTTATCTAATAGTTTTTTTTAATTATCGATGCTCCCCGCTGAGACCACCGCCTGTGGAAGGGAATTCCACATCCTTGCCACTTTTACAGTAAAGAACCTTCTAAGCATTTTAAGGATAAATCGCCTTTCTTCTAATTTTAGTGAATGGCCACGTGTCTTATTATATTCCCTATTGTGGGGTATTTGTACATTGAAATAATATCCCCTCTCAAGTGTCTCTTCTCCAGAGAGAATAAGTTCAGTGCTAGCAACCTTTCCTCATAACTAATATACTCCAGACCCTTTATTAGCTTTGTTGCCCTTCTTTGTACTCTCTCCATTTCCAGTACATCCTTTCTGAGGACTGGTGCCAAGAACTGGACAGCATACTCCAGGTGCGGCCGGACCAGAGTCTTGTAGAGTTTGTAGAATTATTGTTTTATCTCTGGAGTTGATCCCCTTTTTAATGCATGCCAATATTCTGTTTGCTTTGCTTGCAGCAGCTTGGCATTGCATGCCATTGTTGAACCTATCATCTACTAGCACCCCCAGGTCCTTTTCTATCCTAGATCACAATGTCAACAGAGCTGTTATGAATAAGTTTCATTCATAACAGTGGTGATTCTTATAGTGATGCTGTGATTGGCCCACAGCTATCACAAAGTACCTGGGCCAATTACACCACCCTGTACCATGTAATAGCTGTGGGCCAATCACAGCACACAGTGGAAATCACAGCTGTTATGAATGTAACTGATTCATAACAGTTAAAAACATTGCTGTTACGGTAATCATCACTTTGTCAGATGACCACCTAGCCATTACACACAATGCAAATCACGTTCGGCAGCACCAACAATTTGTATCCAGTATAAGGCCTTATAGGCTGAAATGCGTCAACTGACTTCACTGTGGCTTGTCAATAAAACAAATAATTTTTAAAGAGCAACAACCAGAGTGCGGATCATATTTCCTACATTACTTTACTCAGCCAGCGACTGTGGATCGAGCACCTGGGAACTCTGCTATCTATGTGTTCTATGGGTGGAAGCACTGACTTTTCTGTTTATAGAGTGGAGTTCTCCTTTAAAAAATATGTTCCATAAATTTTACTCCGGTGGTGAGCGGGGTAATTATAGCTATTGGCTACATATCCGCACAATCATAATAGTGTTGACTCACTCCCCTTCTCTTCCCTCTTCAATAATCTATACACCATATGCTTGGAGAGATCTTGTAGAAAATGTAAAATTTGCAAAACGTATATTATAATTTTTTACATTTTTGTGTGTGTGTATATATATATATATATATATATATATACATACCGGGTATGTATATATATATATATATATATATGTAGTGATACCTCCAACTAAGAAGGCTGCAGATTTAGTTGGGCCCTGAAGACAGCTCCGCCAACCCCCGGCAATATGCTCAACCCCCTACTGGCACAGCTAGTAAGGGGAGATAGGACCGCGTGACCGCAACTCTAGGTGACGCAGTCCTATGGCAAACACACACAGTGATATACTTTAAAACTTCTATTAAAGTAAGTGAAACTGACACCAATGTACTTGACCCAGATATTTTACTGAGGCTAATGGGCAAGTAATAAACAACAGTATAACAAGTTGCAGATCCCTGCAATAAACAGTAATAAAGATAAACAGAGTAATCAGAATAATTAAGTATTGCTATGCAACTCTAGCGCTGCCCTTTTACAGCTACTTCCCCTCATGGGTAGACTAACACCCAGCAATATCTACCTATGCAGTCAGGCCTGACTGATCTAAATGGAAGTTCAGTGAAACAATATTCGCTAGCAATCTTTCGGTGGTGCACTTGAAGAACAACTTTGTAATCCCCAACGAATAGTAAAGATAAAGTATCTGTCTTTAAACAGCTCTCACCACCCGGACAAGTCCAAGTCCGTTTCCTCCATCGATTCGTCTAGGAACAGGAATCCACCGACATCCAAGTCTTCAATCCTTCTGGTGTACTGCAGCAAGGATGAGAAGATGTCTCTAAGGTTCTGCTAGGCTGGCAGAGGGGCTCTTTGGAAAGGAGCACAAGGCCCAGGCTTCAGGCCTTGTGCACACAGCAGTTCAGCACAGAGATCCTCTTGCTAGGAGAGGGGGTGTCCAAAGAGACCGAACAAACTCCACCTCCCCTTTATAAAGTCTGCCCCAGCAGTCTCTGTTCCGGAGCAATGTACCCTGGGTGCTGCAAGATGTACTGGGAGATGTAGTCTCTCTCTCTCCTCTGCTTTCACTTCCAGTAATGTCTCTTTACTTCCTCCCGACTCACCTCTCACCTGGAACTTCTTGTCTCTCTGTCTTAAAGGGGAATACCCCGCTACACACTCCCTCCACTTTAAATCTTTGGTCCCCAAAGACATCTAACATTTTTAGATCTGCAAAACATTTTAGATTCAATGCGGTTGCATAGGATTGACAGAGGAGCCTCCCACCAATCATCATAGGATGGGGAGCTGTCCTGTCTACAGGTCGCTTCAGTGGGGGCGACCTGTCTAACTGTGCCAGAGAGTGAGCTGGGGTTGCCCTCCACTAAATGGACAGTGGAAGGATCCGGATTCTCAGCATTCCTTCTAGCAGTGACTACAGAGTCTTCCGAACTGTTCCCCATTTGTGGGTAGGTCAGCTTCTTAGGAGGCCGGATGACTCTTCGAGCCCTTTGCTCTCTTGGGATTTCTGGCTCTGGCGCCTCAGGCTCCTCTTCCTCTGAACAACCATCCTGGGCATCTTCCCAGTATTCTGCTGAAGGACTAGAAGGGATGAACTCTGTGGCTTCTGGGTTCAGTGTTCCATCCTGAGTGTCTTCAGTGGCTGGAAGATCAATATTAGAAGTTTCTGGAGTTGGGGAAGTGGTGAATAGGTGAAGACCATGATCCCTGTTCAGTGCTTGCTGCCAGTACACTAAGCTCCCGAGTGTCTGAAGGGACATCTATCTGTTGTACTTTGGCACTTGTGGTGCTAGGAAATTGAAATTTCCTCTGTTTTTGGTCCTTCTCAATCTACATCTTATCTGCTTCATTCATTTTCTCAATGAGGACCTCATCCGGAGTTGAGGGATCTTCCAAATGCTGCTTCAGCTGTAGCTTGATGTAGTCACTCCTCAATCCCGTAGTCACAGATCTCCGGAATTTCTTTTGGACTAGCTCGACTCCAAAATGCTCCCCATTTCCTTCATCCTTGGATGTGGACAACAGGCGGTCCTTGAGCTCAATAGCCCGGAATAGGAAGTTCTGAGGAGTCTCTCCACTCTCCTGGGTCATATTTATCAGTCGATGAAATAGCTCGGCGGCATCTTCCTCCTCATAATAGCTTTTCAGTATCCTCTTTAGCTGGTTCAGGGTCAATCCACCCTTCCTCTCTAACATGCCCCTGACACTTGAACCTGGGCTGATGGCATGGATTACAGCCTCTCTAATTTCAGATTCCTGATATCCTTTCTGTAACCCCAACTCTATTTGGTGTAGGAGGTTGGTGTAGGACAGTTTGTCCTTCTGCCCTCTTTCTCCTATCTGGCCATCAATGTGGAAATCCTTCCGGATGGTTACTTCCTGCAGGCGACCCTGAACTCGTTTCTTCGGTACCTTCCCAGGTTTGGGCTTTATCTGACCATCTTTCTGATCCTCAGGAGCGACACGTAACTCCTTAATGCGTTCAGCTATCATACTGGAAGTCTCCTGAAACCTCTCTTGTATGTCATGGTACTGTCGTTTCAGATCAATCAGCTGTTGCTCTGCCTGCGATTTAACAGCAGCCCCTGCTTTCCTGTCCAAGGGTTCTAACTGCTTCTGACTGGGATGTGTCAGGTGGAACTCAGTCTTTTCGGACAATTTTATACTGGCACCGTGGAAGTTTTCAGGGACATCCTGTCCCCACTCTATCAGTGCATAGGTGCAGTTGGTCCTTGAGTCTGGTCTCACTGCGACCACGTAAGCCTTTCTATCCGGGGACAATATTTGTACCACCTCTTTAATTCGTTTCTCTCTCCAGTCACTCCCTGGAAGTTCAATGGCCACGCTCGCTTCTGAGCGTGTCCCTTCTGCTTCGCACCATTGGACTACTTTGATGGGGTCCATGCCGGCACTTCTGGCGTTCACCTGCTGTATCAGGATCCCGGACGAGAACCCCCACGTGTAGCGATACCTCCAACTAAGAAGGCCGCAGATTTAGTTGGGCCCTGAAGACAGCTCCGCCAACCCCCGGCAATATGCTCAACCCCCTACTGGCACAGCTAGTAAGGGGAGATAGGACCGCGTGACTGCAACTCTAGGTGACGCAGTCCTATGGCAAACACACACAGTGATATACTTTAAAACTTCTATTAAAGTAAGTGAAACTGACACCAATGTACTTGACCCAGATATTTTACTGAGGCTAATGGGCAAGTAATAAACAACAGTATAACAAGTTGCAGATCCCTGCAATAAACAGTAATAAAGATAAACAGAGTAATCAGAATAATTAAGTATTGCTATGCAACTCTAGCGCTGCCCTTTTACAGCTACTTCCCCTCATGGGTAGACTAACACCCAGCAATATCTACCTATGCAGTCAGGCCTGACTGATCTAAATGGAAGTTCAGTGAAACAATATTCGCTAGCAATCTTTCAGTGGTGCACTTGAAGAACAACTTTGTAATCCCAACGAATAGTAAAGATAAAGTATCTGTCTTTAAACAGCTCTCACCACCCGGACAAGTCCAAGTCCGTTTCCTCCATCGATTCGTCTGGGAACAGGAATCCACCGACATCCAAGTCTTCAATCCTTCTGGTGTACTGCAGCAAGGATGAGAAGATGTCTCTAAGGTTCTGCTAGGCTGGCAGAGGGCTCTTTGGAAAGGAGCACAAGGCCCAGGCTTCAGGCCTTGTGCACACAGCAGTTCAGCACAGAGATCCTCTTGCTAGGAGAGGGGGTGTCCAAAGAGACCGAACAAACTCCACCTCCCCTTTATAAAGTCTGCCCCAGCAGTCTCTGTTCCGGAGCAATGTACCCTGGGTGCTGCAAGATGTACTGGGAGATGTAGTCTCTCTCTCTCCTCTGCTTTCACTTCCAGTAATGTCTCTTTACTTCCTCCCGACTCACTTCTCACCTGGAACTTCTTGTCTCTCTGTCTTAAAGGGGAATACCCCGCTACATATATATATATATATATATATATATATATATATATATATATATATATTTATTTATTTATTTATTTATTTTTTACATTGAATTATATTACATTTCAATTTTGGTTCATATTTAAATTGTGTCTTCTATCAACTGGAAAAAAAAATTCTAACCTAATATAATACTATATACATAATATATAATATAATTTTTAAATAAAATCTCTACATTTTCCCCTTCGCCTTGTGTTAGAAATATTTACAAACAGTTGATGTAAATTTTGAGTTCCAAAGAAAATGAAACCTTCCCTTAAATATGGAAATTCAATTTTCTCGGTAGGGAAATTGCTTTAGCAGACCAAAGCTGCTCGCTGGTATGGCATCCGACCAACTTCCTATATGTTTAGAATGTGAAGTTTCCAAACCCCTTAAAATATCCGACAGGAGGACCGTCCCGCATTATAGAAACAAAAATATGGAACGTGATAATAACAAGTCAATGTTTATATATGTGTGTAGAAATGTCTGGTTATTTACTGTAGATACGGATTAGACAGATTATAATAAATCACCTCTAAGTAGATATTGAGGGGACAAATACTACACATTCCTACTGTATATGTAGATACATCATATGGAGGTGAAAAGATAGATAGATAGATAGATAGATAGATAGATAGATAGATAGATAGAAAGAAAAAGAGATAGACAGATAGAGAGATAGGTAAAGAGATAGATAGATAGATAGATAGATAGATAGATAGATAGATAGATAGATAGATAGATAGATAGATAGATAGATAGATAGATAGATAGATAGATAGAGAGATAGATAGACATCTTATAGATAAATGATTTGTTAAAAAGAAGAAAACAACTCCATGAGGTCCCTGCAAATCTAGATAAATAAATAATTAGAACAACGGAAAGACAGACATATATATATACATTAGATACAAAACAGATATATATGACCTAACAGATAATAAATAGATAGAAAGAAAGAAAGAAAGAAAACAAGAAAGATAGAAAGAAGTCCCTGACATCCCTGCATATCTAGATAGATAGAAAGAAAGAAAAGAAATAGATAGATAGATAGATAGATAGATAGATAGATAGATAGAGAGATAGATAGATAGATAGAGAGATATACATCTTATAATAAATGATTCATTAAGAATAAAAAACAAGTCAATGAGTTCCCTGCATATCCAGATAGATAGATAAATAAATAGAAAGATGGAAAGACAGACATATATGTACAGTAAATACAAAGCAGATAAATATGACCTTTTAGAAGGATAGATAGAAAGAAATAAAGGAAGACCCCAAAGTCCCTGCATATCAAGAAAGAAGGAACGGAGTCCCTGAGAAGTCTCTGTATATGTAGATATATAGATGGATAGATAGCTAGGTAGATAGAAAGAAGTCGCTGAAGTATCTGCATATTTAGAAAGAAAGAAAGAAAGAAAGAAAGAAAGAAAGAAAGAAAGTCCCTGAAAAGTCTCTAAAGTCCCTGTATATCTAGATAGAGAGCTAGATAGTATAGATATATGGATTGTTAGAAAATTAATGAAAAAAAAGAACAGGATCCTTGTGAAGTCCCTGAAGTCCCTGTATATCTAGATAGATAGATAGATATATAGATAGATAGATAGATAGATAGATAGATAGATAGATAGATAGATAGATAGAAGTCCCTGAAGTCCCTGCATATTTAGAATATTTAGAAAGAAATAAAGAAAAAGTCCCTGAAAAGTCTCTAAAGTCCCTGTATATCTAGATAGAGAGATAGATAGTATAGATATATGGATTGTTAGAAAATGAAAGAAAAAAAGAACAGGATCCTTGTAAAGTCCCTGTATATCTAGATAGATATCTAGGTAGATAGATAGATAGATAGATAGATAGATAGATAGATAGATAGATAGATAGATAGATAGATAGATAGATAGAAAGAAAGAAAGAAGTCCCTGAAGTCCCTGCATATTTAGAAAGAATGAAAGAAGAAAGTCCCTGAAAAGACTCTGAAGTCCCTGTATATCTAGTGATAGATATATAGATTAAAAAAAAACAAGTCCCTGCATATCTAAATACATATATGGATTTTTAGATAGATAGATAGATAGATAGATAGATAGATAGATAGATAGATAGATAGATAGATAGATAGATAGAAAACACATAGATTCATTTGTGTCTTTTTTTTATCTAGTATTCACCCCCCTGGAAGGGTCAAGAAATTCTGCCAATTTTTTTAACAGTTTTCCAGTTTTCACCCCCAACACACTAACCGAGCCATCATACACAGCCAGGCCATCAGATACCACCGGATTTGTTCAGACCCAGAAGACAGAGATAAACATCTCAGAACACTGGCAGGCTCTTTCCATAAGAAAGGTTACAAAGACAAAACCATCAATAACACCATAAACACAACCTTGAAAACCCGAAGAGAAAATCTCCTCCAATACAAAGAGAAAGAAACAAATAACCGAGTACCTCTGGTCACCACATACAACCCAACACTAGAAGGGATCAAAAAGATAATCAAAGATTTACAGCCCATTATAACAGAGGATGAAACTCTGAAAGGAATATTCCAACAACCCCCATTATTGGCTTTCAGACAACCACCCAACCTCAGACACAAACTAATCAGCAGGAAACTTCACTCTGATTATGAGGTCATAAATAATGGAAGCAAACCCTGCAATAAAAAAACGCTGCAAACTGTACAACCAGATCAATCTATCCAAAAGTGTCTCACACACAAATGGGACCTTCACTATCATGGGATCTTACAACTGTACCTCCAGTAATGTTGTGTACCTCATCCAATGCAACAGGTGTGGCAAAGGATCTTATGTTGGTGAAACAGGACAGAAGTTGCAAGTGAGGATCAATTTGCACAGACATACCATCAGGGCCGCTGATAGGGGGGGACCACCAGCCCTCCTCTAGGGGGCCCCAGTGTGCCCATCAATTGCCGCCAATGTGCCTATCAATTGCCACTACTGTGCCCCATCAAATGCTGCCATCGTGTGCCCATCAATTGCCGCCAGTGTGCCCATCAATTGCTGCCAATGTGCCCATCAATTGCTGTTACTGTGCCCCATTAAATGCTGCCATCGTGTGCCCATCAATTTGCCGCCAGTGTGCCCATCAATTGCCGCCAATATGCCCATCAATTGCCGCTACTGTGCCCCATCAAATGCTGCCCGGCACTTACCTGTCTCGAAGCGGGTCAGTGGCGGTGTCCTGCACGTCCTCCGTGTCTTCTTCCGTCCTCTCTCAGGCGTCCAATCACAGCGACTGACGTTTCAGCCAATTAGGTGACAGGTAACAGACCCGAGCACCTGATCGGCAGAGTGGTGGATTCAGTGTCAGCAAAGCGAATTCCTTCGCTTTGCAAACACAACGCTGAGTGAACAGCGAGCGCCCAGCATGGCGCCCGCTGTTCACCTTTTTGGGCGTCTTTTACAGCCTATGGCTCTAATCAGGTGCTTCCAAAAAATTCCCCCAGCACTGTAATTCAGGTGCCCGGCGCCCTAAAAAGGGCATCCGGAAACCTGAATAGGGGGTGTCAGAGGCGACCATAGATAGATTCATGCAATGTATGAATCTATCTATGGCGATAGAGTGGTACCAGGAGAGAGGGGGCGGCGCCCATGCGCCCCTTATGGATGCACTGCCACTGCTCTGTGCACTCTTTTTTCTTTTGAATTGTGTGCTGTAGATAGAGCATGTCAAGCTGTAGCTGTGCTCCCTGGGGATATGCTGATCGCCCATCCGTGCTGCTGGAGGGAGCCCAGACGACCATAAATGAGGGACCTGCAGACTTGATCATGAAGTGATGACCCCCACCCCTCTGTCTGAACCCCTATCTCCCTGACTATTGTGGCCGTGAACATCGTGAACACTTGAAATCAGCCAATACTCACAGTTGCTGTGTTTACATTTACACCTTCTCAAAACTCCATTTGGGCCACCGTCAACTATGTCTGTGAACTCTGAACCTGCTCTAGCACGTCACATGACCTGAGACACACGCGCAGCTAGCTTGCTCTGCCGGTGTCTTGTCGACCTAGTTCCCCTATCAATATGGTTCCGAGCTCGACTGCGCATGCGCACTCGGAACAAATGGAAATCTATGAACATCTACAGCTGTTCGTCAGCTGTAGACGCGCTCGCTCCCGAGGATACACGCCGCGCGGGGGCGGAGACTGGGACACACCGCTCTCTCGGGCGGCATTAAACAAGTTGATGGCCGGGTGACACGCCGCTCTGTATTTTTAAAAATGTTCATGAGCGGGGGTGGACACTGTGACACGCCGCTCTATAGGGCGAGTGTTGTACATATAATTGCCGTCTAACATTGCAGGGAGCGCACACTCACTCATCCGCCCCTTGCTGTACAGAGCGGCGTGTCACCCGGACATCAACTTGTTTAATGCTGCCCTATAGAGCGGGGTGTCCCAGTCTCCGCCCCCGCCGCTTTCTTGTCGAGCTGGTTCCCCTAGCATCGGGAGCGAGCGCGTCTACAGCTGCCGAACAGCTGTTCGCTCTCAGAGAATTCCCTCGCCTCGGATTGCGCCTGCGCAGTCGAGCTCGGAACCATATCGATAGGCGGAACCAGCTCGGCAGAACACCGGTCAGGATCCTTGAGCTTCCTAGTTATCACAGCTTCCCCGCGGTGCGCTGCACGCGCTGGACATTCAAGGATACCGTATATACCAGTATGGGGCTCCGGATCTCAGGAAGGGTAAGCAATTCCCTCTAAGACTTTTGATCGTCATCCGCTGCCTGTATATACTTGCTTCTACCCGGGGACTGGGACTGTTGGCCGGAGTATAAAGGTGCAATCTATGTTCCATTGACAGCAACTGTCTAACTAGCTGTGAGATCATTGGAACTATTTGACTAGCCCTCTGGAACACTGTCCTCAGGCAACCATTATTCCCAAGTGGAATCATTCAGTGTGTAGCACCAGTTCAGGATGTGAGCATTTTCAATCATCCAGTGTTCAGTAGCCAGGACCGATTGTTATCACCGTCACATTTGATGACCCATATTTTGTCCGGACAATAAGGGGTTTACTTATTTTCATTCAGATCGAGTGGGAGTTTCATCCTATCCCCACTTTTACCATACAACGTTGTATTTTTCTTAACTATACAGTGTCATTTTTTACTGTTTGTGATACTCTGGAGGAACATTCCCCTTCGGGAGATTGTGTATACTCTTCCAGGGGAATCTTTTTGATACTTTGTGCATTCATCAATAAAGCTTTCTTACCTTACTGTTGGAACCATGTGGTTGATTCACCCTTAGATAACACCTTGGGACCCTTCTTTGTCCCAAACCTTCCTTTTTTCTCTCTGCTCGTGTCTGTTACCTGTCACCTGATTGGCTGAAACGTCAGGCGCTGTGATTGGACGCCTGAGAGAGGACAGAAGAAGACATGGAGGACGTGCAGGATACCGCCGCTGACCCAATGCGAGACAGGTAAGTGCCGGGCAGCATTTGATGGGGCACAGTAGCAGCAATTGATGGGCACACTGGCGGCAATTGATGGGCACACTGGCAGCATTTGATGGGGCACAGTAGCGGCAATTGATGGGCACACTGGCATCAATTGATGGGCACACTGGCAGCAATGTATGGGGCACACTGGCGGCATTTGATGGGGCACACTGGCGGCATTTTATGGGGCACACGGGCGGCATTTAATTGGGGCACAGTGGCTGCATTTGACGGGCACAGTGGCTGCATTTGACGGGCATAGTGGCTGCATTTGACCGGCACAGTGGCTGTGTTTGACGGGCACAGTGGATGTGTTTGCTGGGTGCAGTGACAGCGTTTGATTGGCACAGTCGATGCATTATCTGGGTGCAGTGGCAGCCTTTGATGGGCAAAATGGCTGCGTTTGATGGGCACAGTTGATGCGTTTGATGGGCACAGTAGCAGCGTTTGATGGGCACAGTCGATGCGTTTGCTGGGTGCAGTGGCAGCGTTTGATTGGCACAGTGGCAGCGTTTGCTGGGTGCAGTGGCTGCATTTGATGGGCACAGTGGATGTGTTTGATGGGCACAGTGGCAGCGTTTGATGGGCACAGTGGCAGCATTTGCTGGGTGCAGTGGCAGCGTTTGATGGGCACAGTGGTTGCGTTTGCTGGGTGCAGTGGCAGTGTTTGCTGGGTGCAGTGGCAGCGTTTGATGGGCACAGTGGTTGCGTTTGCTGGGTGCAGTGGTAGCATATTTGATGGCAGAACAATGTACTTGGACTCAGTGCTATGCATGGGGGCCCGCCCCCCTCTCCAAGCTCCACTCTATCTCCCCCTCCCACCAACTCTTCGCCTCTGCCCGCCCACTGGAGTCCAGAATTTTTGGACAAACATTCGCGCATGCGTGAATCGGGGCGTGTTAGTGGGGTGGGCGGGACTAGTGCTGACGTTGTAACCATGCCTCCGCCCGCCCGCTCGAGACCATAATTATTTTCGCCTGTAGATAGCTCCCACGCATGCGCAATTAGAACAGTGAAGTCACGCATGCTCGGTAAAGGCCCGCCGTCAGCTGTATGGATGATGGAGCTGCACAGTGACGTGGGTCGAGATTCTACATAGGTTGTTTTTACAACACCGGGTTCAACAGGGTGGATTTACTAAAACTGGAGAGAGCAAAATCTGGTGCTGCTCTGCATAGAAACCAATCAGCTTCTAGTTTTTTTTTGGCAAAGCTTATTTGAACAAGCTGAAGTTAGAAGCTGATTGGCTACTATGCAGAGCTGCACCAGATTTTGTACTCTCCAGTTTTATTATATTAACCTCTTTGTGTCCGCCATAATGTCGCAGTCACGATAAAAATCACTGATCGCCGCCATTACTAGTAAAAAAAATTTTTTTTTAATAAAAATGCCATAAAACTATCCCCTATTTTTTTTTTTCTTTTTTTCTTTTCTTTTTTTTAAAAGGGATACATCCAATACATTATTTATACCTTTTCCATTGCATATCTATTCATAATATATTTCTCATCCCATTCCTTTACTTCAATCTTATTTATTTAAACATCAGTCTCACCTCAAGACCTCCATGTCAATGGGTTCCCTGCCCTTATGTCCTCTATATGTCTCTCCTTAGCCGGAGAGGCACACAGAGTCCCTTTCTACAGGTCCTTCTCAAAAAATTAGCATATTGTGATAAAGTTCATTATTTTCTGTAATGTACTGATAAACATTAGACTTTCATATATTTTAGATTCATTACACACAACTGAAGTAGTTCAAGCCTTTTCTTGTTTTAATATTGATGATTTTGGCATACAGCTCATGACAACCCAAAAATCCTATCTCAAAAAATTAGCATATCATGAAAAGGTTCTCTAAACGAGCTATTAACCTAATCATCTGAATCAACTAATTAACTCTAAACACCTGCAAAAGATTCCTGAGGCTTTTAAAAACTCCCAGCCTGGTTCATTACTCAAAACCGCAATCATGGGTAAGACTGCCGACCTGACTGCTGTCCAGAAGGCCATCATTGACACCCTCAAGCAAGAGGGTAAGACACAGAAAGAAATTTCTGAACGAATAGGCTGTTCCCAGAGTGCTGTATCAAGGCACCTCAGTGGGAAGTCTGTGGGAAGGAAAAAGTGTGGCAGAAAACGCTGCACAACGAGAAGAGGTGACCGGACCCTGAAGAAGATTGTGAAGAAGGACCGATTCCAGACCTTGGAGGACCTGCGGAAGCAGTGGACTGAGTCTGGAGTAGAAACATCCAGAGCCACCGTGAACAGGCGTGTGCAGGAAATGGGCTACAGGTGCCGCATTCCCCCAGGTCAAGCCACTTTTGAACCAGAAACAGCGGCAGAAGCGCCTGACCTGGGCTACAGAGAAGCAGCACTGGACTGTTGCTCAGTGGTCCAAAGTACTTTTTTCGGATGAAAGCAAATTTTGCATGTCATTCGGAAATCAAGGTGCCAGAGTCTGGAGGAAGACTGGGAAGAGGGAAATGCCAAAATGCCTGAAGTCCAGTGTCAAGTACCCACAGTCAGTGATGGTCTGGGGTGCCATGTCAGCTGCTGGTGTTTGTCCACTGTGTTTTATCAAGGGCAGGGTCAATGCAGCTAGCTATCAGGAGATTTTGGAGCACTTCATGCTTCCATCTGCTGAAAAGCTTTATGGAGATGAAGATTTCATTTTTCAGCACGACCTGGCACCTGCTCACAGTGCCAAAACCACTGGTAAATGGTTTACTGACCATGGTATTACTGTGCTCAATTGGCCTGCCAACTCTCCTGACCTGAACCCCATAGAGAATCTGTGGGATATTGGGAAGAGAAAGTTGAGAGACGCAAGACCCAACACTCTGGATGAGCTTAAGGCCGCTATCGAAGCATCCTGGGCCTCCATAACACCTCAGCAGTGCCACAGGCTGGTTGCCTCCATGCCACGCCGCATTGAAGCAGTCATTTCTGCAAAAGGATTCCCGACCAAGTATTGAGTGCATAACTGAACATAATTATTTGAAGGTTGACTTTTTTTGTATTAAAAACACTTTTCTTTTATTGGTCGGATGAAATATGCAAATTTTTTGAGATAGGATTTTTGGGTTTTCATGAGCTGTATGCCAAAATCATCAATATTAAAACAAGAAAAGGCTTGAACTACTTCAGTTGTGTGTAATGAATCTAAAATATATGAAAGTCTAATGTTTATCAGTACATTACAGAAAATAATGAACTTTATCACAATATGCTAATTTTTTGAGAAGGACCTGTATACTAAGTTATCTTTGATATCTTTAATTTTCACAACCTTACTTATTCTCCCTTTCCTTTTTATTTATTCCCCCCTACCTCCCTCCCAAAGCAAACCCAAACAACAAGGAGAGAAAAAAACAAAAAACAAAAAACAAAGGAATTTCTCTCCCCCACTTTCCCCCTCCACCTCTAAGTAAACCGCAACCTCTTAATTACTTCTTTGACCGGACGGGCTCACATCCCCATTAGTCTTTTCCCTTCTTCTGTCTGCATAAATTTATTCCAGGGTGCCCAGATCTTAATATGTTGCTCTTTTCTATCTTGGGCCGAAAACACCAATTCCTCTATAATTCCCACTTTCCTGACCCTATTAAGCCATTCTGCAATTGTAGGAGGGTTGGAACTTTTCCAGCCTCTCGCAATGCATGCCTTGGCCTCATTAACTAGGTGACATAATACTGAGTTTTTATAGGTTTGTGTGGGTATTTGCGTTTCGTGCAGTAGAAAAAAGCCTGGGTCGTCCGGTACAAAATAAGGCTCAATTCTTTGAGCAATCCTTCGTACCTCTGTCCAATATTGTCTAATTCGAGGACATGTCCAATATATATGGAACAAGGTTCCCCGCTCCCTATTACATCTCCAGCACTTATCAGAAATATCGGGATAGAACCTACCTAGTTTTGAAGGCGTATAGTACCACCTCGTCAATAATTTATAATTTGATTCTTGCAGTATATTATCTTCTGGTGTTGAGCTGGTGTGAAAGTCCTACCAAGGTCTCTCTCCCACTTTCTAATTGCTGTCATTTCAAAATTCTCTGATGGGGTCGTTAGCATCGTATATATCTTTGATATTATTCGGTTGATGGGTTCCTTCTCCTCACAATATACTTCAAACCTAGTTAGTTCCCGTTTAAAGTTACTTATTGCCCCTAGTGTCCCCAGGTAGTGTCGGAGTTGTATTGCCTGCCAATACTCTACTTCGAATTGGCCACCTACTTTTGTCAATTCCGCTATTGTTGGCCATATTTCTGATTGCGTAAAATGCGATACCTGCGTATATCCCTTCTCTCGAAGTCTCCAAAATGCCCTTTTCTCCATCCCCGGCTCGAAACTTGGGTTTCCCAGTATTGGGTACAGTGGGGAATATCTTGGCAAGTATTTAGGGTTTCGACACGTCTTAACCCCTATAGACAGTGTCGGCCCTATCAAGGGATGTTTTTTGAGTGTGTCTGGTAATTTTGTGTAGCACCAAGGGGCTCTACCCAGTGGTATCTGACTAATCTCCTGCTCCACTTTTATCCATAGTTTAAGTTCTTTATGTCTGCACCAGTCTATGACCCTCCCCAAGTGAACTGCTTGATGGTATTTAGATATATCTGGGACTGCTAAGCCCCCGTAACACTTGGGGAGGGTCATTTGACTTCTGCTAATCCGTGGTCGCTTATTGGCCCATATAAACTTAGTGAAAAGTGCATTTATTTGCTGAAAGTAGGCCTTGTCAATTCTAATTGGAACAGCTTGAAACAAATACAAAAATTTGGGTAAGATATTCATTTTGATAGCGTTACATCGGCCGAACCATGAGTGGAATCCCTGTTGCCATTTATCTAATAAGGATCTGACTACTTTATATAGTGGGGGAAAATTTACAGCGAACACCTTCTCTAATCTTGCTGGTATATTTATCCCTAAGTATTTTAGTGAAGACCCTACCCATTTAAAATTAAAATTTGGCTGTAAATTTTGCTGGGCTTCCTTAGAAAGGGCTACCCCCATCGCTTCCGATTTTACGTAATTAATTTTTAGATTTGCTAATGTAGCGCTACCCCCAGTTAAGAGAGCCGCTGATATTGATTTGGGCCCTGCAGTGCACCGCTGTCAACCCCCGGCAATCGGCTCTAACCTCCCGTGGCACAGCTGGTGATAGAGAGATAGGACCGCGTGATCGCAACTGTTGGTGACGCAGTCCTATAACAAACATACACAGAATATACTTTAAAACTCCTATTAAAGTAAGCGGAACTGACACCAAATGTACTTTACCCAGATATTTTACTGAGGCTAATGGGCAAGTAATAAACAACAGTATAACAAGTTGCAGATCCCTGCAATAAACAGTAATAAAGATAAACAGAGTAATCAGAATAATAAAGTATTGCTATGCAACTCTAGCGCTGCCCTTTTACAGCTACTTCCCCTCATGGGTAGACTAACACCCAGCAATGTCTACCTATGCAGTCAGGCCTGACTGATCTAAATGGAAGTTCAGTGAAACAATATTCGCTAGCAATCTCTCGGTGGTGCACTTGAAGAACAACTTTGTAATCCCAACGAATAGTAAAGATAAAGTATCTGTCTTTAAACAGCTCTCACCACCTGGACAAGTCCAAGTCCCTTTCCTCCATCGATTCGTCTAGGAACAGGAATCCACCGACATCCAAGTCTTCAATCCTTCTGGTGTACTGCAGCAAGGAGGATTAGATGTCTCTAAGGCTCTGCTAGGCTGGCAGAGGGCTCTTTGGAAAGGAGCACACGGCCCGGGCTTCAGGCCTTGTGCACACAGCAGTTCAGCACAGACATCCTCTTGCTAGGAGAGGGGGGTCCAAAGAGGCCGACCAAAACTCTGCCTCCCCTTTATAAAGTCTGCCCCAGCAGTCTCTGTTCTGGAGCAATGCACCCTGGGTGCTGCAAGATGTACTGGGAGATGTAGTCTCTCTCTCCTCTGCTTTCACTTCCATAATGTCTCTTTACTTCCTCCCGACTCACCTCTCACCTGGAACTTCTTGTCTCTCTGCATTAAAGGGGAACACCCCGCTACACACTCCCCCCACTTGAACTCTTTGGTCCCCAAAGATAAACTTCAACAAATACTGTTTACCATTTTGGACAATGTCGAGCATGATGTTGGCATAGGGAATTCCCACCAAAACTTTGGGATGGAACTCTCTTGCCCACAGGTCACACTACCATGAGTGGCCTGCCTAACTGTGCCAGAGAGTGAGCTGGGGTTGCCCTCCACCAAATGGACGGTGGAAGGATCAGGTTGTTCAACACTTCTCCTAGCCGTTACAACAGAGTCCTCTGAGCTCGTCCCCATTTGGGGGTAAGTTAGTTTCTTGGGAGGCCTGATGACTCTGCGAGCCCTCTGCTCTCTTGGTGCTTCTGACTCTGGCACCACAGGCTCTTCTTCAGGAGTAAGTTCAGGTAACATTGCTGGTTCTGGAACCTCTGATTCAGAAGTCGACTGACGTATGGAATCTCTAGAGTCCTCCTCTGCACAAGTGTCAGGAACATCTTCCCAGTAATCAGCTGAGGGACTGAAGGGTATGAATTCAGTAGCCTCCGGATTCAGCGTTGCATCTGGGGTATCCCCTCCATTTGGGAGATCTATGGCGGACGTTCCCAGAGTCGAGGGAGGCCACAGCCAGTCCAGTTCTCCACCTTCTTCTGTACTCAATTGGGAGGCCTCCCCATCTTTGGCTCGAGAGGTCTGGGACCGAGTGTTCGGCCTAGGAATATCCAGGATAGAGGCCGGTTCAGGGGAGTCTCTCACGGGAGGTATTCTGACTGCCTCAGCAAGTGGGAGCAGGTGGTTCCGATGCCACGTCTTCAGTGGACCCACCTTTCCTTCTGGCTTTAGTTTGTAGACAGGCAAACCGGGCAACTTCCTACAGACAACATAGGGCTCAGATCTCCACCTGTCGGCAAGCTTGTGTTTTCCAGGGACCCCCAGATTGCGTAGCAGTACTCGGTCCCCGGGCTGCAGATCTTGCACTCGAACCTTCAGATCAAAATTTCTCTTGTTGCGGGCCCCCCTTTGATCCGAAGCCGCCTGGGCTTGTTCATAGGCCACCTGCAAGCTACGTCTAAGTCTGTCCACGTATCTCTTGTGGGATGTAGCTGAGGTATTGTCTATAGAAGTGCCAAAGGCCAGGTCCACAGGTAGCCTTGCTTCTCTCCCAAACATAAGTCGATAAGGGGAGTAGCCAGTGGCGTCACTTGTGGTACAGTTATAGGCATGTACTAGGGCTGATATGTGCTGACTCCAGTGTTGCTTCTTCTCTGTTTCTAAGGTTCCCAACATGTTGAGCAGGGTCCGGTTAAATCTCTCCGGCTGAGCATCTCCTTGTGGGTGGTAAGGCGTGGTTCTGGTCTTCTTTATTCCTAATGAATCCAAAAGTCTTCGGATCAACCGACTCTCAAAGTCCCTTCCTTGATCTGAGTGGAGTCTCTGTGGTAGTCCGTAATGGACAAAATACTTCTCCATAAGTATCTTGGCCACGGTGGATGCCTTCTGGTCTTTGGTTGGGAAAGCTTGAGCATAGCGGGTGAAATGGTCGATTATTACCAGAACATTCCCCAATCCACTCAGGTCGGGTTCGAGGCAGAGAAAGTCAATGCATACCAGATCCATTGGGCCTTGACTCTGTAAGTGGCCCATTGGGGCAGCTTGATGGGGTAGGGTCTTTCTCTGAATGCATCGTGCACAGGAATGGCAATACTCCTCTACTTCTGCCCTCATGCAGGGCCAATAGAACCGATTTCTGACAAGCTGGAAGGTCCTTTCTGCCCCTAGGTGACCATGATGGTCATGCAGGGCAATTAGTACAGTCTCTCGGTGCTTCTCTGGAAGAAATAACTGCCACTTATCTTCTGAGTCATCAGAGGGGCCCCTTCGGTAGACCACTCCCTGATGTACCTGTAGCCTGTCCAATTCCTTCCTCAACAGGCGAGCCTCCTTTGAGGGGTGATGTAGGAATTTGTTGGGATCCTGATTCTCCAGGGCTTCGAGGACCAATCTCCCCATGGGGTCTTCCAATTGGTCACACCTCAACTCCTTCTTGGACAGTCTCGGTAGGTTGTCTTCCTCCAGTTGAGTTACCCCACAATAGTGTTTGGGGACTCCTACCATGGTAACCCCTATTTCTTCTGCTCTGGAGCCTCCTCTGGCTTGGAATTCAGCCCCTTGACAAAGGGCCCGCACCCCGTCCGGTGCCACTTGGGTCCAATCTTCCCAGTCATTTGTCGTGGCATGAGACCTCCGGGACAGGGCATCTGCATCCCTATTTCCGGCTCCTGGTCTGTACTTCAGACTGAAGTTGAATCCAGACAATGCGGTCAACCACCTGTGTCCGGTGGCATCTAGTTTTGCGGTGGTGAAGAGGTAGGTCAGGGGGTTGTTGTCTGTCTTCACAGTAAACTCTGCCCCATACAAGTAGTCTTTTAGCTTGTCTACTACCGCCCATTTGAGGGCCAGGAATTCCAGCTTATGAGTGGGGTAATTCTTTTCTGAGGGGGTCAGGCTCCTGCTCACATAGGCCACTGGTCGCAGTTGTCCTTCATGTTCTTGGTAGAGTACACCACCTAGACCCTCATGGCTGGCATCCACATGTAATTCATAAGGTCTGGTAGGGTCGGCGTAGGCCAGGACTGGGGCAGTTGTTAAGCTCCTCTTCAGAGCATGAAAGGCCTCTTCACACCTTGGGTTCCACTGATCTTGAACTGACTCACCAGGCCTCCTGGGCCCTGAGTCATCCTCTTCCCCTTCTGCCTTTAGCAATTCATTCAACGGGCGGGCAATCCGAGCAAACCCCTCCACAAACCTCCTATAATAGGAGCAGAACCCCAGGAAGGATCTGAGCTCTGTTACTGTGGTGGGTCGTGGCCAAGAAGTGACTGCTTCCAACTTCTCAGGATCTGTGGCCACCCCTTCTTCAGACACTATGTGCCCCAGATAGTTCACAGAAGACTGGTAGAACCGACACTTCTCGGGGGAAAGCTTAAGTCCCTCTTCGCTGAGTCTTCTCAATACTTTCTCCAACCTGGCTTCATGTTCTTCCAAGGTTCTTCCAAAGACAATGACATCGTCCAAGTACACAAGGACTTCTATAAGATTCATGTCTCCAACAGTCTTCTCCATAAGGCGTTGAAAGGTAGCAGGAGCTCCAGACAGACCCTGAGGCATCCTATTGAATTCGAAGAATCCCACCGGGGTTATGAAGGCTGTCTTCTCCCTGTCTTCTGGATGCATAGGGATTTGATAGTACCCACTCTTGAGGTCCATCACACTGAACCATTTGGCTCCAGACAAACTTTGTAGGGCATCTTCTATCCTTGGCGTGGTGTATTGGTCAGGGATGGTTCTCCTGTTGAGAGTCCTGTAATCGATACAAAGCCTCAACGACCCATTCTTCTTTCTGACCACCACGATTGGGGAGGCATAGGGACTTCTAGACTCCCGGATCACACCAGTCTTCTTTAGTTCTACAAGTTGTTCCCTCAGATCCTCCAGATCTGCCAGGGGGACCCGCCTGACCCTCTCTCGGAAGGGCTTATCTTCTTGGAGGCGGATCCGATGGGTGGCACTTCTTGCACACCCCACATCGAATTCATCTTCGGAAAAGATCTTCTCCCACCTGGTCAGCTGGGCCTTGGCTCTTTCTTTCCAAGCCCTGGGTAGGTTCGGGTTTTCCACGGACAGTTTCTCCCAAACATCTCCTCCGTCACCCGTCCCCTTGACTTCGGACCAAGTGACCGGGGCAGCAGGGCTCACCTGACCAAGCAACACTCCGGCAGGGATCTCCATGGGTCCTCCCGTAGTGTTCCTAACACTCACCGGAACTCTGCCATGGGCCTTCTTCAGGGCCTTGAACGGAATCACTTCTGGTATCACTTCCAGGCCTGAGGACTCTTCCCTTGGGTCTGATTCCAGCATGACAAAGGGGCCAGGTTGTTCCCACGAAAGCTTCACAGTGGCCCTAAGACAGGTTACTTCTCCGGGCTGTAGCACTACTCCTTCTCTGCCAAGTCTCCACACCTTCCCTATCCCCTCTCCCGGGGTCTTCTGCTCTAAGACCAGTCGTTGGTAGGCCGTCTTTAGCATGGGATGGATTTTGGTGGCTGAATGGTTTCTCTCTTTCACTAGAGGGGTCAGGAGTCTCCTGACAAGATCCGTGTTTGTCCCAATGATCAGGGAAATCTTGCTGGCTCCAGGCGGCCGGGGACACACAACTGCCAGGGTGTCAAACACTTCAGCCTTCCCAGCCACGGATGGGTCGAAAGTCATCTTTATGGGCAGGTACCCATCATAAGGGAAACTCTGGGTTCCAAGTCCCCATATCTCCAGCTCTTCTATCTTCTGGATAGGCAGATGACTCAAGTGCCTATCATAGAAGTCCCGGTATAGTAAAGTCACCTGTGCTCCGGTGTCCAAAAGAGCTTTAGTATAGACTCCTTCCACTTGAATGGGCACAGTAGGAGATGGGCCCACCAGTTCCTTTGGGTATGGCTGGACTGGGGTCACCTCTTTTTTTTGGCTTTCGACCCTTGCCCTGCTCCTTTTGGACTTTAATTTTTCCTGAGCCTGGCATGCATTGACTTTCTCCCTCTCAATGGGGGCACAAACCCGCTGAGGGATGTTATTGTTCCTTTTAGGTGGATGTTCCTTCTTTGGGGTGCTGTACTTCCACTGAGGGGTCTTGCCCCCTCCCTCTGGGGTACATCTTGGTGGGGGTGTACTATACCTCCTCCTAGGAGTTTTGTCTCCTCCATTCTTGGCCTTTTTTTTTAGTTTGGAGCGCACTGAAGATGATGGGCACCCGGTTGACTCCTTCACCGGGGCCCTTTGGAGTTTCCCGCCGGCTTGCAATTATCTGTTCTCTTCTTCTTTGGGCTGGAGCATACGTTAGCAAAGTGGCCACTCCCTCCGCAGTTATAGCAAATCACCTCTTCTCGGTCCTGTAGGGAGGCCGGTGCTGAGGTGTTCGGGAACAACTCCTTTCTTGGGCTTGGTTTCTCTCGTCTTCTCTGATCTTTCTCCATCAAAGAGGTCAGCATCTCCAACACTTGGGCCATTTGCGATTTCAGAGTGTCAACCTCTGCATCTCTTTCTGGGCTCTTGACCGAATGGACCAACACTGGTACAGGTGTGACATTCGCCTTGGCCACCTGCTGATCTTCCTGCAGCGCCTCTTCGTCCCTAATAATTTTTATTAGATCAGAGTAGGTTAGTGACATTCCTCCTCCTAAGGTTTTCAGGTGCAGCCAGACCGGGTCTGAGCGCCGCGCTCCCCTCATGATCTGCTTCATGCGTGCTTCATCTGCATCTTTGGGCAGCATTCCTTTCTTCAGTACAATCTTGCATAACTGCCTGTTCAGCCTTCTAACATATTCTGACAGTTTCTCATTCGGCTGCTGGAGAGTGTGTTCAATTTGATAAATCATCTCTGACACCTTCTCCAGCTGACCAAACTCTTCCTGCAGCATGGCCAGGCAATCTTGAGCTGTACAGTTTTCATTTCCAAACCGGAAGCTCTTCACCGCTTCTGCCGCGGCACCTTTCAGACTTTCTAAGACTCGCTGTCTCTTCTGTGCCTCAGGCACCTCCCATGCTTCTACTGCCTGCAATGCCTGTTCCACCCAAGTGTCAAAATCTTCCTCCCCCGCAGGGACGGGGAGCTTCCCTGAGAAGGTGCTAAGCTTCCGGTAACCGGCCTCCACATGCACCGTACTGCTTTTCTGGCACTTAATTACAAGGTCTCCTAGAGCATTCAACAATTCAGGCCCTATAGCGGCCAGCGGTGATCCCGGGCTTAATAGTTCCTTAAGCTTTTCTGCTTTAGGGGATAGTGGTGGAGATAATTGTGGGAGTGATGGCTTTGGTGTCTGAAACCATTCTTCCTTCACTGGCAGCGTATGTATCAAGTGATAGATCTGATTATCTATGGCTTGTATACTCTGACTTTTAAAATGCTCTGGGATTTCGTTTTTCCATTCTACCAGTGCGTATGTAAACGAGATCACTGGATCTGGCCTAAAATCCATCACCCATGCTTTGTGGTTCGGAGACAGTAACAATACGAGCTGTTTTATCTCCTCTTCCTTCCATCTTTCCCCCGGGAGTACAATGACTACCGCCGCGGTTGGATCGGCGCCAATCGCTGCGCACCACTGTGACATTGCCAGCGGGTCCATGCTGGTACTTCTGACCGGCTTGATTGCAGCGTGCAACGTACAAGGATCCCGGACTCGAGCCCCCACGTGTAGCGCTACCCCCAGTTAAGAGAGCCGCTGATATTGATTTGGGCCCTGCAGTGCACCGCTGTCAACCCCCGGCAATCGGCTCTAACCTCCCGTGGCACAGCTGGTGATAGAGAGATAGGACCGCGTGATCGCAACTGTTGGTGACGCAGTCCTATAACAAACATACACAGAATATACTTTAAAACTCCTATTAAAGTAAGCGGAACTGACACCAAATGTACTTTACCCAGATATTTTACTGAGGCTAATGGGCAAGTAATAAACAACAGTATAACAAGTTGCAGATCCCTGCAATAAACAGTAATAAAGATAAACAGAGTAATCAGAATAATAAAGTATTGCTATGCAACTCTAGCGCTGCCCTTTTACAGCTACTTCCCCTCATGGGTAGACTAACACCCAGCAATGTCTACCTATGCAGTCAGGCCTGACTGATCTAAATGGAAGTTCAGTGAAACAATATTCGCTAGCAATCTCTCGGTGGTGCACTTGAAGAACAACTTTGTAATCCCAACGAATAGTAAAGATAAAGTATCTGTCTTTAAACAGCTCTCACCACCTGGACAAGTCCAAGTCCCTTTCCTCCATCGATTCGTCTAGGAACAGGAATCCACCGACATCCAAGTCTTCAATCCTTCTGGTGTACTGCAGCAAGGAGGATTAGATGTCTCTAAGGCTCTGCTAGGCTGGCAGAGGGCTCTTTGGAAAGGAGCACACGGCCCGGGCTTCAGGCCTTGTGCACACAGCAGTTCAGCACAGACATCCTCTTGCTAGGAGAGGGGGGTCCAAAGAGGCCGACCAAAACTCTGCCTCCCCTTTATAAAGTCTGCCCCAGCAGTCTCTGTTCTGGAGCAATGCACCCTGGGTGCTGCAAGATGTACTGGGAGATGTAGTCTCTCTCTCCTCTGCTTTCACTTCCATAATGTCTCTTTACTTCCTCCCGACTCACCTCTCACCTGGAACTTCTTGTCTCTCTGCATTAAAGGGGAACACCCCGCTACACTAATTTCCCATATCCTTCTATTTCCTTCATCAAATTTGGCAATGAAACATGGGGTCTTGATAGGGAAAACAACAGATCATCTGCGTAAGCAGAGGTTTTATATTCTTGCTTACCTATTTGCAGTCCCTGTATGTCTGAATTTTGCCGAATCCTATTTAATAGGTGTTCTAGAGAGAGGGAGAACAACATCGGAGAGAGTGGGCACCCTTGACGCGTGCCATTTGAGATTTTAAATGGCTCAGAGTAAACTCCGTTCACTTTTACTAAGGCTTGGGGTGTAGCATAAACCCCCGCTATCCAACTCCGTATATGTTCTCCCAGTCCCATTTGCCTCAATACTTCAAACATAAATCGCCAGCTAATCCTATCGAACGCTTTCTCAGCGTCGGTACTTAAAAAAATACTAGGCGTTTTTGAAATATTAGCATAGTGTACCAGGTCGAGGACCTTTACGGTATTATCCCTGGCCTCACGGGTTGGGATAAACCCAACCTGGTCTTGATGTACCAACTGATTCAAGAACGGCTGAAGACGGGAGGCAAGTAGTTTAGTGAAAAGTTTTAAATCTGTATTTAGCAGTGAGATCGGGCGATAGCTCCCGCACTCCGCCGGATCCTTCCCTTCCTTCGGAATAACCGAAATGTGTGCCGTAAGGGCATCCGGCGGTAGTGCGGGACCCCGGCCGATCTCATTGAATGCCTTTGTCATTTGAGCCCCTAGTATTGGTAAAAAATATTTGTAATATTGGATAGTAAAGCCATCCGGGCCCGGCGCCTTCCCTCGTTTAACTGTCTTTATTACTGTCTCCAGTTCCCCTACTGAAATAGGTATCTCCAGTTTATTACGGTCTTCTAGGGCCAACCTAGGCAAGTTTGCTGAGAGGAGGTACTCTTCCATCTTAGCCTGAGGCACCTGGGTTGGGGTTAAGTTATAAAGGGAGGAGTAGTATTCTCTAAATCTCTGTGCGATCTTTTTAGGGAATCAGATCAGCTGCCCGTTTTTCCCCTTTATATGGGGTACATATACTGTCTTCCCTTTCTCTCTAAGTTTTCCCGCTAATATTTTACTACATTTTTCCCCCACGTTCATAGGTTACTTTTTCCCCTACTTGTATTGCCGCTTCTGCTTTGTATCTAAGTAAGTCTGTTAGTTGTCTCCTCCGGTGGGCCAGTTCTATCCCCACTTGCGGTATCTGTATTATTTTATGTTGTACCTCTAATGCTTGGATTTCTTTTAACAGGTTAGCTATCTGTCTTTCTCGCGCTCTTTTTAATCGGGAACCATGTTTTATCAAAACCCATCTCATTACTACTTTATGCGCTTCCCATATCATTCCCGGATCACTCCCCGGGGTGTCGTTCGTCCGGAAATATGCCTCCATTTCTTTTGCTACATCTTCCCGAACCTCGGGGATCTGCAGCAAACTCTCATTTAGACGCCAACGCCACTCTGGAGCCGTAGATGAGTCGGACAGCGCAATATGTAGCGTCACTGGTGCGTGATCTGACCATGTTATATTCCCAATTTTTACTTCTTTCACCGCCGTCAACAGATAGTGTGGTACCAGGAAGAGGTCTATACGAGAATACCGTTGGTGTGGGTTGGAGAAAAATGTATAGTCTCTTTCCCCAACATGTAATAATCTCCACACATCTACCATCTGCAATTCCCGCAACTTCTGCAGAATATTCCTCCTGGTCCCCCCTGATATGGAGGAGACCCCCGTTGATGTATCAACCTTAGGTTCCAATGTTGTGTTAAGGTCTCCCCCTACTATTAGCTTCCCTTCTGCAAACCCTACCAGCTTATCCAGGGTTTTACTCAAAAAGGCGTCTTGATGTGTATTTGGTACGTAAACATTCGCCAGTGTCACCTTTGTACTTCCAATATGTCCTTTCAGAAAAATGAAACGGCCCTCTACATCTACTCGTTTATCCAGCAGGGACCAAGGTATCCTATTGGAGATTAAAATTGACACCCCTTTGGACTTTGATGTCTGGCTACATGCGTGGTATGTACATGGGTAGAACCTATTTTGTAGGTACGGGAGTCCGTCCATCTTAAAGTGTGTTTCCTGCACAAATACTACATCTGAACGGGTTCCTTTTAACTCATTCAGGAGCATTTTCCTTTTTTGTGGGACATTAAGTCCTTTGGCATTAATGGTGGTTATCCTTACTTCCTCCATCCCTAAAGATTCAAATGACAAAGTGTTGGGAGAGAAAAAAAAAAAAAGAAGAAAGAACAATAACAAACCCCCCCCGTTCCTCTCCCCTCCCTTAAATATTCAACTAAACCCTCCCCCCTTACCCTCGCCCCCAAGGGAGGCACCCCCTCCTGGACCTTTAGCCCTACGGTCCAGGTGGGTGCACGCCTAATTGGGGTGTAGGGTTGGTACGGCAGAGGTGCATCCCCCCCCGGACACCCCTTTCTTCTATCTCTCTTCAGCTCCTCTCTCCATTTCTTCTCCCCCTTCCTCTCTCCCTTCTCCTCTTTTCTCCTCCCCTCGCCTTCTCTTACTTTATAAATCCTTAATCCGAGGGTGCCTCCGTCTTTTACTTATTCCCTAAATTCTCTTAATTTTTCCCCCTTATTGTCCTAAAATAAACAAGTAATATTTGTCATTCATATCACATTTACATTTGTTTTTGTTTATATTTGTATACATATAATACTTATAACCTTCTTACTTTGGAGGATTTAGTATAGCTTCATTTAATTACCGTGTAACAGGGCCATTTTCCCTCCTTTCTCAATTTCCTCTGTACTGTTTCCCTTTACTTCTTTTACCCTAGTCCCTCTACCCCCTCCCCCCTTCCTTCTCTCCTAGTAATGGGTCTTTTGGTTACTAACTTACTCCATTTCCCTGCTTGGGGCTCCCTCCTCTTTCTAACCTCTAGCCACTGGCCTCCTTAATCATATCCATTTATATCCAAGTGTGTGTACCACCTATTTATCCTATATATTTATGTGTAGTGCGATATGTGAATACCCCCCTCTTCCTACTCTTTACGAGTCTTTCCTCTCGTGAGCTCCCCTAAATCTTCACCCCCTACCCTTGTTTATTCACCCCCCTTCTACCCTTGTTATCTCTATCAACCCTCTATCTACCTCCCTGTTTCCCCACTTACCCCTTGTGTCTATGTGTTTAATTCTTGTTTACTCCTTTCTTAACCAGTGTGTCCAAACCTATTCCCACTGTTATATGTTTACGTGTCTTTGTGTATCTTTCTAAATCTATTAAAATAGATGTGTGTCTTTTGTGTGACATCTATAACATTTACACCCCCCACACTTGGCGTTATCTTCACTTTCTTCTATTCAGGCCGATGCCCTTGCTTGAATATTCCATTCCATTGTGGGAACCCCATTCCTCTCTTCCCCTCTCCCTCTTCCTCCCCTTTTCCTCTCTCCAATACTCCATTGGTTTCTGTTATTCTCTTCTCTTATTTTCTTATTTCTGAGTCCCTACTTATTGTTATCTCCTTCCTATACCCCTTCTTTTTCAAAGTCGCTTCTTATCAAATCCTTCTCCCCCCTTCATTTCATCATACATCATTTGTACACGTTTTTTTTTTACATTTATACATTATATCATATTTATACATTATTAAGACTTCGTACATTATCTTCCAAGCTCCCTCTAGTTCCTACCAAGAGTAGAAAGAAAGAGAGAAAAAAAAAAAAAAACATCCTTAACCATACCATCCCCTAATTCCAGTGTATTTAAATCAATAGTTGGGGGGGGGTAGACCCCCCCCAAGAGCTCCCCTCCATGGGGGCAATAAGTGAATACAAAACCTACAAAGCGGTCATAACAGTCATCACTTTACATCTTACATTTTCCAGTATCCTCCATATAGCACATCCTATTTCTCATCACCCTTTACAGTGTCCCCTTTACCCAAGCTCGAAACATCGGAAAACAAACCCAAAATCCCCCCCCTCCCCCTCTTTCATTTCCCTCCCCTTTTCCCTTCCCCCCCTTCCCCCCCCCCCCAAAAAAACCCCCAAAAAAACATGTTTTCCCTTTTTCCCCTCTTTTCTCTCTTCTCTCCATTCTCCCTCCCCTCTTCCTCCCTCTTTTCTCTTTCTATCTTCCCTTCTTTCTTTCTTCTCTATTCAACAATAGTAATAAATGAGGGGGGAGAGGCAGATGACAGGGGTGGAGGCATTTCCCATAGTTCCAGAGTTCCATATTCCAAAAGTCTCCCAAAACCACTTAAAAGTGGGGAGAGGAAAAAAAAAGGGAGGGGGATATATATTTAGGCCCCGTTTACTGGAGTAGCATCCAGAACAACAAAAAAAAATTACCCAGTCAGGAGAGAGGAGAAAAAATAAAAATAAAATAAAAAAAATCCCTCTTTTTTCAAAAAATATCCAATATAGGGACTCCAAAGAAAAAGGGACACTTCCCCCTTTCCTCTTCCAGAGGGGCAAGAGAGTGCTAGGGCAGGTCTCCTTCAGAGGAACTCCTCTAATCCTAGCCCCTAAAAAAAAAAAAGAGGAAAGAGGAAAGAGGAGGAGGGAGGGGGAAAACATCAGGTCTGTTCCCTTTACCCCTATCCCCCTATTCCCCTTACTCCTATACCTTTTATTTTATTTTATTTTATTTTGGGGGGGTAGATTCTTTATTACTTCCTTCTCCCCTCCCCCTTGAAGCCCTGAATCTCCTGTCCCCTATTGTCCCCATTTTTCTTCCAGTTCCTGGAATTTCCTGCAACCAATTTGGGATCTCTATAGCTTCCATCTCCATAAAGGAAAAAAAGTCTAGTAATTCCCCTGGATGCCGCAAAGTAAATGTATGGGAGTTCTTTTTTACTATCAAGGAAATAGGGTATCCCCACCGATATGACCCCCCCAAAAGTTTAATTTTATCCAAGAGTGGGCGTAACATAGCCCTTCTCTGCAGTGTAGCTCGTGAGAGGTCTGGCAGGATTTTAACCCTGAATCCTTCATGCTCCATTTCACCTTTTTCCCAAGCCATGCGACTTATTAGTTCTTTATGTGCGTCAGAGGCGTTGCTAGGGGGGTGCGGGGGGTGCGGTCCGCCCCCGGGTGACACCCGCTAGAGGGGTGACACCCTCCCTTTTTTTTTTTTTTTTACAGCTGACCCATTCATTGGTTAATTTCACCCCGCTGGGCTGGAGGCCTGGAACAACACCTCCAGCGCCGCGGCCGCGCCTGGTGTGTGTCCTCCGGCTCCTTATTCTTCCTATTCCTAAATTCCAATCCTCCTCCCTACCCTACAGAGCCAGCGAGCGACTCAGCCTGTCACATCATCACACTGCACTGTGATGATGTGACGACACGCACTAGCGTTGCTAGCCAGGTGCGGGGGGGGCGGGCCGCACCCGGGTGACACCCACCAGAGGGGTGACACCCGTGGGTAGCGCAGCGGCACCACACTGACATTGCCCGCTGCCCTGTGCCTTAGGCTCACGCTGCGGCTGTGTCCCTCAGCGGAGCGGAAGGAAGCCGCCGCCCCCTCTGCCTCCTCTCTGTTTACATCCACAGAGGAGGAGGAGGAGCCCGCGCTCGAGAGACACACCGCTGTGTGTATCTGCCGCTCTGTTCTGAGGTCTGTAAGGTAAGGGGGGCATCTTTACTGATGGGGGGAGGGGGTGTCTGTACTGCTGGGGTCTGCACTAGGGGGAGTTTGCACCAGGGGGGCTGTAACTGAGGGGGTGTCTGTACTGAGGGGGGTCTGGTACCAAGGGGGTGTCTGTACTGAGGGGGGTGTCTGTACTGAGGGGGGTGTCTGTAACTGAGGGGGTGTCTGTACGAGGGGTGTCTGGTACTGTGGGGGGTGTCTGTAACTGAGCAGGGTGTCTGTAACTGAGGAGGTCTGCACTGAGGTGGGGGTGTCTGTACTGATGGAGCGGTCTGTACTGAGGTGGGGGTGTCTGTACTGAGGGGGTGTCTGTACTGAGGGGGGTGTATGTACTGAGGGGGGTGTCTGTAACTGAGGGGGGGTCTTTAACTGAGGGGGGGTCTTTAACTGAGGGTGTGTCTGTAACTGAGGGGGTGTCTGTAACTGAGGGGTGGTCTGTACGAGGGGGTGTCTGTACTGAGGGGGGTGTCTGTACTGAGGGGGGTGTCTGTACGAGGGGTGTCTGTAACTGAGGGGGTGTCTGTAACTGAGGGGTGGTCTGTACGAGGGGGAGTCTGTACGAGGGGGAGTCTGTACGAGGGGGTGTCTGTTACTGAGGGGGGTGTCTGTACTGAGGGGGGTGTCTGTACTGAGGGGGGTGTCTGTACGAGGGGTGTCTGTAACTGAGGGGGGGTGTCTGTAACTGAGGGGGTCTGCACTGAGGTGGGGGTGTCTGTACTGATGGAGCGGTCTGCACTGAGGTGGGGGTTCATACTGAGGGAGGCGGGTCTATATTGATGGCGGAGAGTCTGTACTTAGTGGAGCGGGTTTGTACTGAGGGAAGGGATCTATACTGTGGGAGTGGGGTCTGTAGTTAGTGGAGGGGGGTCTGTACTGAGGGGGGACTATAGTTGTTGGGGGGTGACACCATTTTTTTTCGCACCGGGTGACACCAACCCTAGTGACGCCACTGATGTGCGTATCGGTGAAAACGGCCTATTACATCCCTTGGTCTGTCCATATTTACTGAGGGGGGTCCCAGGGCCCTATGTAATCTCTTAAATTCCAATGTTTGGGGTGGTGCTGGGGTAGCCAACCGCTCACATATCGCTAAAATTGTTGCATGTAGCGTTTCTCTCCCTACTGTCTCAGGGACCCCTCTAAACCGTAAATTCAGGCGACGACCACGGTCCTCAATTTCCTCTAGCTGTAATTGTGTTGAGGTAGCATGTACAGAGTGTAAACCCTGTACCAGCTCCAACTGCTGTACCCGTTTCTCTAGGGTAGTTACCCGACCTTCCTCCCCAGACAGTCTCTCTGAGATATGCTTCACCTCAGTGTGCATCTGATTCCATTCCCTTCGATGCATCTCTTCCAACCGTGTCAACATTGACTCTATATCCTCACGAGTCGGGAGGGATTCTATGTCCGCACGAGTTGGCAGGGCTTGCAACAGGGCTCTAAGATCCAAGTCTCCCACATCAGCTGTTCCCTGGGACTTCTTATCCTGGGGCTCCCGGGGGCCATACTCCTGCCCCCCTTGCTCAGTCCGCATCACCCCTTCCATTGCCCCCTGTACCTGCACCTGCATCTGCAGTTGTGGGCTGTGAGCTGCTGCCTCCTCCTGTGCTTCCAGACTGTGCGTCTCCTCGCTCCGTCGCTCTCCAGGGCGCCTGCACTGTTCCTTCTCACTGCTTGTTCCCCCACGTGTCTCAGACGCTTGAAGCCTGGACAGCGCGGCTCGTGTGCGGGGAAAGAAGGATTCGATCTCCGGCTGCAGTTGCGATTGCGCCCCCGTTTCTCTCCCCACTTTCTCTCTCTTCTTCATCCCAGGTATGCTGGGCTACTAATTACCGGGCTACCGCTTCCACATAGGGCTGTTCTTAGGGCTGTAAGGAGCTATATGGAGCTATATTGAGCAAAAACTACTATTCACATCAGTGAGTGTCCGGGGGGAGAGTCAGAGGGCTACAGCTGCAGCGTGTTCCTCCTCACTCCACCATCGCTCTGCCGCTCCAAGACCACACCCCCATCCCCTATTTTGTAAACGCTATAACTTTTGCGTAAACCAATCAATAAACGCAGATTGCGATTTTTTTTAACCAAAAATATGTAGAAGAATAAGTATCGGCCTAAACTGAGAGAAAAAAACGAGTTTTTATATATTTTTGGGGATATTTATTATAGCAAAAAGTAAAATATATTGCATTTTTTTCAAAATTGTCGCTCTATTTTTGTTTATAGCGCAAAAAATAAAAACCGCAGAGGTGATCAAATACCACCAAAAGAAAGCTCTATTTGTGGGAAAAAAAGGACGTCGAGTTTGTTTGGGAGCCACGTTGCACGACCAGTCAATTGTCAATTAAATCAACGCAGTGCCGAACCGCAAAAAGGGGCCTGGTCTTTATGCTGCATATTGGTCCGGGGCTTAAGTGGTAAAGCATATAGGCCACTCACTTTGCAAGGGAATTTTCCCTTTAGACAGGAAGTGGCATGGAAAAAAAAATGGAAACAGTATTTTATGGAAAGAAAAACATGTCAATTGATTTTGACACATAGGGGGTGGATTTATTAAAAGCAAAAAGACTGCTCACTTTGCAAGGGAATTTTCCCTGAGCTTAGTGAATGAGATGAAGCTGTGCTAAATTCCACCATCCAATCATGTGCAAGCAAAATACCTTTATTTTTATTTATTTTTTATTTCCTTGCAAGTGTAGCAGGTATGTACTTTCCCGGATGTAATTCAAACTGGCAGAGACACCAGTGATGTGCAGTTCCCTGCAGCCCAGCAGGTGGCGCTGTCGCCCTGGGCTGGGGTTGAACCATCGCTGTGTGCCGTGCCTCCTTTTTGTCCTCTCTCAGGAGCGGTATGGTGGGGCGGGGAACCCGCCATGCTTGCTGGGGGAGGGTATAAAGGGGCCGGCCATCTTTGTCACGGGGTCGAGTCCCAGGCACCTTCAGCCTGTGGGCGGTGGTTCGTGTCGGTCCTCTAGGCGGCCTAGGCCTAGAGGACAGCCGGAGGTCGTGTTCCATCCCAGGCACCTTCAGCCTGGGTTGAGGTACTCGGATGGAGGTCTGGAGCTCAGTGCCCAACACTGAGTTCCGCGAGGGAAGGAGGTCCTAGGGAACCCAGGGATTGGGAACCCGAATCCGGGAGGCGTAATGGACCGGGGGGAGCTCCTCACTTGAAGACCGGGTGCAGCATATTGCCAGTGACAGGTGAGCCTCCCACCGGAGACTGCCTGGAAGGAAATCCCCCCTCGCTCGGAGACCGCAACCCACTTTCAGGAAGGAAAGTGGAGAACCAATTGTGTCTGGGCCTATTCGCATCCACACCTCCTTTTTTGTTCTGTTCTCCAAGGGAATTCAACTGATTGTGTTCATTCAAGAAGAATAAAGGAGTTTTGGACTTTAATGGTGTGGGGCTCATTTCCTGACAGACATTGTTAAAGGTAACTCTCAGTGGAGGCTCCAGGTGCACAGCACTGACCCGAAAGTAAAACAAGAACTTTGCTCACACCGCACTGACACCTGTGGTGAAGGCCAGGCGTGGTGTCCCCGCTCCCTCCCCTCTAAGGATACCCTTAGACGAGAGAAAGACGAGCTGAAGTGAAGAGGGACGTGAGGGTGGCGCTACACGTGGGGGCTCGGGTCCGGCATAGTGTTTGTGCACCACGGAATTGAACGTGTCTGCTGGAGGAGTTACGCAAGTGGGCAGGCCTTCTTTGGCCGAAGTGCATCCCTGTGCTCGAAGTCGTGGACCCATTGAAGGGAAAGGCCTGCACAGAAGAGCGAGGAAAGGGGGAAGCTCAGCTGTGTGAGGGACTACATGTGGGGGCTTCTGTTTGCACTGCGCCACCAGGCACACCCCCATCGCTTAGTTCGTGGGCGTGACTCAGAAAGGAAAAAGAAGAAAAGCCCGCGAACTGGAGCAAAGGGGAGGAGTCCAATACGTGTGAAGGACTACACGTGGGACGTTGGCGCAAAAACTTTGCAGTGTGCGATGGATCAGCAACAGGTCGCCATGTTCGGACATACATCGTGGATTCCAGTTCACCCTTCCTCCACGACATTGACTGCTGCTGCTCCGGTAACAGGGAGGAGTAATCACTGCTTTGACAGCCATCCCTGCGCACACTGCAGCGACCGCGGAGGAGGTCGTGAAAATTCAATGGGAGAAATCCGAGGATGCTGACTCGGTCACCACTGTCTCGCAGCGTCCACCACCGAAGAGAAAGACCGGCATGGTAGCCCCGACCAGCGGTTGTGGTGGACCGTCTCGCCCGCTTACGCCCGGCCCGGATGGATCCGTCGACAAGAGTTCCGGACGTCCCGTTTTAAGCAAAGGCTGAGGTAAGCCAGGCGGAGAGATTTGGTGTGTGGGAAGAGGTGAAAACTCAGTCTCCACTACAGGGTACCTTCCCGCGGAGGAGTGTGACACCTCTGACCTGGAGTCGCTCTTGGACATGGGAGACGACGTTGCTATAGACGAACTGTTTGCAGAAAAGGGCTGGAACAAAGTACCTCTCGCTTCATCCCGCAGAACCAGGGATCCACCCATGTCTACAGGGGAAAGTACACCCCGGGTGGAGGCACCAGCGCCTGAAGAGGGGTCCCGTCCCCAGCCTGTTTCTACATCCCCGGTATCATCTGTACCGAAGATCGGGGAAAAGAGACTGCTACTGCGGGCACCAATGCCCCGACCAGATGTAATCAAGGTCCCTCGCCACCCGGACTCAATCGTTTTACCTGGCGAAGGGGACAAAGCTACCATGCCTCCTTTGGCCAGACTACAATGGCTATTTGGCCAGAAGGTTGCCGCAGAATACGGATGGGAGTATCCATACTTGTCCAAGGAACTGCTCTATGAGGTGGAAGTGTGCTGGGGGCGCTGGTACAATGACTTTGTGTGGACCCACCTTCAGGTTCCACACGCCCGCAGGTACCTGGCATGCTCTCCCAAGGCCTCTCAACGTTTTAAGGACTGCAAGGCAGAGTGGATGTTGGGACGGCACATCCATGCAGACAAGGTGCTGATCCGGCGCAAGGAAGGAGAAGATGTGGAATATCATCTGGAGACCATGGACCAGCACTTGAAGCCACTTGTTCTGCCGCATCCCCGCTTCTACCTGTAGGAGAGAAAAGACTCCGTTCTTGTTATGCTGCTGAACTTTCTGGAGCCTGTTGCTTTTGTTGCCCAGAGGAATGAAGGACTGTTCCTGTTGTTCTTCACTTTTTCTGCAAGAGATAATGGACTCTGGGGTAGATAGGGCCAAAGAAAAGAGGAAGAGTTCCACGAGTGCAGTTACCGCGATGCTGTCACCAAGTGGCAGTGTTGCGCAACGTTAAACACTTTTCACGCATTCACTCTTTGGAGAAAATTGATTTCTTCCCGGAGAAGTTTCTTTTCTCTCACACGAATACATGTGTCAGGGTTTATGTGTGTTAATTCTCTTTCTTTTCCCTCTGCAGGAGAGCATCCCATCAAGATCACTGAGAATGGGGTGGATCTTAGTCAGGATGGGTGGGAAAAGTATAATGTGAATATGTGATTCAAAGTTATGGTTAAATGCTGTTGTTTCTTTTCCCTTTCCCTATAGGGCTCAGACACAATTGCTCCTGTTCATCAAGTTTTTTTCAAAAGAGTTTTTGTACAATTTGTTAGTCGGTTTCTGGACTGGGCTATGTCAGCCGTTGAGGACATGGTTTACTCCAGACACTGGGGACCAGTGTCAAACCACCAGGGGGAGAGTGTAGCGGGTATGTACTTTCCCGGGTGTAATTCAAACTGGCAGAGACACCAGTGATGTGCAGTTCCCTGCAGCCCAGCAGGTGGCGCTGTCGCCCTGGGCTGGGGTTGAACCATCGCTGTGTGCCGTGCCTCCTTTTTGTCCTCTCTCGGCAGCGGTATGGTGGGGCGGGGAACCCACCATGCTTTCTGGGGGAGGGTATAAAGGGGCCGGCCATCTTTGTCACGGGGTCGAGTCCCAGGCACCTTCAGCCTGTGGGCGGTGGTTCGTGTTGGTCCTCTAGGCGGCCTAGGCCTAGAGGACAGCCGGAGGTCGTGTTCCATCCCAGGCACCTTCAGCCTGGGGTGAGGTACTCGGATGGAGGTCTGGAACTCAGTGCCCAACACTGAGTTCTGCGAGGGAAGGAGGTCCTAGGGAACCCAGGGATTGGGAACCCGAATCCGGAAGGCGTAATGGACCGGGGGGAGCTCCTCACTTGAAGACCGGGTGCAGCATATTGCCAGTGACAGGTGAGCCTCCCACCGGAGACCGCCTGGAAGGAAATCCCCCCTCGCTCGGAGACCGCAACCCACTTTCAGGAAGGAAAGTGGAGAACCAATTGTGTCTGGGCCTATTCGCATCCACACCTCCTTTTCTGTTCTGTTCTCCAAGGGAGTTCAACTGATTGTGTTCATTCAAGAAGAATAAAGGAGTGTTGGACTTTAATGGTGTGGGGCTCATTTCCTGACAGACATTGTTCAAGGTAACTCTCAGTGGAGGCTCCAGGTGCACAGCACTGACCAGAAGGTAAAACAAAAACTTTGCTCACACCGCACTGACACCTGTGGTGAAGGCCAGGCGTGGTGTCCCCGCTCCCTCCCCTCTAAGGTTACCCCTAGACAAGAGAAAGACGAGCTGAAGTGAAGAGGGGAGTGAGGGTGGCGCTACACAAGTGATTGGATATGTTTTGCAAAATACATTTTTAACCACTTAACAACCACCTGTCGACAAATAACGTCGACAAGGTGGTTGCTTAACTCTGGGAGGACGTTATATAACGTCCTCCCAGAATCGCGCTCCCGCGCGCCCCCTGGGGCGCGCACACGGGAAACTCCGTGACCGCCCGGTCCAGAGGACCCGGCGGATCACGAATCGCGGTAAATCGCCGCTGATAGCGGCCGTTTACCACGTGATCGCTCCGTCAAATGACGGAGCAATCACTTGTAAACAGACCGGCGTCATTTGATGACGCCGGTTCCTCCCTCCCCTCTCTGTACCGATCGGTACAGTGTGAGAGGGGAGGGGGAGGGAGCGGATGGCAGCAGCAGCACTGTGGGCTGGATCTGTGACAATTGCAGTCACAGATCCAGCCATCCATCCATCCCTGCTCAGCCATCCCTGTGCTATACCCTGCCAATACTCTGCAATACACCCTGCCAATACTCTGCAAAATACCCTGCCAATACTCTGCAAAATACCCTGCCAATACCCTGGTGCAATACTCTGCAATACCCTGGTGCAATACTCTGCAATACCCTGGTGCAATACTCTGCAATACCCTGCGCAATACTCTGCAATACCCTGCAAAATACTCTGCAATACCCTGCAAAATACTCTGCAATACCCTGCGCAATACTCTGCAATACCCTGCGCAATACTCTGCAATACCCTGCGCAATACCCTGCAAAATACTCTGCAATACCCTGCGCAATACCCTGCAAAATACTCTGCAATACCCTGGTGCAATACTCTGCAATACTCTGGTGCAATACTCTGCAATACTCTGGTGCAATACTCTGCAATACTCTGGTGCAATACTCTGCAATACCCTGCGCAATACTCTGCAATACCCTGCGCAATACTCTGCAATACCCTACGCAATATTCTGCAAAATACTCTGCAATACCCTGCACAATACTCTGCAATACCCTCCACAATACTCTGCAATACCCTCCACAATACTCTGCAATACCCTCCACAATACTCTGCAATACCCTCCACAATACCCTGTGCAATACCCTCCACAATACCCTGTGCAATACCCGTGCAATACCCTGCCATACACCGCAATACCCTGCCATAGTCCGCAATACTCCGCAATGCCCTGCAATACTCCGCAATGCCCAGCAATACTCCGCAATGCCCGGCAATACTCCGCAATGCCCGGCAATACTCTGCAATAACCACTTCCCGCCCTCCGGCCGTCATATGACGTCCTTGACTTTGTGCGGGGATATCTGAATGATGGGAGCAGCTACAGGCATCATTCAGATATTAGCTTTTTCAGCCGGCGATTCCCTACACCATAAGAACAATCATAGCGGCTGTTCCGCCGCTTGATCATTCTTACGGGAGGCGAGAGGGGATGTCCCGTCCCCCCCCCCCCCCGCCGCCCTCCGGTGCTTCTACCGACTCACCGCTACGATCAAAGCCAGGATTGTTGTTTTTTTTTTGTATTTTTTTCAGGCTTCCCAGCCTAGAGGTGAGATGTGGGGTCTTATTGACACCCCCCCCCCCCCCCCCCATATCTCACTGTAAAGAGGACCTGTCATGCCATATTCCTATTACAAGGGATGTTTACGTTCCTTGTAATAGGTATAAAAGTGATCAAAAAAATGTTTAGGGCGGAAAAACATGTCAAACTAAAATAAATAAAGTAAAATGAAGAATAAATTTTTTATTTTTTTTTTAAAGCGCCCCTGTCCCCGTGAGCTCGCATACAGAAGCGAACGCATACGTAAGTCCCGCCCACATATGAAAACGGTTTTCAAACCACACATGTGAGGTATCTCTGCGAACGTTAGAGCGAGAGCAATCATTTTGGCCCTAGACCTCCTCTGTAACTCAAAACATGTAACCAGTAAAAATATTTAAAGCGTCGCCTATGGGGATTTTTTAAGTAGCGAAGTTTGGCGCCATTCCACGAGTGTGTGCAATTTTTAAGGGCGACATGTTAGGTATCTATTTACTCGGCGTAACTTCATCTTTCACATTATGCAAAAACATTGGGCTAACTTTACTGTTTTTTTTTTTTTTTTTAAGCACAAAACATTTTTTTTCCGTAAAAAACGCGTTAAAAAAATTGCTGCGCAAATATCGTGCGAGATAAAAAGTTGCAACAACCACCATTATATTCTCTAAGGTCTTTGCTAAAAAAACATATATAATGTTTTGGGGTTCTATGTAATTTTCTAGCAAACAAATGATGATTTTTACATGTAGGAGAGAAATGTCAGAATTGGCCTGGGTGCTCCAGAACGCCTGAAGGTGCTCCCTGCATGTCGGGCCTCTGTATGTGGCCACGCTGTGTAAAAGTCTCACACATGTGGTATCGCCATACTCGGGAGTAATAGCAGAATGTGTTTTGGGGTGTAATTTGTGGAATGCATATGCTGTGTGTGAGAAATAACCTGCTAATATGACAATTTTGTGAAAAAAAAAAAGAGAAAAAAAAAATCTTGATTTTGCAAAGAATTGTGGGAAAAAATGACAACTTCAAAAAACTCACAATGCCTCTTTCTGAATACCTTGGAATGTCTTCTTTCCAAAAAGGGGTCATTTGGGGGGTATTTGTACTTTTCTGGCATGTTAGGGTCTCAAGAATTGAGATAGGCCGTCAGTACTTCAGGTGTGATCAATTTTCAGATATTGGCACCATAGCTTGTGGACTCTATAACTTTCACAAAGACCAAATAATATACACCAATTTGTACTTATTTTTACCAAAGATATGTAGCAGTATAAATTTTGGCCAAAATTTATGAAGAAAAAATAGTAATTTGCAAAATTTTATAACAGAAACGAAAAAAAAATCATTTTTTTACAAAATTTTCAGTCTTTTTTCTCTTATAGCGCAAAAAATAAAAAACCCAACAGTGATTAAATACCACCAAAAGAAAGCTCTATTTGTGTGAAAAAAAGGACAAAAATTTCATATGGGTACAGTGTTGTATGACTGAGTAATTGTCATTCAAAATGTGAGAGCACCGAAAGCTGAAAATTGGTCTGGTTATTAAGGGGGTTTAAGTGCCCAGTGGTCAAGTGGTTAATATATTCACTAAGGTAAGTGCAAATTCCCTTGCAAATGGGTTGATTTACTAAAAGCAAATCGGCCACTCGTTTTGCAAGACATTTTTCCCTTAGGCAGGAAGTGGCTTATAGAGGCTGGAGGAGATCAGCCATGGGGAAAAAAATTAAAACAGTATTTTATGGCAAGCAAATTGTGTCAATTGATTACAACACATAGGGGTGGATTTACTACCCTTAGCTTAGTGAATGAGATGAAGCTGCGCTGAATTCCATCATCCAATCACGTGCAAGCAAAACACTTTTTGTTTTCTTTGCAAGTGATTGCATATTGTATGCAAAGTAAAAAAAATATATTTTTTGCAAAGTGAATTTTTTACACGTTAAGTAAGCTAAGTGTAAATTCCCATGCAAAGTGGTTCATTTACTATAAGCAAATAGCTTGCTCGTTTTGAAAGGGAATTTTCCCTTAGTGAATGAGATGAAGCTGTGCTAAATTCCATCATCCAATCATGTACAAGCAAAATACCTTTGTTTTTAAAATTTCCTTGCAAATGATTGGGTATTCTTTGCAAAGTACATTTTTTTCACACCTTCACTAAGCTAAGTGTAAATTTCCTTGTAAAGGGGTTGATTTTCTATGAGCAAATAGGGTGCTCGCTTTGCAAGGTAATTTTCCCTTAGACAGGAAGTGGCTTATAGAAGCTGGAGGAGATCCGCCATGATAAAAAAAAAAAAAAAAATTATGGAAAGAAATACATGTCAAATGATTATGACACATAGGGGTGGATTTACTGTAATAAAAGCAAATTGTTCTTTCTGTTTGCAAGGGAATTTTCCCTTAGCCCAGTGAACGAGATAAAGCTGTGCTAAATTCCACCATCCAATCATGTGCAAGCAAAATACCTTTATTTTTTTTAAATTTCATTGCAAGTGTAGCGCTACCCCCAGTTAAGAGAGCCGCTGATATTGATTTGGGCCCTGCAGTGCACCGCTGTCAACCCCTGGCAATCGGCTCTAACCTCCCGTGGCACAGCTGGTGATAGAGGGATAGGACCGCGTGACCGCAACTGTTGGTGACACAGTCCTATAACAAACATACACAGAATATACTTTAAAACTCCTATTAAAGTAAGCGGAACTGACACCAAATGTACTTTACCCAGATATTTTACTGAGGCTAATGGGCAAGTAATAAACAACAGTATAACAAGTTGCAGATCCCTGCAATAAACAGTAATAAAGATAAACAGAGTAATCAGAATAATTAAGTATTGCTATGCAACTCTAGCACTGCCCTTTTACAGCTACTTCCCCTCATGGGTAGACTAACACCCAGCAATGTCTACCTATGCAGTCAGGCCTGACTGATCTAAATGGAAGTTCAGTGAAACAATATTTGCTAGCAATCTCTCGGTGGTGCATTTGAAGAACAACTTTGTAATCCCAACGAATAGTAAAGATAAAGTATCTGTCTTTAAACAGCTCTCACCACCTGGACAAGTCCAAGTCCCTTTCCTCCATCGATTCGTCTAGGAACAGGAATCCACCGACATCCAAGTCTTCAATCCTTCTGGTGTACTGCAGCAAGGAGGATTAGATGTCTCTAAGGCTCTGCTAGGCTGGCAGAGGGCTCTTTGGAAAGGAGCACACGGCCCGGGCTTCAGGCCTTGTGCACACAGCAGTTCAGCACAGACATCCTCTTGCTAGGAGAGGGGGGTCCAAAGAGGCCGACCAAAACTCTGCCTCCCCTTTATAAAGTCTGCCCCAGCAGTCTCTGTTCTGGAGCAATGCACCCTGGGTGCTGCAAGATGTACTGGGAGATGTAGTCTCTCTCTCCTCTGCTTTCACTTCCATAATGTCTCTTTACTTCCTCCCGACTCACCTCTCACCTGGAACTTCTTGTCTCTCTGCATTAAAGGGGAACACCCCGCTACACACTCCCCCCACTTGAACTCTTTGGTCCCCAAAGATAAACTTCAACAAATACTGTTTACCATTTTGGACAATGTCGAGCATGATGTTGGCATAGGGAATTCCCACCAAAACTTTGGGATGGAACTCTCTTGCCCACAGGTCACACTACCATGAGTGGCCTGCCTAACTGTGCCAGAGAGTGAGCTGGGGTTGCCCTCCACCAAATGGACGGTGGAAGGATCAGGTTGTTCAACACTTCTCCTAGCCGTTACAACAGAGTCCTCTGAGCTCGTCCCCATTTGGGGGTAAGTTAGTTTCTTGGGAGGCCTGATGACTCTGCGAGCCCTCTGCTCTCTTGGTGCTTCTGACTCTGGCACCACAGGCTCTTCTTCAGGAGTAAGTTCAGGTAACATTGCTGGTTCTGGAACCTCTGATTCAGAAGTCGACTGACGTATGGAATCTCTAGAGTCCTCCTCTGCGCAAGTGTCAGGAATATCTTCCCAGTAATCAGCTGAGGGACTGAAGGGTATGAATTCAGTAGCCTCCGGATTCAGCGTTGCATCTGGGGTATCCCCTCCATTTGGGAGATCTATGGCGGACGTTCCCAGAGTCGAGGGAGGCCACAGCCAGTCCAGTTCTCCACCTTCTTCTGTACTCAATTGGGAGGCCTCCCCATCTTTGGCTCGAGAGGTCTGGGACCGAGTGTTCGGCCTAGGAATATCCAGGATAGAGGCCGGTTCAGGGGAGTCTCTCACGGGAGGTATTCTGACTGCCTCAGCAAGTGGGAGCAGGTGGTTCCGATGCCACGTCTTCAGTGGACCCACCTTTCCTTCTGGCTTTAGTTTGTAGACAGGCAAACCGGGCAACTTCCTACAGACAACATAGGGCTCAGATCTCCACCTGTCGGCAAGCTTGTGTTTTCCAGGGACCCCCAGATTGCGTAGCAGTACTCGGTCCCCGGGCTGCAGATCTTGCACTCGAACCTTCAGATCAAAATTTCTCTTGTTGCGGGCCCCCCTTTGATCCGAAGCCGCCTGGGCTTGTTCATAGGCCACCTGCAAGCTACGTCTAAGTCTGTCCACGTATCCCTTGTGGGATGTAGCTGAGGTATTGTCTATAGAAGTGCCAAAGGCCAGGTCCACAGGTAGCCTTGCTTCTCTCCCAAACATAAGTCGATAAGGGGAGTAGCCAGTGGCGTCACTTGTGGTACAGTTATAGGCATGTACTAGGGCTGATATGTGCTGACTCCAGTGTTGCTTCTTCTCTGTTTCTAAGGTTCCCAACATGTTGAGCAGGGTCCGGTTAAATCTCTCCGGCTGAGCATCTCCTTGTGGGTGGTAAGGTGTGGTTCTGGTCTTCTTTATTCCTAATGAATCCAAAAGTCTTCGGATCAACCGACTCTCAAAGTCCCTTCCTTGATCTGAGTGGAGTCTCTGTGGTAGTCCGTAATGGACAAAATACTTCTCCATAAGTATCTTGGCCACGGTGGATGCCTTCTGGTCTTTGGTTGGGAAAGCTTGAGCATAGCGGGTGAAATGGTCGGTTATTACCAGAACATTCCCCAATCCACTCAGGTCGGGTTCGAGGCAGAGAAAGTCAATGCATACCAGATCCATTGGGCCTTGACTCTGTAAGTGGCCCATTGGGGCAGCTTGATGGGGTAGGGTCTTTCTCTGAATGCATCGTGCACAGGAATGGCAATACTCCTCTACTTCTGCCCTCATGCAGGGCCAATAGAACCGATTTCTGACAAGCTGGAAGGTCCTTTCTGCCCCTAGGTGACCATGATGGTCATGCAGGGCAATTAGTACAGTCTCTCGGTGCTTCTCTGGAAGAAATAACTGCCACTTATCTTCTGAGTCATCAGAGGGGCCCCTTCGGTAGACCACTCCCTGATGTACCTGTAGCCTGTCCAATTCCTTCCTCAACAGGCGAGCCTCCTTTGAGGGGTGATGTAGGAATTTGTTGGGATCCTGATTCTCCAGGGCTTCGAGGACCAATCTCCCCATGGGGTCTTCCAATTGGTCACACCTCAACTCCTTCTTGGACAGTCTCGGTAGGTTGTCTTCCTCCAGTTGAGTTACCCCACAATAGTGTTTGGGGACTCCTATCATGGTAACCCCTATTTCTTCTGCTCTGGAGCCTCCTCTGGCTTGGAATTCAGCCCCTTGACAAAGGGCCCGCACCCCGTCCGGTGCCACTTGGGTCCAATCTTCCCAGTCATTTGTCGTGGCATGAGACCTCCGGGACAGGGCATCTGCATCCCTATTTCCGGCTCCTGGTCTGTACTTCAGACTGAAGTTGAATCCAGACAATGCGGCCAACCACCTGTGTCCGGTGGCATCTAGTTTCGCGGTGGTGAAGAGGTAGGTCAGGGGGTTGTTGTCTGTCTTCACAGTAAACTCTGCCCCATACAAGTAGTCTTTTAGCTTGTCTACTACCGCCCATTTGAGGGCCAGGAATTCCAGCTTATGAGTGGGGTAATTCTTTTCTGAGGGGGTCAGGCTCCTGCTCACATAGGCCACTGGTCGCAGTTGTCCTTCATGTTCTTGGTAGAGTACACCACCTAGACCCTCATGGCTGGCATCCACATGTAATTCATAAGGTCTGGTAGGGTCGGCGTAGGCCAGGACTGGGGCAGTGGTTAAGCTCCTCTTCAGAGCATGAAAGGCCTCTTCACACCTTGGGTTCCACTGATCTTGAACTGACTCACCAGGCCTCCTGGGCCCTGAGTCATCCTCTTCCCCTTCTGCCTTTAGCAATTCATTCAACGGGCGGGCAATCCGAGCAAACCCCTCCACAAACCTCCTATAATAGGAGCAGAACCCCAGGAAGGATCTGAGCTCTGTTACTGTGGTGGGTCGTGGCCAGGAAGTGACTGCTTCCAACTTCTCAGGATCTGTGGCCACCCCTTCTCCAGACACTATGTGCCCCAGATAGTTGACAGAAGACTGGTAGAACCGACACTTCTCGGGGGAAAGCTTAAGTCCCTCTTCGCTGAGTCTTCTCAATACTTTCTCCAACCTGGCTTCATGTTCTTCCAAGGTTCTTCCAAAGACAATGACATCGTCCAAGTACACAAGGACTTCTATAAGATTCATGTCTCCAACAGTCTTCTCCATAAGGCGTTGAAAGGTAGCAGGAGCTCCAGACAGACCCTGAGGCATCCTATTGAATTCGAAGAATCTCACCGGGGTTATGAAGGCTGTCTTCTCCCTGTCTTCTGGGTGCATAGGGATTTGATAGTACCCACTCTTGAGGTCCATCACACTGAACCATTTGGCTCCAGACAAACTTTGTAGGGCATCTTCTATCCTTGGCGTGGTGTATTGGTCAGGGATGGTTCTCCTGTTGAGAGTCCTGTAATCGATACAAAGCCTCAACGACCCATTCTTCTTTCTGACCACCACGATTGGGGAGGCATAGGGACTTCTAGACTCCCGGATCACACCAGTCTTCTTTAGTTCTACAAGTTGTTCCCTCAGATCCTCCAGATCTGCCAGGGGGACCCGCCTGACCCTCTCTCGGAAGGGCTTATCTTCTTGGAGGCGGATCCGATGGGTGGCACTTCTTGCACACCCCACATCGAATTCATCTTCGGAAAAGATCTTCTCCCACCTGGACAGCTGGGCCTTGGCTCTTTCTTTCCAAGCCCTGGGTAGGTTCAGGTTTTCCACGGACAGTTTCTCCCAAACATCTCCTCCGTCACCCGTCCCCTTGACTTCGGACCAAGTGACCGGGGCAGCAGGGCTCACCTGACCAAGCAACACTCTGGCAGGGATCTCCATGGGTCCTCCCGTAGTGTTCCTAACACTCACCGGAACTCTGCCATGGGCCTTCTTCAGGGCCTTGAACGGAATCACTTCTGGTATCACTTCCAGGCCTGAGGACTCTTCCCTTGGGTCTGATTCCAGCATGACAAAGGGGCCAGGTTGTTCCCACGAAAGCTTCACAGTGGCCCTAAGACAGGTTACTTCTCCGGGCTGTAGCACTACTCCTTCTCTGCCAAGTCTCCACACCTTCCCTATCCCCTCTCCCGGGGTCTTCTGCTCTAAGACCAGTTGTTGGTAGGCCGTCTTTAGCATGGGATGGATTTTGGTGGCTGAATGGTTTCTCTCTTTCACTAGAGGGGTCAGGAGTCTCCTGACTAGATCCGTGTTTGTCCCAATGATCAGGGAAATCTTGCTGGCTCCAGGCGGCCGGGGACACACAACTGCCAGGGTGTCAAACACTTCAGCCTTCCCAGCCACGGATGGGTCGAAAGTCATCTTTATGGGCAGGTACCCATCATAAGGGAAACTCTGGGTTCCAAGTCCCCATATCTCCAGCTCTTCTATCTTCTGGATAGGCAGATGACTCAAGTGCCTATCATAGAAGTCCCGGTATAGTAAAGTCACCTGTGCTCCGGTGTCCAAAAGAGCTTTAGTATAGACTCCTTCCACTTGAATGGGCACAGTAGGAGACGGGCCCACCAGTTCCTTTGGGTATGGCCGGACTGGGATCACCTCTTTTTTTTGGCTTTCGACCCTTGCCCTGCTCCTTTTGGACTTTAATTTTTCCTGAGCCTGGCATGCATTGACTTTCTCCCTCTCAATGGGGGCACAAACCCGCTGAGGGATGTTATTGTTCCTTTTAGGTGGATGTTCCTTCTTTGGGGTGCTGTACTTCCACTGAGGGGTCTTGCCCCCTCCCTCTGGGGTACATCTTGGTGGGGGTGTACTATACCTCCTCCTAGGAGTTTTGTCTCCTCCATTCTTGGCCTTTTTTTTTAGTTTGGAGCGCACTGAAGATGATGGGCACCCGGTTGACTCCTTCACCAGGGCCCTTTGGAGTTTCCCGCCGGCTTGCAATTATCTGTTCTCTTCTTCTTTGGGCTGGAGCATACGTTAGCAAAGTGGCCACTCCCTCCGCAGTTATAGCAAATCACCTCTTCTCGGTCCTGTAGGGAGGCCGGTGCTGAGGTGTTCGGGAACAACTCCTTTCTTGGGCTTGGTTTCTCTCGTCTTCTCTGATCTTTCTCCATCAAAGAGGTCAGCATCTCCAACACTTGGGCCATTTGCGATTTCAGAGTGTCAACCTCCGCACCTCTTTCTGGGCTCTTGACCGAATGGACCAACACTGGTACAGGTGTGACATTCGCCTTGGCCACCTGCTGATCTTCCTCCAGCGCCTCTTCGTCCCTAATAATTTTTATTAGATCAGAGTAGGTTAGTGACATTCCTCCTCCTGAGGTTTTCAGGTGCAGCCAGACCGGGTCTGAGCGCCGCGCTCCCCTCATGATCTGCTTCATGCGTGCTTCATCTGCATCTTTGGGCAGCATTCCCTTCTTCAGTACAATCTTGCATAACTGCCTGTTCAGCCTTCTAACATATTCTGACAGTTTCTCATTCGGCTGCTGGAGAGTGTGTTCAATTTGATAAATCATCTCTGACACCTTCTCCAGCTGACCAAACTCTTCCTGCAGCATGGCCAGGCAATCTTGAGCTGTACAGTTTTCATTTCCAAACCGGAAGCTCTTCACCGCTTCTGCCGCGGCACCTTTCAGACTTTCTAAGACTCGCTGTCTCTTCTGTGCCTCAGGCACCTCCCATGCTTCTACTGCCTGCAATGCCTGTTCCACCCAAGTGTCAAAATCTTCCTCCCCCGCAGGGACGGGGAGCTTCCCTGAGAAGGTGCTAAGCTTCCGGTAACCGGCCTCCACATGCACCGTACTGCTTTTCTGGCACTTAATTACAAGGTCTCCTAGAGCATTCAACAATTCAGGCCCTATAGCGGCCAGCGGTGATCCCGGGCTTAATAGTTCCTTAAGCTTTTTTGCTTTAGGGGATAGTGGTGGAGATAATTGTGGGAGTGATGGCTTTGGTGTCTGAAACCATTCTTCCTTCACTGGCAGCGTATGTATCAAGTGATAGATCTGATTATCTATGGCTTGTATACTCTGACTTTTAAAATGCTCTGGGATTTCGTTTTTCCATTCTACCAGTGCGTATGTAAACGAGATCACTGGATCTGGCCTAAAATCCATCACCCATGCTTTGTGGCTCGGAGACAGTAACAATACGAGCTGTTTTATCTCCTCTTCCTTCCATCTTTCCCCCGGGAGTACAATGACTACCACCGCGGTTGGATCGGCGCCAATCGCTGCGCACCACTGTGACATTGCCAGCGGGTCCATGCTGGTACTTCTGACTAGGGATGAGCTTCGTGTTCGAGTCGAACATACGTTCGACTCGAACATCGGCTGTTCGATCGTTCGACGAAGATCGAACGATTTGGGCCGTTCGCGCCAAATTCGAGTGACGCGAACGGCCCACAATGCACTACGCCATCGCAGTGTCATCCAGGCGCTGTGATTGGCCAAGCATGCACTGTGACCCCGCATGCTTGGCCAATCACAGCGCCGGCAGCGAGGAGAGCAATGATTGGCCACAGGCAGGATGCCTGTGGCCAATTATTGCTGAGGGGGTTTAGTACACGCCCCACACTATAAAAGGCCGCCAGCACGGCGGCCTAGTGTAGTGTGTTCCGGAGCAGGGATAGAGCAGCATAGGCAGGGACAGTGACTTTTATTTCTTTCTTGCTTAACCTGGATTCCTTTAGTTTAGGGAAAGAGAAGGATAGGTAGGGAGAGTGTCAGTGTGTTTTGTGCTTGTGCTATATTGTGCTTAAAAAAAACATTTTTTCTAGGGACAGAAAACTGTAGGTAGGGAGAGTGTGTCAGTTTCTTTCACTGTCAAAGTCCTTGTTTCCAGGGACCTGGAAGGACAGTGAGTGAATTCTCCTTGTGCTATATTGTGCTTAAAAAAAACATTTTTTCTAGGGACAGAAAACTGTAGGTAGGGAGAGTGTGTCAGTTTCTTTCACTGTCAAAGTCCTTGTTTCCAGGGACCTGGAAGGACAGTGAGGTAATTCTCCTTGTGCTAAATTGTGCTTAAAAAAAACATTTTTTCTAGGGACAGAAAACTGTAGGTAGGGAGAGTGTGTCAGTTTCTTTCACTGTCAAAGTCCTTGTTTCCAGGGACCTGGAAGGACAGTGAGGTAATTCTCCTTGTGCTAAATTGTGCTTAAAAAAAACATTTTTTCTAGGGACAGAAAACTGTAGGTAGGGAGAGTGTGTCAGTTTCTTTCACTGTCAAAGTCCTTGTTTCCAGGGACCTGGAAGGACAGTGAGGTAATTCTCCTTGTGCTAAATTGTGCTTAAAAAAAAACATTTTTTCTAGGGACAGAAAACTGTAGGTAGGGAGAGTGTGTCAGTTTCTTTCACTGTCAAAGTCCTTGTTTCCAGGGACCTGGAAGGACAGTGAGGTAATTCTCCTTGTGCTAAATTGTGCTTAAAAAAAACATTTTTTCTAGGGACAGAAAACTGTAGGTAGGGAGAGTGTGTCAGTTTCTTTCACTGTCAAAGTCCTTGTTTCCAGGGACCTGGAAGGACAGTGAGGTAATTCTCCTTGTGCTAAATTGTGCTTAAAAAAAACATTTTTTCTAGGGACAGAAAACTGTAGGTAGGGAGAGTGTGTCAGTTTCTTTCACTGTCAAAGTCCTTGTTTCCAGGGACCTGGAAGGACAGTGAGGTAATTCTCCTTGTGCTAAATTGTGCTTAAAAAAACATTTTTTCTAGGGACAGAAAACTGTAGGTAGGGAGAGTGTGTCAGTTTCTTTCACTGTCAAAGTCCTTGTTTCCAGGAACCTTGAAGGACAGTGAGGTAATTCTCCTTGTGCTAAATTGTGCTTAAAAAAAACATTTTTTCTAGGGACAGAAAACTGTAGGTAGGGAGAGTGTGTCAGTTTCTTTCACTGCCAAAGTCCTTGTTTCCAGGGACCTGGAAGGACAGTGAGGTAATTCTCCTTGTGCTAAATTGTGCTTAAAAAAAACATTTTTTCTAGGGACAGAAAACTGTAGGTAGGGAGAGTGTGTCAGTTTCTTTCACTGTCAAAGTCCTTGTTTCCAGGGACCTGGAAGGACAGTGAGGTAATTCTCCTTGTGCTAAATTGTGCTTAAAAAAAACATTTTTTCTAGGGACAGAAAACTGTAGGTAGGGAGAGTGTGTCAGTTTCTTTCACTGTCAAAGTCCTTGTTTCCAGGGACCTGGAAGGACAGTGAGTGAATTCTCCTTGTGCTATATTGTGCTTAAAAAAAACATTTTTTCTAGGGACAGAAAACTGTAGGTAGGGAGAGTGTGTCAGTTTCTTTCACTGTCAAAGTCCTTGTTTCCAGGGACCTGGAAGGACAGTGAGGTAATTCTCCTTGTGCTAAATTGTGCTTAAAAAAAACATTTTTTCTAGGGACAGAAAACTGTAGGTAGGGAGAGTGTGTCAGTTTCTTTCACTGTCAAAGTCCTTGTTTCCAGGGACCTGGAAGGACAGTGAGGTAATTCTCCTTGTGCTAAATTGTGCTTAAAAAAAACATTTTTTCTAGGGACAGAAAACTGTAGGTAGGGAGAGTGTGTCAGTTTCTTTCACTGTCAAAGTCCTTGTTTCCAGGGACCTGGAAGGACAGTGAGGTAATTCTCCTTGTGCTAAATTGTGCTTAAAAAAAACATTTTTTCTAGGGACAGAAAACTGTAGGTAGGGAGAGTGTGTCAGTTTCTTTCACTGTCAAAGTCCTTGTTTCCAGGGACCTGGAAGGACAGTGAGGTAATTCTCCTTGTGCTAAATTGTGCTTAAAAAAAACATTTTTTCTAGGGACAGAAAACTGTAGGTAGGGAGAGTGTGTCAGTTTCTTTCACTGTCAAAGTCCTTGTTTCCAGGGACCTGGAAGGACAGTGAGTGAATTCTCCTTGTGCTATATTGTGCTTAAAAAAACATTTTTTCTAGGGACAGAAAACTGTAGGTAGGGAGAGTGTGTCAGTTTCTTTCACTGTCAAAGTCCTTGTTTCCAGGGACCTGGAAGGACAGTGAGGTAATTCTCCTTGTGCTAAATTGTGCTTAAAAAAAAACATTTTTTCTAGGGACAGAAAACTGTAGGTAGGGAGAGTGTGTCAGTTTCTTTCACTGTCAAAGTCCTTGTTTCCAGGGACCTGGAAGGACAGTGAGGTAATTCTCCTTGTGCTAAATTGTGCTTAAAAAAAACATTTTTTCTAGGGACAGAAAACTGTAGGTAGGGAGAGTGTGTCAGTTTCTTTCACTGTCAAAGTCCTTGTTTCCAGGGACCTGGAAGGACAGTGAGGTAATTCTCCTTGTGCTAAATTGTGCTTAAAAAAAACATTTTTTCTAGGGACAGAAAACTGTAGGTAGGGAGAGTGTGTCAGTTTCTTTCACTGTCAAAGTCCTTGTTTCCAGGGACCTGGAAGGACAGTGAGGTAATTCTCCTTGTGCTAAATTGTGCTTAAAAAAAAACATTTTTTCTAGGGACAGAAAACTGTAGGTAGGGAGAGTGTGTCAGTTTCTTTCACTGCCAAAGTCCTTGTTTCCAGGGACCTGGAAGGACAGTGAGGTAATTCTCCTTGTGCTAAATTGTGCTTAAAAAAAACATTTTTTCTAGGGACAGAAAACTGTAGGTAGGGAGAGTGTGTCAGTTTCTTTCACTGTCAAAGTCCTTGTTTCCAGGGACCTGGAAGGACAGTGAGGTAATTCTCCTTGTGCTAAATTGTGCTTAAAAAAAACATTTTTTCTAGGGACAGAAAACTGTAGGTAGGGAGAGTGTGTCAGTTTCTTTCACTGTCAAAGTCCTTGTTTCCAGGGACCTGGAAGGACAGTGAGGTAATTCTCCTTGTGCTAAATTGTGCTTAAAAAAAACATTTTTTCTAGGGACAGAAAACTGTAGGTAGGGAGAGTGTGTCAGTTTCTTTCACTGTCAAATTCCTTGTTTCCAGGGACCTGGAAGGACAGTGAGGTAATTCTCCTTGTGCTAAATTGTGCTTAAAAAAAACATTTTTTCTAGGGACAGAAAACTGTAGGTAGGGAGAGTGTGTCAGTTTCTTTCACTGTCAAAGTCCTTGTTTCCAGGGACCTGGAAGGACAGTGAGGTAATTCTCCTTGTGCTAAATTGTGCTTAAAAAAAACATTTTTTCTAGGGACAGAAAACTGTAGGTAGGGAGAGTGTGTCAGTTTCTTTCACTGTCAAAGTCCTTGTTTCCAGGGACCTGGAAGGACAGTGAGGTAATTCTCCTTGTGCTAAATTGTGCTTAAAAAAAACATTTTTTCTAGGGACAGAAAACTGTAGGTAGGGAGAGTGTGTCAGTTTCTTTCACTGTCAAAGTCCTTGTTTCCAGGGACCTGGAAGGACAGTGAGGTAATTCTCCTTGTGCTAAATTGTGCTTAAAAAAAAACATTTTTTCTAGGGACAGAAAACTGTAGGTAGGGAGAGTGTGTCAGTTTCTTTCACTGCCAAAGTCCTTGTTTCCAGGGACCTGGAAGGACAGTGAGGTAATTCTCCTTGTGCTAAATTGTGCTTAAAAAAAACATTTTTTCTAGGGACAGAAAACTGTAGGTAGGGAGAGTGTGTCAGTTTCTTTCACTGTCAAAGTCCTTGTTTCCAGGGACCTGGAAGGACAGTGAGGTAATTCTCCTTGTGCTAAATTGTGCTTAAAAAAAACATTTTTCTAGGGACAGAAAACTGTAGGTAGGGAGAGTGTGTCAGTTTCTTTCACTGTCAAAGTACTTGTTTCCAGGGACCTGGAAGGACAGTGAGTGAATTCTCCTTGTGCTAAATTGTGCTTAAAAAAAACATTTTTTCTAGGGACAGAAAACTGTAGGTAGGGAGAGTGTGTCAGTTTCTTTCACTGTCAAAGTCCTTGTTTCCAGGGACCTGGAAGGACAGTGAGTGAATTCTCCTTGTGCTATATTGTGCTTAAAAAAAACATTTTTTCTAGGGACAGAAAACTGTAGGTAGGGAGAGTGTGTCAGTTTCTTTCACTGTCAAAGTCCTTGTTTCCAGGGACCTGGAAGGACAGTGAGTGAATTCTCCTTGTGCTAAATTGTGCTTTAAAAAATTTTTTTTTCTAGGGACAGAAAACTGTAGGTAGGGAGAGTGTGTCAGTTTCTTTCACTGTCAAAGTCCTTGTTTCAAGGGACAGAGAAGGACACCTGAAGGTAGCCCTTATTGCTTTTTTCCCATCTCCCTGCAGGCCATCTATTAGAATGTCTGGAAGGCAAACAAGGAGAGGCAGACAGTCAGGAGGCAATAAAAGAGGGCAAGCAGGCTCTGTGTCTGGGGGCAACAGTGCTGGTCGTGGACGCGGTGCATTGTCATCAGCACATGGCCATGGGACACGCTTGTCCTTCTTTTCGGCAGCTGGACATGTTGAGCCACATCATGCCGAAGACTTGGTAGAGTGGATGACCAAGCCCTCCTCCTCCTCCTCATCCTCTCTCACCCAGGCTCAGGGTACTGGAAAAGCAGCTGCCAAAGCGTCCTCTTCCCTGGTATCAATGTCAGACTCATCATCAGTCACTCCTTCCCTAGACCCACCATGTCCTCCTCCTGAGGAGTCCCCCGAACTGTTTCAGCACAGTGTTGGGTACATGCTCCAGGAGGATGCCCAGCGTTTCGAAGGGTCTGATGATGAAACCCAGCTAGAGGAAGGCAGTAGCGTGAGAGCAGACAGAGGGGATGCTCAAGAAGGACACCAATCTGGCAGTCATGTTCCAGCAGCTGCAGCATACTGCCAGATTGCCTCCAGTGATGAGGAGGGAGGTGATGATGAGGTCACTGACTCCACGTGGGTGCCTAATAGGAGAGAGGAGGAGGAGGAGGATGAGGAGGAGGCACATCTCCAACGAGGCAGGATGCCCTTTGGTGGCCAGCGTAAGGGCAGTACACCGACGGAATCACACCGCAGAGCTCCGCCTGTGCAGGGCGCTGCCTCTGCCCGTCATTCAAAAAGTTCTTTGGTGTGGGCCTTTTTTGAGGCTAGTGCATCAGATCGCACAGCTGCTGTTTGCAACATATGTCTCAAGCGTATATCGCGTGGCCAAAACATCAGCCGCTTGGGTACCACATGCCTGACCAGACATATGTTGACCTGCCATGCAGCTCGTTGGCAAGCCTACCTCAAAGACCCACACCAAAGAACAAAGCGGACCTCTCCTTGCACCGCATCAGCTGGGATCTCCAACCCCACTATAACTTCAGTCCTCTCTGAAACATGCACTGAGAGGAATGAAGGTGTAGAATTAGGTGTGTCACAGCCAAGTACTTGCGGCCACTCTGCTAGCAGTACACCGACGTCCGATTCTAGCAGGCAAATTTCCCTGCCCCAGCTGCTGGACCGTCGAAAGAAGTTCACTCCCAGCCATCCACATGCCCAGCGGTTGAATGCTAGCTTGGCTAAATTGCTAGCGCTTCAACTGCTGCCTTTTCAGTTGGTAGACTCGGCCCCCTTCCGTGAGTTTGTGCAATGTGCGGTTCCTCAGTGGCAGGTTCCCAAACGCCACTTTTTCTCACGGAAGGCTATTCCGGCTCTCTACCGGCATGTGGAAGGCAATGTCTTGGCCTCGCTGGACAGGGCGGTCAGCGGTAAGGTGCATATTACCGCTGACTCATGGTCCAGCAGGCATGGACAGGGACGTTACCTTTCTTTCACGGCCCATTGGGTCACTCTTTTGGCAGCTGGGAAGGATGCAGGACAAGGTGCAGTAGTGTTGGAGGTTGTCCCACCGCCACGCCTCCAAAATGCTACTACTGGTTGTGACACACCTCTCTCCTCCACCCCCTCCTCTTCTTCTTCCTCCATGGCCTCTTCCTGTGGTTTGTCCTATGAACCAGCGGTGCTCCGTAGCCGTTCACGGGGCTACGCAAGTACGCAGGCAAAAAGATGCCATGCCGTGCTTGCGCTGGTGTGTTTGGGGGACAGAAGCCACACTGGGGCAGAGGTCCTGTCTGCTCTGCAGGGCCAGGCCGAGAGGTGGTTGACGCCACGCCAGCTTAAGCCAGGAATGGTGGTTTGCGACAATGGCACCAACCTCCTCTCCGCCCTCCGACAGGGACAACTGACCCATGTGCCCTGTGTGGCTCACGTCCTTAACCTGGTGGTGCAGCGGTTCTTGGGCAGGTACCCGGGCTTACAGGATGTCCTGAGGCAGGCCAGGAAAGTCTGTGTGCATTTCCGCAGATCTTATAATGCCAGTGCTCGCCTGGCTGAGCTGCAAAAGGAGTTGAACCTGCCCAAGAACCGCCTTATATGTGACATGCCCACCAGGTGGAACTCAACGTTGGCCATGCTGCAGCGGCTGCACACGCAGCAGAGGGCCATCAATGAGTACCTGTGCGACTACGGCACCAGGACAGGGTCAGGGGAGCTTGGTTTTTTTTCTCCACGCCAGTGGGGCATGATCAGGGATGCATGCACTGTCCTGGCACCATTTGAGGAGGCCACGAGGATGGTGAGCAGTGACAGTGCATGCATCAGTGACACTGTACCTCTTGTCCACCTGTTGGAGCACACGCTGCGTGGAATAATGGACAGGGCACTTGAGGCAGAACAGAGGCAGGAAGAGGAGGACTTCCTTGCCTCTCAAGGCCCCCTTTACCCAGACAGTGTTCCTTCTGTCCCACCCATCGCACAGGAAGAGGAGGAGGAGGAGGAGGAGGAGGAGGAGGATTGTGTCAGCATGGAGGTGGAGGCTGGCACTCAGCATCATCAGCAGCAGTCTTTTAGGGATGATTTACAGTCCCAAGAAACCAGTGGACTTGTACGTGGCTGGGAGGAGGTGGCTGCGGATCATGTCGTCCTTAGTGACCCAGAGGACTCCGGAGCGAATGCCTCAGCAAACCTACGCTGCATGGCCTCCCTGATCCTGCAAAGTCTGCGGAAGGATCCTCGTATTCTTCGGATCAAGGAGAGGGACCATTACTGGCTGGCCACTCTCCTTGATCCACGGTACAAGGGTAAGGTTGCGGACCTTATGTTACCGTCGCAGAGGGAGCAGAGGATGAGACAACTCCGGGAGGCCTTGCAGAAAGGTCTGTGCAACGCGTTCCCAGAGACTGGGAGGTTACAAACTCCTGGTCCTGGACAACGAGTTGCTGAGGCTTCGGCCAGTCAAAGAAGGAGCGGTGGGGAAGGTGGCCGTCTGACCGATGCGTTCAGACAATTCTTTAGTCCGCAGCCCCAAAGTATGATCGGTTCCAGCAACCATCGCCAGCGTCTGATAAACATGGTGCAGGAATATCTAGGGGCAAGGTCAGACTTGGACACCTTCCCCACCGAAAATCCTCTGGCTTACTGGGTCTTGAGGATGGATCACTGGCCAGAGCTTGCACAGTATGCAATTGAGCTACTGGCCTGTCCTGCATCCAGCGTTCTTTCGGAACGCACATTCAGTGCTGCTGGAGGATTTGTCACGGATCACAGGGTGCGCCTGTCCACCGACTCGGTTGATCGACTGACTTTCATCAAGATGAACCAGTCTTGGATCACCACCAGCTACCACACACCTGATGCTGATATAACAGACTAATTGATTTTAACATGTCACATCCCTTCAAGACTGATGCTGATGCTGAGTGCCTGTGCTGTTATGTTGACTGGCTATCCTCCTCCTCCGAGTCCTCAATGATACGATTGATGATGATAGCTTGGAAGATCATTTTTGTTTATGGGTGCCGCCACCAGTGGCTAAGGCCCAATTTTTCAGCCCCTGTTTTACAGGGGCGTGTAATTACAATTTTTTTAGCAATAATTTGCCATAGGGCTCATTGCTGTGCTCCAAGTACAGTATCTGTGAGGGGTTGGAGTGTTGTGGCACCAGTGCCTAAGGCCCAATTTTTCAGCCCCTGTTTAACAGGGGCGTGTCATTACAATTTTTGAAGCAATACTTTGCAACAGGGCTCATTGCTGTGCTCCAAGTACAGTATCTGTGAGGGGTTGTAGTGTTGTGCCACCAGTGCCTAAGGCCCAATTTTTCAGCCCCTGTTCAACAGGGGCATGCAATTACAATTCTTGATCTAATAATTCACAGCAGGGTCCATTGCTGCACCCACCAAGAGTAACTCTGAGGGCTTACAGTCTTGTGGCAACGCCACCACCACCACCACCACGAAAGGCCCAATTTTTCAGCCCCTGTTCAAAAGGGGCATGTAATTACAATTCTTGATCTAATAATTCACAGCAGGGCCCATTGCTGCACCCACCAAGAGTAACTGTCAGGGCTTACAGTGTTGTGGCACCAGCACCACCATCAAAGCCCCAATTTTTACTACCACTGTTCAACAATTATATGTAATTAAAATTCCTGATATAATAGTTGACAGCAGGGCGTTCCAGCACCAACCAAGAGTAACTGAGTGCTTACAGTGTTGTGCCAACACCAACAACTAAGGGGCCTATTTCTGCAGAGTATATACGGCAGGTCCCTACTTTCAAACATCCAACTTACAAACGACTCCTACTTGCAAACGAAAGAAGACAACAGGAAGTGAGAGGAAATCTACCCCTAGAAAGGAAAATTCTCTCCTGTAAGAATAAATATGGGAGAAAGGGGTCTCATCTGTACTGATGCTTTATCAGCAATCCTTGTTTCAAGAAAAACACCACATTTCAAAAACAGTTGTCATTGGGACGGAAAGTGAGGTGAAATGTTCTGAACAGGGGCACAGACAGCAAAACAAATGTTACAGGGGTGATAACCCTTACCTATGTTTCCCAAAAAGTTTAAAAATAGATTTTTGGGCTGGAGCTACACTTCAACAATGTACCTGTTCAAAATTACAAACAGATTCTACATAAGAACAAACCTACAGTCCCTGTCTTGTATGCACCGCCTGTATACGGCTGTTCAGAGTATATAGGGCCTTTTTTATTTTATGTGCGGGGTTCCCCTTAATATCCATACAAGACCCAAAGGGGCTGGTAATGGGCTGGGGTAGGGGGGGGGTCATGGGGTAGCTATGCCATTTTTCTTAAAGAATTTCATCCATATTACCGGGACCAGACATTACATTAAAGCCGCAAGCAGTTTTAAATGGCTTTTTTTTCCTTTAGAAGTGTCATTTTGTGCAGGGACAGTTCTAAACACGGGAAACACGTGGCACTTCACAGGCATACTTTAGACACCCCCCAGGTACGATATTTAAAGGAATATTTGACTTTTTTTTTTTCACTTTATGCATCATTAAAATGACTGCTCCCGAAAAACGACCGTTTTTAAAACTTCTTTTTGCATTGATACATGTCCCCTGGTGCACAACCCGGGTTCCCAAACCCTATTTATGACAATAACATGCATAATAGTTGTTATAATTAGCACTTTAGAATTCGAACGTTCGCATCCATTGTATTTAATAGGGTTCTAATGTTCGTTCGAACTTTCGGTCCGTTCGCGGGTTCTGGTGCGAACCGAACCCGGGGGTGTTCGGCTCATCACTACTTCTGACCGGCTTGATTGCAGCGTGCAACGTACAAGGATCCCGGACTCGAGCCCCCACGTGTAGCGCTACCCCCAGTTAAGAGAGCCGCTGATATTGATTTGGGCCCTGTAGTGCACTGCTGTCAACCCCTGGCAATCGGCTCTAACCTCCCGTGGCACAGCTGGTGATAGAGGGATAGGACCGCGTGACCGCAACTGTTGGTGACGCAGTCCTATAACAAACATACACAGAATATACTTTAAAACTCCTATTAAAGTAAGCGGAACTGACACCAAATGTACTTTACCCAGATATTTTACTGAGGCTAATGGGCAAGTAATAAACAACAGTATAACAAGTTGCAGATCCCTGCAATAAACAGTAATAAAGATAAACAGAGTAATCAGAATAATTAAGTATTGCTATGCAACTCTAGCGCTGCCCTTTTACAGCTACTTCCCCTCATGGGTAGACTAACACCCAGCAATGTCTACCTATGCAGTCAGGCCTGACTGATCTAAATGGAAGTTCAGTGAAACAATATTTGCTAGCAATCTCTCGGTGGTGCACTTGAAGAACAACTTTGTAATCCCAACGAATAGTAAAGATAAAGTATCTGTCTTTAAACAGCTCTCACCACCTGGACAAGTCCAAGTCCCTTTCCTCCATCGATTCGTCTAGGAACAGGAATCCACCGACATCCAAGTCTTCAATCCTTCTGGTGTACTGCAGCAAGGAGGATTAGATGTCTCTAAGGCTCTGCTAGGCTGGCAGAGGGCTCTTTGGAAAGGAGCACACGGCCCGGGCTTCAGGCCTTGTGCACACAGCAGTTCAGCACAGACATCCTCTTGCTAGGAGAGGGGGGTCCAAAGAGGCCGACCAAAACTCCGCCTCCCCTTTATAAAGTCTGCCCCAGCAGTCTCTGTTCTGGAGCAATGCACCCTGGGTGCTGCAAGATGTACTGGGAGATGTAGTCTCTCTCTCCTCTGCTTTCACTTCCATAATGTCTCTTTACTTCCTCCCGACTCACCTCTCACCTGGAACTTCTTGTCTCTCTGCATTAAAGGGGAACACCCCGCTACACAAGTAATAGAGTATTTTTTTGAAAAGTAAATTTTTTATATATTCACTAATCTAAGTGAAAATTCCCTTGCAAATAGGTTGATTTACTAAAAGCAAATAGGCCACTCGTTTTGCAAGAGAATTTTCACTTAACCACTTGCCGACCAGTCGCCGTCATTATACTGCGGCAGGTAGACACGTTCCTGCGAATCACCGTAGCTGTACGTTGGCTCCTTTAAGAGCTATAGCAGGCGCGTGCCCGCTGCATGGCGGAGGACACGATACGCGTAGCCGTGATATCCACCGGCCATGCGCGATCATGGGCATGAGAGCCAGAACGGGGATGTGTGCGTGTAAACACACAAATTCCCATTCTGTCAGGAGAGGAGAAACAGATCATCTGTTCCTACTAAGTAGGAACAGTGATCTGACTCCTCCTCTAGTCCGTCCCCTCCCCCCACACTTAGCAGGGAACACATTTGACCCCTTGCTTGCCCCCTAGTGTTAACCCCCTTCCCTACCAGTAACATTCATACAGTAATCAGTGCATTTTTATAGCACTGATCGCTGTATAAATGTCAATGGTCCCAAAAATGTGTCAAAAGTATCCGATCTGTCCGCCGAAATTTTGCAGTCCCGCTAAAAATCGCAGATCGCTGCCGTTACTTGATTAAAAAAAAGATAAATAATAAAAATGCTTTAAATCTATTTCCTATTTTCTACATACTATAACATTTGCGCAAACCAATCAATAAACGCTTATTGCAATTTTTTTTACCAAAAATATGTAGAAGAATACGTATCGGCCTAAAGTGATGAAGAAATTTGTTTTTTTATATTTTTTGGAAGGGATATTTATTATAGCAAAAAGTTAAAAATATTGCTGTTTTTTCAAAAAATTTTCGCTCTTTTTTTGTTTATAGCGCAAAAAATAAAAACCGCAGAGGTGATCAAATACCACCAAAAGAAAGCTCTATTTATGGGGAAATCACAAAAAATGGCCCCTATTAAGGGGGAAATTCTTCCGGCTCTTAAAGTGGTTGCAACCCTTCGTGTTTTTTCACCTTAACCCCCCTGGCGGTATTCCCGAGTCTGGCTCGGGGTTAAATTTCAGCACCAAAAGCGATAACCCCGAGCCAGACTCAGGATTGCATTGCAGTATCCAGGCAGAGTTACTTACCTTGTCCCCTGGAGGATCCTGCGATGCCTCCCCGCTGTGTGATCGAGCCGTCTCCTCGTTCGATTCACACAGTGCCCGAGTGCCGCCGAGCTCTGTTCCCTGCGACGTTACGACACACGGGGACGGAGTTCGGCGCCAAATTCAAAAAAGTTAAAACACAAAACACATACAGTATACTGTAATCTTACAGATTACAGTACTGTATAAAAAAACTTACACACCCCCATTGTCCCTAGTGGTCTGTCCAGTGTCCTGCATGAATTTTTATATTATAAAAACTTTTCTTTCTGCCTGGAAACTGGAGATTGTCCATAGCAACCAAAAAGTGTCCCTTTATGTCAAAAGTGGTTTTAGACCAGCTAGAAAACAGCGATAATAAATTAGAATCACTCGCAGAATTGAGCGATAGCGATTTGTGGGGAAATTCGTCATCAAACACTGAAAAACACTTTTATTATTATTATATTATTATTTGTTATAATTATTTTATAGTTATTTATTATATTATAATTTATGATTTTTTTTTTTTACTTTATCATACCCGGGATGTCTACTAGACTCTTGTTTGGACAGATTTAAGTGAGTTATTCCTAAGAATTACAGGCCTACAATATAAAACGCCAAATTTCCATGCAGAATAATGGTACCGCTTTCAGCAACTAAAATCTGACAGAATCATACCGCCAGGGAGGTTAATGCATTAAGGTGAAAAAACACCTTGCAGTCACTGCCTCTCCCCCGAGCCCCCGTTTTACTTACCTGAGCCCTGAATCTCCGTGGGCGCAATACTGCGTTGCTTTCCCCCAGCTCTTGCCGGCTCTTCATTGGATGATTGATAGCAGCACAGTCATTGGCTCCCACTGCTGTCAATCACATCCAATGACGCGGCCGAGTCATACAATTGGTGGCTATGGACGACGAGTGTATGACACGGGAACGTGCCCGCAAGCTGACCCCCTTGGGAGAGCGCTTCCCAGAGGGGGTTAGCTCTTGCGGGGAGGAGCCGCAAGAGCCGCCGTGGGACCCTAGAAGAGGAGGATCGGGGCCACTCTGTGCAAAACGAACTGCACAGTGGAGGTAAGTATGACATGTTTGTTTTTAAAAAAAATAATAATCTGCAAACCTTTACAACCCCTTTAAGCTCACTTTGCAAGGGATTTTGCAAGGGATGAAGCTGCGCTGAATTCCGTCATCCAATCATGTGCCAGCAAAATGCTATAATTCTTTATTTTCCTTGCAAGGGATTGGGTATTCTTTGCAAAGTACATCTAGCATAGGGTGACCAGACATCCCCGGTTTTGTCCCCGGATTTGAACAGGAGCTGGAGCAATTTCAAAGACAGTCAGTGCAGAATAAAAAAAAAATCTGAATTACACACCCCCCCACCCCCCCCCCCCACTCCACCGCTCCTACTAGCTTAGGGGGGTGTATTTTTTTTCAATATCTGTGCCCCTTCATGATGATCATGTGCTGGTCGGAGCGGAGGGAATATTTCTTCAGTTTCGGGTGCCCATTTAGCTCCGCTCGCATGTTCTTCTGCCTTGGCTCAAGTCCCGGTCAGCCTCCTGCTTGTTTATCTCCATGCCTTCCCTGGCGAAGTGATCTTCCTCCGCTCCCCACCCAGTAGTAGCCGGGGGCCCGGAGAGTAAGACTTGATAGGCTGTGAGGTGGGTGCGACAGGACTAGTAAAAAAAAAATATGTCCCTGGATTTCATTTAAAAAATCTGGTCACCTTAATCTAGCAGTACCCCCATAGCGGGCCGATGGTTTAATTTTGGGCCTTGCACGTTACCTTACTGTTCCATATGCTTTCTCAGGGGTTCTCCTTGAAGAGTTGTCCAGAAGAAGTTTGTACCAACACAAAAGTCTCTTTCAAGGGTTTATTTGAAATAAAGTTTCCAACAGAGAGGATGAAGGGATTGGGAGGACTCAGGTACCTTAATTGCGACTCATAAGAATTCTCCTAGTTCCAGAGGAACAACTGTCTCCACACTGGACTCATCAAACACCGGATAGGCCCAATCTCACTGGCCTAGCAGTCGATGTACAGCTCGATCACATATAGTTTCTGCCACAGACTTGGTGCAAATAGAAGAGTCTCTGCCACAGACTTGGAGTAACCTCTACTTGGGTTACCTTCTGAATGAAGAACACAGCTCTCAGTATTAGAATCTTTCAGCCATTCTAGGAAGCACTGTGAGGTAGATCACGATCCGGATACATCCTCCAATTGAGTCCTCAATTGCTCGGTCCCTTCCAGCAGGTAAGGCGACACAGGATCATCCCTGGATCAGTAGGCCCCAGCAACTCCTGGGCCTACTTGTCAGTAACGGAGCCTCAGACCAACGTGGCCCCGAGGCAGAAACTGCCAACACTTCCCTAAGGCCATAAGGGCCCTCAGGTGGGGACCGAAGGCACGACCCCAGAATCTCTTTTCGCCCTAATGGCGTCTGTCACTTAAATACCCTCTCTCAGCATGCACAGCGGGTTCACCACGCCCCCTGGGCTGCTTGCTAGGAAAGAGGTACCCAATACGTCCAGCCTGTAGCCTTTCCAATCCAGACCAGCGGTGGCAGCGACACCTACTGTCAGGAGGGAAATCACACAACCAGCTGAACTGAAACAGAGTGCAATTTATAACACAATCCTTCTGAGCCAAACTATTGCTCAGATCACTATAATTTAACATATAGCGCACACTCATTGGGAGCAGGGCGCTACATACATTTTCAATACATTCACTAAGTTAAATACAAATTATCTTGTAAAATGAACAGCCTATTTGCCTTTAGTAAATCAATCCCATAGTGCTATGTAATAGAGTTTATTTTTGCTGCTGAAAATAAAAATGATTTATAGATTCATATATATATCTATATATATATTTTTTCATATATTTTGCACACGAAGCACTGAAGGTCTGTCTATGGGAGTGAACAGGGGTGTGGCAATGGCGTGTTGCGAGCCTCATTATTTTGGCGCTAAAGGCTATCCCACAAGTCTGCGGAAAGTGTTACATTGTAGCTCTTTTACATGAAGAACAGTCATTTAGATCCTCTGAAATCTCCCTTTACCGATTCATCTTTCTCAGGAAATGACAAAAGTTTGGAGATGAATTACAGAGAAATTGCTGCTGGGTGCCTGGAAACCGTAAATCATCACCTCGCCCGGCTCCGCGGCTTTTCCGTTTTTTTTTTCTTTCTGACGTTTGCCAGCCAGGAGCTGAGAGTGACAAGCTTCTCCGCACAGCGGCGCGACTAGAATTTCCTGAACTGGCAGAATTTCATCTTGCATGTGGAGAGGTTGCATTTTCTTTCACCGTGTCAGTCGGATGCTAACGACGTGCCCTGAAACTGCTTCGCAACCTGCCGCTGTCAATCACGCTCCGGATCGGAGGAGCTCCGGGCACTCGGGAAAAAAAAGCATACTTGTGGAAAAGAATACGCACCTATTACTATCAATAGCAGGTCAGGGGCGGCTTGCTTTCCACACTGTGCCATGATGAGAGCACAGCCGGGTTATTTCCCTCCTAAAGTTCCAAAATAAACTTTACTGGATCTTGTTCTGTGTTGGAAATCTGGACTTAAAGTGATACTAAACACATACTGTGTACCCACTTCAATACCGGGCAGTTTTACCCCCTTCCTGCCCAGGCCAATTTTCAGCTTTTAGCGCTGTCACACTTTGAATGACCAATCATGCAACACTGTACACATATGAAATGTTTATCATTTTTTTTCACACAAATAGAACTTTCTTTTGATGGTATTTGATCACCACTGGGGTTTTTTATTATTTGCTAAACAAACAAAAAAAGACCAAAATGTTTTAATAAAAAAAAGAATCATAGTTTGTTATACAATTTTGCAAACAGATAATTTTTCTCCTTCACTGATAGGCACCGATGAGGTGGCACTGATGGGCACTGATGAGGAGGCACTGATGAGGCTGCACTGATAGGCAGCACTGATGGGCATTAATATGTGGCACTAATGGGCACTGATGAGATTGCACTGATGAGGCAGCACTGATGGGCACTGATAGGCGGCACTGATAGGTGGCACTGATAGGCAGCACTGATAGGCAGCACTGATTGGCACTGATGAGGTGGCACTTATGGGCATTGATATGTGGCGCTGATGGGCACTCACAAGTGGCGCTGATGGGCACTGATGAGGTTGCACTAATAGGCAGCACTGATGGGCACTGATAGGTGGCACTTATAGATGGCACTGATAGGCACTGATATGAGGCACTGATAGGCACTGGTAAGCAGCACTGATGGGCACTGATAGGCACTGGTAAGCAGCACTGATGGGCACTGATAGGCACTGGTAAGCAGCACTGATGGGCACTGATAGGCAGCACTGGTATGTGACACTAATGAGGAGGCACCAATTGGCAGCACTGATGAACACTGATTGGCAGCACTGGTGGGCACTGATTGGCAGCACTGATGGACACTGATTGGCAGCACTGGTGGACACTGATTGGCAGCACTGGTGCGCACTGGTGGGACTGCACTGAAAATCAGGACACCGTCAGTATGAGGAAAAGAAAGCCGATAACCGGCTTGTGTTTATATCCTGTGATCAGCTGTCATTGGACACAGCTGGTCACGTGGTGAGGGGCCGCTGTGATTGGCCCTTTACCTCCATCTCTGATCAGCTGAGCCCGCACTGTAGCTGTCTTTCGGCTATAGCGCCGGCAGAAAGTAGTTAATTTACATTGTCCCTTCTATTTCTGTATATTGATGATGGCACTGTAATTATTTTTAATAGAAAAAAATAATAAATACCATTTCCTAATCGCTATACAGCTGTCACATGACCCAGCTCTTTCCCAGCCTGTTTGCAGGGAAACATAAGCAGGAGGAGCTTCTAGTCCTCTGCTGCTGGTCACATGTTCAAAATAAAAGAGAAAAAAAAACGCCTTTGGAATACAGAGTAAAAATAAATAATTAATATCAATAAACTGTTATAAATTGGCATACAGATATATATTTGAATATTTTGTCAAGGTCACCTGTGGCCAGGTGACAGATGCACACCGTAGGGGGACAGGAGTGCACCGCAAGGTAGTGAACCCTATGGCTGACTTCTGCGGATAGGAAACTGGGTGGTTGTGGAAAGCGGGACCAGAGGAGCACAACCGGGATCCTAACGGAAGCTAGAGCCAAGATTCCCCAGGGCGCGGAGTCTAAGACCCAGCAGGTCTTCTCCAGAGCCTCTAGTGGTGAGGATGTTATGCTGCAGGCTGGGTCCAGGTCGCGGCCCCTGGAGTCTCCTAGCTCACGCCCCGTAGGATAAGGGGAAAAGAGGGGAAGCAGCAGCACAAGATGTGAGAGAAACGAATAACAAGCTGAAGGTCAGGGGCCACAAGCAGACAAGGATTACGAAAGAACGAGCCGAAGGTCAAGGGTCACGAGCAGACAGGGATAGTCGGGGACAAGCCAAATATGTAACAGAGAGACAGACGTAGCACACGGCAGGCAGGAACCCAAACACACAATGCCTAACAAACACGTTGATCAGCAAAGCAGGCTTGCAGTGCACAGGTTAATATAGTGTTCTGTGATAGGGCCTGGGGTGGAGTCTGGCTGGGAGGAGATTATAAAGGAAGCCAGGTGAAGGAGGTCTGGTCTCTAAGATGAACACATGAGGAGGAAAGGTAAGATGGCAGACAGACATTAATGCATATCCATGACAGTACCCTCCCTCTTACGAGGCCTCCCCCTTCCCTGCCTGGGCCCAGGTTTGGAGGGAAACTTCAGATGAAACTCCTTTAACAGACGAGGTGCGAAGACCTCAGATGCAGCGATCCAGGACCTCTCCTCAGGACCAAACCCCTTCCAATGAACGAGGTACTGAAGAACGCCTTTACAAAGTCGGGAGTCCAGAATTTGACTGACCTCGTACTCCTGATTATCCTCAGAGACAGACGCCACGGTAGGGAGAGGACGAGAGAATTTATTGAGGACTAAAGGCTTCAGAAGGGCAACATGGAAGGAGTTAGTGATTTTAAGGCTCTTAGGAATCTGGAGTTTGAAACAAACTGGATTCAGTTTAGCAGTTACAGTGTATGGACCAATGAATCGTGGAGCAAACTTCAGAGAAGGAACTCGGAGCTTGATGTTCCTGGTGGAGAGCCAGACTTTGTCCCCTGGTTGAAGAGAAGGCGGTTTACGCCTGCGGCGGTCAGCAAAGCCTTTGCATTTTTCAGCAGCTGCCCGGAGGGAATCATGAACGTCACCCCAAACAGAATTGAGAGACTCCTGAACCGAAGCCAAAGCTGGAATATCTGGAGAACAGGTCATGGGAAGAGGAAGTTGAGGGTGTTTTCCATAAACAGTGAAAAAGGGTGTCTTCTGCGAGCTGGTATTCACATGATTGTTATGGGAGAATTCTGCCCACGGAAGTATAGAGGACCAATCGTCATGATGAGAAGACACAAAGGTGCGAAGAAAGACCTCTAACTCCTGATTAACCCTCTCAGTCTGTCCATTGGATTGAGGGTGGTAGGAAGAGGAAAAATCCAAGACAATATTGAGGGATTTGCAAAAGGCTTTCCAAAAACGAGACGTAAATTGGACTCCCCTGTCGGAAACAATATGAGAAGGAACCCCATGGAGGCGGAAAATCTCTCGAATAAAAATGGGAACCAAGGCAGGAGCAGAAGGAAGACCAGGAAGAGGAACAAAATGAGCCATCTTGGAGAACCGATCGATTACCACCCAAATGACTGTATTATTCTCAGACAGTGGGAGGTCAGTGATAAAATCCATGGCAATATGAGCCCAGGGCTCCTTAGGGATGGGCAAGGGCATGAGGAGACCAGCAGGAGCTTGTGTGGAGGATTTAGACTGAGCACAGACATGACAAGCCTTAACGTAGTCTTTGACATCTGAGCGGAGATTAGGCCACCAGTAGTGACGACTAATGAGTAAGAAGGATCGGAGGAACCCAGAATGACCTGCCACCTTGGAATCATGTCCCCAATGAAGGATCTTAGCTCTTAGCTCAGTGGGGACAAAGGTCTTACCAGGCGGAATCTTTGACTTCAGGGTGGTAGAGTGGGCAGCAATGCACGAGGTTGGAATGATCGGCTCAGGTTCAGGGGCTGACTCCTCGTCAAAAGTGTCAAATGACCTAGAGAGCGCATCAGCCCGACCGTTGCAGGAACCAGGTTTGTAAGTAATCGTGAAATTAAAACGGGCAAAGAACAGACTCCACCTGGCCTGTCTAGGATTCAGACGTTTAGCATTCTGTAGATACTGTAAATTCTTGTGGTCAGTAAAGATTGTTATGGAGTGAGGGGAACCCTCCAAGAGATGACGCCACTCCTCTAACGCCAATTTAATCGCGAGAAGTTCCCGATCACCGATGGCATAATTCCTCTCTGCCTGAGAATTTTTTTTGGAGAAGAACGCACATGGTTGACGTCTCTTCTCAAAGAATTGAAGAAGCACAGCTCCCACCCCCATTGAGGAAGCGTCCACTTCAATAAAAAATGCATCCCCATGATTTGGTCTCCTCAAGAGAGGTCCAGAAACAAAGGCCTGTTTCAGGTTGTGAAATGCAGAGACAGCTTCGGGAGGCCAGTCTTTGGCATTCGCACCCTTCTTGGTTAAAGCGATAATAGGCGCGGCAATGGAAGAGTAATTCCTTATGAACTGCCTATAATAATTTGTGAAGCCAAGAAAGCGCTGTGTGGCCTTGAGGCTAGCAGGAAGAGGCCAGTTGGTAATAGCCAAGACCTTCGCAGGATCCATACGAAGACCCGAACATGAGACAAAGCACCCCAAAAACAGGACCTCAGAACATTCAAAGGAACATTTCTCCAGCTTGGCATAGAGATTGTTCTCTCTAAGACGCTGAAGTACAGTGCGGACATGGTTTCTGTGGATGAGCAGATTTTCAGAAAAGATCAGAATGTCATCCAGATAGATGACAACAAACTGGTACAGCAGATCTCTGAAGATTTCATTGACGAAGTTTTGAAACACAGCTGGGGCATTACACAAACCAAAAGGCATCACCAGGTATTCGTAATGCCCGTCTCTAGTGTTGAATGCAGTCTTCCATTCGTCACCCTCCCGTATTCGAATGAGATTGTACGCTCCTCTGAGATCCAACTTGGTGAAAATGGAGGCACCCTTCAACCTATCGAAAAATTCAGATATTAAGGGTAAGGGGCATCGATTTTTAATAGTAACCACGTTTAAACCTCGATAGTCGATACAGGGTCTTAGGGTACCATCCTTTTTGGCAACGAAAAAGAACCCTGCCCCTGCAGGTGATGCGGATTTCCGGATGAAACCTCTCTCCAGATTCTCTGCAACATACTCAGACATGGCCTGGGTCTCTGGGATGGACAGAGGGTAGGTACGACCCCTGGGCAGAGTTGCTCCGGGGACAAGATCAATAGCACAGTCAAAAGACCTGTGGGGAGGAAGGACATCAGCTGATTTCTTACAGAACACATCCCGGTAATCGCTGTATGCAGCGGGAAGAACAGAAGAAACAGAAGTGGTAGCAACCGGAAGTCTCTCTTTGGGGGCCACCTTGAGAAGACATGACGAGAAACATGAGGGACCCCAAGCCAGGACCTGCCCAGAGGCCCAGTCCACATGTGGAGAGTAGGGATGAGCTTCGAGTTCGAGTCGAACTCATGTTCGACTCGAACATTGCCTGTTCGCCCGTTCGCCGAACAGCGAACAAATTGGGGTGTTCGCGGCAAATTCGAAAAATCTATGGGAGAAATCTAAAGTGCTAATTATAAAGGCTTATATGCAAGTTATTGTCCTAAAAAGTGTTTGGGGACCGGGGTCCTGCCCCAGGGGACATGTATCAATGCAAAAAGAAGTTTTAAAAACTGCCATTTTTTCGGGAGCAGTGATTTTAATAATGCTTAAAATGAAAAAATAAAAGTGAAATATTCCTTTAAATTTCATACCTGGGGGTGTGTATGATATGCATGTAAAGTAGCACATGTTTCCCGTGCTTAGAACTGTCCCTGCAAAAAATGTCATTTTTGAAAGAAAAAAATGCATTTAAAACTGACTCGCGGCTATAAATGAATTGTCGGCTCACGGCAATACATACAAAAGTCATTGATAAAAAAAAAAAAAAAGCGTGGGGGTTCCCCAGAATTCAATTACCAGGCCCTTCAGGTCTGGAATGGATATTAAGGGGAACCCCGCCGCAAATTTAAAAAAAAATTGACGTGGGGTTCCCCCAAATATCCATTCCAGGCCCTTCAGATCTGGCATGGATTTTAAGGGGAACTCCACCCCAAATTTAAAAAAAAAATGGCGTGGAGTCCCCCTAAAAATCCATACCAGACCCCTTATCCGAGCACGCAACCTGGCCGGCCGCAGGGGAAAAGGGGGGGGGGACGAGAGAGCGGCCCCCCTCCCTCCTGAACCGTACCAAGCCACATGCCCTCAACATGGGGAGGATGTCCCCATGTTGATGGGGACAAGGGCCTCATCCCCACAACCCTTGCCCGTTGGTTGTGGGGGTCTGCGGGCGGGGGGCTTATCGGAATCTGGAAGACCCCTTTAACAAAGGGGACCCCCAGATCCCGCCCCCCCCCATGTGAATTGGTAAGGGGTACATTGTACCCCTACCATTTCACAAAGAAAGCGTAAAAAAATGTTTAAAAAAACACACAAACACCTTGAAAAAGTCCTTTATTTGAAAAAAAAACAAACATTCCAGCGGTGAAATCCAGTGTCCCGCGGCGATCCCGATGTCCAGCGCTGTCCTTCATTGGTTGTGCCTGAGCGGACCTGATGGGGAACTCCCTCTCAGTATTTTAAATGTATAGACCCGCCCCTTCTAAAGTTCCCCATCAGGTCCGCTCAGCGGACCAGATGCGGAACATGAGAAGGGGCGGGTCTATGCATGTATTACCAAAGTGAGAGCAGTTCCCCATCAGGTCCGCCCCCTCGGTATGTCGGACCCGCCTACGTCATTGGCTTGAGCGGGGAACTTCCTTCACTGTGTAATTTAAATTTACACAGTGAAGGAAGTTCCCCGCTCAAGCCAATGACGTAGGCGGGTCTGACATACCGAGGGGGCGGACCTGATGGGGAACTGTTCTCACTTTGGTAATACATGTATAGACCCGCCCCTTGTCATGTTCCGCATCTGGTCCGCTGAGCGGACCTGATGGGGAACTTTAGAAGGGGCGGGTCTATACATTTAAAATACTGAGAGGGAGTTCCCCATCAGGTCCGCTCAGGCACAACCAATGAAGGACAGCGCTGGACATCGGGATCGCCGCGGGACACTGGATTTCACCGCTGGAATGTTTTTTTGGTTTTTTTTTGATAAATGTCTTTTTCAAGGTGTTTGTGTGTTTTTTTTAAACATTTTTTTACGCTTTCTTCGTGAAATGGTAGGGGTACAATGTACCCCTTACCAATTCACATAGGGGGGGGCCGGGATCTGGGGGTCCCCTTTGTTAAAGGGGTCTTCCAGATTCCGATAAGCCCCCCGCCCGCAGACCCCCACAACCACCGGGCAAGGGTTGTGGGGATGAGGCCCTTGTCCCCATCAACATGGGGACATCCTCCCCATGTTGAGGGCATGTGGCCTGGTACGGTTCAGGAGGGAGGGGGGGGCGCTCTCTCGTCCCCCCCTTTTCCCCTGTGGCCGGCCAGGTTGCGTGCTCGGATAAGGGGTCTGGTATGGATTTTTAGGGGGACTCCACACCATTTTTTTTTTAAATTTGGGGTGGAGTTCCCCTTAAAATCCATGCCAGATCTGAAGGGCCTGGAATGGATATTTGGGGGAACCCCACGTCAATTTTTTTTAAATTTGCGGCGGGGTTCCCCTTAATATCCATTCCAGACCTGAAGGGCCTGGTAATTGAATTCTGGGGAACCCCCACGCTTTTTTTTTTTTTTTTTTATCAATGACTTTTGTATGTATTGCCGGGAGCCGACAATTCATTAATAGCCGCGAGTCAGTTTTAAATGCATTTTTTTCTTTCAAAAATGACATTTTTTGCAGGGACAGTTCTAAGCACGGGAAACATGCGCCACTTCACATGCATATCATACACACCCCCCAGGTATGAAATTTAAAGGAATATTTCACTTTTATTTTTTCATTTTAAGCATTATTAAAATCACTGCTCCCGAAAAAACGGCCGTTTTTAAAACTTCTTTTTGCATTGATACATGTCCCCTGGGGCAGGACCCGGGTCCCCAAACACTTTTTAGGACAATAACTTGCATATTAGCCTTTATAATTAACACTTTAGATTTCGAACGTTCGAGTCCATTGTATTTAATAGGGTTCTAAAGTTTACACGAACATTTTGTCTGTTCGCAGGTTCTGGTGCGAACCGAACAGGGGGGTGTTCGGCTCATCCCTGGTGGAGAGTGGAGCTGCAGCCAAGGAAGGCCCAATATAATGGGGGTAGAGGCCTTGGGTAGAATGAGAAAGGATATCCACTCCTGGTGGAGAATCCCTACCGACATCCTAATGGGTAGCGTCTGGAAGCGAATAGGGCCCCCTGGGAGAACAGTGCCATCAATTGCCGAGACTACCAATGGGGTAGCGAGAGGTGAAAGGGTAAGCTTCATAGAAGAAGCAGTTCCCCAATCCATAAAATTGCCGGCTGCCCCTGAATCCAGATATGCAAGGGTTGATTGAGGAGAAGTGCCTACATGAAGGAACACCGGCAGGAGAAGGCGAGAAGGTGATGTTTCAGGGTCCAATACTCCACCTTCCAAATGTATTAAGCCCGAGCGTTCTCCGGACAGAAACGAGCAAAAGTCACGAAAATGACCCTTGCCCCCACAATAGAGGCACAAGCCCAGAGTTCTGCGCCTAGCACGTTCTTCGGGGGTTAGTCTGGTCCGGCCCAGCTGCATAGGTCCCTCAGCAGGCAGAAGATGCTCCACGGGACGAAGGGAGGGGAGCTCAGACTGGCTAGGACCCAGAGAGTGCTGGCGTCTTTTTTCTAGCGACCTCTCCTGAAAACGAATGTCGATCTGGTTGCACAAAGAAATTACATCGTCCAGACCGACGGGAATGGCTCTTCCCGCTAATTCGTCTTTCACTCGGTCAGAGAGGCCATGTAAAAAGGTAGCGACCAGGGCCTCATTATTCCAGCTCAATTCAGCTGTGTGGATACGGAACTGAAGAACGTACTGTCCCACTGAACTAGATTCTTGGCGAAGACGTAAGACAGCACTAGCCGCTGAAGAAGCCCGAGCTGGCTCCTCAAAGATGTTCCGAAAGAGCTCCACGAAGTCAGACAGGATGGAAACCACCGAATCATTCCTTTCCCACAGGGGGGCAGCCCAGGCTAAAGCTTCACCGGAGAGGAGGGAGATGATATAGGCTACCTTAGCCCGATCAGACAGGAAGTTTTGAGGCTGAAGCTCAAAATGAATCATACATTGGCTGAGAAACCCCCTGTAGGCCTTGGAGTCCCCAGAGAAACGGAACGGAGCTGGCAGTTCTAGTGAGTGTGTGGCTGCGACTGATGCGAAAGGCACAGCCGCTGGTTGTACTTGAGGTTGCAGATTTGGGGTTCCCAAGAAGGTCTGAAGCTGCTCGAAGCGAGAAGCCAGATCCTGGAGGAATCGCATCACCTGAGTCTGATCTGATTCCTGGGTCTCAAGTCTACGGACTATGCCCTGTAATGGATCATCCGCGGGGAGCGGCCTGTCAGCCGGGTTCATGGCTGATCAAACTGTCAAGGTCACCTGTGGCCAGGTGACAGATGCACACCGTAGGGGGACAGGAGTGCACCGCAAGGTAGTGAACCCTATGGCTGACTTCTGCGGATAGGAAACTGGGTGGTTGTGGAAAGCGGGACCAGAGGAGCACAACCGGGATCCTAACGGAAGCTAGAGCCAAGATTCCCCAGGGCGCGGAGTCTAAGACCCAGCAGGTCTTCTCCAGAGCCTCTAGTGGTGAGGATGTTATGCTGCAGGCTGGGTCCAGGTCGCGGCCCCTGGAGTCTCCTAGCTCACGCCCCGTAGGATAAGGGGAAAAGAGGGGAAGCAGCAGCACAAGATGTGAGAGAAACGAATAACAAGCTGAAGGTCAGGGGCCACAAGCAGACAAGGATTACGAAAGAACGAGCCGAAGGTCAAGGGTCACGAGCAGACAGGGATAGTCTGGGACAAGCCAAATATGTAACAGAGAGACAGACGTAGCACACGGCAGGCAGGAACCCAAACACACAATGCCTAACAAACACGTTGATCAGCAAAGCAGGCTTGCAGTGCACAGGTTAATATAGTGTTCTGTGATAGGGCCTGGGGTGGAGTCTGGCTGGGAGGAGATTATAAAGGAAGCCAGGTGAAGGAGGTCTGGTCTCTAAGATGAACACATGAGGAGGAAAGGTAAGATGGCGGACAGACATTAATGCATATCCATGACATATTTGTTATTGTTTTGGCAATAACATGGTGTGGGCAGATTTCTGCCAGTCACAGGCTGTGCCATGTCCCTCCAGCCTGTGTCTTAGAATAAGAGGGAGATGAAGCCTCCATCAATCTACATGTAATACCTCCCCCCTATTGTGGTTAGTGAGAATGGAGGAGGAGGGAGGGAGTGGGCTGTCATTTATCACTGTGTGTACGCCCACATGTGTGACTCTATAGTCACATGGGCTGCTCAGATAGGGAGGAAATGTTTAGCATAGAAACACACTGAAAACTGAGCATGTGCAGAGCTGTCACCACTACTCTGCAAAATCCCTATTCGCATTGGGGACATGGACAGAAGGGGGAGATAGAAAGCAGCAGGATCAACCAGGTTTTTTGCAGAATACAGAAAATGAATCCCATAGTGACTGAGTGAGTATGAATAGCATGTAATACACCATTTATTAATAGTTTTTTATGATGTGGGTTTAGTGACACTTTAAGTGCTAGTTCACACCAGACACAGTTCCGTTCAGTTCCATGTGCTTTTTTTCCTGCACTAAAAATGCATGCTCAGTGTTTTCCATGTATTCCAATGGCTCTAGTTCACACCAGTGTAGTCAGTTCCAGTCAGTTTCTGGTCAGTTTCCGGTGCAGAAACTGACCGGAAACTGACCGGAACTGACTGTATTGGTGCAGAAAAAACGGAACTGTATCTGGTGTGAACTAGCCCTAAAGGAATGTATAGTGAATTGATACATATTTTCATTCTATATTATTTTATAATATAATATATTATATTATATTATTTAATTTTATATTATATTGCATTGTATTATGTTGTATTGCATTGTATTATATTATATTATATTATATTATATTATATTATATTATATCATATTATATTGTACAAGGTCTGCAAAAGTGGGAATACCATTTTTTTCTTTATTAATGTAGCGGCCTCACCCCCTTCACATGTTTATCGGTCGTCCGAAAGCTCTTGTCTAGGGTTACCTGGGTTTCGAGAGTGAGGTGCGCTACGGCCCATGTCCTCCCCATGGCTGTGGGTGAGGTGAAGGCCAGTATCAACATCTTCCTCGGGCCAAATGTGCATTGGGTTGCGGAACTTAGCCCTGCTATGCTGGAATCTCCCTTTGCTCCCATCAACAGAGTCCATACACCGATCACAGTCCAACTGTTAGTTTTATTTCGTAGCTCCACAACAAACAATATATGGCAGGATACGGTGGGATGAGCAGGCCGAGGCACTATCCGGATTGTAGTCCCTACACCCCCTGTGCTATGACCAGGGGTTGCAGGAGTCTTGATTAGAACAACTTCGCTGCGCTGCGGCCCCTATCAGGGGAAGACGACCCTCCAAGGGAGTTACCGGAGGCCCGTCCGTCACCGGGTTGACGCTGCTCCGGAGTCTTCAGACGGGTGACCTCCCCAGCCTCCTCACCTCAGATGCGGGTCCCCTCGCAAGGGGCACCCTGGAATCACTTCACCCTCGCGGGACCCGGTCGAAGTCACCAGGTCCCAGGCCTTCTACAAAGTACCTCACCCCAGGCTGAAGGTGCCTGGGATGGACTCCAACTCCAGCTTCATTCCGGCCAGGCCTAGGGTGCCCAGGCCGGAAACCTTGAACCGCCCGTACCCAGGCCAAGGGCGCCTGGGTACGTCAAGAGATGATTCCCCAAAAAGACCTCGTGGCGAGGGCGTCTCCCCCTTTTATCTCCTCCCATCGACACCACGGCGGGTTCCCTGCCCCAGCCGTACCATCTCCAGGAAGGGACAAAAAGGGTAACACTGTGGTAGTGATTCTACCTCGAACCTGTAGGTACCCCGCCACCCACAGGCCAAGGAGAATATTGCACCACCCAATCCTCCACGAATAACAAAAAGGGGTCTAATCCCTGACATAATTACACACCTGGGTCTCTCTACCCCCAGGTGTATCCCACTAACTTTGAAGACCCCGCTACATTAAATTTTCATAAAAATACAAAGACCATTTATAATAAACTACAGGCACGTAACATCACATCAACCTTTAAACACGTCAAATCCAAACATTACACAACCAAAATTAAAAGAAAAAATGACCACATCACCATGAATGCACCCAATATGTGATCCAGGAGGCTAAGCAGGGTCGGCCTGGTTAGTACTTGGATAGGAGGCATAACAATTTTATTACCTTACATGGGCCTTTCAAATGTCACATGTAACATTGGAATCTTGATGAAGGAGTGGTGCAGGCTGACCGACCTCCCCAGAAGGCTACAGAATGTTTATGGGGATGACACCAATGACAAGAGACATTTCTTGTCATTGGTGACTCCATGGAGGAGACTTACTAAAATTGGTGCACACAGAATATGATGCAGCTGTGCATGGTAACCAATCAGCTTCTAACTTCAGCTTTTTCAATTAAGCTTTGACAATTAGCCCTGGTTCACACTGGTGTGATTTGACATGGGATTTGACATGTCAAATCCCATGTCAAATCGGCTGCATTTTTCGGCAATTGCCGGCAATGGCACCGTCCTAATCGGTGTGACACCGCATCTGCGGCGCTGCACCGATTTCAAAAAGTAGTTTCTGTACTACTTTTTGCAATTTCGGCAGCGCGATTTACATTGACATCTGTGCAGACACCTGTAGCACTACCCCCGTAGGTGCTGCTGGTTTTGTTTTGGGTCTACGTTCTGCCTATCAACCCCTTGGAATTGGCTCGAACCCTCCCTTGGCACAACTGGTATATACAAATATTGTGGAACCCACTGGTTGCTGGGGAACACAATTTTGTGTGCCTTAAGTACAATTATGCATATATATATCAGGCACATAAAAGTACTCCACACAGATGTATATGTAGCGGGCATTTAAATTTGGGGGGGGAGCATCTGGATTATTCAACCCGGATGCACTAATTGTTAGGGAGTCTGAGAACCTCTTTTGTGGTTCTTGGAGGACTCTGGTGGTGCAAGGTTCCCTGCAGCCTGCAGGTGGCGTTGTCGCCCTGGGCCGGTGTTGAACCCGCACTGCAAGACTGCTCCCTTTTTGTCCTTTCCTGGTGCTGGTACAGCGGGGCGGGGAACCCGCTGTGACGCAAAGGGAGAGGGGATAAAAGGGGCGGACGCCCTTACCACGTGGTTGGTTGTCCGGAGTTGTTCGGAGTGTGTTCCGAGGGTTCAGAGTTCGGAGTTGGAGGACGCGGCCGCACCCAGGCACCTTCAGCCTGGGTGCTGGCATTCTGGAGTTCCGGGCCCAGGTGCCCTTGACCTGGCCGGAGCGAGAGATGGAGTCCATCCCAGGCACCTTAAGCCTGGGGTGAGGTACTATGGCCAAGGCCTGGGGGCCAGTAACTTCGACTGGGTTCCGCGAGGGTGGAGGAGTCCGAGGGGCCCTAAGGTGTTGGGACCCGTATCTGAGGTGAGGAGGCCGGGGAGTGTAACCCTTCTGAATAGCCCGGTACAGCATTAATCCGGTGACGGTGGGGCCTCTGGTAACTCTCTTGGAGGGATGTCTTCCCCCTGACAGGGGCTGCAGCGTAGCAAAGGTAACTCCAGTTCCTGTTCATTAGAGTCGCTGGAAGAGACTCTGAAGCCAAAAAGTATGTTTTACAGCCACTGTGCTTAGCAACCGTTGGTGAAACCTCAACGGTTTAGTTTCTTTGAGGATTGTGCCTTGACCTACTCCCCACCAATACTGAACTGTTCTATGGGTCTCAAATGGTCTGCTCGCAAAGGACTATTTGTTTGCTGTTATGGAATAAATAAGTGTTGGACCTTTTCAGAGGTTACTGGGAGCAAAGGGGGTTATCAGCAGAACAGACTTGGCTCTGAGCGTATGCACAGCCCGAAGGTAATCTGGTGCTGGCCTTCACCTCTACATGCTGTAATCTAGAGGACATGGGCCGTGGCGCACCTTGCTCTCCCCTTCAAGGTACCCCTAGACCGGAGCCAGAGTAACCGCTAAAGAAGAAGAGAGAGGGTGAGGCCGCTACATATACTTAAACAAATATACCGTTTACTTTATATTAGAGATAATAGACAGATTAAAACAATGTTATACATATATATGAATATAGATCTAAATGACTCTGCAGGGCCCTGCGAGAGTCAGTAATATTATTTAGTAAAAGGATTCTAACAATTGCTAATTCCTATGTTCTATGGATAACAATTCTAAGCTCGCAAGCTCCCCCTAGCAGGCAATACCACCCCGTGTCCCAGCAAAGTAGTTCCTGTCAGGCCTGACACAGATTATTATACTAGTTCCTGGTGGGTGGGAATTTTCGCTAGCAAAACGTTGGTGCACTTATTAATTGTAATCCACAGGAGATGAAGAACTAAACTCCCACAATGCTTTTGGGAGTAAAACTGACAGTCAGTGTAACGCCAGTCCTAACTACGCAGTTAACACCCACTGCGCTATGCCCTGAGATATATGTGGCTCACTGCTGAGGGTGGCGGTGGGCCTACTAAAGTCACAGGCCTAACAGAAGGTTGTAGATTCTGGGCAGGTGCCCGCTCACCCAGACAGGCCCAGTCCGCCTGACACGCTCTGCGGTCGGTACCTCGATCCCCGACCTTTCCACGATACACGTTCTCTGGTTCCTCTCACAGCAGCTGTAGATGCCGGTTTGACAGAACAGCTCTGATCCGAAGATAGCGCGGACTGGTCACACTGGAAGAGGTCCCTCTCTGGCTTGATGATCCTCTGCGAGGTTGTAGGCCCAGGCTTTGGGCCTAGTCACTCTGGCAGCAGGCCTCACACACCTCCTGCTTGGTTGAGCGCGGAGTTCAGAGAGAGTTTCCGTAGCTCCTCCTCTCCTTTAAGTAAGCAGTCCCAGAAAGCCAAGCGACGAGGCAATGCACGTTGGGAGTACAGTTGCACTGTGGGTACTATAGTCTATTTATTATCCATGGCAAATGGAGTCTCTTTCTCCCTGTACCCAGGGAGCTAAGTTCCTTCTAGTTTGTCAACTGTAGTCTATATCTACATAGAAGAACTGGAAGCCGCGCTACACACACATATATATATATATATATATATATATATATATACACTCGCCGCTCACCGGCAACGTTATTAGGTACACCTGTTCAATTGCTTGGTAACACAAATTGCTAATCAACCAATCTCATGGCAGAAACTCAATGCATTTAGGCATCTAGACGACTTGCTGAATTTCAAACTGAGCATCAGAATGGGGAAGAAAGTGGATTTAAGTGACTTTGAACGTGGCATGGTTGTTGGTGCCAGATGGGCTGGCCAGAGCATTTCAAAAACTGCTTATCTACTGGGATTTTCACACACAACCATCTCTCTGGTTTACAGAGAATGGTTTGAAAAAGATAAAATATCCAGTGAGCGGCAGTTGTGTGGAGGAAAATGCCTTGTTGATTTAAGAGGTCAGAGAAGAATGAGCAGACTGGTTGGAGATGATAGAAAGGCAACAAGAACTCAAATAACCACTCGTTACATCCAAGGTATGCAGAATACCATCTCTGAATGCACAACACATCGAACCTTGAATGACCAGATGGGCTACAGCAGCAGAAGACCACACCGGGTGCCACTCCTGTCAGCTAAGAACAAGAAACTGAGGCTACAATTCGCACAGGATCACCAAAATTGGACAACAGAAGATTGGAAAAACGTTGCCTGGTCTGATGAGTCTCGATTTCAGCTGCGACATTCAGATGGCGGGGTCAGAATTTGGCGTAAACAACATGAAAGCATGGACCCATCCTGCCTTGTATCAACGGTTCAGGCTTGTGGTGGAGGTGTAATGGTGTGGGGGATATTTCCTGGGCACACTTTGGACCCCTTAGTACCAATTGAGCATCGTTTAAATGCCACGGCCTACCTGAGTATTGTTGGTGACCATATCCATCCCTTTATGACTACAGTGTCCCCATCTTTTGATGGCTCCTTCCAGCAAGATAATGCACCATGTCACAAAGCTCCAATCATCTCACTACTGGACAATGAGGTCACTGTACTCCAATGGCCTCCACACTCACCACATCTCAAATGTGCTTCTGGAAGAATGGTCAAACATTCCCATAGACACACTCCTAAACCTTGTGGACAGCCTTCCCAGTAGAGTTAAAGCTGTTATAGCGGCAGAGGATGGGCCAACTCAATATTGAACCCTACGGACTAAGATTGGGATGCCATTAAAGTTCATGTGCGTGTAAAGGCAGGTGTCCCAATACTTTTGGAAATAAATCATTTATATATATATATATATATATATATATATATATAGGAAGGCTGGTATGCTAGCCTGAAATTATGGGAGGAGTTCGAGGGGTACTTATACAGACCATCCACGAGGGTCAGCGTCGGCTGTAGTGCGCGGTATTCGTCGTCATCAGCCGACGCCTTACGACTCGCAACGTCCGTGTAGTTGCTTTCGCACCTTCCAGCTTCGCTCGCAGTTGATCGTATCCCCGCTCGCGGTCGCAGGTAGGACCGGCCGTTACCGTTCATACGAATCGTAGCGCCGGTACACGTTTCTTCTTTTACAAAAATCACACGGTTCATAACCCCGTGTTTTCCGTCTGCATCGTATGTTTATCGACTAGTCCAGTTGTCTTTCGTACCCTGTCACACCCACGTTGCTACCGGTAACGGTCCGTCCAGACACTACGGCTCTCAGAGCTGTTGTACGAATTACTCACAGCTCGCAAGGCTCTCGCCTCAGTCGCACATCCGATACCCAGTCGTCGGACTGGTATCCCACACTGCACTTCCTTATCCCTAGTCACTGATGCCCTACACCTCCTACGATACTCTCCCTTCACCTTACTGATGCCCCACACCTCCTACTTACACCATACACCAAACAGTCTGGGCCGGCTCTTGTCGCTAACAATCGGCACTACAGGCCGGACCCTCGACAATCACAAGCCCCTTCAACTTCGAAACAACGAACACCCGTCCGAATCCAGCCGTATCTCCGGCGCTACGATTCGGACCCGGAAAATTCAAATCCCCGCCTTGCACCCGTTATCAGCCCGTATACAGGCACAGCATCGGCTTAGAGATTCGGATCTCTGGCATCCTCGTTGGTTCCGAGCACAGTCGCACCACCGGCTCATCGGCTCGGACCTACAAACATCGAACCGCTAAACCATCCGAATTCAGTCGTAGCATAGGCTCAAACTTTCAAACCAATGGCATTCCCAAGCGATCCGAGTCCAGTCGCTTCACCGGCTCAATCGACTCGGATCTCTAGCAACTGACCCTCCTATCCGATCTGAACCCAGTCGTAGCATCGGCTCAAAGGTTCGGATCCTCCGCTAACATGGCCGTTCTGGGCTCAGTCGCGGTCGAGTCACAGTCGCACCACCGGCGCATACCGCTCCGATCTTCAGCAGTAAACTTCTTTAGCCGACCCGAATCCAGTCGTAGCATCGGCTCCAAGTTTCGGATCCTCGGCTGAAACAACCAATTCGTTCGCAGTCGCATACCCGGCTCTAAGCAGCTCCGACCCATACCTCCGATACAACGTCGAACGTCTCAGAACGTTACGAATCCAGCCGTAGCATCGGCCACAATGATTCGAACCCCAAGCCGCTATACACACGCATTACTTACCACTCCCGTTTCATCACGAAACGGCCATCCCCACACACTCGAAAGTCACAAACTCTTCTTCTTTCGTCTCCTTAAGGCATTTGTTCCTCGCAAGCGCTGCGAGCGTTCGACGAGTGGTTGCACACCAGCCACTCACCTCCTCCAGTAGTCAAACGGCTACTCACCGATTTCTCTATCCCTTTCCACCACACACGTCAGTTTAGATTGAGTTTCCATCCCGTCCACCCTGCAATCCAGGTCGGACGATATCTCCCGATAAAAAAAAAAAAAAAGGGGGGCAGGGGGTCTTACACACTTCTTCACCCGGAGCTACCTACCGCTCCCACAACTCTTCAGGCCTACAAAAAACAAAAACAAGAAAAAAAAAAAAACCCCAAAAAAATATATATATATAATAATAATAATAATAATAAATAAATAAATAAATAAATGAAAAAAAAAATATATATATATATATAATAAAAAAAAAAAAAATATATAAAAACTAAAAATAAAAATAAATAAATAATAAAAAAAAAAAAAAAAAAAAAAGGAATATATATATATCTCCATGTCACCCTCCTCACAGGTCCCGGTCGACCCGTGTCTCGACCTCAACCAAGACAGGGCTCAAGTCAGGTGCGTAAACGCAAGGCCCCTCCTTGCTTTCTCTCCGCACTCTTTCACGACATATTTGCCTTTACATACACAATTCGACCGCTCACCAGGCGCTAGCAACTGCCACATACTTCTACGCATGACACTCTGTTTTCGAAGCCGATCCGAGATCCTTCACTACGCAGACAAGGTCACCAACATCACCTTGCTGGCAGTGCAGGAGTTGGCAGACCGACCACACGTCATTGAACTACAGATCGAAACATTCCTACTTAGCATACCAGACTCCAGCTACCCGCCCCAGTACGCCCTGGGGGCTCTGGTTCATCAGTCTGTGCCAAGCACAGACGGCACCCGAGCTATCGGTTACCTAGCCAGTCACCTCCTGGCTCACCTCAGTTGCCACGCACTCTTTTGAGTTTTCTAAATTACACTCAACAAGCGCTCGTACGCAAAACTTGGCTATCCTCTGCGCCTGTCATTCCTTATTCTGTCCATCCTCCCTTCCTTCTCCCTACCCACTTTCGTACCTCCTCTATCCCCTCCATACCTGGCATCTCACTCTATAAACATACATTCCCCCCCCCCCCCTTTTCTTTCTCGTTTTTTCTCCAACCCCCAACATGTCGCAGACCGACTGCGATGACTTTACCTTCGTCCCATCGTCACCACATTCGGGTTCAGCGGACGACTCCACACAGTTCCTCAGGGCTGGACCATCCCCAGGCTTACAGCCGAACTACGCCGTAGGGGCATCCCCTACCCGGCCACGGCCAGGGAAACCAAGCTGTTAGGCTGCTGTTCCATAACCAGCGGCAACTAGGGATGAGCTTCGTGTTCGAGTCGAACATACGTTCGACTCGAACATTGGCTGTTCGATCGTTCGACGAAGATCGAACGATTTGGGCCGTTCGCGCCAAATTCGAGTGACGCGAACGGCCCACAATGCACTACGCCATCGCAGTGTCATCCAGGCGCTGTGATTGGCCAAGCATGCACTGTGACCCCGCATGCTTGGCCAATCACAGCGCCGGCAGCGAGGAGAGCAATGATTGGCCACAGGCAGGATGCCTGTGGCCAATTATTGCTGAGGGTGTTTAGTACACGCCCCACACTATAAAAGGCCGCCAGCACGGCGGCCTAGTGTAGTGTGTTCCGGAGCAGGGATAGAGTAGCATAGGCAGGGACAGTGACTGTTATTTCTTTCTTGCTTAACCTGGATTCCTTTAGTTTAGGGAAAGAGAAGGATAGGTAGGGAGAGTGTCAGTGTGTTTTGTGCTTCTGCTATAGTGTGCTTAAAAAAAACATTTATTCTAGGGACAGAAAACTCTAGGTAGGGACAGTGTCAGTTTCTTTCACTCTGCAAGTCCTTGTTTCCAGGGACCTGTAAGGACAGTGAGTTAATTGTCCTTGTGCTATATTGTGCTTAAAAAAAACATTTATTCTAGGGACAGAAAACTCTAGGTAGGGACAGTGTCAGTTTCTTTCACTCTGCAAGTCCTTGTTTCCAGGGACCTGTAAGGACAGTGAGTTAATTGTCCTTGTGCTATATTGTGATTAAAAAAAACATTTATTCTAGGGACAGAAAACTCTAGGTAGGGACAGTGTCAGTTTCTTTCACTCTGCAAGTCCTTGTTTCCAGGGACCTGTAAGGACAGTGAGTTAATTTTCCTTGTGCTATATTGTGATTAAAAAAAACATTTATTCTAGGGACAGAAAACTCTAGGTAGGGACAGTGTCAGTTTCTTTCACTCTGCAAGTCCTTGTTTCCAGGGACCTGTAAGGACAGTGAGTTAATTGTCCTTGTGCTATATTGTGCTTAAAAAAAACATTTATTCTAGGGACAGAAAACTCTAGGTAGGGACAGTGTCAGTTTCTTTCACTCTGCAAGTCCTTGTTTCCAGGGACCTGTAAGGACAGTGAGTTAATTTTCCTTGTGCTATATTGTGATTAAAAAAAACATTTATTCTAGGGACAGAAAACTCTAGGTAGGGACAGTGTCAGTTTCTTTCACTCTGCAAGTCCTTGTTTCCAGGGACCTGTAAGGACAGTGAGTTAATTTTCCTTGTGCTATATTGTGATTAAAAAAAACATTTTTTCTAGGGACAGAAAACTGTAGGTAGGGAGAGTGTTTTTTTTCTTTCACTCTGCAAGTCCTTGTTTCCAGGGACCTGTAAGGACAGTGAGTTAATTGTCCTTGTGCTATATTGTGCTTAAAAAAAACATTTATTCTAGGGACAGAAAACTCTAGGTAGGGACAGTGTCAGTTTCTTTCACTCTGCAAGTCCTTGTTTCCAGGGACCTGTAAGGACAGTGAGTTAATTTTCCTTGTGCTATATTGTGATTAAAAAAAACATTTATTCTAGGGACAGAAAACTCTAGGTAGGGACAGTGTCAGTTTCTTTCACTCTGCAAGTCCTTGTTTCCAGGGACCTGTAAGGACAGTGAGTTAATTGTCCTTGTGCTATATTGTGCTTAAAAAAAACATTTATTCTAGGGACAGAAAACTCTAGGTAGGGACAGTGTCAGTTTCTTTCACTCTGCAAGTCCTTGTTTCCAGGGACCTGTAAGGACAGTGAGTTAATTTTCCTTGTGCTATATTGTGATTAAAAAAAACATTTATTCTAGGGACAGAAAACTCTAGGTAGGGACAGTGTCAGTTTCTTTCACTCTGCAAGTCCTTGTTTCCAGGGACCTGTAAGGACAGTGAGTTAATTTTCCTTGTGCTATATTGTGATTAAAAAAAACATTTTTTCTAGGGACAGAAAACTGTAGGTAGGGAGAGTATTTTTTTTCTTTCACTCTGCAAGTCCTTGTTTCCAGGGACCTGTAAGGACAGTGAGTTAATTGTCCTTGTGCTATATTGTGCTTAAAAAAAACATTTATTCTAGGGACAGAAAACTCTAGGTAGGGACAGTGTCAGTTTCTTTCACTCTGCAAGTCCTTGTTTCCAGGGACCTGTAAGGACAGTGAGTTAATTTTCCTTGTGCTATATTGTGATTAAAAAAAACATTTATTCTAGGGACAGAAAACTCTAGGTAGGGACAGTGTCAGTTTCTTTCACTCTGCAAGTCCTTGTTTCCAGGGACCTGTAAGGACAGTGAGTTAATTTTCCTTGTGCTATATTGTGATTAAAAAAAACATTTTTTCTAGGGACAGAAAACTGTAGGTAGGGAGAGTGTTTTTTTTCTTTCACTCTGCAAGTCCTTGTTTCCAGGGACCTGTAAGGACAGTGAGTTAATTTTCCTTGTGCTATATTGTGCTTAAAAAAAACATTTTTTCTAGGGACAGAAAACTGTAGGTAGGGAGAGTGTTTTTTTTCTTTCACTCTGCAAGTCCTTGTTTCCAGGGACCTGTAAGGACAGTGAGTTAATTGTCCTTGTGCTATATTGTGCTTAAAAAAAACATTTATTCTAGGGACAGAAAACTCTAGGTAGGGACAGTGTCAGTTTCTTTCACTCTGCAAGTCCTTGTTTCCAGGGACCTGTAAGGACAGTGAGTTAATTTTCCTTGTGCTATATTGTGATTAAAAAAAACATTTATTCTAGGGACAGAAAACTCTAGGTAGGGACAGTGTCAGTTTCTTTCACTCTGCAAGTCCTTGTTTCCAGGGACCTGTAAGGACAGTGAGTTAATTTTCCTTGTGCTATATTGTGATTAAAAAAAACATTTTTTCTAGGGACAGAAAACTGTAGGTAGGGAGAGTGTTTTTTTTCTTTCACTCTGCAAGTCCTTGTTTCCAGGGACCTGTAAGGACAGTGAGTTAATTGTCCTTGTGCTATATTGTGATTAAAAAAAACATTTTTTCTAGGGACAGAAAACTGTAGGTAGGGAGAGTGTTTTTTTTCTTTCACTCTGCAAGTCCTTGTTTCCAGGGACCTGTAAGGACAGTGAGTTAATTGTCCTTGTGCTATATTGTGCTTAAAAAAAACATTTATTCTAGGGACAGAAAACTCTAGGTAGGGACAGTGTCAGTTTCTTTCACTCTGCAAGTCCTTGTTTCCAGGGACCTGGAGAGACATTGAGTGAATTGTCCTTGTGCTATATTGTGATTAAAAAAAACATTTATTCTAGGGACAGAAAACTCTAGGTAGGGACAGTGTCAGTTTCTTTCACTCTGCAAGTCCTTGTTTCCAGGGACCTGTAAGGACAGTGAGTTAATTTTCCTTGTGCTATATTGTGATTAAAAAAAACATTTATTCTAGGGACAGAAAACTCTAGGTAGGGACAGTGTCAGTTTCTTTCACTCTGCAAGTCCTTGTTTCCAGGGACCTGTAAGGACAGTGAGTTAATTTTCCTTGTGCTATATTGTGATTAAAAAAAACATTTTTTCTAGGGACAGAAAACTGTAGGTAGGGAGAGTGTTTTTTTTCTTTCACTCTGCAAGTCCTTGTTTCCAGGGACCTGTAAGGACAGTGAGTTAATTTTCCTTGTGCTATATTGTGATTAAAAAAAACATTTTTTCTAGGGACAGAAAACTGTAGGTAGGGAGAGTGTTTTTTTTCTTTCACTCTGCAAGTCCTTGTTTCCAGGGACCTGTAAGGACAGTGAGTTAATTGTCCTTGTGCTATATTGTGCTTAAAAAAAACATTTTTTCTAGGGACAGAAAACTCTAGGTAGGGAGAGTGTTTTTTTTTTTTCACTCTGCAAGTCCTTGTTTCCAGGGACCTGTAAGGACAGTGAGTTAATTGTCCTTGTGCTATATTGTGCTTAAAAAAAACATTTATTCTAGGGACAGAAAACTCTAGGTAGGGACAGTGTCAGTTTCTTTCACTCTGCAAGTCCTTGTTTCCAGGGACCTGTAAGGACAGTGAGTTAATTTTCCTTGTGCTATATTGTGATTAAAAAAAACATTTATTCTAGGGACAGAAAACTCTAGGTAGGGACAGTGTCAGTTTCTTTCACTCTGCAAGTCCTTGTTTCCAGGGACCTGTAAGGACAGTGAGTTAATTGTCCTTGTGCTATATTGTGCTTAAAAAAAACATTTATTCTAGGGACAGAAAACTCTAGGTAGGGACAGTGTCAGTTTCTTTCACTCTGCAAGTCCTTGTTTCCAGGGACCTGGAGAGACATTGAGTGAATTGTCCTTGTGCTATATTGTGATTAAAAAAAACATTTATTCTAGGGACAGAAAACTCTAGGTAGGGACAGTGTCAGTTTCTTTCACTCTGCAAGTCCTTGTTTCCAGGGACCTGTAAGGACAGTGAGTTAATTTTCCTTGTGCTATATTGTGATTAAAAAAAACATTTTTTCTAGGGACAGAAAACTGTAGGTAGGGAGAGTGTTTTTTTTCTTTCACTCTGCAAGTCCTTGTTTCCAGGGACCTGTAAGGACAGTGAGTTAATTTTCCTTGTGCTATATTGTGATTAAAAAAAACATTTATTCTATGGACAGAAAACTCTAGGTAGGGACAGTGTCAGTTTCTTTCACTCTGCAAGTCCTTGTTTCCAGGGACCTGTAAGGACAGTGAGTTAATTTTCCTTGTGCTATATTGTGATTAAAAAAAACATTTTTTCTAGGGACAGAAAACTGTAGGTAGGGAGAGTGTTTTTTTTCTTTCACTCTGCAAGTCCTTGTTTCCAGGGACCTGTAAGGACAGTGAGTTAATTTTCCTTGTGCTATATTGTGATTAAAAAAAACATTTTTTCTAGGGACAGAAAACTGTAGGTAGGGAGAGTGTTTTTTTTCTTTCACTCTGCAAGTCCTTGTTTCCAGGGACCTGTAAGGACAGTGAGTTAATTGTCCTTGTGCTATATTGTGCTTAAAAAAAACATTTTTTCTAGGGACAGAAAACTGTAGGTAGGGAGAGTGTTTTTTTTTTTTCACTCTGCAAGTCCTTGTTTCCAGGGACCTGTAAGGACAGTGAGTTAATTGTCCTTGTGCTATATTGTGCTTAAAAAAAACATTTATTCTAGGGACAGAAAACTCTAGGTAGGGACAGTGTCAGTTTCTTTCACTCTGCAAGTCCTTGTTTCCAGGGACCTGTAAGGACAGTGAGTTAATTTTCCTTGTGCTATATTGTGATTAAAAAAAACATTTATTCTAGGGACAGAAAACTCTAGGTAGGGACAGTGTCAGTTTCTTTCACTCTGCAAGTCCTTGTTTCCAGGGACCTGTAAGGACAGTGAGTTAATTGTCCTTGTGCTATATTGTGCTTAAAAAAAACATTTATTCTAGGGACAGAAAACTCTAGGTAGGGACAGTGTCAGTTTCTTTCACTCTGCAAGTCCTTGTTTTCAGGGACCTGGAGAGACATTGAGTGAATTGTCCTTGTGCTATATTGTGATTAAAAAAAACATTTATTCTAGGGACAGAAAACTCTAGGTAGGGACAGTGTCAGTTTCTTTCACTGTGAAAGTCCTTGTTTCAAGGGACAGAGAAGGACACCTGAAGGTAGCCCTTATTGCTTTTTTCCCATCTCCCTGCAGGCCATCTATTAGAATGTCTGGAAGGCAAACAAGGAGAGGCAGACAGTCAGGAGGCAATAAAAGAGGGCAAGCAGGCTCTGTGTCTGGGGGCAACAGTGCTGGTCGTGGACGCGGTGCATTGTCATCAGCACATGGCCATGGGACACGCTTGTCCTTCTTTTCGGCAGCTGGACATGTTGAGCCACATCATGCCGAAGACTTGGTAGAGTGGATGACCAAGCCCTCCTCCTCCTCCTCATCCTCTCTCACCCAGGCTCAGGGTACTGGAAAAGCAGCTGCCAAAGCGTCGTCTTCCCTGGTATCAATGTCAGACAAATCATCAGTCACTCCTTCCCTAGACCCACCATGTCCTCCTCCTGAGGAGTCCCCCGAACTGTTTCAGCACAGTGTTGGGTACATGCTCCAGGAGGATGCCCAGCGTTTCGAAGGGTCTGATGATGAAACCCAGCTAGAGGAAGGCAGTAGCGTGAGAGCAGACAGAGGGGATGCTCAAGAAGGACACCAATCTGGCAGTCATGTTCCAGCAGCTGCAGCATACTGCCAGATTGGCTCCAGTGATGAGGAGGGAGGGGATGATGAGGTCAATGACTCCACGTGGGTGCCTAATAGGAGAGAGGAGGAGGAGGAGGATGAGGAGGAGGCACATCTCCAACGAGGCAGGATGCCCTTTGGTGGCCAGCGTAAGGGCAGTACACCGACGGAATCACACCGCAGAGCTCCGCCTGTGCAGGGCGCTGCCTCTGCCCATCATTCAAAAAGTTCTTTGGTGTGGGCCTTTTTTGAGGCTAGTGCATCAGATCGCACAGCTGCTGTTTGCAACATATGTCTCAAGCGTATATCGCGTGGCCAAAACATCAGCCGCTTGGGTACCACATGCCTGACCAGACATATGTTGACCTGCCATGCAGCTCGTTGGCAAGCCTACCTCAAAGACCCACACCAAAGAACAAAGCGGACCTCTCCTTGCACCGCATCAGCTGGGATCTCCAACCCCACTATAACTTCAGTCCTCTCTGAAACATGCACTGAGAGGAATGAAGGTGTAGAATTAGGTGTGTCACAGCCAAGTACTTGCGCCCACTCTGCTAGCAGTACACCGACGTCCGATTCTAGCAGGCAAATTTCCCTGCCCCAGCTGCTGGACCGTCGAAAGAAGTTCACTCCCAGCCATCCACATGCCCAGCGGTTGAATGCTAGCTTGGCTAAATTGCTAGCGCTTCAACTGCTGCCTTTTCAGTTGGTAGACTCGGCCCCCTTCCGTGAGTTTGTGCAATGTGCGGTTCCTCAGTGGCAGGTTCCCAAACGCCACTTTTTCTCACGGAAGGCTATTCCGGCTCTCTACCGGCATGTGGAAGGCAATGTCTTGGCCTCGCTGGACAGGGCGGTCAGCGGTAAGGTGCATATTACCGCTGACTCATGGTCCAGCAGGCATGGACAGGGACGTTACCTTTCTTTCACGGCCCATTGGGTCACTCTTTTGGCAGCTGGGAAGGATTCAGGACAAGGTGCAGTAGTGTTGGAGGTTGTCCCACCGCCACGCCTCCAAAATGCTACTACTGGTTGTGACACACCTCTCTCCTCCACCCCCTCCTCTTCTTCTTCCTCCATGGCCTCTTCCTGTGGTTTGTCCTATGAACCAGCGGTGCTCCGTAGCCGTTCACGGGGCTACGCAAGTACGCAGGCAAAAAGATGCCATGCCGTGCTTGCGCTGGTGTGTTTGGGGGACAGAAGCCACACTGGGGCAGAGGTCCTGTCTGCTCTGCAGGGCCAGGCCGAGAGGTGGTTGACGCCACGCCAGCTTAAGCCAGGAATGGTGGTTTGCGACAATGGCACCAACCTCCTCTCCGCCCTCCGACAGGGACAACTGACCCATGTGCCCTGTGTGGCTCACGTCCTTAACCTGGTGGTGCAGCGCTTCTTGGGCAGGTACCCGGGCTTACAGGATGTCCTGAGGCAGGCCAGGAAAGTCTGTGTGCATTTCCGCAGATCTTATAATGCCAGTGCTCGCCTGGCTGAGCTGCAAAAGGAGTTGAACCTGCCCAAGAACCGCCTTATATGTGACATGCCCACCAGGTGGAACTCAACGTTGGCCATGCTGCAGCGGCTGCACACGCAGCAGAGGGCCATCAATGAGTACCTGTGCGACTACGGCACCAGGACAGGGTCAGGGGAGCTTGGTTTTTTTTCTCCACGCCAGTGGGGCATGATCAGGGATGCATGCACTGTCCTGGCACCATTTGAGGAGGCCACGAGGATGGTGAGCAGTGACAGTGCATGCATCAGTGACACTGTACCTCTTGTCCACCTGTTGGAGCACACGCTGCGTGGAATAATGGACAGGGCACTTGAGGCAGAACAGAGGCAGGAAGAGGAGGACTTCCTTGCCTCTCAAGGCCCCCTTTACCCAGACAGTGTTCCTTCTGTCCCACCCATCGCACAGGAAGAGGAGGAGGAGGAGGAGGAGGAGGAGGAGGAGGAGGATTGTGTCAGCATGGAGGTGGAGGCTGGCACTCAGCATCATCAGCAGCAGTCTTTTAGGGATGATTTACAGTCCCAAGAAACCAGTGGACTTGTACGTGGCTGGGAGGAGGTGGCTGCGGATCATGTCGTCCTTAGTGACCCAGAGGACTCCGGAGCGAATGCCTCAGCAAACCTACGCTGCATGGCCTCCCTGATCCTGCAAAGTCTGCGGAAGGATCCTCGTATTCTTCGGATCAAGGAGAGGGACCATTACTGGCTGGCCACTCTCCTTGATCCACGGTACAAGGGTAAGGTTGCGGACCTTATGTTACCGTCGCAGAGGGAGCAGAGGATGAGACAACTCCGGGAGGCCTTGCAGAAAGGTCTGTGCAACGCGTTCCCAGAGACTGGGAGGTTGCAAACTCCTGGTCCTGGACAACGAGTTGCTGAGGCTTCGGCCAGTCAAAGAAGGAGCGGTGGGGAAGGTGGCCGTCTGACCGATGCGTTCAGACAATTCTTTAGTCCGCAGCCCCAAAGTATGATCGGTTCCAGCAACCATCGCCAGCGTCTGATAAACATGGTGCAGGAATATCTAGGGGCAAGGTCAGACTTGGACACCTTCCCCACCGAAAATCCTCTGGCTTACTGGGTCTTGAGGATGGATCACTGGCCAGAGCTTGCACAGTATGCAATTGAGCTACTGGCCTGTCCTGCATCCAGCGTTCTTTCGGAACGCACATTCAGTGCTGCTGGAGGATTTGTCACGGATCACAGGGTGCGCCTGTCCACCGACTCGGTTGATCGACTGACTTTCATCAAGATGAACCAGTCTTGGATCACCACCAGCTACCACACACCTGATGCTGATATAACAGACTAATTGATTTTAAAATGTCACATCCCTTCAAGACTGATGCTGATGCTGAGTGCCTGTGCTGTTATGTTGACTGGCTATCCTCCTCCTCCGAGTCCTCAATGATACGATTGATGATGATAGCTTGGAAGATCATTTTTGTTTATGGGTGCCGCCACCAGTGCCTAACGCCCAATTTTTCAGCCCCTGTTTAACAGTGGCGTGTAATTACAATTTTTGAAGCAATACTTTGCAACAGGGCTCATTGCTGTGCTCCAAGTACAGTATCTGTGAGGAGTTGCAGTGTTGTGCCACCAGTGCCTAAGGCCCAATTTTTCAGCCCCTGTTTAACAGGGGCGTGTCATTACAATTTTTGAAGCAATACTTTGCAACAGGGCTCATTGCTGTGCTCCAAGTACAGTATCTGTGAAGGGTTGCAGTGTTGTGCCACCAGTGCCTAAGGCCCAATTTTTCAGCCCCTGTTCAACAGGGGCATGTAATTACAATTCTTGATCTAATAATTCACAGCAGGGCCCATTGCTGCACCCACCAAGAGTAACTGTCAGGGCTTACAGTGTTGTGGCACCAGCACCACCATCAAAGGCCCAATTTTTACTACCACTGTTCAACAATTATATGTAATTAAAATTCCTGATATAATAGTTGACAGCAGGGCGTTCCAGCACCAACCAAGAGTAACTGTGAGTGCTTACAGTGTTGTGCCAACACCAACAACTAAGGGGCCTATTTCTGCAGAGTATATACGGCAGGTCCCTACTTTCAAACATCCAACTTACAAACGACTCCTACTTGCAAACGCAAGAAGACAACAGGAAGTGAGAGGAAATCTACCACTAGGAAGGAAAATTCTCTCCTGTAAGAATAAATATGGGAGAAAGGTGTCTCCTCTGTACTGATGCTTTATCAGCAATCCTTGTTTCAAGAAAAACACCACATTTCAAAAACAGTTGTCATTAGGACGGAAAGTGAGGTGAAATGTTCTGAACAGGGGCACAGACAGCAAAACAAATGTTACAGGGGTGATAACCCTTACCTATGTTTTCCAAAAAGTTTAAAAATAGATTTTTGGTCTGGAGCTACACTTCAACAATGTACCTGTTCAAAATTACAAACAGATTCTACATAAGAACAAACCTACAGTCCCTGTCTTGTATGCACCGCCTGTATACGGCTGTTCAGAGTATATAGGGCCTTTTTTATTTTATGTGCGGGGTTCCCCTTAATATCCATACAAGACCCAAAGGGGCTGGTAATGGGCTGGGGTAGGGGGGGGGTCATGGGGTAGCTATGCCATTTTTCTTAAAGATTTTCATCCATATTACCGGGACCAGACATTACATTAAAGCCGCAAGCAGTTTTAAATGGCTTTTTTTTCCTTTAGAAGTGTCATTTTGTGCAGGGACAGTTCTAAACACGGGAAACACGTGGCACTTCACAGGCATACTTTAGACACCCCCCAGGTACGATATTTAAAGGAATATTTGACTTTTTTTTTTTCACTTTATGCATCATTAAAATGACTGCTCCCGGAAAACGACCGTTTTTAAAACTTATTTTTGCATTGATACATGTCCCCTGGTGCAGAACCCGGGTTCCCAAACCCTTTTTAGGACAATAACATGCATAATAGTTGTTATAATTAGCACTTTAGAATTCGAACGTTCGCATCCATTGTATTTAATAGGGTTCTAATGTTCGTTCGAACTTTCGGTCCGTTCGCGGGTTCTGGTGCGAACCGAACCCGGGGGTGTTCGGCTCATCACTAGCGGCAACTCTACCAGACAAATTCCGCTGCAGTCGATATCCTCGGCATTACTCAGCTACACGCCTTGGTGACCACACTGGCAACCGCAGTCACCGACGTCCAGGCTAGAGTAGGGGCCCTGGAAACACGGTCAGCCGCGCCCCTATCAGCCCCAGTCTCCACCGTTGTTACCGAACCCCCCACGGTAGGTACGCCCGACGCTTGCACCCCTTTTTCTTCGCACCTGGTCCCAGCGGGCATCAGGAAGGACATCCTAAGCGATAGGACGCGAACCTAGCGTCCCCACGCATCTTCGGCACAGGTCATAACAGGGAACAAGCCGCGTGCCTAGGGGGACGTCTCAGTCATCCTAATGGCCAAGGACCCCAGGCTCGCTCGCAAACTCGAAAGCGACAAGTTCGTGGTAGCCTCTGGAAGCCTTAGAGACGTAACCAGTCCTCCCAGTCAGACTAGGATGTCCAATTTGAGCACCGGGGGCGCAGCCATCTCCAGCAACTTAATTTCAAGGGTTGCTTTTACCCCACCGCAAACTTCTGCACATCCGCCTCCCGTGCCAGAAGGCTCTCCCTAGAAATACCTGCGGCGCCAAGCAGCAGAGTCCAGCTGGACCAGGCCACATGCACTTTGGGCGGCTCGACTTTCTCTCCTCACATCCAACTTCCTCTCTAGCAGCCTTTCTAGTACAGGGGACACTACAGGGTTCCACACCGGACTCGTTACACTGCCTGACTCATTCCAAAACTACCCAGTCAAACTCCAGCATACCCTCACAGGAGTTCTCCCGATGGTTTAGGATTCTTGTGAGATCTAAGGAGTCCAAGAGAGGTCTTTAAAACCTTGATGTGCCCACAACCGTGTAGAAAGTAGAAAGACCGGCACAGTTCATCTCCTTCCTGGTAATCATTCTAGACAAACGCGCCATGCGGGCCAGCCCACCTCTCGGTAGATTGACCCGCATCAGGACAGTCATCCATACGTCCACCGACACGCAAGGGTGCACTAACCCACAGCTACAATCCCTACTGGGCATGCTCAAACCACGATGAGGATCGTCTCTCAAGGGCGATCCTTTATCGCACGCTTCTTAGTGTTCCTCTCCCAGGCACAAGACCCTGACCAAGTCATTAAGCTAGACGCAGCCTCCGTAGCAGGATCTGGCCATGGGGGACCAATTCCTTGAGACCGGATAGGTAGACCCTTGTTTATCCCATCAGCATTTTCCTCGTCACCTCAGATAATCACGGACGTAGCAGCTTCCACAAGCTTCGCTGCAACTTTTGGCCATCATTGGTTTCAGGAGATCCGATCCATCAGAGATGCTCACAATTCCGCTTTTAGTCAGTCCTCCTCTCTATTTGAGATCTACCCCATAGTCGCAGCAACTCAAGTACGGGGCAGCCCCGGGCAGGACAGACCGCCACGTTCGCCACAGACAACCAGGCTACAGTCACAGTCGTTAACAAAGGCAGGTCAATAAATCGTTGTCCGTCATGTCCTTCCCACGCAGGCTGTTGCTACTTTCCCTACATCATCAGCTCAGTAGCCTCAGTGTCCACATCCCCGGTCAATGCAACACCTCGGCCGACGCGCTATCCCTCTTGACCATGCCACATCCTCTCACAGAAGCCGGAGCCGACTCGACCATGTCCGGCGTCCCACATTAGTCGCAACCAACTCTGGAATCGGATAGCACCTCCATGGTGCTACCTCCCTCGTCAATGCATCCTGATCCGCCAACACACTACAGGTGGCGGCAACCACACTCTAGTACCAAACGCTTACCAGCGACCAGCGCCATACTCCGGGACATGTCTGCTATCCTTTCACGTTCTCCCTTCGGTCTATGGCCCAGCCTGGTAGTTCAAGCAGCCACTTACCTAGCCTTTTACGATTTTACGGCCGGCGAATTACTATCACCAGCCCTAAATGCCGAGTACTACTCGGGCACCACCCGACTTGCCACCGAAGTCATTTCATCCTACACCCGACGGTGTCGGAAATGATACAACCCGGTCCCGGAGTAGACATTAAACCTTTCCAGACACACAACGCTATGGCCGTTCTACGGTAATTGGTAAACTCTGCTGTCCGAGCTATCTGAGGACAGCCCTCTACTACCTTTCCCAACTGAACCCCTAAGCGGGAACCAGTTCGTCAGCCACGTCAGAACACTCCTGAGCATCTCGGGCCTTGACCCAGGATGTTACTCAGGACTCGCTTTCGCATTAGAGCAGCCCCAGCTACATCACGAAACAGAGTTCCTGACCACGCAATAATTAAGATAGGCAGGTGGAAATCCTTGTGTTTCGCCCGACACGTCCCCGATCCTCAGTCAGAAATATCACGAGCCTTTAACAGTCTCGCTCTATAATGGTTTACCTGACATAATAGATCAATTCCTTCCTAACCTTGTGTGACTTTTTGGCCCCTTTCTTTGGCATACCGTACAAAAGGCCAGGCCACACTTCAGGTCTTATTTGTGTTGTTAGTCTTGTGACGTGTTTATGTGATCCATATCTCTTCGGACAGAGGGCTCCGACCATAAATAGGAAGGCTGGTATGCTAGCCTGAAATTATGGGAGGAGTTCGAGGGGTACTTATACAGACCATCCACGAGGGTCAGCGTCGGCTGTAGTGCGCGGTACCCACCCACCCATATCTCCCTTTTCTAGGGCACTCCTCTACAACTTCTATTCAGGTATGGCCCCTTTCTTTGGCATACCGTACAAAAGGCCAGGCCACACTTCAGGTCTTATTTGTGTTGTTAGTCTTGTGACGTGTTTATGTGATCCATATCTCTTCGGACAGAGGGCTCCGACCATAAATATATATATATATATATCATCTCTGTTATGGCATTTGTAGCTTCCAGCTTATTGTTTTAAAAAAAAAAAAGACATTTGGATGCATTGCTAAATGCAACGAATATAACTGGCTAATAACATTTATATGTAATAACATCAGTGTTTTTTGATCCAGGGAATATCCGATTGCTTTAAAGTGGTTGTAAACCCATGTGAATTTTTTTTTTTTTAAATCACCTGTAAGAGAAAGCCATAATGAGCTAATATGACTAGCTCATTATGCATCACTTACCTTAGATCGGGGCCCCCGAAGCCGTCCTGGTCTCCCTCTCCAGCCGCAGCCATCGCTGCGGCAATAGCTGGAAGGTTACTTCCAGGTATCGCCGCTCCAGCCAATGACAGCGCTGATTCTGCGCTGTGATTGGCCGGAGCGGCGAAGACGTGACTCCGCGCATTCGCGCGTGAGCCGTCGAATACGGCTAAGTCGTTAAATGATGGGACCTGTGAATGGGATTAACCCTATGAATACGCCGTTGTCTACGGCGCACATGCGCCGTAGACACGGATGCATGTCGTTTTTAGCAAATATCTCCTAAACCGTGTAGGTTTAGGAGATATTTCTTGCACCTACAGGTAAGCCTTAATCTAGGCTTACCTGTAGGTGCAAGTTGGAAAAGTGGGTTTACAACCACTTTAAGAGATCATCATGGATTTTTTCCTCATTATAGCAAATCAGACCATGCTTTATAAGGCTGCCATCACGTGAAATCATTAAGGCAGCAATCCATCTTAGAAGCGAGCATGTTCCACTGCTCAGTTAACTCTTTGTATACATATCACTTCTTGACTGTTCACACTTCCTTTGACTGCTCTCTCTGCTTCTCCTAATGAATGCAGCAATTCCGAGTGGGTACCGCCGAGACTGTACCACACTCCACCAGCAAAGCTAGATATGCCACCTCATTTCCATTGACATTACAGGACTTTTCCCAGAAACAAGGAAAATACCTCTTCATATGTTCCTGAGCTTCTTTACCCCTGATCCCACAAAGGACATTCCTGCAGGGATTGGCCCATACTTGACACTTAATGGGCTACCATAGTTCATGCCAGACTTCTCCTGTAATGTCATGTGTATACAGAGTTTCTCGGTAACCTTCCTTCCAGTCTGGTAAGTTCATTTGCCCCAAATTACCCAGTATCAGTTGACTCCAACCAGGGAAGGGGTTCGTGAGGGAATCAAAATACCAGACTCTGTATCTACTTAGCACCCCTAAATGTCAAATTCCTCCTCCATTGCCAGCACAGCACAAACTAGGAAAATACAGCACATAGTAACATGCAAGCTTTAAAGATGATCCCTCCATAATACAATAAAACCTTCAAGAACCAAGCACCGGGCATACCCATCCTATTCATCCTCCTATTTAGACTCCAAGTCTACATGGAGTCCAACTGTAAGTAAACAAGACTAGATGGAGCCCATCTGTTTATTTACAGTTGGACCCCACCTAGCCTTTTTTTCTTGGATAGAATGTACGGAGTGTTGACCCCTGTTAGGTTTTATTGCTGTATGTGTCCCTGCTGGCGGCGACACACTCTATATTGTTCCCGGAGACCACTGTCATTGAGACTATACAGCCGGCCATAGACGGTTACGAATCTCTGCCAGTTCAGTGTGTTCTCCAACCCAGGAGAACACAATAGCTCAGCGGCAGGGATTCCCCCATCAACACGGACTGGACTGTGTTAATGGGAGAACCGAGCAATTTGCTTTCCTGCAACCTAAGGTTGCAGGAAAGCAAATTGCACAGTTCCCCCATTATTGAATCATCTATGGGAAACTCAAAATGTTACAGTTGTCACCAGAACAGTGAGGGGAAGTCTTTACTGAGGACATCTGTTCTGGCGACAACTTTTAAAGATTACTATAAGTTTTCATTTCCCCAAATATTTGGCTAAAATTGGGAGACTTTGGCAAATTATCCAATTTTGGGGAAATGCACTAGAGTCAATTGGAAAGGCAGAATTACAGTGGAAGAAAACCCTCCTATTGTTTTCAGCCAAGGAAGCTATCATCTTGGCCTATGTTTACTCTTCAACTGCCATGATGCTGCACATGTGATCAGTTATGACACCAGCCATTGAATGGTTTGACAGTACATTCCCGGACGTTTTTTTGAAACTGTTAAATGGATGGATTTACTTCCACTTTAAGTTTTTTTGTTGGTTTTTAAGGGTGCAAGGCACTTTAAATGGCTCCCAAGGACTAGGGTGGCTCCTTTTAACTATCCTGGACTTACTCATATGTCACAGATTGGTCCCTCATTCGCCTCACTATTTTCCTTTTTTTTTTTTTTTTTTGTAACAAAGGATAATTAAAACAACAGTACACAAATAATGGTTGAAAACAAAGAAAAAAACAGGAAAACAAAAAACAGTAAATTAACAACTTAAGCCCCGGACCAATATGCAGCATAAAGACCAGGCCCCTTTTTGCGATTCGGCACTGCGTCGCTTTAACTGACAATTGCTCGGTCGTGCGCCGTGGCTCCCAAACAAAATTGACGTCCTTTTTTTCCCACAAATAGAGCTTTCTTTTGGTGGTATTTGATCACCTCTGCAGTTTTTATTTTTTGCGCTATAAACAAAAATAGAGCGACAATTTTGAAAAAAATGCAATATTTTTTACTTTTTGCTATAATAAATATCCCCCAAAAATATCTAAAAAAAAAAATTTTCCTCAGTTTAGGCCGATACGTATTCTTCTACATATTTTTGGTAAAAAAAATTGCAATCGCCGTTTATTGATTGGTTTGCGCAAAAGTTATAGCGTTTACAAAATAGGGGATAGTTTTATGGCATTTTTATCATTTGTTTTTTTTTTTACTAGTAATGGCGGCGATCAGCGATTTTTTTCATGACTGCGAAATTAAGGGGGAAACTTCGGACACTTTTGACAAATTTTTGGGACCATTGTCATTTTTACAGCGATCAGTGTTATAAAAATGCACTGGTTACTATAAAAATGACACTGGCAGTGAAGGGGTTAACCACTAGGGGTGCTGAAGGGGTTAAGTGTGCCAAAAGGAGTGATTCTCACTGTTAGGGGGCGCGGCTACGAGTGACACGTCACCGATCTTCGCTCTGATTACACAGAGCGGAGATCAGTGACAGTGTCAGTAGGGGAGGGGGGAGATGTTGTGTTTACACTAACATCTCCCCGCTCCATCCCTCCGTGAGACGATCGCGGGGATTCCCGCGGTGATCGAGGTCCGCGGGACCCGCGGTCTGACTCACTGGGATGGCGGAAGGGATGCGAGCGCGACCACACGGCAGGCAGTTAAAGGCGACGTACAGGTACGTGATTGTGCCTGTACGAGCCATTCTGTCCACGTATATATATGCCGTGGGCGGTCGTTAAGTGAACCAAACTACCCTAAGCACAGCTTAGCAAGCTCGGGAGTCTCCACTGAGGAAACATTTTACCAACATAGAATTTCAAGGTAAAATACATTTTTCTGAAGTCACTTATATTATTAAGATGCGGAATCCCTTTACTTTAGAGAGTTTTCCTATAACTACCTATTTTTTTCTTCAGTGCAGGGTGTGGAGGGAAATGGGCATGGACAGTACAAACAGCATGCATGGCTCAATTTTCTCTTCTTCAGTCCACAGGCTGAACAAGAGAAAATCAATCACTTCCCCCCCATCCACGCTAATGGTGTGGATGGAGGAAGCTCCACTGCCGGCTACTTTATGCAAGCAGCCAAGGAACCCCGTTGCTGCCTAAATACAACGATGCTGCGGAAATATGAGTGAATCTGATAGGATTCGGTCAGCCCATATTTTTCCACCTAGTTCTGTCGATTTTAATGGCAACGCTTGTCAAGTTGGGTGGTGCTTGTACGGTCACTCACAGCTTGAATTTGAGCAAATTTAGCAGGAATCGGAGGAAGATCGAACCAACTAGGGGGGGCCTTATACTACTTTTCTTTAGTATCCCTAGGAGTCAGTGGAAAATCTGCTGTGACTATACCGATCTCAGAAAGTTAGTAGTCTGGGGATGTTTCTGGGCCAACCCTCCTTATCTATGGTAGGCAGAAGACCTAGAAGGGATTGTTTTTTTTTTTCCATCTCTTCCACATGAATGAAAAATTACATTGACCCAATGTTATGTGGCCAGTACAGTTAAAATAATACTTTGTAAAATAATTTTTTAATCAAAAAATTGGCCAATTTAATGTGTCACTTTAGCTTAAAGTAAACCTATCAAAAGCCTGGGTAATCCAGACTGGATTTATGAGGACATATATTTTATCAGACCTGACTTTAAGTGGAAACTTGATAAGAATAGCCCAAGACCACGAGTAATTGAAGTCACATGGAAATCTAATTTTTCCCTGTAAAAGTTGAGCTTTTACTCCGGCGACCATCTGGTCCACCAGAAATCTCTATGATCAACATCCGGGGCCGGCGGATCCTGTCACCGTCTCACCGATCGCACAAGTGAGTCGGTAGAAGCACCAGAGGGCGTTGGGAGGGGGACGACGTCCCCTTTCGACCGCCTGTAGGAACAATCAAGCGGCGGAACAGCCGCTATGATCATTCCTATGGTGCAGGGAATCGCCGGCTGAAAATGCCGATATCTGAATGATACCTGTAGCTGCACCCATCATTCAGATATAGCCCCACAAAGTACCACAAAGCCAAAGACGTCAAATGACGTCCTCTGGGCGCCAAGTGGTTAAGCCACCAAAGACAGGTGGTTTTCACGGTAGGTGACCTCTGCTGAAATATTTTCAGCCCCTCACCACTTTTAGAAATTGCCCACTTTAATGCCCCCTACCCTATCCAAAACTGGAAAATAATGGCCTTTAGGTACACTTGAAAAATAGACCTGTCAAGATGGGAATATAGGAGCTGTACCGATATAATTGGTCTGGGTTTGGGCTATCTATTCTTTATTTTAAAACAACTTGATTTAAGAATATGGTGTCCTTATTTATATACTTTCTTCTTTGATGTAGAGTCCAACTGGGGGCCCGAAGAACAGGCCTTGTAACTGTCCCCCATAGACTGAGGTCTTGGTGGGTTCCATTGTTCCACCATTAAGGCAACAGTTCATATTTTTAATCTACTGTACATAGGTAATACTCGCTGTGGTTTTCATATCATGTATGTAATATTTCCAATCTAATTTATGATGAATGTTTTTGATTGATCAAGAAATATGTCTCTCATAATATACACTATATTGTCAAAAGTATTACCTTTACAAGCACATGAACTTTAATGGCATCCCAGTCTTAGTCCGTAGGGTTCAATATTGAGTTGCCCCACCCTTTGCAGCTATAACAGCTTCAACTCTTCTGGGAAGGCCGTCCACAAGGTTTAGGAGTGTGTCTATAGGAATGTTTGACCATTCTTCCAGAAGTGCATTTGTGAGGTCCGGCACTGATGTTGCCCGAGAAGGCCTGGCTTGAAGTCTCTGCTCTAATTCATCCCAAAGGTGTTCTATCGGGTTGAGGTCAGGACTCTGTGCAGGCCAGTCAAGTTCCTCCACCATAAAAACTCACTCATCCATATCTTTATGGACCTTGCTTTGTGTACTGGTCCAAATCATTTGGTGTAGGGGGGATTATAGTGTGGGGTTGTTTTTCAGGGGTTGGGCTTGGCCCATTAGTTCCAGTGAAGGGAACTCTTAAGGCGTCAGCATACCAAGACATTTTGGACAATTTCATGCTCCCAACTTTGTGGGAACAGTTTGGGGATGGCCCCTTCCTGTTCCAACATGACTGTGCACCAGTGCACAAAGCAAGGTCCATGAAGACATGGATGAGCAAGTTTGAGGTGGAGGAACTTGACTGGCCTGCACAGAGTCCTGACCTCAACCGGATAGAACACCTTTGGGATGAATTAGGGCTCTTTCACACGGGACGGATCTGTGAAGATCCGCCCCGTGAAGCTCCGCTTGCTCAGCGGCGATCGCTCAGTTGATCCCCGCTGAGCCGGCGGATGACTGGGCGGTCCCCGCACACTGTGCAGGGACCGCCCTGTCAGAGCGCCACTCTCCCCTATGGGGAGATCAGATGAACACGGACCGTCTGTCCGTGTTCATCCGATCCGCTCCGCCGACTGAAGGAAAAATAGGGTTTTCCTCCGTCACACTTTGGCGGAGCGGATGTCAGCGGACATGTCACCGCTGACATCCGTGGCTCCATAGGGCTACATGGAGCGTCCATCCAGGTCCGCCTAAAAAACTGACAGGCGGACCTGATTGGACCTCCGTGTGAAAGGGGCCTTAGAGTGGAGACTGTGAGCCAGACCTTCTTGTCCAAAATGAGTGCCTGACCTTCAAATACGCTTCTGGAAGAATAGTCAAACATTCCCATAGACACCCTCCTAAACCTTGTGGACAGCCTTCCCAGAAGAGTTGAAGCTGTTATAGCTGCAAAGGGCGGGACAACTCAATATTGAACCCTACGGACTAAGACTGGGGTGCCATTAAAGTTCATGTGCGTGTAAAGGCAGGTGTCCCAATGACAACATAGTGTGTACATTGGGGTTTATTTACTAAAGGAAAATCCACTCTGCATTACAAGTGCATTACAAGTGCACCTGGAAGTGCAGTCACTGTAGATCTGAGGGGAGATTTGAAATGACGGGAAGCTTTGCTGATTTCTTTCATCCAAACATTTGCAAGCTGTTTTTTATTTTCCTTGCATGTCCCCCTCAGATCCACAACGACTGCACTTCCAAGTGCACTTGTAGTGCACAGTGGATTTGCCTTTAAGAAATCAACCCCAATTTTTTCGATCATATGTACCGCTCAGGAAGACAAGTGTTCGAAACATGGGTCATTCCATATCTATCCTGCTACTTCAGAGAGCAAGAGTTACAATTGTATGTAATATAGGAAGACAATAGTGTTATATTGTATGGACTTTTGATGCTGAATTGGCATTTTTTATCATTGTTTAATAAAGAAAATTGGGATTTTAACTATATTTTCTCATCTATGTTGCCACGTTTATTGAACATGCAGAATCTCAGCTACATATGTGTTTTTTGATGTTGTTGGTTTTTCGAGATGTTGGCACACTGTGGCATATAGCAATTCTCTGATTTATCAATTAATGATAGGAGCTGCCATTGATTTTAGGGTTCATATTCCAGGGTTGTCGTCTTTTTTTTATCCTTCACTATTTGGTGAGTCAAAGCCCTGACACACGTGTACATACCAGATGTGAACTGGAATTAGCAGACAGCAATACATTTGTTAATTGTACTTGTGATCTTGGAGCCACAAAAAATGCTATGTTCCCCTACCCCCCCCCCCCCCCCCAAAAAAAAATTTTTTTTAGTTATAGTTGACTGAGTTGTACATGAGATGGTGATTATTCCATAGTCAAAGGTGATTATCCTACATCAGTGTTTGTAATTAAAAGTTGGCGTATGCAAGTTATTGCACAGTTACTGCGGGCAATAAGACAGATTCAGGGCTTATACCTGTATAGGCTTATTTAATAATACGGTACAATGGGCAGTTATCTAGAGTTGGCCACACCAATTCATTGTCCAAATATTGCCACCTTCGCCTCCATAACATTTCCAATTTACACAGGATCACCAAGTACAAGTAAAGGGGAAAAAAGCCTAAAAAAAAGAACACTAACACAACCACTACATCTAAGGTAGAGTTTCTCAACCAGGGTTCCATGGAAAACTAGGGTTCCTCCAAAGGTTGTTAGGGGTTCCTTGAGCAATTGGCAATTTCTGCCTCTCAGATAAGTTCCCACTGACCCCATTGATCTGTTATGCCCTGTACACACGATCGGATTACCGAGGGAATAAAATCCGATGGAATTTTCCGTCGGAATTCCGATGAAGCTGACTTTTATCAGTCTTGCCTACACACCATCAGACAAAATTCCGACCGTCCAAAACGCAGTGAGCATGCATCGACTTGATTCTGAGCATGTGTGGGTTTTTTCTCCGTTGGAGTTCCACACAGACGATCGGAATTTCCTATCGTTTTTTTTTTCCATCGGAAAAATTTAAAACATGTTCTATTTTTTAACACTGATGGAAAAAAGTCCGATGGGGCCCATACACGATCGGTTTTTCCGATGAAAAAAGTCCGTCCATCGGACTTTTTTCATCGGAAAAACCGACTGTGTGTACAGGGCATAAGGAGCATTCTTCCCACTGAACATCACACTAATGTATCATGAGTTGTAGATATAGTAATTTTTTTGCAGGGGTTCCCAGAGCGAGGCCAGAAATTTATTTCAAGGGTTCCTCTGTGTTGAAGGGTTGAGAAAGGTTGATCTGAGAACTAGTAAACTGCAATATATTACGTTACTTATCTTGGGTTTAGAGACCCTGAGGAAAACAGCACTTAATTGACATCATCGGGTATGCTATTCATTTTTCTGCCACCAGCCAGTAGTATCAGTCGAAATTTCCAAACGTAAGATCTGCACAACTAGTTCCTTGAAATGGTACAGACAGAAAATTGTTCATAAAATTTCTTCTTCCAGAAAAGAAAATATGGTTTAAAAAAGAATGAATAACTCCTATGAATTGGCTGGAAGATTGCTCAAGAACTTCTGCTGTGGAGCTCAGAATACAAAACTCACCATGCTGGGTCAAGAATATTTTATAAACCTTGGCTCTCCGCGGCTCTGGCTCTCTCTCTCTCGCATCTGCTATGTTGTATGATTTACTAAAGGAATAAGCTTTTTGCTTTTAGGCTTTGGATCTGTGTTCCTTTTTTCCAGCAACCCAACAGGGTTTTGTGAAGTTAAAATTCTGCTATAATGATAAACTGGGTTTAGGAAGCAATCACAGAGGCCCAATCGTGAAAATGAAGCATACCATCTCGGAAATAAGGAAATATAACCAAAATAATATTCTGATTGGAGGTTTCAAGGCACTTTAGTTGAAGATGCATTATTTAGAATTAAGCCTGGAGTGGTTTTCACGACTGTAAAGCATTATATTTCACCTTGGGCTGGATAGATGTTCTTTCAAGATTACATTTTTTAAAACGTCTTTAATGATGCAATCATTTATTACTCACTTTAATTTTCTGATTTGAGGTTTGATGATACTTCTTGAAGATATTTTATTAGGAATTAAGCCTGGAGTGGTTTTCATGACTGTAAAGCACATATTTCACTTTGGAGTGGTTAGATTTTCCTTCAAGGCTCAATTTTTTTTTAAACTATTGTAATGATGCAATCATTTGTTACTCAATGTATGTAAGGATAATTAATAAAAGTGTAATTTGCAGCAACTCTTCTCGCTACAAACACCCAACCAAATATACTTTTTTTTTTTTTTTTTTTTTCCTTTCAGCTGATTGGATGGTTTTAATATATCTGATCCTTTAATACAGGGGTCTCCAAACTGCAGCCCTGCGGCCGGATGCGGCCCTTTGCTTGCCTTTATCCGGCCTGCAAGGCACTATTCCATCCATTGACTCCAACAATGGCAAATCAATTTTATTGCTGAAACCACCAATGGGACACTATTCATCCAACTTACACTATCAAAAGGGTAAAATTCCTTCTATTGACACCAACAATGGGGCACTAGTCCTCCCACTGACACCAAAGGAATGGTATTGTTTACCCCCTCTTGACATTTTCTACTCCCAATGGCCCTAGTCTGGCCCTCCTAAAGTCTGAAGGACAGTAAACTGGCCCTTTGTTTAGAAAGTTTGGAGACCCGTGCTTTAATAAAATACAAACAATTATACTATACACTTAAAAAGAAATCAAAATGATGATACCTTGTACATCATTGCATCACTTTGTACATATGTTTAAAATATAATAAAAATTATTGAAAGTAAAAAAAAAATATATATATTATTATTATTTTTATTTTTAAATTGCCTTTAAGGGCTTCTGTTTGTACCAGAAATGCATATTGAATGATTACATTTTTTTTCCTAACAACACAGACCTTTCCTCAAAGTTGTCATGACAAGGATAACTTGTGTGGTTATTTTATTTTTTTAAATGCTCTCCAATGATTTATGTAGCATTAGCAGCAACAATATTTACATTGTAGTTTCTTTCTAAAAAAAAAAATAAAAAAAAAAATAGCTTAGCATTTGAGATTTCCTGTCAAAATCAGTACGCTTTTAGCTTCTGCCAGAAAAAATTCTCCCAAGATTATGAACATCCAGTGACACTTAATATAATATTTAATATACACAGATGAAGATCACATAGCCCTCACAGGAAAATGTAAAACAACAATTTCTCTTTAAAAATAAAAAAACTTCTTACAGGACAAATGTTTATTACTTTAATGGTGAAGTGGCACCCTGTTATCATTGTTACAAAAATAATACTTAAAATTGTTTTGTCTTTCTGTTTTATCCATTTGGAATTGTATACGTGCTTCTGTTTATGCGTAGGATCCTTGCTTAGTTAGTAACTTTTGCAATCTTCCGTCCACTGAGATAACCTAGACTGGGTTGCCTGACACCCACACACATTGCAATTACATTATGTAGTTTGGCTGATTTTGATTATGTTGAAAAACTTCTTATGTAGGGAGCATGTAGGTGCAACCGTGCAAAATGCAACCAAAATGTTCCAGCTTTTTTTTTAAAAGATAATTTATACTGAAAAAAAAAAATATATATATATATATATATATTTTGGCTGTGCAGTGGAGTTATAGTAAAATAACAATAATAATAATAATTATTATTGTAACATCTTAGCAAAAAAAAAAAAAAATTACACTGCAATAAGATGCAATTGGACTATAGAGTATTTTAACAGCCAATGCTCATCCTTTAAAAGTGTAACAAATTTTTTATATGTTTTTTTTTTTTGAGCATTGATAATGGATACATAGAGCCAGATTTCATTTTATGAAAGCTGCCTTTAAAGATACATTTTAGAATCAGTGACAAGTTTTAAAAATAGTAACTACAATATTCTGTCAATTATAGTTTTTTTTTTATAGTTTTAAAATAATATAATATTGAATTGTATTAAATAATAATTTTATACTTATAATGTATCTATTAGAATATTTGGCAAGAATACATTTTTTTGGGACTGATTTATTGATCCTTGCCTCTGTACCTTTCAATTATCCATAAAAGTTCAGTGTAAAAGTTTTTCAATCCCTTTGAGCATGATTGGGTACTACAAAACAGGCTAGCATAAAAAAAAAAAAAAAATGACTTTTACAGATTACAGATAGGACATATCTAGGGAAAACTTCATCAGAACGAAAACATTTTTTTTTTTCCACCAACATTGAGTTCAAAGAGCTAAAAACAGCAAAAAAAAAAGTTATTTAAATTAACTAAGAAAACTGCTATCATTTTTTTTTTTTTTTTGTCAGTATTGTAAATTATGTTAGGTCATGCTGTGTTAGACATTGGGGTTGATTCACTAAAACTGGAGAGTGCAAAATCTGGTGCAGCTGTGCATAGTAGCCAATCAGCTTCCAACTTAAGCTTTGACAATAAAACCTGGAAGTTGATTGGTTTCTATGCAGAGCTGCACCAGATTTTGCACTCTCCAGTTTTTGTAAATCAAACCCCATTGTCTAACACATCATGACATAACATAATTTACAATGCTGACAAAAAATGTAATATAAATGATAACAATTTTCTCAATGTTGGTGAAAAAAAAATATTTTTCTTCTGGTAAAGTTTTCCCTAGATATGTCATATCTAGTTTTAGTAAATCAGCCCCAGTGTGTAAGATCCACAATGACTTTACGTATAAAAAAGTGATTTTATATTTATAGTTTATGTACTAGTAGGCCCCTGTAACCACTCTGCCTCTGTATGCATTAGTATTATTTTTAACAATTGTATACATTGGGTACGGTGGTATTTTTAAAATATTATAAATAAGTATAATAATATGAATTATAATATTATTATATAATTAAATATACTAAAATATAATTATAATAATATTATTAACATTATTAATGATCAAAGTAAAATAAAATTATAGGCGCATTTTAGGATAGGAGCATTTTTCTTCTGGCAGATTAATTACAAACATCCAATTAGCTTTAATGAAAAATTAAAAATTAATCTTGGTCAATTTATAGCGAACACAAGCCAGTGTAAAAATTACTCATGTGGTGTGTTCATTTACATTTCTGTATGCCTGTAGGAGTTTAGAACATATTTTACTAATTTCATTAAACTAGTTTTTTTTTTTTTACATCGTAAAGCATATTTATGATTTTTTATATTACCATAAACAACCTAATATTTTTTTAAATATATAGTGATATGTTTCTCTTTTATCCTACGCAGACACAAAAACAGTCATTTCAATATGATGTTTCACACCTGTCAGACGCTCGATATTTCATTGCTTTGGAATTTGAAACCCAGCAACCCTCAGATTTTACACCGCAGGATATCTGGAATATTAGTCAGAATGTTGGTGCCTGTACAGCCTGTGAATTGTTCTCTGAAGAAGGATACTTATGGGTGTTATTCATCTGTACATTACAGGGATGGTGTACAGATTCTATATACTTGCAGTTGGATATAGGAATGGCATGAAAATGAAAAGGCCTTTCTGGATGTATTTCTATAATCTGATGCCCTATACTTACAAAGGGGTTCTGCGGCTTAAATAAAGAGTCTTGAACCGATTTCTCCTTTTGGTGTTGTCCCCCTTCCAAGTTGCCCTATTTTGCTATTTTCTTGGGCCAACCCCATATTTTATTTATAGCACCACCTGCTGGTAAACATCAAGCCTTGCATTTTGTCCATTTTGTACATATTTTCTTTATTTATTGCTGTTAGGACTTAAAAAATTGAGTTTGCTGTTGACCAATTAGGAACAAAATGTGCAACCTTGTAAAACAAATCGAAAAAATACAGCTCTTGAGGTGGTAAACCCATCACTGCACACCTTGGACATTAAAAAATGATGGTTGTGTACATATCATGAGTTATAGAAGATTCCAGCTTCACAGAGGATTCCCCATAGAGACACTTTCACCAGCTCCAGAGTTGACTGAACAGGCAAAAAAAAAACTCTTGTGGTGGTTCCAGGTAATTCCAGGTAGACCCAGCGCTGAATACCTTGCACATTAAAAATAAATAATGTACACATTGTGAGTGATAGAAGATTCCTCACTGAAAATTCCCCATAAAGACACTTTCACCAGCTCCACTAACTCTTGAACTCTTGAGGTGGTTCCAGGTAATTCCAGGTAGACCCAGCGCTGAATACCTTGCACATTAAAAATAAATAATGTACACATTGTGAGTGATAGAAGATTCCTCACTGAAAATTCCCCATAAAGACACTTTCACCAGCTCCACTAACTCTTGAACTCTTGAGGTGGTTCCAGGTAATTCCAGGTAGACCCAGCGCTGAATACCTTGCACATTAAAAATAAATAATGTACACATTGTGAGCGATAGAAGACTCCTCACTGAAAATACCCCATAAAGACACTTTTACCAGCTCCACTAACTCTTGAACTCTTGAGGTGGTTCCAGGTAATTCCAAGTAGACCCATCACTGAACACTTTGGACATTAAAAAATATTGATTGTGAGCCCATCATAAGTGATAGAAGAGCTCTTGAGGTGGTTCCAGGTAAATCCAAGTAGACCCATCACTGAACACTTTGGACATTAAAAAATAAGTGATAGAAGATTCCAGCTTTACAGAGGATTCCCCATAAAGACACTTTCACCAGCTCCAGAGTTGACTGAACAGCCAAAAACAACTCTTGAGGTGGTTCCAGGTAATTCCAAGTGGACCCATCACTAAATACTTTAGACATTAAAAAATAATGTGCCCATCATAAAGGATGGAAAATTCCAACCTCACTGAAGAGTCCCCATAGAGACACTTTCACCAGCTCCAGAGTTGACCGAACAGGCACTCCCAACTAGATGTGGTCAGAGATGAGGGAAAATGTTGGGCCAAGCTTGTGGTGATCCTGTTAGAGGCGATATGTTAAGTCTGCTTGCCATTTTGGTTTTATGGCTGTGCTCTTTATCATTGATTTTTCACTTACCGGTACTTGTCCACTGCAGGTGAGTTCTTTTTCCTGCTGGTGACAGGTCCACTTAGAACTATCTGGGACACTTTATTGCCATCTCACCATAGTGCACTTTTCTTTTGCTATTGTTTTTACTTTGAGAGCATTATATGCAGTACTGTACTTACACAGCTGTTAGAGCCGGTTCACACTGGGGCAACACGACTTCCAGCGCGACTTTACAAGGCAACTTCAAGGCAACTTCGAGGCAACTTGAAGTTGCCTCCAGGACAGGCCACTTTGCCAGTGGCCAATCAAACAATAATCTGCTCTGTGGGAGGGAGGGGTTTGCCTGAGAAAACGATTTTCTCTTCCTGTAAAGTTGCTTCAGTTAAGACAGTGATCCAACTTTGGAGGCGACTTCCATTGAAATCGATGGGTACAAGTCACCTAGAAGTCGCCTTGAATTAGTACAGGAACCTTTTCAGAAGTCAGAGCGACTTCAGTAGTGTGCATTAAGACGGCTCCATTCACTTGAATGTAATTTGTCATGTCGCGTGTCTTGGGGCGACTTGGGGCGACACAAGTCGGATCCCAAGTCGCGGTAGTGTGATCCGGCTCTTAGTGTTTTTTGATTCTGATTGCTATTTCCTCACACATAATACTCATTTGTGGTTAAGAGTTTTATATAATCAACGTTCATTGTCCAAAGCTATCTTGATTATAAAATAATGAGTATAAATGGAAAATATTAAACTGGAACTCCAGCATTTCCTTACCTAGTACTATTTTTTTCCCTACTGGGGACCTCCGCGCGCTCTTTTTCAACTTGTTCTGGAAACCATCGTCACAGGTGACGGGTAGACTAGTTGTCCCTGGAACAGGAACAGACGGGAAATCTTCCAAGGGGGACTTTTTGGTGGTGTCTAAAGCCCCATACGCACTATTCGATTTTCTGCAGATTTTTGTCTTCAGATTTACCAAAACCATGTAATATGAGCTTAAACCTTAACAGTTTCAATTTGTATGCAATCAGGCAGGCCCTTGCACTACATGGTTTTGGTAAATCTGAAGACAAAAATCTGCAGAAAATCTAATAGTGTGTATGGGGTCTAAAGCTGGCCATACATTATACAATTTTCTTCTATGGGTTTCCTCTGGATTTATAAAAAGCATATAATATTAGGTCAAATCTAAACACTTTCAATTTGTGTGTAATCAGGCAGGCCCTTGTACTACACAGTTGGAGGTAAACCTAAAGGAAATTGAATAAGAAAATTGTATGGTGTATGGCCAGCTTTAGTGAGAATTTTTATATATAGGTCTACCACTTCCTGTTGTGTCTCCATACAGAAAGTGAAGAAAGGTTTTAACTTTTCTCTACTATAGAAAAAAAAATGTTTTAGAGTAGAGAAATTTTAAGTAAAGGCATTTTTTAAAATAACAAACATGTCTATACTTACCTCCTCTTCTCGGGTCCCCCGTTGGCACTCCTGGCTCCTCCTCGCTTGCTGGTGCCCCCATAGAAAACTGATTCCCATGGGGGGCACCCAATACGGGCTCACCCATGAGCCCCGCTGCTGCGTCCATTGACACAGACAGCGGGACTCGGCCCCACCCCTGCTCCCTTGTCACTGAAGTTGAGTGACATGAGCAGGTACCAATGGCTCCCATTGCTATCAATCTGCCCAATGAGGAGGAAGACAGTGGCGAGAGCTGCTGCTCTCATGCACAGCGTTTGATTGGATCGGGCTCAGGTAAGAATGGGGGGGGGGGGGGCTGGGTGGATCCTGCAGCAGAGAAGGTTTTTTACCTTAATGCAGGGGTGCTCAACCTTTTGAAGAGCAAGGGCCACTTAAGCGACTTGGTAACCGGTCGCGGGCCACAATGAGCGGAGCGGGTGGATAGCAGCCCACTCGGCTCTATAGAGCCCACTCTACTCTCAGCACGCCAAACTCGCAGGTAATAGAAGTCTATGGCTTAGTGCAGGTAACCCGCAGGTGCACTTCTCTGCACCTGTGGATCAGTTTGAAAGCAGCCCAGTAACCACTGCAGAACAGATATGCCCAGATATACACTGTGATTTTAGTAATAAACTTACCTTTAATAACAGTATTCTATTTTATTCCATCCCAGAGCAGGAGGTCGTGGACCACATCAGAGGGCTCCGCGGGCCACTGGTTGGGCACCCCTGCCTTAATGCATAGTATGCATTAAGGTAAAAAAAAACTTGAAGTTTTAGAACTACTTCAGGAATGTAGCAGGAAGTGCGAGTCTCCCATCTTGGCTTTGTATGTGCCACTGCAGAAACCATAGGTGGTAACTTATTTGGGAAAGGTGGCAACAGGGAAACCAAAAGCCGGTGCTCGATTCAGCTGATCAGGATCCTCTTGAAACTGAAAAATTTGAGTAGAATTACCCTTTAAAACTATTAAACTACTTGGCAATCATGGCCAAACAGATAAACAATCAACTCGGAAGAAATGTAGTCACACACCATATAATCCAGGGTCTTAGTTAACTTTTTTGATCCAGACAGACAGAAAAAAGAAGCCCAGTTTGGATATTCCAAATCCACTCGAATGTGTCTAGCCAACCTACTTGGTTTGATTCCTTTGTTTAGGTCCAGTAGGTAGGCAAAATGTGTTAGATCGGAAGCTACTTAGGCATGTCTATCTGGATTGATTGTCTAAGTGTGAAGTCAAGGTGAACACGGGGTTCAGAGGACACTATTAAGAGCAGAGGTCTCCAAACAAGATACGTCCCTCTGCAAGATTTTATGCAGCCCTCTAATGTAAGAGGGGACTCTAACGGGGACACAGATGTAAGAGAGGACTTTGATGGGGATTCTCCTGCAAGCAAGGGGGAAACTTTAACCACTTCCCGCCCGGTCAATAGGGAATTGACGTCCGGGAAGTGGTTCTGTTATCCTGACTGGACGTCTATTGACATCCAGCAGGATAACATGCCTGCACGCGCCCGCAGTCAGACACCCCGCATCTCCAATCGTTATAAGAAGCCTCTGTGACCAATCACAGCTGATCATCGCGTGAACCAGGAAGTGCCGGTAAACTGCATTTCTCGGTTCACGCTGACAGGGAGAGACGATCGGCGGCTCTCCCTGTCAGAGGGGGGGTCTGTGCTGATAATCAGCACATTGATTATCAGCACAGCCCCCTCAAATGTAAAAATTACATGCCCAGCAGTGCCCCATATAAAATACTCTGCAAGTGCCAATCCCTGCTCACCACAGTGCCAATCCCTGCCCACCACAGTGCCAATCCCTGCCCACCACAGTGCCAATCACTGCCCACCACAGCGCCAATCACTGCCCAGCAGAAACCCCTGTCAGTGCCTCATCATCAGTGCTGCCCATCAGTGCCACCTGTCAGTGCCAATCAGTACCGCCTATTAGTGCCAATCAGTGCCGCCTGTCAGTGCCCATCACAGCCACCTGTCAGTGCCCATCACAGCTGCCTGTCAGTGCCCATCAGTGCCGCCTGTCAGTGCCCATCAGTGCCGCCTGTCAGTGCCCATCAGTGCCACCTATTAGTGCCCATCAGTGCTGCATATCAGCGCCGCCTATTGGTGCCCATCAGTGCTGCATATCAGTGCCGCCTATCAGTGCCCATCAAGTCTACATATCAGTGCCTCCTCATCAGTGCCCATCACTGCCACTTTATCAGTGCCAACTCATCAGTGCCGCCTCATCAGTGCCCGTCAGTGAAGGGGAAAACAACATTTTATGACAGAAATTCATAATTTCGAAATTTTGGGTCTTTTTTAGTAAAAAATAAAAACCGCAGAGGTGATCAAATACCACCAAAAGAAAGCTCTATTTGTGGGAAGAAAATGATAAAAAATTTAGTTTGGGTGCAGTGTAGTATGACCGCGCAATTGTCATTCATAGTGTGACAGCGCTGAAAGCTGAAAATTGTCCTGGGCAGGAAGGGGCGTAAGTGCCTGGTATTGAAGTGGTTAATGTAAAGGCAACTTTGATGAGGACTTTGATGTAAGAGGGACTCTGATGGGCTCAAGTTTATTTGAAATTTATTAGCTTTGGTTTACTGAAGTGTTTTTTTGTTTTGTTGTTCTAAACCATATATTATTCATTTACTTACATTTATTTTGTTTATTTATAAAACTGATTTTGTTTTTGGCTCACAAATATTAGTTAAAATTATACCATGTGGCCCTCGTAATGATATGTTTGGAGGCCCCTGGTTTAGAGGCTTGGGAACAAAATAGTTTGAAATAATGTCCTTGCTGTCATGATTCCCCCCCCCCCCCATTCCTGTTGGGTTATACACTGGTATACCATAATGGGTGATCACGTTTTATGACCTGCAATTCCGTAGACTCTGTGCCATTGCTCCACCTCCTGGTCTGGTGGTTACTGCTGAATATCACCAAACTGGCAATGCCCACCCTGAGTTATTTTCTTGCTGTAGGTCCCCCTCTTAAATGCCTCCTCCTCTAACTCTTTGATTTATGGAGCACTCACAATGCTAGCCTAAATTCTTCCCTCAGCTGATGTGTGTCAGCTCAATATAGGGTCCAATGTCAGGTACGTACTGGGGTTGGACCATACCATAACCCCTGTAATAGGGAGAAACACATCCTAAAAAGGAGGGGGAGGGGCTCACTAACCACAGGGGAAGGGACTTTGAATGTGCCCACAAATGCGGAAAAACAAAAACATAAATGATATAAAATCATTGTTTTAATTATATCACATCAAAATATAAAGTAAAAAAACCAATAAAACGGTATCATAAAAAAACAATAAGGTGTTGGACAGTCAATATTGAATGTTATAAGCATGTGGAATCAACTCGGAAACACTTGGCAAAACTCAAAGAAAAAAAATAAAATAAAATATATATACTGCAATACAAAGTTAATCATTCTATTTAACGAGGAAGGACAAAGAAAACAAAAATTTTCAACACTTCAGCCCCGGAAGAATTGGCTGCCCAATGACCGGGCCATTTTTTTGCGATTCGGCACTGCGTCGCTTTAACTGACAATTGCACGGTCGTGTGACATGGCTCCCAAACAAAATGTCCTTTTTCCCCCACAAATAGAGCTTTCTTTTGGTGGTATTTGATCACCCCTGCGGTTTTTATTTTTTGTGCTTTAAACAAAAGAAGAGCGACAATTTTGAAAAACAAAAAACACAATATTTGGTACTTTTTACTATAATAAATATCTCAATTTTCTTTTTAGAAAAACTATTTTTTTTCCTCAGTTTTGGCCGATATGTATTCTTCTACATATTTTTGCTAAAAAAAATTGCGATAAGCGTATATTTATTGGTTTGCGCAAAAGTTATAGCTTCTACAAAATAGGGGACTGTTTTATGGCATTTTTATTATTACTTTTTTTTTTAATAGTAATGCCGGCGATCTGCGATTTTTATTGGGACTGCGACATTATGGCGGACACATCGGAAACTTTTGGCACATTTTTGGGACCATTGGCATTTATTCAGCGATCAGTGCTATAAAAATGCACTGATTACTGTAAAAATGTCACTGGCAGGGAAGGGGTTAACACTAGGGGGCGATCAAGGGGCTAAATGTGTTCCCTAATGTGTGTTCTAACTGAAGGGGGGATGGGACTGACTAGGGGAAGAGACTGATCGGTGTTCATACATAGTATGAACACACGATCAGTCTCCTCGACCCTGAGAGAAAAGGGATGTGTGTGTTTACACACACATCCCCGTCCTCGCCCTGTAATGAGCAATGGCGGGTGCCCGGCGGTCATCGTGACCGCCGGGCACTCGCATCAAGTCCGGGGACACGCTTCAGGCATGCATCTCCTGCGCCGCTGGAGGCGCCTTAAAGAGCCGACGTACAGCTACGAAGCCTCGCGCAAAGGGGCCAGCCTGCCGCAGTATAACTGCGGCGGCTGGTTCCAGAAGCAGTTAAAAAAAAGTATATATATATATATATATATATATATATATATATATATATATATAAATATAAATATAAAAGATTATTCATGGGGGGACAGTGAGAGACAACAGGGGGCCTAAAAACCAACATCCTATGTATAAATAGCCATCTAAGGGACTTACCCACATAGATCAAACTGTTACAGACTTTCAAAGAGACCTGAACGGTACTAACATAAAGCCCACCCTGTTTTGTCCATAAAACGATGTGTGGTCTTAGCGGTTAGACTTGAGCTTCCAAAATATCGGATAAAGGTAGTATAAATATCCCAAAAATATAAATCTGCAAAGCAAATGACAGCATTCAGCTTCACAGGGCTTGATTTACTAATACTGGAGATCCAGTGCAACTATGCATAGAAATCATTCGGCTTCTAGGGTTTTTGTCAAAGCTTAACTGAGAAAGCTGAAGCTAGAAGCTGATTGGCTACCATGCAGAGTTGCGCCAGATTTTGCACTTACAGTGTTTTAACAGAAAACAAGTTTTTGTGACTTTCAGAAGACTATATAACTGAACTAAAAAGTAAAAAAAAAAAAATGATTAACAAAATGAATGCAGAAAATATACTGGTTAAGGAAATCAAGAAATATGTTGGCGATGATCTCCGTTGCCGTGTGTCTGGCATTGGGTATGAATGTGTTAAATGTATTGAGAACGCTCATAGCGAGTTTATAGCGCAATGCCTTTCCCAGCTGTGGAATGTCCTGGCACACAGCAGATATTGTCGCCACGTCAGGTACACTGAGAACGGCCATATCCTCTCCAAAGATATTGTTCCTATCCCTTCCACATTCTGAGTGTCCCCTTGTTGATTTTAATTATATTCAAAAAAAATCCTCCAAACCACCATTTGCACATCAACTACATCACAAATTCCACTTTTAATACTAACATTTTAAAAACACAAGGTCAGACTATTCTTAGGTTTTGTATTAAAATTTTAGAAATTTTTGGTTTTCTCTGCAGTTCTTAATTTATTTTCTTTCTGCCCGTTTTCATTTCCAATAAAATTTTATTAGAAAAACATATGAGATACAAGTGGTAAACCTTGTTCATGAAATTCATCTGGTCTAGTAAAAGGCCAAGAATAAGTAGAAAACTTCTAAAGCCGTGTACACACGATAGATTTTACAGATGAAAACACTCCGAAGGACTTTTTTCATCGGACAAACCGATCCTGTACGGGCCCCATCGGTCTTTTTTCCATCAGTGTTTAAAAATAGAACATGTTTTAAATTTATCCGATGGTTTAAAAACCAATAGCAAATTACTATCGTCTGTGGGGAACTCCATCGGATAAAAAAACCACGCATGCTCAGAATCAAGTCGACGCATGCTCAGAAGCATTGAACTTCATTTTTCTCGGCTCATCGGAGTGTTTTACGTCACCGCGTTTGGAACAGTTGGTTTTTTGACTGATGGTGTGTAGGCAAGACTGATGAAAGTCAGCTTCATCGGTTTTCCGATGGAAAAATCCATTGGTTTAAAAACCATAGGAAATCCAATCGTGTGTACAGGGTTTAACTCTACCTAAGAGAGCAGGAGGAATATCTGCACCAGATATATATACAAATATTATCAGGCGGCACACCTTGGGAGGTTAGTGGACTGGAGTAGACATGGGGACTACAAATTATGGATTAATATGGAACAGCAAATAAGTTTAATCCCCCCAAATAGAGCACTATGGTGCTATACGGCCCTACCTCCTTTGGTAAAAACCCATCTCACGATAGGTACGACGCTATGGATAGGAAATAAAATATGTCAGAAATCTAAATTTACAAATAAAAAATCACCCCTGTACCCGATAATAGGAAACCCAGAATTCCTACCTGGGATAGAATTACAAATATTTAAGAAACTCAGGGAAAAAGGCATTTTCCAAGTGGCCAATTTTGTAGGAGAAAGGGGGTGGGCAACAATGGATATGCTTACACAACAAGGAGGGAAATATGAAATCCCGATATGGCAAGCTCGGCAGGTCCGACACTATTTAGAAACCCTGGGACCGGTAGAAACATATGGACGGACACGGACAAGATTTGAGGAATACTGTGAAAGAAGGGAGCCCCTACTACACGTTATGTCTAAAATGTATGTAATGTTGACCGCACCCCCAGATGACTTTAAAATGGAATGCTTGAGTAAATGGGAGAGGGACATAGGCCATACCTTCTCTCCAGCACAATGCCAGAATATAATAGATTTGTCTCTAAAATCTTCAAGGTGTACGAAAATACAGGAATCAAATTATAAAATACTAACACGTTGGTACTATACGCCATCGGCCTTAAATACATTTTTTCCAGAACTCTCCGATAGGTGCTGGAGGGGATGTGATGAAAAAGGGACAATGATACATATATTTTGGTCGTGCCCAGTCATTAGACAATTCTGGGAGGCGGTACACAGAATTACACAGACATTTACTGAATATTTCATCTCACAGGAACCAGATTTCTTTCTGTTACATAATACACAAATTCCATCTAAAAGATATACAAATTCAATTTTGTGCCACTTAATAAATGCAGCAAAAAGCTGTATTGCAACAGATTGGAAGGACTCAAAAGCCCCGGCGATATCGGAGTGGCTTAAGAAAGTCAGAAGGATAGGAATAATGGAGAAATTGATACCTACAACATTAGATAGGAAGGAACAAATTAAAGAAATTTGGGCTCCATGGGAGGTATATATACAATAAGAAGAAGGTAAAAGGCTATTAGGAGAGTGAAAAGATAGATAAGTGTCCCATTGGAGAAGCCAAGAAGGGAAATTAAAAGGAAATATATATATATATTATTTTTTTTGATGGAGAGGATTATGGAAAGTGGGGGAAAGGGGTATAGGGGGACTGAGGAGGGTTTGGGATAAGGGGGAAGATAACAAGGGAAGAGTAGAATGTGGAGATAACTAGATAAGAGATTAGGGCAAGACCTTATGTAGGATTAAATGAGGTCCTGCTGGAGCTACATATATGTTAAAACAATATATTATGGGCAATGTATAGACCTAAGTTTTGAAGGATAGAATGTAAAGAAAATGTGTTTTGAATTATAAGTTTAATAGTTATAATATGAAAAAAGCATAGTTCTAAATTTCTTTTTGATTATCTCACAAAGTCTAAAGATATATGTATATATGTATAAACCCTGTTGATGGAAATAAATAAATAAAGAATTAAAAAAAAAAAAAAAAAACAAGTGGTAAACCGTCAAAGTTTTACATATGTGGCAGGAATCCAAAGTTTTTGTTTTTTTTTTGTAACATTTTTTTATTAATTTTCAACAAAAAAGAAGAATACAAAACACCACGTGGAGGCTTCAAAGGGGAGGCATATCTGCCCTCACAAAACTTGAGACACGTTACACAGAAGTATGGAAGGACAAAAACATCAACCGAAATTATGTATTGAGTTAATGATGACATATAGGCAAGCATGACTCTACCACTTAACCCTTAGGCCCCTTTCACACTGGGGCGTTTTTCATGCGGTTTAGCGCTAATAATAGCGCTGTTATACCGCATGAAAAAATCCTGCCCTGTGCCTTCAATGTGAAAGCCCGAAGGCTTTCACACTGAAGCGGTGCGCTAGCAGGACCGCTCCAAAAGTCCTGCTAGCCGCTTCTTTACAGCGGTAAAGGAGCGGTGTGTTCACCGCTCCTTTACCGCGGTCTCCCATTGAAATCAATGGGACAGTGCGGTAATACCGCCCGCAAACCGCGGCAATAGCCGCGGTTTGCGGGCGGTATTAACCCTTTTTCGGCCACTAGTGGGGGTTAAATTAACCCCCTTAGCGACCGCATACCGCGGTAAGAACGACAGTATAGCAGTGCTGAAAATCGCGCTGCTATACCGCCACCGCTCCTGCCCGCCCCAGTGTGAAAGGGGTCTTAGGCATTGAAGCAGAAAGGCAAAGTGCTAAAAGATAAGTCAGACAAGAGATAACCATAGGCCAACTTATCTATACGTCTAGACCAGTGGTCTCCAAACTGTGGCCCAGTGGCCAAATGTAGCCCTTTGCTTGCCTTTATCCAGCCCTTGGGGCACTATTCCCCCCCACTGTCAGCAACAGTGGGGCATAGTTCCGTCCATTGGCACCAACAATGGGGCAATAGTCCTCTCACTGACACCAACTATGGCACGCTATTCCTCCCATTGATACCAATAATGGGTCACTATTTCTCCCATTGATACCAACAATAGGACACTATTCCTCTCACTGACACCATTGATAGAGCACTATTCCTCCCACTGACATTAATGATGGGGCACTATTCCTCCCACTGACACCAATGATGGGGCACTATTCCTTCCACTGACACCATTAATAGAACACTATTCCTCCCACTGACATCAATGATGGGGCACTATTCCTCCCACTGACACCAATGATAGGGCACTATTCCTCCCACTGATACCAATGATGGGGCACTATTCCTCCCTCTGACATAAATGACGGAACACTATTCCTCCCATTGATATCAATGATGGGGCACTATTACTCCCAATAATACCAGTCATGGGGCATTATTTAATCCCACTGACCCCATGACATTTTTTTCTCCCCCCCCCCCCCCTCAAAATTTGAAGCAAACTGGCCCTTTGTTTAGAAAGTATAGAGACCCCTAGTCTAGACTATAGGTCACTTGATAAGGTCCATTAAGGAAGTGGTCCCCGGGTTGTCAGGTGAGGGGGAGTGGAAGGGGCAGGAGAATGACTTGACTAAGTTACTTTAAGTTTAGCCCAAGGAGTTGGTGAGCTCAGCCTTTAGGTACCAGTCAGTACTGTATGGCATGAAAGGTTGCATGTGAGATGATAGCTCAACTGGAGAAAAGGAATGTTCCATAAAACTTCTCCATCTGGCTATAAAACGCTGCGTAGACTTAAAGTTCTGGGTGATGGTATCTAATTTCTGTAAAGTGAATAAAGTCATCAAAGCATTCATAGCTGAAACACAAGGTGGTGATGAAAGGGTCCATAAACTGAAGGAGCACTCTGCGGGCCACCAGAAGGCAAATATTTGCCCACTAAGGCAGTCACTGAGGTTTAGACATTTGCATCAAGCCTTCGTAGCTGAAGAGGCACAGCATAGGGTTTTTAGGGATTTTTGTTGCATGCACCTGTGCAATGTATGCCAGGACCTTGTCCCAAAATGCTGAGGCCAGCGGGCAAGGAATCCAACGTTTTAAAATAAGTGCACTTATCCTGCAAAAAAAGGTCCCACAGATAAGGGTTACAGTACCGGCTGGGTAATGCATGTATACCAAAGATACCTTACAAAGGCACCATTCCTCCTACTGACTAAAGCTGGACATACAGTAGATGGGTAGAATTTTGAACAAAAGTTTGTGGGAAAAGAAGGTGTTAAGAAAGTTCATTCATTTTTCTAATCATTAGTGGGTCAAATTGACATTCGTTTTTGACCTCAGTGAAGAGAAGATTTGAAGGAGCAGGATGGAATTTTTTTCTTGAATTAACAATTTTCTATCAATGTACAGAATGTGTTTTTGGTTTTTTTTCAGTAAAGTCCAATTAATTCCAAAATCAAATTTTAAAAGCAAACAAAATATTTTGAGAATTTTCTTACACATTTTTCTAAGAATTTTCATTCCAAATTCTATCTACCTGTGGCCAGCCTTAAAACATTTTCTTTCATTTTGGATAGAGTACAGCCTCGTACACATGGCCGGTTTTCTCGGCAAGAAAACTGCTGGGAGAGCTTTTTGCCGAGAAAACCGGTCGTGTGTATGGTTTCTCGTCGGGAAAACTGCCGGGAATCTCGACGAGAAAAATAGAGAACCTGCTCTCTATTTTCTCTTCGGGATTCTCGTCGGCCTGTTTCCCGACGAGAAAACTGTGCGTGTGTATGCTTACCTGTCTCCAGGTAAACCCGCGCATGCTCGAAAAGACTTTGACGCATGCACAGTAGCATACAAGGGAAGTGTAGGGTGTAGCAAGATGGCGGCGACGGCATCGAATGTGACGAGCGCATGCTCGTCGTAGTCGATGACGTCACCGCGTTCTTGCCATTCAAAAGAACGGCGGTTCTTTTGAATGTGCGTGTGTACACAGGGCTTGGCAAGACAAGCTTGCCAGGAATCTCGTCGGGAAAACCAACGTTTTTTTCCCCGACGAGATTCCCGCCCGTGTGTACGAGGCTTTAAGAGAGGGTTATAACCCCTCTCAGTTTTTTTTCCCATCTGTGTCCCGTTGGGAAGATTTCCCTTTTACTTCCTGTCTTAGACCCCTTTCCCACTGAGGCGCCTATAGCGTCGGTGGTAAAACGCCGCTATTTTTACCGTCGACGCTATGGGCAGATTTGCGGCACAGTCGCTAGTCGCCGAGAAAGGGTTAAAACCGCCCACAATGCGCTGCTGAAGCAGCGCATTGCGGGCGGTATAGCCGCGCTGTCCCATTGATTTCAATGGGCAGCAGCGGTGGAGGAGCGGTAAACACACCGCTCCTTCACCGCTCCAAAGATGCGGCTAGCAGGACTTTTTTTACCGTCCTGCTAGCGCAACGCTCCAGTGTGAAAGCCCTCGGGCTTTCACACTGGAGTGAATGTAACAGCAGTTTAAGGGCGGATTGCAGGCGCTATTTTTAACGCTTTAGCACCTGCATTACGCTCCAGTGTGAAAGGGGTCTTATAGCCAAGGAAAATCCTTGCAAACTAAAAAAAAATCCCTTGGGGACCCCCAGGTAACCAGAACTAGTGTCCCCATCTGAAGATTTCCCCGCTATAACTTTTCTGGGGACAGCCCAAAATGTGGAATTTTCCTTTACTTTCGATGATAATGGTAAACAGGGCAATTAATGAGGGGTCACAGATAGCAATAAAAATGGCAGAGCATCTAATTCATCTCCACTCTATCCAAAATTGAAAAAAAAAATTGCCTTTAGTTGTAATTTAAGGACTGTTTATGGCATCTGTACAACGAAGGGGGTCCGTCTCCAATGGTTCAGAGAATCATCGGTTCTTATGATAGTGCCAGGAGAAGAACGTATTGGGAAACTTGGGGAAACTTGGGTGACTACTACAAGCTGGTGCTGGGAGAGAGACCATTGGAATATCAAAAGAAAAGGAGAAAAGAAGGAAATGAAGGGGAAAAAAGAGGGATGACAGGAGATGAGTTCTCTAGGAGGCCTGCAGACCCAGGCGAGACATATGAGGGGCCCCACTACACAAGCAACAAAGACCTGTCTAGGTCTTTCAGAAGATAGTGGTCTGTCCAGGGGGACCATACGTTTTCAAATTTACAGGTTGTATTGTTAGTTTCGCTGTCATTTTCTGCTTTACTTGGGTTATCATTGGTGTGGAGGACCACCAAGCTTTCGCCAAAATTTGCTTTGCTGCTGTGAAAAAAAACTGTTATTAACCAAAATTGGATGTTAGTGCAGTCAGGTGGTTTCAAATTCAAATTGACCTCCTTTGGTGATTTGTGGATGCCATTTCTGAGGGCTCTATACAACAACAGGTACACTTTAGTCTTCTTTCTACCCATTTTCATTGCTCTTCCTTTTGCAATAGCCTTATGCTCCCATCTAGTTTTCAAATAAAGGCAGCTGCCATGGGTGTTGAAAAACAAAAAAAGTGAAAATTTAATTGTTTGAATAAAAAACGAAATCACCCTGATTTTTTACCTACCCCTAAACTGACCCTAACACTTAAAGCGTAACTAAACCCATTGATTTAAAGCGGAAGTAAACCCATCGATTTCAAAAAACAGTTACATTTCCGACGTGCCGGAAATGCCAACTGTCTCATTGGTTGTGCTCTCAACCAAACTGTCAAACCATCCAATGGCTGGTGTAATAACTAATCACATGTGCAGCATCATGACAGTTGGAGATTAAACAGAGACCAAAATAGCAGCTTCCTTGGCTGAAAACGATAAGAGGGTTTACTTCCACTTTAATGGTTTCAGAAAACAGTTTCATTCCCTGCATGCCTGAAATGTAACTGTCACATTTACTTGTGCTCTCAACCAAACTGTCAAACCATCAAATGGCTGGTGTCATAACTGATCATATGTGCAGCACCATGGCAGTTGCAGATCCCAGGCTAAGATGGTCGTTTCCTTGATTGAAAAGGATAGGTGGGTTTAGTTTAGCTTTAATCCACACCCTTTTACGAATGCTAATATTTAACCTTATTCGTAAGGTAACCTTTAAAATGTAATCTGAACCCTTAAATGCCCAGTCTACCTTTTGCACTGATCTCATGATTCATGTGTATTTACTACTTTTTTGCAATAAATTCTGCAGAGCTTTGCACCCATGATCATGGCACCTTGGGTGCAATACACACCTTCTTGCAAACATTTCCCCCAGGCTCAGGTCCTGCAGATGTACAGTATCTGTGATAGGAGTAGCTTTGGGCAGGGGCCCGTGGAACGCAGAATCCCTTGGAGAGGTTGGGAAACCCGTGTTTCAGCTCCCCAGAACCCTTTTATGTATAAGTTACCCTGTGTCTATTAGGGGCACAGGGTGACCGAGAAAATGATGGACAGCTACTAATGGCAATTGAGAATGCGTTTTAGATTACTTCAGATGGGACAGTAATATTGATCCACAATATCTCCCAGGAAATATACAAAGACTATTTCTGGTTTGATTCTGAACTATACATGTTAATTGAAAGAGCTGATCACATTGGCCTCTGTACAATGTAGGAGACGGATTGGCCTCTGTACAATGTAGGAGACGGATAGTATGCTACTGGTGGTCTTCTACTATTGTGTGAAGGTGTCCTGTGTTTATACTTATGATAATGTGTATTGTAATTTGTGACCTAGGAGATGACCTCTGAGTCACCTAGGCTGGTTAAAGTGGTTGTAAACCCAATATTTTTTTTTTTGTCTCCTAACAACCTGTAAGAGAAAGGCATAATGAGCTAATATGACTAGCATAATAGCTCATTATGCATCACTTACCTTAGATCGGCGCCCCCGAAGCCGTCCTCGTCTCCCTCTTCAGCCGCAGCCATCGCTGCGGCGATAGCCGGAAGGTTACTTCCGGGTATCGCTGCTCCAGCCAATCACAGCGCCGCTCCGGCATGCGTGCGGGAGCCGTCAAATTCGGCTAGGCCCAGTGATTGCTGGGTACTACCTGAATTTGTGAATGGGATTAACTACATGAATGCGCCGTTGTCTACGGCGCGCATGCGCCGTAGACAGCCGCGCCTGTCATTTTAGTAAATATCTCCTAAACCGTGTAGGTTTAGGAGATATTTCTTGCACCTACAGGTAAGCCTTAATCTAGGCTTACCTGTAGGTGCAAGTTGCAAAAGTGGGTTTACAACCACTTTAAATGACTAGTTAATTAGCTCATGTTAATTTATGTTTCTGGTTACAGTTTGTATTGTTAGTGTATTATGATCAGGAGTGGGGAACCTCCTTCTCAAGTGTATATAAAGCCTGTATTCTTGTCCAATAAAACATTCCATGTTGCAATTTGTTACTGAGCTAGTCTCGCCTGTTTTTTAGTTACAATATGTGGCTGTAATATAGAATATCTGAAGGTCCAGATTGGAGGAAGCAGTGTACTGACGGAAACACTCAAGCAGAGTGCGACGGGGTTCCATGACAGTATCTACATATAGATATCTACATATAGAGCACCCACCTTTCTCCCACCCTGCATTTAATTCGGCTCCTCGCAGGAGGAATGAAAGGCACACCGCACCACAAGCCCGTACCCTCCTGTGTAAAGAGGTTGAGCGGTGTTATTGTTGGGTCTTGTCTGCAGCCAGAGCCAAAATCCTCCTGAGCATGATTCTTACCTCTACTATGGGTAGAGCCAAGTCCTTGACTTCCCCAGTAATGTAAATGTCTACACCAGCTGAAGCTCCAACTCAGTATTTATTCTCACTTTGCAATAAACAGTCTCTTGGATAGGAAAGGGTTGGAGCAAAGGAAACAAAACAACCTAAAGTGTGGAGGAGGTCCAGGCACAAACGTAGCTCAAACTCTTCGCTGTTCAGATTCTCAAACAGTTTTAGGCGCACAGTCTCTGCCACAGACCGTGAAGTTGGTCTCTGCCACAGACCTGGTGAATAAGGCCCCTGCCACGGACCTGGCGAAACTTTTGGTCTCTGCCACAGACCTGGTGAATTTGAACTTCCTTCTTAGAACATAGCCCTTATCAAGGAGAAGATGTCCCCCTAGAAAGTCAACAGACCCTTCCTTCACCGTGACTCTCGCATCGGTCCTTCGGAATGATCCTCCCTTCTCTTAGGGTGCGGGTCCCCTTGCAAGGCGGCACCCTGGACTCCTCAATCCCTAGCGGACCCCAGCCGAAGGCGCTGGGCCCCGAGCCTTCGCTGCAGCTCTCGGGTCTCCATACCCAGGCGGACAGGAACGGTGAGGTAGTACCTCACCCCAGGCTAAAGGTGCCTGAGGTGGAACCGGAACACAGCCTCCGGGCCGAGGGCTGAGGGTGCCTGGGGGTGGACCCCAATCAGGAGACGTCTGCCCCTTTTATATCCTCTCCCATCATGCACAGCAGGTTCCCCGCCCCACCGTACAGCTGCCGAGAGGGGACACAAAAGGCACAGCACTACGCTCGTGGTTCAACCCCGGCCCAGAATGGCAGCGCCACCCGCAGGCCACAGGGAACTCATCACCAGCATTATCCCCTGAGGACAAAAATTGGTCCCCAGTGTCTGGAGCAAACCCATGCCTCCCGAACCTGAGTCAGCATAGGCCTATTCCAGTGACAAGAACAAAAAAAAACAATTTAAAAACTGCTTGTTTTGTGCCAGAACCTAACATGGGGAAAAGGGGTTTGAATGTAGATAAGAAAGAAGAGTAGTAGAACACATATGCACATTACAGTCTCAAATGTCACATAAACACATCTCCAATATTTACATTCCCTCCCCGTCTGCACTAGCTAAAATCACCCCATTCTCAGTGTTTTGCTTGGTGTCCACCTGCAGAGGGAGAAAGCAAACATAAAACCAAGCACATATACAGGTACAGCAGAAGTGAAAAGATTCTCCCCGGAGGAACAATCCTTCCCTTCCAAAAGTAAAACACACATTTTTTTTTTTTTAAACCAGAGGCTCTTCTCTTTTTTTTTTTGGACAGTGCAACACCACCACCTAGTGGGAGTGCCACCGTCAGAACACCTGTCCTGAAAGAAAAACTCTTCTTTTCCTTGGGTAAAAATTCCTCTTCTTCTTCTTCTTTGGCCCTGCTCTGAACTATTCTACCCCAAAGTCCTTGTGTCTTTGCGGTGCTGAGAGAGGGGGGAAAAAAAACAACTGTTCTCACTCTTCCAACAAGTAGAATATCCTTTTATGTGGGTAAAAGTTCTTGGGCTCCAGAAAGTGCACTCCAGAAACAAACAAAACAAAGAGTCTGGTCTCTCAGAGATAATACTTTTGGAAACACCAACGGCTTCCAATGCTTGTCAAAGGTGTCGATGTGGTATTCAACATTGTCTTTGTCCTTTCGGCAAATAACCACCTTATCCGCGTGTATGTGCCGACCAAGCATTCAGGCTTCCCTACAGTCCTTGTACCGCTTAGTAGCTGTAGCGGAACATGAATAGTACCTACGGGCCTGGGGTACCTTTATATGTGTCCAGACAAAGTCCGTGTATCACCGGTGTCTATAGGCCTCTACTTCAAACAGAAGCTCTTTTGGCAGGTACAGGTACTCCCACCCGTATTCACTGGCAACCTTCTGGTTAAATAACCTCTGCAAACGGGACAAAGGTGGCATGGTCAGTCCTTTGGAATGATCCTCCCTTCTCTTAGGGTGCGGGTCCCCTCGCAAGGCGGCACCCTGGACTCCTCAATCCCTAGCGGACCCCAGCCGAAGGCGCTGGGCCCCGAGCCGTCGCTGCAGCTCCCGGTTCTACATACCCAGGCGGACAGGAACGGTAAGGTAGTACCTCACCCCAGGCTAAAGGTGCCTGAGGTGGAACCGGAACACAGCCTCCGGGCCGAGGGCACCCGGAGATGAGCCACACGCACTCCCAGGCTGAAGGTGCCTGGGGGTGGACCCCGATCAGGAGATGTCAGCCCCTTTTATATCCTCTCCCGGCATGCACAGCAGGTTCCCCGCCCCACCGTACAGCTGCCGAGAGGGGACACAAAAGGCACAGCACTACGCTCGTGGTTCAACCCCGGCCCAGAATGGCAGCGCCACCCGCAGGCCACAGGGATCTCATCACCAGCATTATCCCCTGAGGACAAAAATTGGTCCATAACTCCTAACAATCCAAGGTGTCTGAGCCTAATTACCACTCAGAAACTTCCCTTAAATTGAACACCCCGCTACATACACATTATACAGGATTTTGCTAGGAAGATGCATCCCACAATTTAGGTAGGGGGAGGGGGGAATTGGGTTTTGTGGACCATGTTTCATGTTACCGCCTAAATATGGGTATAACATAAAACAGGGGATAAATTCTGGACTTATGCTCAAAATGAACCCTCAAAGTGCATCTGTGCCCAAATTATGCTGTTTAAAATGTTTACATGCTCTGAACAAGTATTAAAAGCAATTTAAAGTTTAAAATAATCCCTCACTAACCTCATTAGCTGCACATACTGCACTTAATGAGAAATTAAAGATAAAGTTCACAACTGTAGCACTGAAACCTCAACCGTTCTCCCCTTATCTTCTTTGGCAGCGGGGACTTGGCAGCCTGCCAGCCTTCTAATGTAAACACACAGCAGGTGCTATAAGCTGTTAGAAACCAACTAAAACCAACTTCAGAGTCTGTGTATTGTGGTTTTTGAGGATGAATTACTTCACAGTATATGCAGTTACAGAGGTCAGTGAGGGCTTATGTTACAGCTCTTTTACTGCATGGTAATATAGAAAAACCTCAGGGCCCATATACACTTCTTCTTTCCACTGTGACGTGCTGACATGCATTGTAACCATGATGAGCTTTTTTGCCAATGCCTTACCTTCAGCGCACCACATTGCATGGTATGTGCTTAGTGGTGCACTGCGGTATGTTGTGTGCTAAATGGTACTGTACAGTGCCCTGGGTTCCCATTTACCATGAATGTCACCCTAACGCTCTGTACTTAGAGAAATACATTGAAAATTGAGTTCCTTAAGTTAGATGTTGGGATACCTTCTAGTTTTTCAGGAAGCATGCACACACCTGATAGGCAGCTACTGTAAACGTCCAACTAAAGGAGCGCACACGGAAGGCTGACAACACTGCTCCTAATTACAGTGCAGTGGCGTAGAGTTGTCAGAATTCAACTGAAACTTTTCCCAACCCAACATTTGCAGCCCTGTATAACCCCCAAATTGGATACAGACACTTCTACTAAACTGTATGTGGACTTCAACTTTTGAGCTGAGGAAGGTGGAAAAATAGTGCTGGACCCATAGGGTTATATTGTTGTTATTGCTATCCTGAAGTATTGATGTTGATGTTAATGATTTCGTTCAAGTGGTGTTCTTGGACCCCTGAAATGCTTTGGATACCTTTGAATTGTCCCCCTCACTTTTACTGAAATAAAGATGTATCAGGACCTCTTATCAGTGGTGTGGCACTTCAATTTCCATTTTTATTGCATTCATCTTTTGAGTGGCAATCTCTTTCATGCATATCTGAAAAGCTGTTTCAGAAGGCCTTAGAGCTGGGGCGTCAAACTCAATTTCGTCAAGGGCCACATCAGCATTATGGTTACTTTCAAAGAGCCAGTTGCATCTGTAAGACTAAATGTCCAGAGCACCCCACCCCCTTCTTACATAGGATGTCAAGAGCCCCCTACTCTATTATTTTATTAATGCCCCTTCCTAACAGGAAGTCAGATCACAGCAGCAAAAAAAGAAACTTGGAGATTTGGAGGAGGCTGAGAGAAATAGAAGGGACTTTTTAAATAGTTGCATTGCTACATAGTAGGTAAGGTTGAATAAAGACAATAGTCCATCCAGTTCAACCTGTGTAAGTGTACAGTACGTGTGTCAGTGTCTATAATTTCCCATATCCCTGTATACTGTGTTCTTTAGGATGCACGTCCAAGAGTCTTTTAAAAAATATCAATACTCCCCGCTGACACCACCAATTGTGGAAGAGAGCTCTACATCCTTACCGCCCTGACAGTGAAAAACCCTCTATGCAGCTTAAGGTATGGTGACCAGACATCCCCTGTTTCAGGGGACAGTCCCCGGATTGAGGACACTGTCCCGAGACCAAGTCTGTCCCCGGTTTTGTCCCCGGATTGGATTTGAACAGGGGCTGGGGCAATTTCAAAGACAGTCAGTGCAGAATTAAAAAAAAAAATATTCTGAATTACACACCCCCGCTCCCCCGCTCCTACTGGCTTAGGGGGTGTATTTTTTCCTTTATCTGTGCCCCTTTGTGATGATTATGTGATGGTCGGAGCGGAGGGAATATTTCTTCAGTTTTGGGTGCATGCCCATTCAGCTCCGCTCGCATGTTCTTCTGCCTTGGCTCAAGTCCCGGCCAGCTGCCTGCCTGCTTATCTCCTTGCCTTCCTTGGCGGAGTGATCTTCCTCCGCCCCCCACCCAATAGTAGCCGGGGCCCGAAGAGTAATGCCTCGTACACACGACCGGTTTTCCCGACGAGAAAACTTCAATTTTTTAGATTGGTCGGGAAAACCGGTCATGAGTAGGCTCCATAGCAGTTTTCCCGATGAGGAAACTCCCGCCAAAAAATTAGAACCTGCTCTATTTTTTCCCGTCGTGTTTCCCGTCAGTCTTTTTCTCGTTGTGAAAACCGCTCGTGTGTATGCTTTTCCGAAGGGGAAAAAAAAGTGCATGCTCAGAATCAAGCGATGAGACGGGAGCGCTTGTTCTGGTAAAACTAGTGTTCGTAATGGAGATAGCACATTCGTCACGCTGTAACGGACTGAAAAGCACGAGGCTGAAAAGTGTGAATCGTCTCTCACCAAACTTTTACTAACATGAGGATCAGCAAAAGCAGCCCAAAGGGTGGCGCCATTTGAATAGAACTTCCCCTTTATAGTGCCGTCTTACGCGTTGTACGTCACCGCGCTTTGGTCGAGCGTTTTTTTGCCTGAACGTGTGTATGCAAGGCAGGCTTGAGAGAAATCACGTTGGGAAAAACGTCGGTTTTTGGCATGTCAGGAAAACCGGTCGCGTGTACGAGGCATTAGACTTGATAGGCTGTGAGGCGGGCGGCGGCGGCGAAGGGCAGAGAGTCGCTGATTGCCGCCATTACTAGTAAAAAAAAATATGTCCGTGGATTTCATTTTAAAAATCTGGTCACCTTAGCTTAAGGTTAAACCGCTTCTCCTCCAATCTCATTGTGTGGCCCCGTGTCCTCTTACACTCCTTGAGACACAATCGTTTTTTTCCTACAATAGGCTCACCGTTGAGATATTTGTAAATCGCTATCATGTCCTCTCTCAAGCGTCGCTTCTCTAGCGAGAATACATTTAGTGATTGTAGTTGCTCCTCGTAATTGAGGTCCTCTAGTCCCCTTATACATTTTTGTTGCCCTTCTTGGACTCTCTCCAGCTCCAGCAAATCCTTCCTGAGGACTGGTGACCAGAACTGGACAGAATACTCCAGATGCGGCCTAACCAGAGTTTTATAAAGTGTCAGGTTTATAGTTTTATCTTTGGAGTATATCCGCTTTTTTATGCATGCTAATATTCTGCCGGCTTTGGTAGCTGCATCTTGACATTGCATGTTATTGCTCAATCTGTCATCTACTAGGACCCCCCAGATCTTTCTCAATCGTTAATTCCCCCAGTGCTTCTCGCCCCAGTGAGTCGTTTGCATTTATGTTCTTTGCCTCCAAGTGCATTACTTTACATTTCTTCACATTAAACCTCATTTGCCATATAGATTTTGTAAAATGTCTATATCCTGATGCAAAGTTATTTCCCTGCGTTTTTTAAAGTAAAGAATACACACTGGAGTATATATATTTTTTTTTTAAACCAGAATTTAGCGTTACTTTAAGAGCATTTCACAATGCAGCAGTTCCTGGCTGGTTAAGGCTCCATTTGCACCATTCATTTCAATGGGCTGCCCTATGCGTGAAAAACACTCAAAAGAAACCCCAGATCCTTTAGAGAAATCATGCTGCACCATGTTGTGGAGATTTTTATGGAGATGTATTTAATATGTATTGTCATAGTGTCACCCAGTGTTAGTACTTCTGCAACCCGCTCTAAAAGAGCTGATTGGGGTAGTCTGAGGCTGGTTGAATCCCGTCTGATAGGGGAAAATGTCTTGAGGTTGGAGTGTGATGTTTGCAGGGTGCGGATATGTCCGCCAACGGGGGCCCTCTGTGCATTAGCACGGACGATCGTTAAGGAGGGGATATGCTCGCTCTGCAACGACATCATTGGTTATGGGCAGATGCGCGCTCTTGTCTCTACTGTGTCTGATCAACATTGGTTGGGATTTGTTGCGCGCGTCTGCAGATAGCCTCCCTCCCCCATTCAATAATAGTATAATCTGAATATGCGTTATTCTATGGAATAGCGCAGAATAAGGATTCCTATCAACGGTAACTTTAGCCATCATACGTTATCGTATTCATTGTATGTATTATTGTATTGAATCCTTTAAGCTATATTTCTTGAGTGGGATTCATGTACGGCATTTCCTGTTGGAAGGGATGTCCTTGTATTGCCATTTTCCTGTGTGGAAGGGACATCCTGTGATATCCCCTCCCATGGGGGAGGGGATTGGTTGCTGCAGCCAATCACCTCCTGTCTGAGATCTTTTGAGGCTAATAAAAATCCTTGAGGGGGCGTCGGCTAGGGAGCCGGCTCTGGGATGACTTGGTGATAAGACCTGTGTTGGTGCTTTCCTGGAATGAATGATGGGATGAACGGTGAGTGGAACTTAGCAAACTTAGCTAAAGACAACATTATTGCAAAAAGATGAATCTAAAGTGTGTGCTCATTTAGCACAGGAAATATAGGCTGTGTGCTCTGCAAACAACCAATAATTCCACGACAACCAAAACTGCAGCACCATGAGTTAATCATTAATGGCACCATCCCGTGTCTGCAAAAGGGCAGAGCATTTTTGTGCATTGTAGGAAAGTGCATAACTTTGCGCTAGGGCTGTTACTGATTAAAATTTTCGTGTTTGATTACTCAATTTTTTTTTTAATCGATTAATCGACTAATTTCGATTAATTATAACGCACATACAGAGCCAACTACTTTTAGCTGATCTCCTTGCAGGCCGATTCCCAGTGCAGCTACCAACCACTGGAAAAATGGATAGCAGGATACAAAAAACACACAAAGGCAGCGCTCGATGGGAATAGCATTAAAACTTTTATAGTCTTCAAGTAGGTAACAAAATAAATATTGCACTGGAGATAAAATCGATGTAGCTCCATAAACTGTAAAAATGGTGCGAGTAATACCAAACAGTAGCAAAAGCAGTCATAAAAACATGTAGCTAAGTGTGATACTGGTATAAAAATGTGTACAACGATACCACTGCTGAATCCAGATGAGGAGGGGTTAACATCAGTCCGTCGGCATGTAGATGTCCCGTGAAGGGAACTATCACAACTCCCAGTGGATGGCTGTAGAATCCCAGGTTGATAGAGGGAAGTGATAGAGGGAAGTGTAACAGCCCTTGCGTGTGGCAGATAGTAAGGTCCCGCCAGCATGCAGATATGAAGGCACAGCAAAGGAGCCCTTCAGATGGACACGGCAAGCCCCACCGGTGTCCGTGACGTCACCGGATCTCCGACAGAGCTCCCTGAAGACCCGGAAACCGGCGGAGAGGTGAGTACCGATCAAAAGAATTTTGATCGATCAAAAAAATTTATTGATTAATCGAGGAATTAATAGTTAATTTCCACAGCCCTACTTTGCGCGCATTCCTGCAACGCACAAGAGTGAACCTAGCCTAATGCCGCGTACACACGATCGGACATTCCGACAACAAAACCGTGGATTTTTTTCCGGCGGATGTTGGCTCAAACTTGTCTTGCACACACACGGTCGCACAAATGTTGCTCGGAAATTCCGAACGGCAAGAAGACGGTGACGTACAACACTACGACGAGCCGAGAAAAATTAAGTTCAATGATTTTGAGCATGCGTCCAATTGATTCCGACCATGCATAGAATTTTTGTGCGTCGAAATTGGCTACATACGATCGGAATTTCCGACAACAACTGTTGTCGGAAAAATTGAGAACCAGCTTTCAAACATTTGTTGTCGGAAATTCCGACAGCAAATGTCCGATGGAGCCTACACACGGTCAGATTTTCCGACAACAAGCGCACATCGAACATTTGTTGTCGGAAATTCCAATCGTGTGTACGCGGCATAACAGTGACAATCCAGCCTCTCCTAGTCCTGCTGTGCAGGGAGTTACAGGTAGCTAATGAATGGAAAGATTTCAGGTATTTATACTAGGTGGATTAAAATTAATTTGGCCTTAAATAAACACAACTAATAATTAAAAAAATATAAATAAAATAGGATGTACTTTATTATACTGCAGATATTGAAGTGGTTTGCAAAGCATTAGCTCTAGATTCATTCAATACCACCTTGAACCTCTCCCATAAAATATATGGCTCCCATAGTAAGCAGGTTATGGATGGTATGGTTAGAATGCAACATTTTTTTTGATTTTTTAACAATTAATGGGGACAAATGAATGATTGGTTTTGACTATAGTAAGCTGAAAATTTGTTCACTCGATGATGGCATCATTGAATGCTCTGATGAACACTTTTTTCTGAATTTTGTATGAATGTTCCAATGAAACGCTAACCATGTATGGTTAGCTCAGTGTCTCTCAACCATAGTGCCGCAAGCACGGAACCCAGTTAGACATAGATCAGTGTCATGAGTTGCCATGGTGCAGGCAGGCCAGCCAACACCACTATAACAGCCAATGATACTCTAGGGCCAGGATGCACAGCGCCATTCATTGCTATGGTGATTGTGCCTGGCTCGCATGACTTTGATCCAGGGTGGGCAGCATGCAGGGCTACTGCCAGCATTCAGGAGAAGACAAAACTCTGTCTCCTCCAGACTTCCTCCAGTTCTTGCCCCCCCCCTGTCCGGCTGCATTGCTGGAGCCAAAAAGTAGGGCTCTGATGTGAAGAGGGGTCCTGTGATTGGGGGGGGGGTCAGTGTTGGGAGAAGTATGTGATTGGGGGTGCTGTGATGGGGCAACTCTCCTGTGTAGGGTGGCCTCAGATGTATAAGGGGGATTTGGATATGATAGGGGGCCTCGGATTTGTAGGGGTGACTGAAATGTCATGGGAGGACTCTGTCATGGGGTACTGTGATGTGATGGGGTCTCTCATGTTTAGGGAAGACCTCTAATGCAGGGGTGTCAAACTCGATTTCATCGAAAGCCGCATCAACATTCTGGTTGCCCTCAAAGGACCGGTTGTATCTGTAAGACTAGATGTCCAGAGCACCCCAACCCCCACTTACATGAGATGTCAAGAGCCCCTCACCATCAGAAGTCAAGAGTCCCCCACCCTCTATTACACCAAAGTGCTACTCCCTTACCTAGTGCTGCAGCCGGGTAAGAGCTGGGAATCAGAAAGTGCAGGGTCTGGAGGAGGCCCAGAGGAGGGCTGGAGTCTGCTGAATGCCGAGACCAGGGGAGGCAGAGATAAGGGGTGCTGCAATTGCACAGAGAGGCACAGGATCTGTAGGAAGAGTCATGTTCTGCTCTCTGCTGCCGACTGCTAAGACAGGTTGGGATGGAGGCGAGGGGGGTGCCATAGCTGCAAGAGGGGTGTGAGGACCACATGAAATGGCCTGGAGGGCTGGATTCCGCCTTTGGGCCTTGTGTTTGCCGCATGTGCTCAAATTTATAAGGAGATCTCTGTCATGTGATGGGGGAAGTTTGACATGAACAAGGCCGTCTTTAAGGCAGGGCAAAAGGGGCAGCTGTCATTGTTGTGGGGCCCAAAGCAGCTGACTCATACTTGCCAACTATCCCAGTGAAAATTCCCTTGTCCCTTGAGGTTTTAGTCCTGTGCTGTGACCCGATATCTCAGTGTGAAGTGCTGCTACTAATGCTGCCCAGCTCTGCCCTAGTGTTGTGTACAGATGACTCACCTGCAGACCCTGTGTTTACATGTAAATAACCGTCATTCGTATGTAAATAACCAGAGCATTCATATGTAAATAGCTGAGGCCGGCAACATTGATATGTAAATAAAGGCGGCATTCATATGTATATCATGCCCCTCTGCAGTGAGGAGATGATGTGCTGTAACCTCTAGCAACCAATCAACAAGAAGAAATCATGTGCTGTAACTTCTAGCAACTAATCAGTGTGCCGTCATGTGTGCTGTAACCTCTAGCAACCAGTCAGTAAGTGGTAATGATATGCTGTAATCTCTGGCAACCAATCACAATCACTGCCTGATCTGATACAGTAAACTGATTTTAAGTCTAGCTGATATTTATTGTACTGTATGTCTCAGAACAGGTGGAGAGAAAAATTGCATGGGGGGGGGGGGCCCAAGAAAAGTTTTGTCCAGGGTCCAATCAACATTAAAGATGGCCCTGGATATGAAGGGGGGATTCTGATGTGATGGGAGGACCTCTGATGTGATGGGAGACATCTGAAGTGAAGGGGGGCTTCTGATGTAAAGGTGATTTCACCAAGGTGGTTGTGTGCATCGTCCCAGGGTCAGGTTTCCCGTTGACATTTACATTTTAGACTAGGGACCTCTGGATGTTTCATACTTTTAAAGGCTACCCCAACTGGAAAAAGGGTTTGACAAATGCTGGACTAGCTTTACTTCTATCTAAGTGGGATTTTCACCTAGTCAGAGTCTCTTTACCCTCACTGCTCAGCATACTACTTCTCCTAATCAATAAATAAATCCTAATTTATGGTCCTTGAGTCACTTTTATAGCTTCAGAAGTCATGCCAAATGACATCAGTTAAGACTGCTGATAAAAATACAAATAGGTCCCTGGTGTGTCTACGTGACCATAAATCTCCTTATTACGTGGTTGCTGTTTTTGTTTTTGTTTTTTTATTTTTTGCATTGTTAAAAAAAAAAAAAAAAATGGTAGAATTGGAAATATCCCATTAATAAAATGTGACATATTTATCAATGTGTGGGAACAATTACACAAATATTTATGCCTTTTAGTAATAATTACTTCTTGTGGTTCCACATATGGTTTACGTTAGTGGTCTGTTATTTTATTTTTTTTCTTTAGGTATATTATTTGCTTTATAAATCCTTTGTTACAAATACACTAATAAATACTTTGCAGGCAGAGAATTTAGATGGTAATGTCTAAAAAAAAAAAAAGCTGATGTTGTTGGTGCTTTTGTGCCTGAAGATGGTGCCTTCTTCTGTATATTATATATGTCATCCAAAGAAGTGTCAAGGGAAGAGAGTATAATGTCAGCATGAGTACATACAGCTGACCTTTGACCTGTTAAATAAACATGATCATTGCCTTGAGCTGAATTCTTGTGAAATCTCTGTATGTTCTCATACTGTAAGGGAAACGCAGATTCATCTCCTGGAGGAGACTATCACGGGCTATTTGTGGGTATAATTTTTAGGTTATTATCAGGGAGATAAGTGAATCAGCCCAGGTTCAATTCGGCAAGAGTTTGGGGAATACTGTTTGAAAATTTGGTAAAAAGAAAGAAGAAAGGAGGGCGTACCGACCTAGTGCATTACCACTTAAAAGTTTTATTAAAATCTGAATAAAAAGCAATAGTCCTACTCACAAACGAAGCTTAGGTGTAAGCTTATCGGACAAATGAGCTGGAATTTCTTGGCAACCACCGACTGAACTTGATGACAAAGAGGGTTGGACAATACCTCAAACATCTAGATAGCTAACGCGTTTCTTCTTTCTTTTTTCTAGCCATATGAACAACCATTGTTCTGAGGAGGGCTTCAAGACTTTAGACTTTGCCTTTGGATGGAACCACACTACCCATGTTTTGACGTTACACCGAGAGCGCAGGAGATTTTTGTTTTTCTGAAAATTTGGTAAACACATTGAAGTCTATTATCATTATTATTATATATAGGATATATAGGATTTATATAGCGCCAACAGTTTACGCAGCGCTTAACAATATAAAAGGGAGACAATACAGTTACAATACATTAATATACCAGAGGGTTAAAGTGGTTGTAAACCCTGTTGAGAATTTTTTTATTTTTTTAACTAACCTGCAAGACAAAGCTATAATGAGCTAGTATGACTAGCATACTAGCTCATTATGTACCACTTACCTTAGATCGGGGCCCCCGAAGTCGTCCGTGTCCCTCCTCTAGCCGCATCCATCGCTGCGGCGATAGCCGGAATGTTACTTCCGGGTATCGCCACTGCAGCCAATCACAATGCCGCTCCGGCGCTGTGATTGGCCGGAGCGGCGAAGACGTGACTCCGCGCATGCGCACGTGAGCCGTTGAATTCGGCTACGTCGTCGAATGTTGCGACCTAGCCGAATTTGTGAATGGGGTAAACCCCATGCGCATGCGCGTGACATCAGCGTCGCCGCTTTTAAATGCAAATATCTCCTTAACCGTGTAGGTTAAGGAGATATTTCATGCACCTACAGGTAAGCCTTAATCTAGGCTTACCTGTAGGTCTTTGTTTATAAAGTGGGTTTACAACCACTTTAAGAGGGCCCTGCTTGAAAGAGCTTACAATCTAATAGGGTGGGGCAAGCAGTGGCAGCCTGTCCATTAGGGGCGCCCGGGCGCCGCCCCCTCTCTCCACTCCACCCCCTATATTCAGTGGATAGAATCATGAATCTAGCCATGGCCGCCGCGGCCACCCCCTATTCATGTGCCTGGTCCCTTTCAGGGCACCGGGCGCATGAATTACAGCAGCAGGTTTTTTTTAAGCACCTGATTAGAGCCAGAGGCTCTAATAGGCATCATAATAGGTTGGGCTTGAGTCACAGAGGATGTGTCCAAAGCCCACCCAGGTGTGTTACAACAGCAAATGAATATTGAAACACTGATCCTCGATCCGGCCAATTAGAAGCGGGTGTGAGACCCATTTTGCGATTGGCCGAAAAGAGAAGATTCCTAATTGGTCGCCTAGGAGGAGGGAGGAAACGTAAGCTGCCGCCACCGGGTTGATGGGAGGCCGCAGGAGAACAGCAGGAGAAAGGGAGGCCCGCGAAGCAAGGGAAGCCACCAGCAGGGCCATCCTTTTAAGGGGCCCAGAGGTCCCCAGGGCCCCGGGTGGCACCCCCCCTTTTTTTTAATAAAAATATATATATATATTTTTTTTATTACTTTTTTTGTAAGGGGCCCAGAGGTCCCCAGAGGCCCGGAGGTCCCCAGGGCCCCGGATGGCAACCCCCCTTTTTTTTATATCCTTTTTTTTTTTACATTTTTTTTTTTTTCGTAAGGGGCCCAGAGGTTCACAGAGGCCCGGAAGGTCCCCAGGGCCCGGATGGCAAAACCCCCTTTTTTTTTTATAAAATGTTTTCTTTTTTTATTTCTTTTTTTATTTTTATTTTTTGTAAGGGGCCCAAAGGTCCCCATAGGCCCCCAGGGCCCCAGATTACAACCCTCCCTTTTTTTTGTTCTTTTTTTTTTTACCAATTAGCGGCGGCAGCACCCCCCTTCTCAATTCGCAGCACAGTCCCCCCGCTTCTCAATTTGTGGCGGGAGCACCCCCCCCCGGTTCTCCTCTGCTTCAGGGGGCCCATGCCTGAAGCTGTGTAAGGAGCCCCAAAATTCCTGATGGCGGCCAACCGACCGACAGGGGGGGGGGGCTTGGTGGCATACTGTTTGCCGCCACCCCCAAAAACAATTCCACTGGGGGCAAGTGGTACAAAAGGTCATAACTGTGGGTAATGAGCTGATAGAAGTAATAGGAGATTAGTTGGAGGTGTGATAGGCTTCCCTGAAGAGATGAGTTTTCAGGGATCGCCTGAAGGCAGCCAGACTGGGATATAACTGGACAGATTGAGGTAGTGAGTTCCAGAGGATGGAATAGGCTCTGGAGAAGTCCTGGAGAAGAGCATGGGAGGAGGAGACAAGGGAAGTAGAGAGTAGGAGGTCTTGTGAGGAGTGTAGAGGATGGTTTGAGTGATATTCGGAGATAAGATTGGTGATGTAGCTCGGGGCAGAGTTGTGAATGGCTTTGTATGTTGCAGTCGGTGTTCTTTTTTATTATTTTATTATTATACAGGATTTATATTAAACCAACAATTTAATTCGCTGGGCGATTGGAAGCCAGGGGAGGGATTGGCAGAGAGGAGTAGCAGACACAGAGCGGTTAGTAAGGTAGATGAGTCTGGCAGCAGCATTCATGATAGACTGAAGAGAGGATAGCCTATGGAGAGGTCTATACGAGACATTGCTGGAATAAACTTTGTGGAGCCCCCTAGGCAGTCAAAACCTTGGGGCCCCCCTCACACGGCTAGATCGAGATGACCATCACTACTGTACATTACATGTATGTAGGTTGCACCAAAGTTTTTTTTACAGACTGATAGCTGAAAGAAGATGAGCTTTCAAGAAACAAACTGTAATGTGACCCCGATGTATATGGTGTATATACTTTATTGGGTATATTACATTAATACAGTATTTTCTCTATAGAGTTTTTCAATTTTTCTATCCTCTGCAAACAATTTGGGAAATTTTCATTGTAACTTTCTTTCAAGATCAAACCACTACTATTTAAACTTAAACAGGGTGGGGCTCATGGGCCGGTGCTTACTCTGCCTATATGGTAATCCACAACTGATGGGTGGTGAATCATAGAGAGTACTGGCCATTTTTAAATCATTTTAGTTCTAATAAGCAAACTTAAAAAAAAAGCTCAGCAAAGGCACAGGAAGTCGAGCACTGCCATGGCCATACGAATGCAAAAAAAATAAAAATTGTAACTATCGTTCTACAGGAACTTTTCATATGGCTCCAAGGTCAACATTGAAAATATACAAATCCTTTAGCCACTTCATGACCGCCCACTGTAGATATACTGCTAGGTACTACTACTTGGTACATGATCTGACACTTCCACATCTCAGGCGCGTGGGAGTAAAAACAAGGCTTCCTACAATTGGCTAAAGTAAAGATCGTGATATCATCCAATCAGAGGAAGCCTATTCATACAATACAAAGCTTCCTATGAATGGCTAAACTCAGCCTGACTCTATTTTGTTCCATTTTGTTCACGGAATGGGAAGTCCCTCCTGAAGCAGCACCGCACTATATACTGTATGTAGCTCAGTGGCGGTGCGTCTATAAGGGGCGCATGGGCTCTGACCCCTCTCTCCTGCCACCGCTTTATCACCAATAGATAGATTCATGCACTGCATGAATCTATCTATGGTCTATGGTCGCCGCTGCCACCCCCTATTCAGGTGCCTGGCCCCTTGTTGGGCGCCGGGTACCTGAATTACAGCGGCGGGGTATTTTTTGGAAGCACCTGATTAGAGCCATAGGGTCTAATAGGTGTCCAAAAAGGTGAACAACGGGAGCCATGCTGGGCGCTCGCTGTTCACTCAGCGTTGTGTTAGGAAAGCGAATGAATCACTTTCCTAACACTGAACCACCACTGAGCCAATCAGGTGCTCAGGTCTGTTACCTGTCAACTGATTGGCTGAAACGACAGGCGCTGTGATTGGACGCTGCCTATCAGGCGTCCAATCATAGCAGAGTACGGGAAGAGAGGGCGGAGAAGAGATCGAGGAGCATGGAGGACATCGCCGTGACCCGCTGCCCCACCGAGACAAGGCAAGTGCCGGGCGGGCGGGGGGTGCACACTGGCAGCATTTGATAATGACAGTAGCGGCAATTGTAGGGCACACTGGCAGCAGTTGATGGGCACAGTAGCGGCAGTTGATGGGCACATTAGCGGCAATTGATGGGCACACTGGCAGCAATTGATGGGCACACTGGCAGCAATTGTAGGGCACACTGGCAGCAGTTGATGGGCACAGTAGCCGCAGTTGATGGGCACATTAGCGGCAATTGATGGGCACACTGGCAGCAATTGATGGACACACTGGCAGCAATTGATGGGCACAGTAGCGGCAATTGATGAGCACACTGGCAGCAATTGATTTGCACAGTAGTGGCAATTGATGGGCACAGTGTCAGCAATTGATGGGCACAGTGTTAGCAATTGATGGGTACAGTAGCTGCGTTTGATGGCACAGTGTCAGCAATTGATGGGCACAGTGGCTGCATTTGATGGCACAGTGGCAGCAATTGATGGCACAGTGGCTGCGTTTGATAGCACAGTGGCTGCGTTTGATGGCACAGCTGCTGCGTTTGAAGAGCACAGTGGCTGCATTTGATGGGCACAGTGGCTGCGTTTGATGGGCACAGTGGCTGCGTTTGAAGAGCACAGTGGCTGCGTTTAATGGGCACAGTGGCTGCATTTGATGGGCACAGTGGCGGCAATTGATGGGCACAGTAGCTGCGTTTGATGGGCACAGTGGCTGCAATTGATGTTTTTTTTTTTCCGTTTGTTTGCGCCCCCCCAAAAAATTTTGAGCACCAGCCGCCACTAATGTAGCTAATACTACAATTAAAAAAAAAAAAGTTACATTTTAATTTGGATTGTATTTCCCTCTTTAATGGAAATTGAACAAACGACGTGAACTTTGCAAAGTGAATGGCCTCCACTCCTTTACTTATGCTGGCCATACACTATACGAAAAATCAGCTAAACCCATTTTCAAAAAACGAACATTCGGCCGTGAGCGCAAATGACAGTGCCATCATGTAATGACCGATAAAATGTTTAGTGGACATAAATGAATGCATTTTTTGTTAATTCTTTTACATATACCTAGTGCAGAGAGTTCGGACGGGAAACACATTAACCTTTCAATTTATCGTTCGTTCGGCAGAAAATTTCCAAACTTGTCCTTCATTTTTTCGGCTCAAAAACATCCCAACGATTATCGATTTTGTGCCCATTAACTGGCTGAAAAACGATTGAACTGTCTAAAGGACTGAATTTCGGCCGATTTTTCGCATAGTGTGTAGCGCCCCTTCACTTTTCAGGGGTGCTATGTACTTAAATTTAGGGGGTTGGTCTGAGCTAGTATCCAGGCTCAGACTACTTTGATTGTTAGTATTCGCTTCATGTGATGTAACCTGATGTAGAGTTCCATGTGGCCTGTAGGTGGCACTGACATATCAGGTCAGGGTTGAACCGTGGGGGACATTGCTATGCCTTAGGGTGTCCTCTCTCGGCAGTGGTGCGGTGGGCGTGGTTGGCCTGCTGTGCATGCTGGGAGGGCATACATAAGGGGCAGACGCCATCTTGACGGGAGACTGGAGCACTGGGGAGTGAGCGGTTCGCACCGCCGGCCCTTCAGGCCAAGGGTGCGCGCGTGTACCAGTCTCAGGCACCTTTAGCCTGTGGCTGCATCTGCACTAGTAGCACCTTTAGCTGGGGCCTATCTCTAAGAAGAGGAATCCCAGGGTGCCCAGGAGAGGGTGGACCCGCTCTAAGAAGAGGAGACTGGGGGAGGACCTTTCTGATGGGCCGGTGAGAGTTCACGGTGAAAGAGAGGCCTGGTTACCTTCTGGAGGGATTCAAAGATCCGTCACAGGCCTTGCAACGTGCTGTCGCTGGCACCTGTCCTTGTGTTGCAAATGCTGAGAAGTTTGTGACTTAAAGATTCTGTGGCAGAGGATCTCCCGACCGTATCTCAAGGAAAACCTAAAGTGAACGTTCGAGCATCACTCCGGCTGCTAGGATCCGCTCTTACAGGGGACTATCCGGGTGAGCTAAGCCTACTCGGGATCGAGTAGCAACTATTGTACCAGTTTGTGCCTGGACCTATCTCCCAAACCTTACTGTCCTTTCTCTCATCCACCTTTCCTGTCTGCTGAACTTGAGCCTTGCTTATAAAATATACTCAGCGTTGGAGTTAAAGTGGTTTGGACATTGGCCTTCCTGGGGAGAAATAGAGACTTGACCCTACACTCTAGGAGACAAGAACCAGTTGAAGGGGATAACCTGCTGCAGGACCCAAAATTGTTAACACCGCTCAACCTCTTAAAACAGGAGGATACGGGCATATACTGCGGTGTGCCTTGACCTGCAAGTAAGCCAAAGGCAGGAAAAAGGTCCGTGTGCTACAAGTGTATGGCCAGCATAAGCCAATGACTGGACAACAACTTTAGAAAGTCACCACTAAGTCAACAACTTGCTGTGATGTGAATTCACCTAAATATTATAATTAGTAATCAAATAATAAATGTAATAATAATAATGATATAATAATAAAATATATTATATACAATAAAATAATAAAAAAATATAAAAAAATAGTAAAAGAGGAACAGCAACAGCAGGCTACAGGTTGTCACAGTGAATTCTTTCCATTTGGTTATTAGCATCTCTAAGTATGTGAATTCTGAACACTTTTCCAAGACATAAATTGTGTAAAAAGTGGCAATAATTTTTCTTTGCTGCTACAAATCTTTAACATTGTACAAAATATTATTCCAACCTATAGGCCAATGATCTTCCATCTATAAAAAAAAAATTAAGAAGAGAACGGATTAAAGGATTTATCATCCAAAGTGTTGCTGTAACTTGAACATCCAAGGAGTCGCCCTAAACAAACCTCTGACATGAGGTCTATTGCCTTCAGCAGGCTTCACAGCTTGAGAAGCGAAAAACAAGGGCAAATCGATCTGTCTCGTTAAAAGTCCATTTCACTGTTCCCCTCATCTTGGCAGTGTCTGTCCGGGGCCGCTTAAGTTCTCGGTTTGTTATTTTAAATTTGTTTTAGCAAACCATGAAAGTGCTACTGACATATTTGGACACCGATTCGAAGGCTTTGGAAATTTAATAACCTTGAGCTTGCTGCCCTTGGAAAATAATTAAGTGCAATAAATGTTTTAGAAAAAGAAAACTGGGTGATGCAATTATATTATCTTAGTCTCTTCTTTTTTTTTTTTTTGCTCTATAGTTACATTTGTCAGATTCCGGTGGACTTTTGAAACATTTTTGGATGTAAATAGGATCAGCTTAAAGTACAAGATTGCCTGAAATACCCTGCATACCCGAAATGGCTAATCAAAATATGGTCTAAGGGGTATAGTGGGAAAAGAGCACCACATCGTTATTAGGAGTCCAAGAAGTGTATTTCATTGTAACAATCTAACAAGAAAGACCAACGCGTTTTGGAATTTTAAGGACCCCATCACCATGGCTTCAAAATATTAGCAAAGATAAAGGGTACTGGGTTCAAGTAGTTTAAATTAGAGATCTACGTATATGGTTAAGGAGGTATAAAAACAGTGCAGCAGGCTTTAGCAGCTGGTTGCTTGCACTCTTTACAAATGATGTAGCAATCTTTTTCTGTAAGAGAGCTGCTTAGCCGAACATCCCACAACCAGGGTTCCGAGGCAACCTGGTGTGCCATCTTGGCTCGTCAGTGCTGCCGCACTGCTTCTGGTATTTTTGCACAGCGGCAGGCATTTCCATGGTGCTGGTCATTTGGCCGTCATAGAATTACATAGCGCTAATGCAGGGTAGGTGGCATTTAGGACAGTCCCAGCATTCAGAAGGGGACATCTGCCTTCTTTTATCCTGCTTTGCCTCCTGCCTACTATTATGCTGCCACTGCCGTGCTATGGCAAAGATAGGAGGGGGGGGGGGGGTAATACTTTTTTTGTGAAAAAGGAGAGTCCTAAAACTCTAATGTGAATAGGGTGGAGCTGAGGATTCTGATGCGAAGGGGAGGGGGGAGTGTATAGTGTATTTTCAAATGTTGCTTATTAAGTTCATATTTTTGTGTTATATAACATGGGCATCCCATTCCAAAATCATGGCATCAGTATACACCTTGTTTTTCTGTTACGAATTTGCACAAATTTTTCAGAGCAGCACACAGAGAACCCCCTAAAATAACTTTCTAGGTTCAGGTCAGGAAACCCCTGCTAATAATTATTATATCTATAGCTCACAATACATTAGTGTAAGGCTCATTGGTAAGAATCCAGATAGCTAATTGTTCACCGGAGAGGCAGAAATCGCTCATTACTCAAGGAACACCTAGCAAACCTCTTCAGGAACCCTGGTTGAGGAAGGCTGGTATAGAGTGTTTCTTTGGGAATTTGTGCCCATTTAGTCAAAAGAACATTTGTGAGGTCAGTTACTGATGTTGGATGAGATGACCTCATAATTCCAAAGGTGTTTAGTAGGGTTGAGGTCAGGGCTCTGTGCAGACCACTTAAGTTCCTATAAGCCGAATCCAACAAACAATGTCTTTATGGAGAAAGTTTAGTGCGCAGGGCGGAGTCATGCTGGAACAGAAAAGGGCCTTCACCAAACCGTTACCACTGGGTTGGAACTGTACAATGCCCTAAAATGTGTTTGTGTGCTGTAGCATTAACAGAACCTTTCACTGGAAACACCTGAACTCCATCATTTGGGGAGTGCCCACATACTTTTACCCAAATAGGTGTGATAATCAGGTGCCTTCGAATGGCAACATCCTTGATGAGTGGAAGGGGCTGGACTCCAATTAGTTTAGTCAATTATTTAATTGACATACAGGCAGCAGAAATTATTATTATTATTATTATAAACAATTTATATAGCGCCAAAAGTTTATGCAGCGCTTTACAATGTAGAGGGGGGACGGCACAATGACAGTACAGTTCAATACAGAAGGTACAGGAGGGCCCGGCTCATAGAGCTTACATTCTAAAGGGAGGGGTGATGGTACAAAAGGTAATAGCTGCAGAGAATGGGGGTGGCTTGGGTCATTGCTTTCCTGTCAGTCTGTGGAAGACTTCACCGTGGTGAGCCTTAAAGCGGTTGTATACCCCCCCAAAAAAAAAAAAAACCTGCAAGACAAAGGCATAATTAGTATGACTAGCATACTAGCTCATTATCAATTACTTATCTTAGATTGAACCCGCACCGACCCTCGTTCCTCTCCTCCGCCGCCGCCATGATACCCAGAGTGACTTCTGGGTATCGCCGCTCCGGCGGTGTGACTGGCCGGAGCGGCAATGACGTCACTCCCGCGCATGCGTGCGGAACTGGCACGATCCCACGCATGCGAGAATTACGGCACTTTCCGGCAGGCTCCTATTCAAGACCCGGCGCGCTCAGTGCGCCTGTGCCGGTGTCTACGGTGCGCATGCGCCATAGAAATCGGTGCCCAATTTTCTGCAAATATCTCCTTAAGTGTAAAAAAAACTAAAGAATATTTGGGAACACTGCGCTAGATAGTGAGCAAAAAAAATTATATATATAAAAAACAACCGTGAAGTAGAAAAAAAGCTGCCAGTACAAAAATTCAGACACAGAATTTAAAACACAAAAAATATAAATAAGGTACGGCGCTGTGAGATGAGCATAAACCTTATGTGATAAGATATATGAAAAAATATGACCGATAATGATTAATTAATAAGGTGCATATGAATACTTAGTGAACACAAATTAATGTGAAAAAAACATTCTAAGAAATTATATCTGTAGCCTGATACCGGCAGTGGGTCTGAAGGGAGACCCACAATCCCTATGCTCACAGTGACTGCCGTAATAGCAGTCTATTCCATGTGGTAAGGAGATTTTCATATCACCTTCTGCGGTGTCTCTTATGCTGCGTACACACGATGAATCACGACAGGAAAAACGAGGGAACGGCTTGTTCCCCCACACATGGCCGTTTTTCCCGTAATTTTTTCTCTTGACGAGAAAAACATCTGTGTGTAGGCTCCGCGGCAGTGTTTCCCTATGGGAAAACTGCCGCGGAAAAAAATGACAGGAATCACGACGAGAAAAATTAGAGCATGTTCTAATTTTTCTTGTCGTGATTAATGCCGTTTTTCCCGTCGGGAAAAACGGCAAAAAGCCCACAGACGATCGTTTTTCTCGTCCAAAGGGAAAAATTTAATTTTTCCCGACGGGAAAAATGATCGTGTGTACGCGGCATAATGGTGGATGGAATTCTCTCTTATTTCAAGTTTTTCTTCTTCATATCAAGACAACTTACCTCAAGGTAGGATATATTTCTTCCATTTCTTTCATCCATTGCTGATTGTCAGCCAGATACACTGACTTCATTATTGTGATTGGGACTTTATTTCTTTTAGACGGTTTTTTCACATTAATTTGTGTTTTCACTGGGACTAATTTCTTAGAATGTTTTTTTCACATTAATTTGTGTTCACTAAGTATTCATATGCACCTTATTAATTAATCATTATCGGTCATATTTTTTCATATATCTTATCACATAAGGTTTATGCTCATCTTACAGCGCCGTACCTTATTTAAATATCTCCTTAAACATGTAGGTTAAGGAGATATTGCAAGCACCTACAGGTAAGCCTTAATGTAGGCTTACCTGTAGGTGAAAATAGTATATGAGGGTATACAACCGATTTAAGCCTTGTACACACAGTACGATTGTTGGACAACCGAGGGTCTGATTTTTGTCAAAAGGGCGTGTGCCAGGATCTTGTCTTGCATACTAACGGTAAACACAATTGTCGTGCCACAAACACGAACGTAGTGACGTACTACGAGGAATTTCGGCTCTTGAGCACCACCCTTTGGGCCCCTTCTGCTAATTTCGTGTTTGGTGAGCATTGATTCTGAGCATGCGTGTTTGTACTTTCGACTTTTGTGTGACGGATTTGTGTACTGACCATACGAAAATCAGATGTCAAGCCGTTGTCCGCCACGAAAATGTACTAGCCTGTCATCCAACATTTGTTGGCTGAAAGTTGGACAACAATTGTCAAAAGGAGCGTACTAACGGTAAGATTTTAGGACAACAGCCTGTCAGACAATCCTCTGCCAACAATCGTACCGTGTGTACGAGGCTTTAGGGATTCACAAATTAGACAGAAAGAGCCTCGTCCCTTCTTTGATACTGAACAAACTTTTTTAATTTATATACATGCTTTGATATTGTTAGGTGGATTTTAAGGGAACCTCCATACATCTCAGAGGATACCCGTGGCTTCATTGTTAACTCCCCCCATCATACTATAGTGGCATGTAAGTCTTTTTTCAATATAGATATATGGGGTTAAGGTTGTGTTGACTGGACTAGTCATGCCCTTTTGGGTTACTGAACCCTCAATATATTGCTTTTAGATCCTTACTACAGAATAAAGTGGAGCTCCACAAAAAAAAAGGGTGGAACTCTGCTTAAGGCTAGGTTCACACTGGTACGACACGACAGTCATACAACTTTCATCCTACTTTGCTCTGCTACATCAGTCCTACATTGATCCTACATTGGTCCGACATCCATCCGACTTGAATGAACAGGATACTACTTTGATCCGACTTTGTGATAGTCTGACTTGTCCTTTGACCAATCAAAACAATCCCAGGGTGAGATAAATTCCTTTTACTGCTGCTGTAATCACCATGTCGGATGTCAAAAGTCGGATGGTAAGGACAAGGATCCTACTTTGATCCGACTTCAATGATATTCAATGGGCTGAAGTCGGATCAAAGTCGAACCAAAGTAGTACAGGGAGCATTTTCAAAGTCGGACCGACTTGTGTCGGACCAGTTAAGACGGCTCTCATAGGGAAATGTTGATTTTCACACGTCATGCGACATGAGCTCCCAATGTCGGAGCGTTTGTCGCCCCAGTGTGAACCCAGCCTTAAGCTAATTTGGGCAGACTTCTTTGATAATTGATTCATGCAAAAAACATCATACAACAAGGGAGAAGAAAAATATATCTTTGCTTCTCTCTTCATCTCAGTATTACAGTTAGTGCATCATATACCACAGACTGTTAGGTAGGACATCTCCCCTGCCCACATCAATTTTTTCTTCTTTTTTTTTTCATAATTTTTTTATAAGTAGTGGCCTCCCCTTAGGTTTTTGTGGCCACCTTTGGCTCTCCTCCCCCTTCCACCATTGTTGGGATGTTCATGTGGTCACCCGTGTACCTGTAGATGACACCCTCATCCACTGTGATTCAGAATTCCATGGCTGTTTTTAAGGAGTTCTGACGGATGAGTGATTCTTAGTTGAATGTTTTGTTAGTATAAGAACAAAAAAAATCTGCTGTTATTATTGTCTGTAATGAAATGTGATATCATGCCAACTCATTGTATGTCTAACACTTAGAGAACTCCCTTTTCTCAAGGCCTCCTGAAGAAGATCTTGGATTGGAATGACTGAAACACGTTGGGGCTGTTATACATTTTTTTTATGATTGTTATTATATGTTCTTAGATGGATTAATTATTCCAATATGGGGATCATGTTAATGGCTTTGTCAGAGCTACCATTTACCATGTGTCCACATGATGATTTTAAGAATGTTTTGTACAATATAGTATATTCTTTTCTATATTAATAAATGTGTGTTATATTTCAAGCTGCGTTAAAGTCCCAAGGGGCATCTCTTCCTTCGAATTCATGTTATTTGGTGACGAGCAGTTGATACTCTTAGGCCCCTTTCACACTGGGGCGGGCAGGTGCGGTGGCGGTATAGCAGCGCGATTTTCAGCGCTGCTATACCGTCGTTCTTACCGCGGTATGTGGCCGCTAGGGGGGTGAATTTAACCCCCGCTAGCGGCCGAAAAAGGGTTAATACCGCCCGCAAACCGCGGCTATTGCCGCGGTTTGCGGGCGGTATTACCGCGCTGTCCCATTGATTTCAATGGGCAGCCGCGGTAAAGGAGCGGTGAACACACCGCTCCTTAAGCGCTGTAAAGAAGCGGCTAGCAGGACTTTTGGAGCGGTCCTGCTAGTGCACCGCTTCAGTGTGAAAGCCTTCGGGCTTTCACATTGAAGGCTGCAGCCACAAATTTTTCATGCGGTATAATAGCGCTAATATTAGCGCTAAACCGCATAAAAAATGCCCCAGTGTGAAAGGGGCCTCATTGCCTTCATTTTATGAGGTGCCTATGAACCTAGTGATAGAGAGTTCTATTTATAAATATTTTCACCCAAACTTCACACATTTTTCTAATTGGATTACAATGGAAAAATATGCGACTCCTAGGTAAACGTTGTGTGAATCTTGGGTGAAAACATTTATACATAGACCCCATAGAGTATTATATATTTTCCCATAATTCATCACAAAGCTGAAATAAAACAAACACTGGCCATACACACTGCAACTTTAAAGACAACTCCTTCAATTTACCACCATCTTTCGATCACAAAAACACATGAATGGAGAATGGAACCTACCAGCAACAGTTATAGTGGTGGTTGAATGTGGCAGACAAATACCACAAACCATAAAAGTAGGAGGTTTTTCATTTTTTATTTTTTTTGTTATACAAATGTAGCGGGGTGTTCAATTTAGGGGGAGTGTCTGAGTGGTAATTAGGCTCAGACACACTGATTGTTAGGATTAATGGACCATTTCTGTTCACGGGGATTAGTATTGGTGTACAGTTCCCTGTGACCTACAGGTGGCGATGTCGCCGTGGGCTGGGGTTGAACCATCAATAGAGGGCTGTGCCTTTTGTGTCCCCTCTCGGCAGTAGTACCGCAGGGCGGGGAACCTTCCGTTCGAGGTCCACACCCAGGCACCTTCGGCCTGGGGGTGAGTGAGGGTCGTCTCCGGGTGCCCTAGGCCCGGAGGTGGAGTTCCTGTTCCATCCCAGACACCTTCAGTCTGGGGTGAGGTACTATTTTTGAGGCCCGGGGCCCAGCACCTTCGGCTGGGGTCCGCCAGGGATCGAGGATTCCCAGGGTGCTCCCTTGCGAGGGGACCCATATCTAGGACGGGGAGGCCAGGGAGGTAACCCCTTCCGAAGACCCAGCGCAGAGTCGTGGTGACGTGGGGGGGCCTCTGGTAACTCTCCGGAGGGATGTCTTAAATAGTTAAGCTATGTTTGTGCCTGGACCTTCCCCACATCTAAGCTGTCTTGTATCTTCGCTCCAACCTGTCTGCTATCAAAGAGGCTGTTTATTATCCTGTGAGAAATAAACATTGAGTTGGACTTTCAGCTGGTGTGGACATTCACATTCCTGGGGAAAGCAAGAACTTGCATCTATCCAAGGTAGAGGTGAGATCATTCTCAGGAGGACTTTGACTCTGGCCGCAGACAAGGCCCAAAACTAACACCGTTCAACCTCTTTATACAGGAGGGTACGGGCTTGTAGTGCGGTGTGCCTCTCCCTTCCTGCGAGGAGCTGAATTTAATGCAGGTAAGGGGAGAGGTGTGTGCGCTACACAAAGTTCTGTGGTGCTTAGTCGAAATCCTGCGAACAAAAAACGTTAACCGTGAGATCAGAGCACACAAAAAAGTGCACAAGGGTACAGAATAGGACCAACTCCCAAAAAGGAAGGGCCTCTACCCTCCTAGGATGCAAGGCTTCTGACACAGGCAAGGGGCATCTATGGTCTACCTAGGCCAAAGTCAGGTGGACCCCGCTCATTAGGGATCTTCTGAAGCTGGACCCCTGGTTGAGAAGAGGGAAAAAGACCTGAGGGTCACAGATTCATTCCCTGACATCAAGGCAGGCCCCAACAAACCTGCACCCTCAGATTCTGTGCAAAAAAAAAAACACAGGTGTGCAAGTGCCCCTGAAAAATAAGTGAAAAAAATTAAAAATGCCATGTGCATTACACAAGGAGGCCTTCTGGCTTATATAGTATAAAATATTTCTCTGAGCTTGTTGGTGGGTGGTGGGCTGTCTCTCGCATGGCCAAGCAGCCAAGGCGATCCTCATTGTAACACTGACCTTCTGGGCAATGCAGGACTTTGTCCGATGACTCTCCTGGATGTGTGGGTGCCAAACAGAAATCGACCCCCAATCCACCCTCCTGACTGTGTGCTTCATCCCCCTTACTCCCAGGGGTTCCAGACATTGGGTACCCTCTCCAGGCCCAGCAGGGGACACAAGTATAACTCACGCGCACATTATTCAGAACAGCATTCTTACCAAATAAAGGCACCACAAGGCTGCGTGTAGTTAACATTAATTTACTGAAAGCCTCAATCAATCATGGCTCCAATAGAACAACACAGTTCAGTCATGTAATGGACTCTTAAGCCTCGTACACACGACCGGTTTTCTTGGCAAGAAACTACAAGAAAACTGTTGGGAGAGCTTTCTTGCCGAGAAAACCGGTCGTATGTACAAGGCTTTCAGGCTTCTCGTCAAGAAAACTGCCCAGAATCTCGACGAGAAAAAAAGAAGACCTGCCTTATTTTTTCTCGTCGGGAGTCTGATTTTTCTCGTTGTGATTCTCGTCAGACTGTATTTGGACGAGAAAACCGGTCGTGTGTATGCTTTTCCAAGTCTTCAAAAACCGCGCATGGTCAGAATCAAGTATGAGATGGGAGCGCACCTTCTTGTAAAACTAGTGTTCGTAATGGAGATAGCACATTCGTCACGCTGTAACGAACTGAAAGCACGAAGACTGAAAATCGCAAATCATCTCTCCTTAAACTTTTACTAACACGCAGTAACACAAGATCAGCAAAAGCAGCCCAGGGGGTGGCGCCATTGGAATAGAACTTCCCCTTTATACTGCCGTCGTACGTGTTGTACGTGACCACGCTTTGCAACAACAAGATTTTGGATTGACAGTGTGTATGCAAGGAAAGCTTGACAAGAATCCGGTCGAGAAAAACAACGTTTTTTTTGCGACGAGATTCTCGGTCGTGTGTGGCTTTAGTCCCAGGTCCCTGTCGGTGGCTAGTCTTGTCCCTGCCGTTAGATGGGTCTATGTTTTCCCTGACCCAAGATGAGGGAAAACCAGCTCCATGCTCTCTCTTCTCTCTCTCCTGGAGCTAGGATAGGGAACCCCAGGGCACCCTGCCCTCCCCCAAGAGAGGGAGAGCAGAAGCACAGCAGATGGATGTTGTTGCTCTATCTTCCTTTAGCAGTCTAACCCACCTCACTCCTAGGTCCTGCCTAGTCTCCCATTCATTTCCCAGGGGGAGGAGGCACCTTAAAGGGGAACCCACTCTACCACCTGCATACAATCCCTCTCTTCCTCAGCAGTCTAACCCACCTCACTCCTAGGTCCTGCCTAGTCTCCCAGCAATCTCCCGGGGGGAGGAGGCACCTTAAAGGGAAACCCACTCTACCGCCTGCCTACAAGCGCTCTCTTCCTCAACAGTCTAACCCACCTCACTCCTAGGTCCTGCTTAGTCTCCTATCCATTTCCCAGGGGGAGGAGGCACCTTAAAGGGGAACCCTCTCTACCGCCTTCCTACAAGCTAACCAGAAGGCCCTCCCAAGAAGAATGTGCAAAGTAGCAAAGCGACGTGTCCTAATGGAAGTTCTGCACTGGGATCCAATAAGTTTGTATTGCACTAAAAATCTGATGTGTTTTCAGGCACTAGGGGCTTATGAAGGAGGTATTTGTGCAACCTACAGGATGATAGGGCAACAAGGGGGACCTCATTGGTGTATTAATCCTTACCAGTAGTCAAAGTAGCAAGGAGTTGGTGTCACAGAACCTATGGTATTTTATGGTATTGTGGCAAGGGTGGATGAATCCCAAGAGTGGCTGAGCAGCACTTGATTTGAAAAACAGTGCAACTTAATACATTTTTAGCTGCCGGAGGTCTGCTTTAAGCTATCCATATTAACATTGTTGATTTGGATCCAATAAGAAAAACCTTGGTGTCTATCCATTACTTAGCCCAGAACATACATATAATAAAGACTTTTCCATCTGCATGCGATCTGCACAGGCCGTGGGAGACAGGTCAGACACATAGAAGTCCCTATGCACTGCCTCTATCCAATAATTTGCACCACATAGGTTATCTTGGGCCGACCCTGACACAAGAGCAGGATTGAAGGCAGCACACCTATAAATTAATGCATAGAATGAGATATTAAAACAATCCTTGGGAACGTTTCCAAAGACTTGTTAGATCTTCCTGACAGCTAACCCATCTGTTTATCGTTTCCATCTCATCTATAAGCCATTATATATTATGATATCACAATTGCATTATGTAGATATGCCGGGACCTGGATATGATCAAGAATGATCTGCTCGGGCTGGTCTCCTGGATGTGACAGCAGCGCAATCCGTGTTCCATCTCTCTTAGATATCCGGAGTCCTGCTTAACATACATCTCCCTTGTGTGGGAACCGGGGGTCCCTTTATTCGCTTTATGAGTCTGATGAGAAAAATCTGCACCGTGGTTGGGTACGGGCTCTGTTTGGCTTTAATTGGTAAATAAAAATGTTTTAACTCCTTTTGTCCTTAGCAAAAGTCTGTTTATTCAGTTTTAGATTTCAGGCGAGTTCAAAGTCTAGATACTCCATGCAGGCTGACGAAGATTAAACAGATACTTGTCAGCAACTGTGAAGGGATTCAGTATCTGCGGTGAACATGCTGTATGCATTAGGCGGAATTGCTCCAACTACACTAACATTAGTACTAGTAATACACTACTACTGCTACCAGCTGCTTAAAGAGAACAACCCCTCCGATAGAGCCAATAAACTTAAAAAAATGACAAATGATATACTATAAAGTAAAAAACAAAGCAAAAAAAAAAACATATTTAAACACTTTAAAAATGCTGGTATGCATGAATGTAAGTGCACACTGAAATAGAACAGGAACATATAAATCCAAATAAAACCTGTGTTATGGGTATTAATCCCAAATAATTAGTGCTAGCGGCTGCTCACAAGTAACATGAAACTCACGGAAATCAACAAATAAGTCCCCTTTGCCTTAAAGTGGTGTAGCGACCTCACCCTCTCTCTAGCTTTATCGGTTATACGGCTGTTGTCTAGGGGTACCTGGGAGAGAGGAATGAGATACACCACGGCCCATGTCCTCCAAAGCGTAGAGGTGAAGGCCAGAACTATCGGGCTTTGTGTATGTGTCCCAGAGTCAAATCCTCTCCTCGGATTGACTCCCCCCTTGCTCCTAGTAACCAGAGTTCCACACACTGAATAGGTCCAACTCGTATTTATTCTTCCCAATAAATAGTCATACAGCACAGACAGGTTGAGACCCATGTAACACTTCAGTATTTGCGGGGAGTAGGCCAAGGCACAATTCTCCTAGTTACAGCTAACCACTGTAGTATCACCAGTGGCAAATAGTCACTGCCACTGACTATATTAGGTAGAACGTGAATTACCTTTGCTAGCACAGCCCCTGTCAGGGGAAGGCAATCCGTCCAAGGGATTCACCGGAGGCCTCTCTGTCACTAGCAATGCTGCGCCGGACTCTTCAGAGAAGTTCCGCTCACCAGTCTTCTCGACCTCAGACACGGGCACCCAAGGAGTTAGAGCCCCCTCGGATTCCTCCACCCTCGCGGAACTCAGTCGAAGGTACTGAGCTCCAGGCTTCCGCCATAGTACCTCACCCCAGGCTAAAGGTGCCTGAGATGGACTCCATCTCTCGCTCCGGCCAGGTCAAGGGCACCTGGGCCCTGAACTCCGGAACGCCAGCACCCAAGCTAAAGGTGCCTGGGTGCGGCTGTGTCCTCCGACTCTGACCCTCGCATCAGGGCGTCCATCCCCTTTTATCTCCTCGTCCATTGCGTCACAGCAGGTTTCCCGCCCTGCCGTACCAGCGCCAAGCAAGGACAAAAAGGCAGCAGTCCTGTGGTGAGTGTTCAACCCCGGCCCATGGCGACAACGCCACCCGTAGGTCACAGGGAACCTCACACCACCAGAGTCCTCCAAGAACCACAGAAAGGTCTCAGATTTCCTGACAATCAATGCATCTGGGTTACACTACCACCCAGATGCTTCCCCAAAAATCAAACACCCGCTACACTCTCCCCCTGGTAATTTGACACTAGTCCCCAGTGTCTGGTGCAAACCCATGTCTCCAGAAGGTGATGACATAGATTCGGCCCAGAGACCATACTCAACAATTTTGCCATAAATTGTGCCAGGACCTAAAAATAGGAAAGGGAAACAAGAATATAAAACAATGAACTTTGTAATAAAAAATACTCTAGATGTCTCACATATTTACATCTCTCCCTCCCCCTGGCTATCTAAGGACCACCCCATTCTCAGCAGCCTTGATAGACGAGTCTCCTACAGAGGGAAGAGAAAAAAACACACACCCTACTCAACATATGTATTTGCTTGGAACGAATGGGTCTATCCGAGAAGAAACCCACTCATTCCAATGAGTGTTGCATAGTGTACAAAAAAAATAAACTATCGTTGCGCAACACTGCCACCTGGTGACAATGCCGCGGTAAAGACACTTGTTAGATCCGGATGAACTTCTGCTCTTCTGCGCTGTAAACCTACACTGACTAGACCCCAAAGTCACTGATTGTTTTTTTCTTTTGCTTGGTGGAGAAGGAAGGAGAACAAATAACAACAGCTCCTATTTCTTCAAAGAGTAAAACGTCCCAAAGAAAATTAGAGCACAGTTCCGGTCATCTAGTAGCAAATAAAGAAAAACAGAAAAGAGTCTCTTCCTCCTACAAATAGAACTTGGGATCTGGTAAACACAAAGGCTTTAAGTGCTGATCAAAAGCCTCCACATGGTACTCAATGCTCCCTCCATCCTTCCGACAAATTACCACTTTGTCCGCATGGATGTGCCTGCCTACCATCCACTCTGCCTTACAGTCCTTGAACTTTTTGGTGACTGTAGGTGAGCATGTGAGGTATCGGCGTGCATGAGGTACTTTTAGCTTAGTCCAGATAAAGTCATTGTACCATCTCTGTCGGAAAACTTCCACCTCGTAGAGCAACTCTCGGGGTAGATATGGGTATTCCCACCCATATTTTCAGGCAACTTTCTGGCAGAAGAGACGCTGCAGCCTTGCCAGAGATGGCATTGTGGCACGGTCTCCTACTCCAGGTAACACAAAGGACTCCGGATGGCAAGGTACACTCTCCACCTCTGTAGACTTGGGCTTAGGGGCCCGCAGTGATGCCCGTTGCACTCCCGCAACAGGAGCAGGTGAAACACTTGATGGCTCAAGAAGTGGGATCACAGACAGGGAACCAGATTCCTCCCTTGGCTCCGAGGCCTCCACCTGGGGTGTACTATCCCCAATGAACATAGGTGGGTCCCTTAAGACACGGGACGTGGGCAGCTTCATCTTGTCCTATCGCTTCTTGTGGAAGATCTCATCTATCTCCCCATCATCACCGGCATCTGATAGCGACTCTAGGTCGGAGGTGTCATAACACTCTGCGGTCAGATAATTCCCAGTACTCATGGAATCACCCCCCTCGATGAGCTCCACCGACTCTGGGCTCCCAACACCTCCAACCACACACACAGTCCCGACCCCTGGCTCACCTGGGCCTTTTGAAGAACAGGGACGTCCAGGGCTCTTCCCTCCGGATCCATCCAGGCCAGGCAGGCGATGGGGCGAAGCTCATCCACGACCACAGGAGAACATCACCAGGCCAACTTTCCTCTTCGTTGGTGGTAGCAGGGAACTTGTGGTGACCGAGGCAGCATCCTCGGATTTCTCTCTCTTAATCTCCGCTTGGGCATTCACGTCACCCTGGTCAGCGCGCATGGGAAATGCATAGGCATCAATCTCTCCCTCCGGAGTGGCAGTCCCTGTGAGGTAGTTGAGGTGGAAGGCACGCGGCCTTACTGTGGATGGCTCCACCTCGAAGAGAAATTCTTTACAGACCTCACATCGCCCAAACGGCTTCAGCTGGACCACCAGTCCCGAACAGACGGGACAGATCACACCGAGGGCCTCTATGTCTCTGCAGGTATACAGAGCCAAAACGTCCTCTGGGCCTTAGTCTTATTCCCGTATCCGTAATCTGGGCAGCAAAGGAAGTCATCTCGGTGACCGAAGAAGCAGAAATCCACGGAGTACTTGAGGTCATCCTGACTGTTTGCTGCTCCAATGCGCACTGACCACTTCGCGCCCGAATCTCCACGTGTGTCCTTCCACATGGCCAGACTCCTCCCACACTCTGCATTTGTTCGCAGGCTTTTTCTTCTCCCCGCCCACGAACTGCGCAGCTATGGTTTGCCTTGTGGCGTGTTGGCCAATATGGCCGACCTACTTGGAACTCCTCCGGGCAGCAAAGTTCAAATTCAGACACCATACACATCCCGGACACGATGCCCCCACGTGTAGCGACCTCACCCTCTCTCTAGCTTTATCGGTTATACGGCTGTTGTCTAGGGGTACTTGGGAGAGAGGAATGAGATACACCACGGCCCATGTCCTCCAAAGCGTAGAGCTGAAGGCCAGAACTATCGGGCTTTGTGTATGTGTCTCAGAGTCAAATCCTCTCCTCGGATTGACTCCCCCTTTGCTCCTAGTAACCAGAGTTCCACACACTGAACAGGTCCAACTCATATTTATTCTTCTCAATAAATAGTCATACAGCACAGACTGGTTGAGACCCATGTAACACTTCAGTATTTGCGGGGAGTAGGCCAAGGCACAATTCTTCTAGTTACAGCTAACCACTGTAGTATCACCAGTGGCGAATAGTCACTGCCACTGACTATATTAGGTAGAACGTGAATTACCTTCGCTAGCACAGCAGGGGAAGGCAATCCATCCAAGGGATTCACCGGAGGCCTCTCTGTCACTAGCAATGCTGCGCCGGACTCTTCAGAGAAGTTCCGCTCACCAGTCTTCTCGACCTCAGACACGGGCACCCAAGGAGTTAGGGCCCCCTCGGATTCCTCCACCCTCGTGGAACTCAGTCGAAAGTACTGAGCTCCAGGCTTCCGCCATAGTACCTCACCCCAGGCTAAAGGTGCCTGAGATGGACTCCATCTCTCGCTCTGACCAGGTCAAGGGCACCTGGGCCCGGAACTCCGAAACGCCAGCACCCAAGCTAAAGGTGCCTGGGTTAAACGTCAGTCTAGTCATGGGCACAGTGAGGCATGGGCACAGTGATGCATGGGCACAGTGAGGCATGCACAAGGACACAGTGAGGCACAGTGAGGCATGCAGATTGACACCCTAGGCTTATACTCGAGTCAATACGTTTTCCCAGTTTTTTGTGGTAAAATTAGGTGCCTCAGCTTATATTCGGGTCGGCTTATACTCGAGTATATACGGGTATATATATTTTACATACTGTCACCAGTGCAGTACAGCGTCATCATAAAACTGGTCTGGCTGTGATCAGCGATACTCATTGGTGACAGTATGGGAAAAAAACAATAATAATAATTTTTTACATTTGTTTAAAAAAAAAAATGTTTTATTATATTTTTATTTTTTTATTTTTACGTTTATTTTCATTTTTTTTTAACACACTTTGACCAGAGCAATATAATGTTACCTTAGTAACATTGTTCTACTCTATGGGGAAGTGATCAATATTTATTTATTTTTTACGCATCATGTTTGCATATAGCAATGAATTTCATTGCTATAAGCAAACATTTTACTGAATTAAATTGATTAATTCAGTTTGTTTTGTTGTGATTAGCTGTGATTGGCCACAGCTGATCACATGGCACAGATGGGCTGGGATTTGCCCAGTCTGTACCTTGTAATATCTGTGACCAATCACAGCTAACAACACAATTGTACACAATGGATGGCTTGAAAGGAAGCCATCCATTGTCTACCACTGTCATGTGACCTGCTGTGATTGGTTACAGGGGTCACATGGTACCACCAGCGGGCCAGGAAAAGTGATCGTACTGGTGGATGCAGCCGGTGACAGATCAGCCAATGAGCATTTGCAAGGCGCAGCCCCGGGGACCTATGCAAGGCGCGATCTGATAGGACGTCATATGATGTCCACCCAGATGGACGAGAGGCCCACCCAGCCTTCAATTTACTATAGGTTGGGTGGGAAGTGGTTAAGCAACAGACAGCATGGATTCATGAAAGACAGAAGTTGTGAGACAAACCTGATGAAGAGGTAAGTAAAACCTTGGACAGAGGGGTGGCTGTGGACATCGTATACTTGGATTTTGTAAAAGTGTTTGACACAGTTTCCCACACACGGCTCATGTGTAAGGTAAAGTCTACAGGCTTGGAAAGATCAATTTGTAAATGAATTGAAGACTAGCTAGAAAATGGGCAAACAGTTCGGGCCGAGCAAAAGTTCAGCCCGAACTTTGCCTGTTCAGCGAACACCCAAATTTGCGGGGCGCTCGGTGGGATGTTCGCCCACAGTGCGCCCCACAATGCACCATGCGCTGTTCAGTGCATTCTAAGCCCTGATTGGGCAACGCTTTGCCCAAGCAGGGTACAGTGAATAGCTTGTTGTTAAGAAGAGGGGCCGGGAAGCCAGACGTGACGTCCTTAACAACGGATAAGTCATCAGCTGTCAATGGGCAATAGATACCGGCAATAGAAAAATGCTTAAAAAAACAGCCCCCTCCCCTCACCAAAATGACAAAAAAAATGGTGTGGGAACCCCCACACCAAAATCCGTACCAGACACTTATCCTAGCATGTAGCCTGGCAGGCCAGGAAAGGAGAGGGGAGACGAAAGAGCACCCCTCCCCCTTTTGAACCGTACCAGGCCACATGCCCTCAACATGGGGGGGTGCTCTGCCCCCCCTCCCCAAAGCACCTTTTCCCTATGTTGATGGGGACAAGGTCCTCTTCGCCACAACCTTGGGCTGTAGTTGTCGGGGTCTGCGGGATGTGGGCTTATCAGGATCTGGAAGCCCCTTTTAATAAGGGGGCACCCAGATCCCGCCCCCTCCATGTGAATGAGTATAGGGTACCCATCCACCAAAAAAAAGTGTCAAAAATAAATAAAAACAGACACAGTTTTTGACAAATTCTTTCTTAAACACTAGCCGACCAGCCGCCGTCATTATACTGCGGCAGGTCGGCTCTCTCCCGAAAATCGCCGTAGCTGTACGGCGGCCCTGTGATTTCTAACAGCAGCCCTGACAAAACCACAATCACATGTAGTGCACATGGTTACAGGGCGTTTGCAGCATGGCACCATTCACTTGAAAATTCGTCAGGGGTACTGCCTGCTAATCGCAACATGTCGTTTAATTTTTGCTTCGGCCGCAAAGCACCGTGACTGCTGCATGGGTAGGGCACTGGGCGGCTGCATTTCTGTGTTTAGGTGGGCAGGCTAAGGGTGGGGGCAATAAAATCATTCTGCTCTCTTCTCCTATCAGCATGCTACTTTTACTGCAACACAACTGATTGGCTCCTTGTGCTGCTTTTCCCTTCCTAGTCTTAGCCATGCTATATCGTGGGATACAAGAAGCTGGTACCAATTTAAATTCAATTTACACTGCTTGCCTTTAAAGTGGCTGTAAACCCTGTACAGCCACTTTTCCCTACAGGTAAGCCTATAATAAGGCTTACCTGTAGGTACTGAAAATATTTCCTAAACCAGTACTGTTAAGGAGATATTCGCAATATACCCTTGCGCCGACGTCATCGGCACATGCGCAGTATAGAAAGAGCACGATCGTGCCGTTTCTATAGGGCCCGTGCCGTGACCGTGGGATTGATGTCACGCGGCTCCGACCAGTAACAGAGCGGAAGTCCACGGCCCCGGAAGGAAGAAGGGTTGAAGATGTACGCGGTCACACAGTGGGGACAGCGGGAACATCGCAGGCTTCTTCTGCAGGTGAGTGGCACATAATGGGCTAGTATGTGATGCATACTAGCCCATTATGCTTTTACTTTGCAGGGAACAAAGAGGAAGTAAAACCTGCTATGAACTGAACTATGGGATAGGCCAGTATTGTGTAAATCCATTCACCATGTGTATTCTTCCTTAAATCTTGGTGTACTTCCTGTAATAAAGACCGGTCACTGCTGCTCTTGCTCCTTGTGCAGGGGGACTGGTCTTGTTTCCGCCCCCTCCTTTAGTTGTCTGCAGGCAACATGTAGTGAGTGGAGCCCGATGGGTCCCTCCCACAGCTTTGATCTCTGTCTCTGTGCAGGAGCTTCCTGTAATAAAGACCACTCACTGCTGCTCTCTCTCCTTGTGCAGGGTGACTGGTCTTTTCTCCGCCCCCTCCTTTAGTTGTCTGCAGGCAGCCTGTGGTGGGTGGAGACTGATGTGCTCCTCCCAAAGCTCTGCTCTCTGCACAGGCTATGTACATACCTCCCAACTTTTTGAGATGGGAATGAGGGACACCTACCAGCAAAAGTATGCAGGCATAGGACACACCCCTTGTCACGCCCCCTTAAAGGAGAATTGTACAAAAAAAACAAGATTGGTTAAACCCACAAGTGCTTTTTTTACCACTACTATTCCTTTATCGTGGCTTTTGGAATTTACAAATGCAGCAATTTAGAAATCAGAAGAAAGGTTTAGGGCTGGAAAACACTTTTTGATAGATAAATAGTGCGTTTTATATACAACTCTATAGATCAGACCAAAATGAGGGACAAATGAGGAGGAATGAGGGACAGAGGGACATTGTTCCCAATCAGGGACAGTCCCTCGAAACCAGGGACAGTTGGGAGCTATGTATGTACAGCGCAGTGACGATGTGACTGCTATTTTTACAAGGTAATGCCTGGGTTTGCACAGGTGTCTCGTGCACAAAGTTGATGCACCGTATTTGCCGGCGTATAAGGCGACTGGGCGTATAAGACGACCCCCTAATTTTACAGCTAAAAGGTTGGTTTTGGGATATACTCGCCGTATAAGACGACCCCCCTTCCGACACACCTCACTGTGCCCATTGCATACCTCACTGTGCCCATTGCATACCTCAGTGTGCTCAATGCATACCTCACTGTGCCCATTGCATACCTCACTGTGCCCATTGCATACCTCACTGTGCTCAATGCATACCTCACTGTGCTCAATGCATACCTCACTGTGCTCATTGCATACCTCACTGTGCCCATTGCATACCTCACTGTGCCCATTGCATACCTCACTGTGCTCAATGCATACCTCACTGTGCCCATTGCATACCTCACTGTGCCCATTGCATAACTCACGATGCTCATTGCATACCTCACTGTGCCCATTGCATACCTCACTGTGCCCATTGCATAACTCAAGGTGCTCATTGCATACCTCACTGTGCCCATTGCATACCTCACTGTGCCCATTGCATACCTCACTGTGCTCATTGCCTACCTCACTGTGCCGATCTCCAGATCTCCATACCTTATCCCTGTATGCAGAGTCAGACTTTGGGCGTCCATTGTTCAAAAGCCGCGCCTCCTCCTCGTCCTGTTCCGTGATAGGCGGAACACTCAGATTCCCAGCAGAGCCTGTGTTCGGTGTTCTGCCTATCACGGAGGTCCTCTCGTCCGAGGCCGAGGATGAGAGGATCTCCGTGATAGGCGGAGTGTTCCGCCTATCCCGGAATAGGACGAGGAGGAGGCGTGGCTTTTGAACAATGGACGGCCACAGTCTGACTGACTCTGCATACAGGTACCGGCAGGGCCGCCATCAGGGGGTACAGGCAGTACACCTGTAAGGGGCCCGGAGGTCCCCAGGGGCCCGGATGGCCCCCCCTTTTTTTATATATATATATATATTTATTTTTTTTGTAAGGGGCCCAGATGTCCCCAGGGGCCGGAGTTCCCCAGGGCCCCGAATGTCAACCCCCCTTTTTTAATTATTTTTTTTATAAAAAATTTTTTATTATAATTTTTTTTTTTTTATTTAATTAATTTTTTTATTTATTTATTTTGTAAGGGGCCCAGAGGTCCCCAGAGGCCCGGAGGTCCCCAGGGCCCCGGATGGAGACCTTCCTTTTTTTATTTATTTTTTTATAATTTTTTTTTATTATTAATTTTTTTTATTTATTTATTTTATTAAATTTTTATTTATTTTTTTTGTAAGGGGCCCAGAGGTCCCCAGAGGCCCGGAGGTCCCCAGATGGAAACCTCCCTTTTTTTTATAATTTTTTTTTGTAAGGGGCCCACCCAGAGGTCCCCAGGGCCCTGGATGGCAATCCCCCCTTTTTTTGTATTTTTGTTTTTCTGTTTTTTCCTGTGTTCATCAGCACCCAAACCCCCTGCTTCTCAATTCGTGGCACCCCCCCCCCCCCCCGCTTCTGAATTTGCGGCAGCCCCCCCCCCCCTGCTTCTCAATTCACGGCGGCAGCACCCCCCCCTGGTTCTCCTTGGCTCCAGGGGGCCCATGCCTGAAGCTGTGTAAGGGGCCCCAAAATTCCTGATGGCTGCCCTGGGTACCGGCGTATAAGATGACCCCAGACTTTTAGGGGATATTTTTAAGTAAAAAGGTCATCTCATACGCCGGAAAATACGGTATATCCTTTGTGGCTATAGAGGAATATATTTAAATGAGAGCTTTTGTGTCCAGAGTTAGGAATGTATCAATGGTTGCTGCATTCATTTTTATTTATTTTTTAATCTGCATGGTTCAGACTATAGACTTCCTAGAGACCATATTTAAATGTATTATTCCATATCGATGTATTTATGGCAATTTTAATTAAGTTTGGAGCCACAGGACTAAAAAAAAATAAATAGAATTTTTGCTTCACATTCCCTAAACTCGGCCGCCCCGTGAAGCGCGGGGACTGCGTTGTGAACTGGAGGTTGTGTTAAGAAGTGCAGCTCTTGTTAACCTGTGAACATTTTACACCATGAGGTCATTTACTCCAGGGCATAATTATGCTTTCATTCATTAGGCCGATCGGAAAGTCGTGTTCCCCTTTTGCAGTGTGAAGACGGAACAGTCACTCCCCCTTCCACAATGAAACGCCCGCGTGTGGAGATTTGGGAGTTCTCCGCAGCACAGCGATCTCTCGGTGACGCATATTTCCAACAATTGAAGGATATCAAGTCCAGCGAGTTCTTTTCTAAGTTGCCAGTCGCCTGGGATTTCAAATAGGTGGAAGTCAGTGCATGAGCCTTTGACATTTTTTTTTATTTTCTTGTACTGGGGAGGGGGAGTTGGTCTTGGAATGTGGATTACTGGAATTGTGGAGGAAATACTCCTAATTCTTACATATTTCAAGATTGCACATCCTCATACGATCGCAGGCTGGCATGATATGTGAGGCCATAGCGTGACACAACAAAACCATCACCGACAGGGAACGGGGGACACATCACAATGCTAAACAAATATCTCGTTTTTTCTTTTGGACTTCAAAGAACGCAGCTGTTCTTGTACCCTCCAGGGGATTTTAATTTAATGATATTTGAAGTGTGAGATTATTAATATCATAATACATACTATTATTACTATTGTTGTGATTATTATTATTGATTAAAATGATAACAACAGCAACAATCATAATAATCATATTGATAAATTATTAGTATCATTATCATCATCAATAAAATAATAATAATAACAATTATTATCATTTATTATTCTTTATTATGTGGCATTTTTGTAGGTGCGCAAAAAGAAAGTCCAAAATGTATTCCTTTATTGAAAAACAGTCCATACAGCAATGGAAATAAAAGCACAAGCTGATGCGTTTCACACCACTTTACAGGTGCTTAATCATAGGTGCTTAATCATAGCCAAAGGCCAAAGGCTATGATTAAGCACCTGTAAAGTGGCGTGAAACACGTCGGTTTGTGCTTTTATTTTAATTGCTGTATTTACTGTTTTTCAATAAAGTAATACATTTTGGAGTGCGGCTATCTGGACTTTCTTTTTACTCACCATTATCCTGTATACTGAGCCGGCACCCTATCTAACAGGGTAATGTGAGAAGAGGCTATTGCTATACTGAGCGGTATATATTTTTCACTGGCATTTTTGTAGGTAGGCTCTATCCTTTTTTTTGTTCTTTTTTTTTATTAATATCATAATAATATCTCATGATTACTATTGTTGTTGTTAATATTATTGTAATCATGATAGCAACACAATAATCATATTAATAGAAATATTAATACATTATTATCATAGATAATAATAATAATATTTATTATTATCCTAATGTATTGTATGCCATTTTTGTAGGAAAGTAGGTTCTTTTATTTTTTCTGTTCTATTCTTATTTTTATTAACATTCTAATAATACATATTATGATTACTATTGTTGTTGTGATTATTATTATTATTGATAAAAACAATAAAAAACAGCAGCAACAATATTTATAATAATCCTAATAATAAAAATGTTATATTAATATAAACTATTATCATCATTATCAATAATAATAATAATAATAATATTAATACTAAAAATAATAAGAATTGTTATTATCATCATTATCATCATTAATAAAATAATAATAATAATATGTAATAATATTTATTATTATTATCCTAATTTATTATATGCCATTTTTATAGGTAGGGTCTATTCATTTTTCTGTTCTATTCCTATTTTTAATAATATCATAATAATACATATCATGATTACTATTGTCATTACGATATACTGCTATTACTACTAGTAGTAATAATAATTAATAATAAAGGTAAATTATTATTATTAATAATTATAACAACAATAGCTTTTTGTTGTTATTAATAATAATAATTTAGCTGTATTATTAATTATTATTACTACTAGTAGTAATAGCAAGGGCTTTTTTTCAGCTGGAACTTGGTGGAACTCAGTTCCACCACCTCTGGCTCAGGCCCTCTGCTCCCTGCTCACCACTATCACTGGTAAATAGTGATGAGCCGAACACCCCCGGGTTCGGTTCGCACCAGAACCCGCGAACGGACCGAAAGTTCGTACGAACATTAGAACCCTATTAAATACAATGGATGCGAACGTTCGAATTCTAAAGTGCTAATTATAACAACTATTATGCATGTTATTGTCCTAAAAAGGGTTTGGGAACCCGGGTTCTGCACCAGGGGACATGTATCAATGCAAAAATAAGTTTTAAAAACGGTCGTTTTCCGGGAGCAGTCATTTTAATGATGCATAAAGTGAAAAAAAAAAAGTCAAATATTCCTTTAAATATCGTACCTGGGGGGTGTCTAAAGTATGCCTGTGAAGTGCCACGTGTTTCCCGTGTTTAGAACTGTCCCTGCACAAAATGACACTTCTAAAGGAAAAAAAAGCCATTTAAAACTGCTTGCGGCTTTAATGTAATGTCTGGTCCCGGTAATATGGATGAAAATCTTTAAGAAAAATGGCATAGCTACCCCATGACCCCCCCCCTACCCCAGCCCATTACCAGCCCCTTTGGGTCTTGTATGGATATTAAGGGGAACCCCGCACATAAAATAAAAAAGGCCCTATATACTCTGAACAGCCGTATACAGGCGGTGCATACAAGACAGGGACTGTAGGTTTGTTCTTATGTAGAATCTGTTTGTAATTTTGAACAGGTACATTGTTGAAGTGTAGCTCCAGACCAAAAATCTATTTTTAAACTTTTTGGAAAACATAGGTAAGGGTTATCACCCCTGTAACATTTGTTTTGCTGTCTGTGCCCCTGTTCAGAACATTTCACCTCACTTTCCGTCCTAATGACAACTGTTTTTGAAATGTGGTGTTTTTCTTGAAACAAGGATTGCTGATAAAGCATCAGTACAGAGGAGACACCTTTCTCCCATATTTATTCTTACAGGAGAGAATTTTCCTTCCTAGTGGTAGATTTCCTCTCACTTCCTGTTGTCTTCTTGCGTTTGCAAGTAGGAGTCGTTTGTAAGTTGGATGTTTGAAAGTAGGGACCTGCCGTATATACTCTGCAGAAATAGGCCCCTTAGTTGTTGGTGTTGGCACAACACTGTAAGCACTCACAGTTACTCTTGGTTGGTGCTGGAACGCCCTGCTGTCAACTATTATATCAGGAATTTTAATTACATATAATTGTTGAACAGTGGTAGTAAAAATTGGGCCTTTGATGGTGGTGCTGGTGCCACAACACTGTAAGCCCTGACAGTTACTCTTGGTGGGTGCAGCAATGGGCCCTGCTGTGAATTATTAGATCAAGAATTGTAATTACATGCCCCTGTTGAACAGGGGCTGAAAAATTGGGCCTTAGGCACTGGTGGCACAACACTGCAACCCTTCACAGATACTGTACTTGGAGCACAGCAATGAGCCCTGTTGCAAAGTATTGCTTCAAAAATTGTAATGACACGCCCCTGTTAAACAGGGGCTGAAAAATTGGGCCTTAGGCACTGGTGGCACAACACTGCAACTCCTCACAGATACTGTACTTGGAGCACAGCAATGAGCCCTGTTGCAAAGTATTGCTTCAAAAATTGTAATTACACGCCACTGTTAAACAGGGGCTGAAAAATTGGGCGTTAGGCACTGGTGGCGGCACCCATAAACAAAAATGATCTTCCAAGCTATCATCATCAATCGTATCATTGAGGACTCGGAGGAGGAGGATAGCCAGTCAACATAACAGCACAGGCACTCAGCATCAGCATCAGTCTTGAAGGGATGTGACATTTTAAAATCAATTAGTCTGTTATATCAGCATCAGGTGTGTGGTAGCTGGTGGTGATCCAAGACTGGTTCATCTTGATGAAAGTCAGTCGATCAACCGAGTCGGTGGACAGGCGCACCCTGTGATCCGTGACAAATCCTCCAGCAGCACTGAATGTGCGTTCCGAAAGAACGCTGGATGCAGGACAGGCCAGTAGCTCAATTGCATACTGTGCAAGCTCTGGCCAGTGATCCATCCTCAAGACCCAGTAAGCCAGAGGATTTTCGGTGGGGAAGGTGTCCAAGTCTGACCTTGCCCCTAGATATTCCTGCACCATGTTTATCAGACGCTGGCGATGGTTGCTGGAACCGATCATACTTTGGGGCTGCGGACTAAAGAATTGTCTGAACGCATCGGTCAGACGGCCACCTTCCCCACCGCTCCTTCTTTGACTGGCCGAAGCCTCAGCAACTCGTTGTCCAGGACCAGGAGTTTGCAACCTCCCAGTCTCTGGGAACGCGTTGCACAGACCTTTCTGCAAGGCCTCCCGGAGTTGTCTCATCCTCTGCTCCCTCTGCGACGGTAACATAAGGTCCGCAACCTTACCCTTGTACCGTGGATCAAGGAGAGTGGCCAGCCAGTAATGGTCCCTCTCCTTGATCCGAAGAATACGAGGATCCTTCCGCAGACTTTGCAGGATCAGGGAGGCCATGCAGCGTAGGTTTGCTGAGGCATTCGCTCCGGAGTCCTCTGGGTCACTAAGGACGACATGATCCGCAGCCACCTCCTCCCAGCCACGTACAAGTCCACTGGTTTCTTGGGACTGTAAATCATCCCTAAAAGACTGCTGCTGATGATGCTGAGTGCCAGCCTCCACCTCCATGCTGACACAATCCTCCTCCTCCTCCTCCTCCTCCTCCTCCTCTTCCTGTGCGATGGGTGGGACAGAAGGAACACTGTCTGGGTAAAGGGGGCCTTGAGAGGCAAGGAAGTCCTCCTCTTCCTGCCTCTGTTCTGCCTCAAGTGCCCTGTCCATTATTCCACGCAGCGTGTGCTCCAACAGGTGGACAAGAGGTACAGTGTCACTGATGCATGCACTGTCACTGCTCACCATCCTCGTGGCCTCCTCAAATGGTGCCAGGACAGTGCATGCATCCCTGATCATGCCCCACTGGCGTGGAGAAAAAAAACCAAGCTCCCCTGACCCTGTCCTGGTGCCGTAGTCGCACAGGTACTCATTGATGGCCCTCTGCTGCGTGTGCAGCCGCTGCAGCATGGCCAACGTTGAGTTCCACCTGGTGGGCATGTCACATATAAGGCGGTTCTTGGGCAGGTTCAACTCCTTTTGCAGCTCAGCCAGGCGAGCACTGGCATTATAAGATCTGCGGAAATGCACACAGACTTTCCTGGCCTGCCTCAGGACATCCTGTAAGCCCGGGTACCTGCCCAAGAACCGCTGCACCACCAGGTTAAGGACGTGAGCCACACAGGGCACATGGGTCAGTTGTCCCTGTCGGAGGGCGGAGAGGAGGTTGGTGCCATTGTCGCAAACCACCATTCCTGGCTTAAGCTGGCGTGGCGTCAACCACCTCTCGGCCTGGCCCTGCAGAGCAGACAGGACCTCTGCCCCAGTGTGGCTTCTGTCCCCCAAACACACCAGCGCAAGCACGGCATGGCATCTTTTTGCCTGCGTACTTGCGTAGCCCCGTGAACGGCTACGGAGCACCGCTGGTTCATAGGACAAACCACAGGAAGAGGCCATGGAGGAAGAAGAAGAGGAGGGGGTGGAGGAGAGAGGTGTGTCACAACCAGTAGTAGCATTTTGGAGGCGTGGCGGTGGGACAACCTCCAACACTACTGCACCTTGTCCTGAATCCTTCCCAGCTGCCAAAAGAGTGACCCAATGGGCCGTGAAAGAAAGGTAACGTCCCTGTCCATGCCTGCTGGACCATGAGTCAGCGGTAATATGCACCTTACCGCTGACCGCCCTGTCCAGCGAGGCCAAGACATTGCCTTCCACATGCCGGTAGAGAGCCGGAATAGCCTTCCGTGAGAAAAAGTGGCGTTTGGGAACCTGCCACTGAGGAACCGCACATTGCACAAACTCACGGAAGGGGGCCGAGTCTACCAACTGAAAAGGCAGCAGTTGAAGCGCTAGCAATTTAGCCAAGCTAGCATTCAACCGCTGGGCATGTGGATGGCTGGGAGTGAACTTCTTTCGACGGTCCAGCAGCTGGGGCAGGGAAATTTGCCTGCTAGAATCGGACGTCGGTGTACTGCTAGCAGAGTGGGCGCAAGTACTTGGCTGTGACACACCTAATTCTACACCTTCATTCCTCTCAGTGCATGTTTCAGAGAGGACTGAAGTTATAGTGGGGTTGGAGATCCCAGCTGATGCGGTGCAAGGAGAGGTCCGCTTTGTTCTTTGGTGTGGGTCTTTGAGGTAGGCTTGCCAACGAGCTGCATGGCAGGTCAACATATGTCTGGTCAGGCATGTGGTACCCAAGCGGCTGATGTTTTGGCCACGCGATATACGCTTGAGACATATGTTGCAAACAGCAGCTGTGCGATCTGATGCACTAGCCTCAAAAAAGGCCCACACCAAAGAACTTTTTGAATGACGGGCAGAGGCAGCGCCCTGCACAGGCGGAGCTCTGCGGTGTGATTCCGTCGGTGTACTGCCCTTACGCTGGCCACCAAAGGGCATCCTGCCTCGTTGGAGATGTGCCTCCTCCTCATCCTCCTCCTCCTCCTCTCTCCTATTAGGCACCCACGTGGAGTCATTGACCTCATCATCCCCTCCCTCCTCATCACTGGAGCCAATCTGGCAGTATGCTGCAGCTGCTGGAACATGACTGCCAGATTGGTGTCCTTCTTGAGCATCCCCTCTGTCTGCTCTCACGCTACTGCCTTCCTCTAGCTGGGTTTCATCATCAGACCCTTCGAAACGCTGGGCATCCTCCTGGAGCATGTACCCAACACTGTGCTGAAACAGTTCGGGGGACTCCTCAGGAGGAGGACATGGTGGGTCTAGGGAAGGAGTGACTGATGATTTGTCTGACATTGATACCAGGGAAGACGACGCTTTGGCAGCTGCTTTTCCAGTACCCTGAGCCTGGGTGAGAGAGGATGAGGAGGAGGAGGAGGGCTTGGTCATCCACTCTACCAAGTCTTCGGCATGATGTGGCTCAACATGTCCAGCTGCCGAAAAGAAGGACAAGCGTGTCCCATGGCCATGTGCTGATGACAATGCACCGCGTCCACGACCAGCACTGTTGCCCCCAGACACAGAGCCTGCTTGCCCTCTTTTATTGCCTCCTGACTGTCTGCCTCTCCTTGTTTGCCTTCCAGACATTCTAATAGATGGCCTGCAGGGAGATGGGAAAAAAGCAATAAGGGCTACCTTCAGGTGTCCTTCTCTGTCCCTTGAAACAAGGACTTTCACAGTGAAAGAAACTGACACTGTCCCTACCTAGAGTTTTCTATCCCTAGAATAAATGTTTTTTTTAATCACAATATAGCACAAGGACAATTCACTCAATGTCTCTCCAGGTCCCTGGAAACAAGGACTTGCAGAGTGAAAGAAACTGACACTGTCCCTACCTAGAGTTTTCTGTCCCTAGAATAAATGTTTTTTTTAAGCACAATATAGCACAAGGAAAATTAACTCACTGTCCTTACAGGTCCCTGGAAACAAGGACTTGCAGAGTGAAAGAAACTGACACTGTCCCTACCTAGAGTTTTCTGTCCCTAGAATAAATGTTTTTTTTAAGCACAATATAGCACAAGGACAATTAACTCACTGTCCTTACAGGTCCCTGGAAACAAGGACTTGCAGAGTGAAAAAAAAAAACACTCTCCCTACCTAGAGTTTTCTGTCCCTAGAAAAAATGTTTTTTTTAAGCACAATATAGCACAAGGACAATTCACTCAATGTCTCTCCAGGTCCCTGGAAACAAGGACTTGCAGAGTGAAAGAAACTGACACTGTCCCTACCTAGAGTTTTCTGTCCCTAGAATAAATGTTTTTTTTAATCACAATATAGCACAAGGAAAATTAACTCACTGTCCTTACAGGTCCCTGGAAACAAGGACTTGCAGAGTGAAAGAAACTGACACTGTCCCTACCTAGAGTTTTCTGTCCCTAGAATAAATGTTTTTTTTAATCACAATATAGCACAAGGACAATTAACTCACTGTCCTTACAGGTCCCTGGAAACAAGGACTTGCAGAGTGAAAGAAACTGACACTGTCCCTACCTAGAGTTTTCTGTCCCTAGAATAAATGTTTTTTTTAAGCACAATATAGCACAAGGACAATTAACTCACTGTCCTTACAGGTCCCTGGAAACAAGGACTTGCAGAGTGAAAGAAACTGACACTGTCCCTACCTAGAGTTTTCTGTCCCTAGAATAAATGTTTTTTTTAAGCACAATATAGCACAAGGACAATTAACTCACTGTCCTTACAGGTCCCTGGAAACAAGGACTTGCAGAGTGAAAAAAAAAAAACACTCTCCCTACCTAGAGTTTTCTGTCCCTAGAAAAAATGTTTTTTTTAAGCACAATATAGCACAAGGACAATTCACTCAATGTCTCTCCAGGTCCCTGGAAACAAGGACTTGCAGAGTGAAAGAAACTGACACTGTCCCTACCTAGAGTTTTCTGTCCCTAGAATAAATGTTTTTTTTAATCACAATATAGCACAAGGAAAATTAACTCACTGTCCTTACAGGTCCCTGGAAACAAGGACTTGCAGAGTGAAAGAAACTGACACTGTCCCTACCTAGAGTTTTCTGTCCCTAGAATAAATGTTTTTTTTAATCACAATATAGCACAAGGACAATTAACTCACTGTCCTTACAGGTCCCTGGAAACAAGGACTTGCAGAGTGAAAGAAACTGACACTGTCCCTACCTAGAGTTTTCTGTCCCTAGAATAAATGTTTTTTTTAAGCACAATATAGCACAAGGACAATTAACTCACTGTCCTTACAGGTCCCTGGAAACAAGGACTTGCAGAGTGAAAGAAACTGACACTGTCCCTACCTAGAGTTTTCTGTCCCTAGAATAAATGTTTTTTTTAAGCACACTATAGCAGAAGCACAAAACACACTGACACTCTCCCTACCTATCCTTCTCTTTCCCTAAACTAAAGGAATCCAGGTTAAGCAAGAAAGAAATAACAGTCACTGTCCCTGCCTATGCTACTCTATCCCTGCTCCGGAACACACTACACTAGGCCGCCGTGCTGGCGGCCTTTTATAGTGTGGGGCGTGTACTAAACACCCTCAGCAATAATTGGCCACAGGCATCCTGCCTGTGGCCAATCATTGCTCTCCTCGCTGCCGGCGCTGTGATTGGCCAAGCATGCGGGGTCACAGTGCATGCTTGGCCAATCACAGCGCCTGGATGACACTGCGATGGCGTAGTGCATTGTGGGCCGTTCGCGTCACTCGAATTTGGCGCGAACGGCCCAAATCGTTCGATCTTCGTCGAACGATCGAACAGCCAATGTTCGAGTCGAACGTATGTTCGACTCGAACACGAAGCTCATCCCTACTGGTAAACACAGAAGTCCGGCTTCTGTGTTTACCAGGGATAGATAGCTTGTCTCCCAACGGCTCCCACAGATCTGATCTCCTCAGCAGCTCCCACTGAGTGCAGGATGGGAACAAGAGAGATGCAGGTGCCCGGGGTGCATTGAGGATGCCGACACCCCCACTAGATGATCTCCCTGCAAGTGAGAGAGGAGGCGTCACCTACAGTGAGCAGAGAGGTACTAGAGCCGACTGCTTCAGCAATACAGCAACAAAATTAAGATATGTGGAAGATGGTGGAGCTTTTGAGGGGGGGGGGGGGGTATGGTTGAACTAAAGGGGGAGCTGTGGAAGAATCCTGAACTCTGCACTCTGTATTTAGTGAGCCCCGAACTCTGCACTGTGTACATAGCACAGCCCTGACCTCTGTATGTAGCACATCCCTAAACTTTGTACTATGTACCAAGCGCACACCAGAACTCTGCACGTAGCGCACCCCTGGGAGGAGTTTTTTTTGGGGGGGGGTTGTGGTTGTGTTAAAGTATTATTTTGTTCATAATATGGTGTTTATGGAGGTAGGTTCTATTCTTTTCTTGAATTTTTAGCATGTTAAAATTAATCACAAGGGGAAAAAAGTTTCTTTTAGCATGCATATAAAAGTAAACATTTACCCCATCATGAGTAGAGCTTATCTGAGGTCATGTTCTGCTCTTCCCTTTTAAGCATATTCACAGAGTTAAGTTGACAGCACTGCACAGATATTTAATACATTTCGAGAAGGTAAAATAAAGACATATTTATCTACTAGTATTGTTGTAATACAGTATATATTTATTTATTGATTTATTTTACTTTAAAACCAGTGAGGACGGCGCAGCGCGACTCGCGCATGCGCAGTAGGGAGCAGGGCAGTGAAGCCGCAGCGCTTTACTTCCCGATTCCCTCACCGAGGATGGCGGCGGGGGAAGCCGAGAGCCGAGCGTTAGCTCGGCTTCTGCTGTCGACATCGCGGGCGACCTGGACAGGTAAGTGTCCATTTTTTAAAAGTCAGCAGCTGCAGTATTTGCAGTAATTTCCGGTAAACCTCCGCTTTAAGCTTCGTACACACGACCGTTTTTCTCTGCAAGAAAACTGCTGAAAGAGCTTTTTGCAGAGAAAACCATTCGTGTGTATGGTTTCTCACCAGGAAAACTCCCAGGAATCTCGACGAGAAAAATAGAGAACCTGTTCTCTATTTTTCTCATCGGGATTCTCGGCAGAGTGTTTCCTGCTGAGAAAACCGTTTGTGAGTATGCTTACCTGTTCCAGCATACGAGGGTAGTGTAGGGTGTAGTAAGATGGCGGCGACGGCATCGAATGTGACGAGCACCGACTCGTCATAGTCGATGACGTCACCGCGTTCTTGCCATTCAAAAGAGTGGCAGTTCTTTTGAATGGGCGTCTGTACACAGGGCTTGGCAAGACAAGCTTGCCAGGAATCCCGTCGAGAAAACCGACGGGTTTTTTTCGACGGGATTCCCGCCCGTGTGTACAGGGCTTTCGCCTGGAACCCTGAGAGATTTACCTTCTGTGTTGAATTCCTCCTGAAAAATAGCAGGGTACTTCTGGTGTGATTTGGCAATGTCATTAATGTACTTTTCTCCTTGCTGGAGAGGAAGTTGTATCTGAGGATCTGCAGTGCACGGATCTCCCTGCACCTCTACTTTCCATTCTGTGGATCTGTGCTTCCTGCTAAATCATTATCATTATCATTATCATTAGATCACCAGTCATTGGGGAGACAGCTCTATAAAGAGGAAGCAAATCCCTGACAGTACCAGGGTGGCCACCTCTGCACAGAGAAACACTGCACAACAAGGTAAGTCAGTTTGAGGAAAAGGTAACTCACAGGTAATACTGGTGTTAGGATACAGTGTGCTGGTATTCTGCATCCCTAGAAAGACTAGATGAAGCTGCAAGAAGTACAGGTAGCAGGTTCAGGAGGTGGCAGGAGGCAGGTAAGGAACATGGGCTGGAAAGGGGAGCAGGCACAAAGGCCACAGGTACAAGCAGGGCTGGGACAAGGGGTGGGCAGGAGGGGTAGCTGCCCTGGGCACTGTGGTATTATGTGAGGTGGGGGGGCACTTAGCTGAGATTATGGGGAGGGGATCTGTGCTGGGAGGGCCAATTTGGGGGGTCAGCAGGGGGTAAGAATTGCTAGGAGGGCTGATTTAGGGTGATTTGTGTTGGGAGGGGGGATGGAGGAAGAGGATTTGTGCTAGGAGGGGGGATTCATACTAGAGGAGGTGATATGGTAATGGGGGAGGAGAATTGTGCTAGGAGGGGAAATATTTGTTTGGGGGAGGGGTTTGGGCTAGGAGGGGAAATTAAGGGGGTGGACTTCTGCTAGGAGGGGGAGATTTAGAGGGGGTGATTTGTACTCAGAGGGGATATTTAAGCGGGTAGAGAATTTGTGCTAGGAGAGGTGACTCTTTTGGGGGAGAGGCAATTGTGTTGGGGGGATTTGGGGGATGGGGGGCAAAGATTTGTACTGGGAGGGGAGATTTCAGCAGGGGGGGGCGGATTTGTAATCAGGGGAATTATGCTTAAGGAGTAAGCATGCAGATTTGTGTTCAATCTTGTTTTGGGAGGGATTTTTGCTCATACATCTTGAAGGGAGGGGGGTGCAGTTTGTCATGTTCGCCCTGGACTCTACATTACCATGTCCCAGCACTGGGTACAAGCAGCAAGTTTAAGAGCAATGGATCATTGAAAAACGAGCAAACAGGTAGAACAAGGAGCACTGTGAGACTCCTGGTAAGGAGGAGCTGATACTCCTCCATCAGCCAGAGCATCATGTAAATACTAATTCACGGGAACTGCTGACAGATGTGAGACACCCACTGGTGGACACAGGAACTGCACCTTTAAGGTCCGTGGACCACAGCACCACCAGGTGTTCTAGTACCTAACAACTTATGACTACTAGAGATGAGCTTGGGTACGGTCCAAAGCCATGTTCGGCCGAATCTGGAAGAAGGCTGTCCAATTTTCAGTGGCTGGGGTATTCCCAACCACACAGCTGTAAAGACACAAAGAGGAGGGGATTCTCACCAAATCATTAGGTAGGGTTGCCTGTCCAGGATTCACCCGGACAGTCCAGGTTTTGAATCATGTGTCAGGGTTTCAGTCCGCCTGAAACCCAGACACATTATTCAGATAGGAATGTGGCTCAGAACAGGACCTGACTGGGGAAACCCCAATCCCTATGCACGCAGCATTACTATTCTCTTTGGAGCGCCCAAAAGTGTCCCAGATCTGTTACAATCCTATCGTGTATACTAAAAAAATCAATTTGCTATGCGCCTCTAAAGTGTTCGGATTTTGCGGGAAGAAAAAGTGGCAACACTATCATTAGGTCAATCACATAATTATATTTAGTAAATTACATTATCATATTAGTTAATGGCCATGTGGTCAATGCTGTCACAAGCATCCCCACCCCTTTTTCCACATGCAGCTGTGGGGTGGGGAATGCCCTGGCTGCATCTGATTGGACCGGCACTGACAGCTTCATTCTGGAAGTGGACTAGTGATTCTACTTAACTCTTGATATCATTGTGGAACTCAACCCATATCATCTTATGGAACTCCACCTTACTGTGTGAGAATGCTAAGGGGCTAACAAGCCTTCTATGTGATAGCATGGGCAGATGACAGGTACTCTTGATGGAGACATTGGGGGAATATTAGATCTCCATTGTCTCCACTGCCCTCCAATGCAGCTATTCAAGCACAGAAGCTGCTTGAATAGCTGCATACATTAGCTAAGGAATGGCAGCTGTGACCCTGGAATTCGCTTCCATGGTCAACAGTTGCAGGAGGAATCGGGGAATGCATGTTCCCTGAGTTACGTCTGCTCTCACTGCGTGAGCAGTTTCCCGTGGGAACGGGAGAGCCCTGGAACCACCGCAGGAAGGGATGCACTTTGAGAGCCTCCCGGATAACTTTTAGGCCTCATGCCCACAGACGTTTTAAAAAACGGGCTGTAAAGCTATTACAGACGCCAGGAAAAAAGCAGCGTTTTTAACGCGTTTTTTTCCATGTTTTGCATTGAATTCAATGCACGTTTCCCCGTGCTAGCTTTCAGCCGCGTTTTTTTCTTTCTCTATTCCAAAAAGATTTGAATAGAGGTCGCACCAGAAGTCGGATCAAGATGATCCGACTTGCGGGGTGACTCGCGTGCGGAGAATCTTGAAGGGGAACCTCGCAAAAATTGTAAAAAAAAATGGCGCGGGGTTCCCCCCAGGATCCATACCAGACCCTTATCCGAGCACGCAGCCCGGCCGGTCAGGAAGGGGGGGGACGAGCGAGCGCCCCCCCTCCTGAACCGTACCAGGCCGCATGCCCTCAACATGGGGGGTGGGTGCTTTGGGGCAGGGGGGGGAGCCTGCGGCCCCCCACCCCAAAGCACATGTCCCCATGTTGATGGGGACAAGGGCCTCTTCCCGACAACCCTGGCCGTTGGTTGTCGGGGTCTGCGGGCGGGGGGCTTATCGGAATCTGGGAGCCCCTTTTAATAGGGGGCACCCAGATCCCGGCCCCCACCCTATGTGAATGAGTATGGGGTACATCGTACCCCTACCCATTCACCTGGGGGAAAAGTGTCAATAAAAAAAAACACACTAGAAAGCTTTTTAAAGTAATTTATTAGGCAGCTCCGGGGGTCTTCTTCCGACTTCCAGAGTCTTCTACCGACATCTGTGGTCTTCTACCGACATCTGTGGTCTTCTACCGACTTCGGGGGTCTTCTACCGACTTCAGGGTCTTCTTCCGATTTTGGGGGCTTCTCCTGACTTCGGAGTCTTCTACCGACTTCGGGGGTCTTCTTCGGACTTCTCCGCTCTCTCTGGTTCTTCTCCCGCTCTCCGGTGCTTTCTGCCTTCTGCCGGGCACCTCCACTATCTTCTGCCAGCTCTTTTGCTAGCGGAGGCCCGGTCTTCATCGTCGTTTTCTTCCCTCTTCTCTTCTTGAGGTGTTGACACGACGAGGTCTGCCGCTGTAATGCTGTGTGCCCGGCGCGCAACGACTTATATAGGCATGGGGCGTGGTCACCGGGTGATGTGACCCCGCCCCCTTATGACGTCGCAGTTCCATCATGCCCCGGGACTGCAAGGTCATAAGGGGGCGGGGTCACTTGCCGACTGCCCTACAGCAGTTTTACTGCTACAGGGCGGCAGCTGTGTGCAGGATCACGTATATACAGTATAAGTGATCCTGCACTTCCGGGTAGGGGGCGTGAATTGGCGTCTCGCTCCCGCTATGATTATACACAGCGGAAGCCGATTGGTGGGTACACTGGACTCGTCCGCCACCACCACTCGCCGATCATCCTGCAGAAAGGCAGAACGACAGTCTGACCGGAGGGAAGGCATGGATACTGTGTTCATGCAAAGCAGTGACAAGGATCCATCTCTTCCCCTAGTAAAAGCACCTCCGCCACAGTAATAAACAGCTGACAAAGGACACATTTAACCTTTTGTTCGCCCCTAATGTTAACACCTTCCCTGCCAGTGTCATTAGTACAGTGACAGTGCATATTTTTAGCACTAATTACTGTATTTGTGTCACTGGTTCCCAAAAAAGTGTCAGGGCCAGTTCATACCATAGAAACGCAGTCCGGATGCGTTCTGATGCTTTTCTGCATGCACGGTTTTAAAGCATTTTTTAATGCGTTTCAGTGCATTTTTGTGCGTTTTTGATGCAGTCCAGTGCATTTCCCCCCCCCCCCTCTTTTTTCTTTAACTTAAATAAGGGCATGTATGTTCCAGTGCGTTTTTTTGGTTCATTTAGGTGTGTTCCAGTACGTTTTCGATGCGTTTTACAGCGTTCCAGTACAGTCCAGTGCAGGAAAAGGCAGCATGTTCTACTTTTTTTCTGGAACTGGAACGCACTGGAACTGCAAGCACTGGTGTGAACTATGCCATTGAAAATCATATAACCTACTTTCCATGTGTCCATGTGTTTTTATATTGCAGAAAAAAAAACACACTGGACTGCATGTGGTGTTAACTGGCCCTCAGTTAGTGTCAGATTGGCCACCTCAATATCCCACTATAAGTCGCTGATCACTTGTAAAAAATAAATAAAAATTACCTTATTTCCCGGTGTATAAGGTGACCGGGTGTATAAGACGACCCCCTAATTTTACATTTTTTAACCACTTTAGCCCCGGACCATTTTGGCTGGTTAAAGACCAGGCCACTTTTTGCGATTTGGCACTGCATCGCTTTATCTGACAATTGCGCGGTCGTGCGACGTGGCTCCAAAACAAAATTGGCATCCTTTTTTTCCCACAAATAGAGCTTTCTTTTGGTGGTATTTGATCACCACTGCGATTTTTATTTTTTGCGCTATAAACAAAAATAGAGGGACAATTTTGAAAAAATGCAATATTTTTTACTTTTTGCTATAATAAATATCCCCAAAAAATATATAAAAAAACATTTTTTTTCCTCAGTTTAGGCCGATACGTATTCTTCTACATATTTTTGGTAAAAAAAAATCGCAATAAGCGTTTATTGATTGGTTTGCGCAAAAGTTATAGCGTCTACAAAATAGGGGACTGTTTTATGGCATTTTTATTAATATATTTTTTTTACTAGTTATGGCGGCGATCAGCAATTTTTATCGTGACTGCAACTTCATGGCGGATACATCGGACACTTTTGACACATTTATGGGACCATCGTAATTTTTACAGCGATCAGTGCTATAAAAATGCACTGATCGCTGTGAAAATGACACTGGCAGTGAAGGGGTTAACCTGTAAGGGGCGCTAAAGGGGTTAAGTGTGATCTAATGAGTGATTTTTACTGTGTGGGGGCGTGGCTTGGCGTGTGACGTCACTGATCGTCGTTCCCTATGACAGGGAACAGACGATCAGTGACACTCTCACTGTGAAGAATGGGGAAAGGTTTTTTTACACTTACCTCTCCCTGTTCTTCAGCTCTGTGACCCGATCGTGGGACACCGGCGGGTGTCCTGCGGGCACGGTCATGGAGTTTAGAACGGGGTCGCGAGCGCGCCGCCGGTGGCGCACGTGCGACCCACGGCTGGGCATCTTAAATGGGACATACCTTTACGTGCTTATGCCCAGCCATGCCATTCTGCCGACGTATATCGGCGTTAGGTGATCCTTATGTGGTTAAAGATGTTTTGTCTGTACTCACCTTATACGATGTCCCCCCTTCCGAGGCTTCCGACGCTTCATATTTCTTCCTTCTGGAGCCACATCTTTCTTCATTCTTGCTGGACGCGGAGCCATATTCTTTTTCCTTCTTGCTGGAGCTGGAGCCAATCACGGCGAGCAATGTATTCTATTAATGAATACAAAGCCTGCTTGGATTGGCAGAGGCTGTGACATCATCAGCCCGCGCCTCTCTGACTCTCAAAGCCAATCTGAGCAGGCTACTGTATGTAGCCTGCTCGGATTGGCAGAGGTTGTTACTCCAATCCGAGCAGGCTCTGTATTCATTTGAATACATCGCTCACTGGGATTGGCTAAGCGGTATATACTGTATGTAGTCGAAGCTACATACAGAATTACCGCACATCCAGCAGGCATCCGAGCTGCTGACCCGGCGTATGAGACGACCCCTGCTTTTTGGCCATTTTTTTAAAGTGTAAAAGGTCGTCTTATACGCCGGAAAATACGGTAAATAAAAATTCCATAAAAATATCCCATAATTTGTAGACGCTATAACTTTTGCGCAAACCAATCAATATACACTTATTGATATTTTTTACCAAAAATATGCAGCAGAATACATAATGGCCTAAATTGATGAAGAAATTTGATTTTTTTTTTTGGATATGTTTTAAAGCAGAAAGTGAAAAATACCGGTGTATATATATTTTTTCAAAATTGTCTGTGTTTTTTTGTTTATAGCTCAAAAAATTTAAAACGCAGAGGTGATCAAATGCCTCCAAAAAAAATCTCTATTTGTGAAAAAATAATGTTTTATTTATATTTATGAACAGATTTTATTTGGGTATAGCGTCGCACGGCCGCGCAATTGTCAGTTACAGTAGTGCAGTGCCTTTTCGCAGAAAAAATTATAAAAAAATGGCCTGGTCATAGCAAAACTTCCAGAGATGAAGCAATACTGAAGTTAGTTACTTCAGCAAATAATTGAAGGGTGCATTATATTTAGACTTGTGTGGTTCGTTTCGTTCCGAATTAAAATTTTCGTTATTCGGAAATACGGATGTATCCGAATTTCTGAGCTAGAATAGTACCGAATGTAAATGAATCCGAAATAATGAAAAAGAAATTCAGGCGAAATTGGAATTCTAATCGTTTTCGAATACTTTTCGAATTTGAATAGTTACACATTCTAATTTGAAAACTTTTCAAATAGTTTTCAAATTCAAAAAGTTTTTGAATTTCCAAAGAGAATAAAATAGAATAAAAAATAAAGGAATAGAAGAGAAAAAAAATTCTCTTCTATTCCTTTATTTTCTATTCTATTTTATTCTTTTTGGAAATTGGAAAACTATTTGAATTCTAAAAACCTTTTCGAATTCTAAAACTATTCTAAATTGATTCGAAAACTTTTTTTAAAAAAAATTGAAAACGAATAAACAAAACAAATTCCGACAACGAATTAAAAGAATGAAACAAATTTAACTAAACAATTTATGTAAATAACGAATCGCAATAAATTTAACTAAACAAATTTATGTAAATAACGAATCGAAACAAATTTTTTCGTTCTCACATGTCTAATTATATTCATTATTTGTATCCATTGCTTTAACGGGTCAGCCTCCATTGATGACAATAAGACATGTGCTACGAAACCCGATCACAGCAAAAAACGAAAGAGCCTTATGCAAGAATCCTCAAACATGGCAACAGCACGCTTCTCATGACTGCAAATGACCTTTCTCATCCTTCTATGAACTTCACCCATTTCTCCTAATTGAGGTTAATCAGGAAGGCCGTATTTTATATTTCCCTTGTATTTCACCACTCTGTGGTCTGTGTCAGTACGAGCAGCTTGGGAACCGGCCAACGCTGTGTCTGAAATGGTTAGCGCTCATCTAATATTGTTCTCTTCCAAACTCTGATTAAGATAAATAAATGAAGACTCCGCCGTTTACAACAACCGGGGTGAAAAAGACGAGCAAGGGAATTAAACTTCATTAAAACTTTGCAACTCAATGTTTTTGTTTCTGTAAGTAAATGTTAATGTGTGTAGAGCGAGCGCGCCTTGTGCACGCTGCGAAGGGCGCCTCTTTGTGGGTCAACCAATTTTCATTCTTTATCACTTAACCCGGGAGCCAGCAACTGCGCGGTGATCTACAGAATTACAACTTACAGATTTTAAAGGGGAACTAATCAAGCTTATGATGAATTCATTCACAAGGGGGGGGGGAGGGGGGAGTGTGTGTGTGTGTGTGGGGAAGGGGAGATAATTGTATTCTTTCAATTCAGTTCTGGTTCCCACTTTAATTTATAACAATTTATTCTCACTTTATATTCTTAACAAGCAATAACGCTTTAAAACAAGACCTTACAGACCCCTGTAGCTGAATGTACTGTGTAGTAATTCATCCTTAAATTTTACAGCAGAAAGCACATTGCCTTTCATTTCAGCAGCTCAGCTCCCCCCAGCTCCCCCTCCCACCAGTGACTTAGCAGCTCAACTCACTCTACTCCCCTCTCCAAGCTTTTACTTGACAGCTCAGGTGACCCCCCCCAGCAGTTAGTTGACAGCTCAGGTGACCATGCCCCCCCTTGCAACAGTTACTTGACAGCTCAGGTGACCCTGTTCTTCCCTCCCAGCAGTTACTTGACAGTTCAGGTGACCCTGTTCTCCCTCCCTGCAGTTACTTGACAGCTCAGGTGAGCCTGTTACCCCCTCTCAACAGTTACTTGGCAGCTCAGGTGACCCCCCCCCAAGCTGTTACTTGACAGCTCAGGTGACCATGTTCCACCCTCCCAGCAGTTACTTGACAGCTCAGATGACCCTGTTCCCCCTCCCAGCAGTTACTTGACAGCTCAGGTGACCCTTTCCCCCCTCCCAACAGTTACTTGACAGCTCAGATGACCCTGTTCCCCCTCCCCTGACAGAGTAACTGAGTGTTGGAGTCACTATGGAACGCTGTTGATGTTCGGGACTCTTTTGGAGGTTGGGAGTCACTATGGAACACTGTTGAGGGTTGGGAGTCACTATGGAACACTGTTGGAGGTTGGGAGTCACTATGGAACGCTGTTGGAGGTTGGGGGTCACTATGGAACACTGTTGGAGGTTTTGAGTCACTATAGAACACTGTTGAAGGTTGGAAGTCACTATGGAACACTGTTGGAGGTTGAAAGTCACTATGGAACACGGTTGGAGGTTGTGTGATTCACTATGGAACACTGTTGTTGGTTGTGAGTCACTATGGAACATGATTGGAGGTTGTAAGTCCCTATGGAAGACGCTTGGAGGTTGAAAGTCACTATGGAACACTGTTTTAGGCTGAGAGTAAATATTGAACATCGTTGGAAGTTGGGAGTCACTATGGAACACTGTTGGAGGTTGGGAGTCACTATGGAACACTGTTGGAGGTTGGGAGTCACTATGGAACACTTTTGGAGGTTGAAAGTCACTATGGAACACTTTTGGAGGTTGGAAGTCCCTATGGAACACGGTTGGAGGTTGTAAGTCACTATGGAACACGGTTGGAGGTTGAAAGTCACTATGGAACACTGTTTTAGGCTGAGAGTAAATATTGAACATTGTTGGAGGTTGCGAGTCACTATGGAACACTGTTGGAGGTTGGGAGTCACTATGGAACACTGTTGGAGGCTGGGAGTCACTATGGAACACTTTTGGAGGTTGAAAGTCACTATGGAACACTTTTGGAGGTTGGAAGTCCCTATGGAACACGTTTGGAGGTTGAAAGTCACTATGGAACACTGTTTTAGGCTGAGAGTAAATATTGAACATTGTTGGAGGTTGGGAGTCACTATGGAACACTGTTGGAGGTTGGGAGTCACTATGGGACACTGTTGGAGGTTGGGAGTCACTATGGAACACTTTTGGAGGTTGAAAGTCACTATGGGACACTTTTGGAGGTTGGAAGTCCCTATGGAACACTTTTGGAGGTTGAGAGTCACTATGAAACATGGTTTGAGGCTGAAAGTCACTATGGAACACTGTTGGAGGTTGGGAGTCACTGTGGAACACTGTTGGAAGTTGGGGGCATCATGGGGGGACTGAAGGCTCTGCAGCAGGGTGGGGGGGACACTGTGAGAGGCTGGGTGGCACTGTGGTAGGTTGTGGGGCACTGTGGCATTAGGGATGATGACTTTTGGGGGCCTCAGGGCACTGTGGGCAATTATGGGAGGTTGGGAACACTATGGGAGCTGGGAAGTACTGTAGAAGGTTAGGGGTTCTCCTGCTGGATGGAGACCCAAGTAGAGGGAGGCAATGGCCCATTAGTTGGGAACCACTTATCTAAGCGACTCGTAGCATATCCAGAAACACACACACCAACACAGAAGATGCTATATTTTCCCACTGCTAGCTGCTCAGCAAGGCCACAAGGATATAAAAAAAACAGCTCTAAAATGCTAAAATCTGCTCTTGCACGCGGCCGGCGTGCTTTGACTAAGCCAGTCTTATTTTCTTGCTTCCTCTGGCCCGAAAGACCCAATGTCAGTTTTTTTGGGGTTTTTTTCCAGCATACGCAAAAGTCACGGAAATCTGTATTACGTCCTGACACTTGAAATTGTATTTTTAAGGTTTTCCTGTTCGCCGTTTTATTATTTCAAAGTGTCTTATTAAAGTGTGTAATAGAAACTTCCACCAGGTAGTACCAGACTTTCCATGTAAGTCGTTCTGCTTTTTTGGAAAGGCGACTTTATTTTAATAGTCTGGGATAATGCCTCTGAAGGATATGCATTTCCTCTCCTCACTACAATCCCCCATTATTAAAGATTTAGGTCTAAGGATACAATTAAGATGGGAAAGGCGAGCGCTCGAAGGATTCTTATTTTTCCTGAAAGTCGAATCGTATTTCTCCCGTCGATGGTTTGACGTTGAGGAATGCGGGTCATTACGGCGGGAAGGTTTTGCCAGGATAAACGTACCTGCATGGTTCCAGCCTGCTGGCCGCGGATCCGGTCTTTGTTGGGCTGTGAGATCATATACAACGCAAAATGTTTCTCATTTAAGTGGATTTGGTGGAACTTCCCCGGAATGGAAACCTATGTTGTAAATCTGCCTTTGAAAAGCACCGAAAAAAAAATTACACATGGCCGGTTTTAAAAGGCTTTTGTAGTCCGTGTAATCTCTCGTATGGTACTACTTGTAAAGGGCTTTGTTTTTTTTTGTATTTTTTTATTTTTTTATTTAATCTTTGCAGGTGCAAGAGGAGGCCGATATTAAATTATGTTTTTAATGGTTTCTGGGTCAGGAGAACGTTTATCAGTGTGTTACAGTATATAACTCTGATGGCTTTGTGTCTTGTTTCAATGGAACTCTAATAAATGTATTATAAATATAACATGTTTATTTTTTATGTATTTTTTTTAATGTGTTTTATACATATATAATTATATATGTATTAATATTATTATTTAAAAAATATATATATTTATATACACACATTTAAAAAATATATAATAATAAATAATATTAATACATATATAATAATATTAATACATATATAATTAGATATGTACTAATATTATTTATTATTATATATTTTTTAATATGTGTGTGTACATATAAATACAGTGCCTTGAAAAAGTATTCATACCCCTTGCAATTTTCCACATTTTGTCATGTTACAACTAAAAACGTAAATGTATTTTATTGGGATTTTATGTGATAGACCAACACAAAGTGGCACATAATTATGAAGTGGAAGGAAAATGATAAATGGTTTTCAAATTTGTTTTACAAATAAATATGTGAAAAGTGTGGACCAATTTCCTTCAGAAGTCACCTAATTAGAGTCCACCTGTGTGAAATTTAATCTCAGTATACATACAGTATAAAAAATATTCGTGTTCACTTCCTGGTCAGGATCAGCTGTCGGTGGAACGCACTCGTCACTTCCGGTTCAGCCGTGGTAGTCACACCCTTACGCGTTTCATCATATCCGACTTCAACAGAGGGCGTCTACGTGGCTACACCAGAAGTGACGAGTGCGTTCCACCGACAGCTGATCCCGACCAGGAAGTAAACACGAACGTTGTGTACACAACACGAGCGAACGTAGGGACAGCGGAACGGTGACTACACTTGGTCTTTTATTATGTTTCATTGACTGTTTTATTGAGTACGTATATTGGAAGGAGGGCTGTTTTGTATTTGGGGAATCTTTAAATAAACGGGATTACGCTATGTTGGCATCTCTTGTATTTTATGATCCCAATTGGAGTACATCACACAATTGCCTCTTGAGTTGATGATGGGAATCTAGAGAAAGGATTTAATTTAAGGCTGATTTCTTTCAATGTTCTGGTGAGTGTAACCCCTTGGGGGAAGTGTGCCTCACCTGGTGAAGATTGGGAGTCGGTGTAGGGTGCAAATGCTGACTACTACCTAGGATCACCCATTATCTAAGGTTCAATTGTTACATCATCATATGTGGAGTTGGACACAGACTATTATGCATAGCATGAATCTAACCATGGCCGCCGCGGCCACCCCCTATTCAGGCGTCCGGCCACTTTCAGGAGGCCGGTGGACATGAATTACAGTGGCTGGGGTGTTTTTTTTAAGCACCTAATTAGAGCCAGAGACTCTAATAGGCTTCAAATAAGGGTGGGCTCGTGGCGCAGAGCATTGCGCTCGGAGCCCACCCAGGTGTTGTTGAAACACTGATCTTCAATCTGGCCAATCAGAAGTGGGTGTGAGACCCATTTTCCAATTGGCCAAAAAGAGAAGACTCCTGATTGGCCGACGAGAGAGCAGGGGAATGGGAGGCCGCCGCCAAGTAGGAGAAGCTGCCGGTGAAGCGTTGGGGTAAGTGCTACCGACCGACCGGGGAGGGGGAGTCGGTGGCATACTGTTTGCCGCCCCCTCAAAAAAATTACCACAGGCCGCCACTGACATGGAGCCAATCAGTTCATGTACTGTCAAGTAGCATGCTGATAGGAAGAGTGAGCAGAGTGACAGAGAGATGAGCTCATCACTGTGCTGCTTTTTTTTCATTGTCCAGTCACAGGCTGGGGGCTTGTCCGGGATCTCCTTGACTCAGAGGAAGTGGGTTGAATGATACTGGACATCAGACTGAGGATATGTAGCAGTCTTTCAGGAGACAAAATGAGTATCTCTAGAGCTGTGGTTCTCAACCTGGGGGTCGGGACCCCCTCGGGGGTCGAATGATGATTCGCCAGGGGTCACCAAATCCTGGGCTGTTCCTGAAGCCCGTACCGCTCTCCCAGCCTTTTTGTGAATGCCATGCAGGGCTATCTCTGGAGCCTGTGGCCACCCAGCTGGGCTGTTCCTGGAGCCCACGGCCACCCACTCAGCCTCTTTGCAGCCGCCATTCAGTTCATGGCATGGCTGGGGGGCAGAGACTAGAGGTCAGCTGACTGGTGAGGATTGTGAGGTAGGAGGGGCTGGAGGAGACCCCATCTCCTGATTTTAGCATAGGTGTCCCTGCTACGAGACACCACAAAGTCGGAGACACAGTGGGTAACACTACCTGTGATTATAGTTGCCATTAAAAATCCCCACTACAGTTCTCAGATCAGCAGATGACCTTCATCAAGAGCACCTAAGTTGGCTGATCAGAACTCCCCATAGCACTGCCACTCATCCCAACTCCCCTTACCAAGGAGTAAGAGAAGGAATAAAAATATAGAATACATGGTAGGGAGAGGAAGAGATGGGGAGGAAGAAAGAAAAAGGGAGAAAAAACAAGAAAGACGGCTAGAGAGAGGGATGGGGCAAAAAAAAAAAAAAATTTGTATAGAGAGAGATAAAAGGGAAAGAAAGGAGAACAAAGAGAAAGAGTGGTACATCCTAAAATGTACCATAAGAGGTTTTAATCAGTGGCGGTGCGTCCATAGAGGGCACCGGAGCGCCGCCCCTCTCGCTCCCGCACTGCCACTGAAAGACAATACACAGATTCATGCATTGCATGAATCTGTGTATTGTCACCGCTGCCGCGCTGCCCACTATTCATATGGCCGGCCTCCTGGTGAGCGCCGGCCATATGAATTAGAGCAGTGGCCGGCGGTGGGTGTGTTCTGGAAGTGTCTATCAGAGCCAGCGGCTCTGATAGGCTTTCCCAATACAGCTCTCACGCTGTATTCGGCTTCCAAAAACTCCTCCCAGGTACGCACGGGGGTGCGTTCCTTGGAGAAGACTGTGGGGGTTTCAGCCAATCAGGTTCACCGGATCTGGTTACCGGTAACCTGATTGGCTGAAGAGACATAGAGGGCGGGAGAAGACATCAAGGACGGCGCGGACCGAGGAAGGTAAGTGCAGGGCTGGGGGGGGAACAGGCTGCATTTGGGGGACACACTGGCTGTATATGGGGACACACTGGCTATTTATGGGGACACACTGGCTGTATATGGGGACACACTGGCTGTATATGGGGACACACTGGCTATTTATGGGGACACACTGGCTATATATGGGGACACACTGGCTGCATTTGGGGGACACACTGGCTGTACATGGGGACACACTGGCTGTATATGGGGACACACTGGCTGCATTTGGGGGACACACTGGCTGTATATGGGGACACACTGGCTGTATATGGGGACACACTGGCTATATATGGGGACACACTGGCTGCATTTGGGGGACACACTGGCTGTATATGGGGACACACTGGCTATATATGGGGACACACTGGCTATATAATGGGACACACTGGCTATTTATGGGGACACACTGGCTATTTATGGGGACACACTGGCTGTATTTGGGGGACACACTGGCTGTATATGGGGACACACTGGCTGCATTTGGGGGACACACTGGCTGTATATGGGGACACACTGGCTATATATGGGGACACACTGGCTATATATGGGGACACACTGGCTATATATGGGGACACACTGGCTGTATATGGGGGACACACTGGCTGCATTTGGGGGACACACTGGCTGCATTTGGGGGACACACTGGCTGTATATGGGGACACACTGGCTGTATATGGGGACACACTGGCTGTATATGGGGACACACTGGCTATATATGGGGACACACTGGCTATATATGGGGACACACTGGCTATATATGGGGACACACTGTCTGTATATAGGGGACACACTGGCTGCATTTGGGGGACACACTGGCTATATATGGGGACACACTGGCTGTATATGGGGACACACTGGCTATATATGGGGACACACTGGCTGCATTTGGGGGACACACTGGCTGTATATGGGGACACACTGGCTATTTATGGGGACACACTGGCTATATATGGGGACACACTGGCTGTATATGGGGACACACTGGCTGCATTTGGGGGACACACTGGCTATATATGGGGACACACTGGCTATATATGGGGACACACTTGCTGTATATGGGGGGCACACTGGCTGCATTTGGGGGACACACTGGCTGCATTTGGGGGACACACTGGCTGCATTTGGGGGGCACACTGGCTATATATGGGGACACACTGGCTGTATATGGGGACACACTGGCTGTATATGGGGACACACTGGCTGTATATGGGGGACACACTGGCTGCATTTGGGGGACACACTGGCTATATATGGGGACACACTGGCTGTATATGGGGACACACTGGCTATATATGGGGACACACTGGCTGCATTTGGGGGACACACTGGCTGCATTTGGGGGACACACTGGCTGCATTTGGGGGACACACTGGCTATATATGGGGACACACTGGCTGTATATGAGGACACACTGGCTGCATTTGGGGGACACACTGGCTGCATTTGGGGGACACACTGGCTATATATGGGGACACACTGGCTATATATGGGGACACACTGGCTATATATGGGGACACACTGTCTGTATATAGAGGACACACTGGCTGCATTTGGGGGACACACTGGCTGTATATGGGAACAAACTGGCTGTATATGGGAACAAACTGGCTGTATATGGGAACAAACTGGCTGTATATGGGGACAAACTGGCTGTATATGGGGACAAACTGGCTGTATATGGGGGACAAACTGGCTGTATATGGGAACAAACTGGCTGTATATGGGGACAAACTGGCTGCATTTGGGGACAAACTGGCTGCATTTGAGGGGACAAACTGGTGGCGTTTGGGCACAGTGGCTGCGTTTAATGGGCACAGTGGTGGCAATTGATGGGTTTTTTTTCAGTTTGTTTGCGCCCCCCCCCAAAATTTTGAGCACCAGCCGCCACTGGTTTTAATACTGTACAAGTGGGAGGGACTCAGGGAGCGCTAAATGTCCGTGGGTTAGGGGCGCAAATTACTTATCTTGCCTGGGGTGCTGACAACCCACGCTACGAAAATAATTTTACTATTAGGGGTCCCCACAACTTGGAAAATTTTATCAAGGGGTCACGGCACTAAAAGGTTGAGAACCACTGTGATAGAGGATTTTTTGACTGGGGAAGAATAACTTTTAGCCAAAGAGTATATGTGTATATACAGTAATACTATTAATTTCCTTTAGGTGATTGGTGGAAGCTCCCCCCCCCCCTTTTTTTTTTGTCAGCTCTATAATGTTGAAGTTATCTAATTATCCTCAAATCAAAAGAAAAAAGGGGATTAATTGACTACCATGCAGTAGAGAATTTTCCCTTAGCCCAATCATTTAACTGAAGATGCATTCGTAATATATATAAAAATATGAAAGGGTTAGCTCAGGTTTAGCAATTTCACGCTTTCAGTGTTGGGGGGAGCACTGCAAGGTTAGTTTTTTTCGTTTGTTTTTTAATTCCTGGAGTTAGACTTTCATTTTTTCAAATGATAAACATTTGTTAACCACTTGCTGACCCCTGTATGTATAAAAAATATCCTGTTAGCAAGTGGTTATACTAAGATCACGGCGGCGGCCGGTGATTGGCTCTTTAGTAAAAGTGATTTGGAAGGCTCTACAACCACCCAATCACTTTTACAATGATAAGAAGGACAGAAAAAATAAATAAATAAATAAAAAAGCGTAAAAATATCCATTTTAGGAATATAAATAAAAAAATAAGTAAAAGCATCCCCGCCCTCGGGAGCATACACACACACACACAATGCAAATGTAAGAGCAATAATTCTAGGGCTATAATTAACGATTATCTCTACAATGATAACCTGTAAAGGCTTTTTAAGTGTCACCTGTGAAAATTTTCAGGTACCATAGTTTGGCATCCTTTAGGTGGGCGGTTGGGGGATGGGCAGTAAAATCACGGCTCAGCTGCCTGCTTTTACAACCGCCCTCCTTTAAGGCCTGGTTCACACCTATGCATTTTTTTAGTGCGTTTTCAGTTTTGCAGAAACACACTACAGTCCATATAACATGGTTTCCTATGGATGTAGTTCACATCTGTGCATTTTATGGAAAAGGACAGGGACTTTTTTCAGGTTTTTGGTTCCATAGACTTCAATGGATCAAAAGCGTGTATTGAAACACGCAAAATGCACCTGGAATATGCAAACTGCAACCTGCATAGGTGTGAATCAGGCCTAAGGCTGGATTCACACCTTTGCATTTTTAGTGCTTTTTGCATTTTGCAGATTTGCACTACAGTCCATTCAACATGGTTTCCTATGGAACACATTCTGTGGTGCAATTACGCAAAAAGAACAAAAAATGCATAGGTGTGAATCAGGCCTGAAGGCAGACAACTAACCACTTGACCTCTGGAAGGTTTTACCCCCTTCATGGCCAGGGCATTTTTTTGCTATTCAGCACTGCGCTACTTTAACTGGTTATTGCACAGTCATGCAACACTCTACCCAAATAAAACTTATATCCTTTTTTTTCATACAAATAAAGATTTTATTTGATAGTATTTGATCACCACTTGTTTTTTTTTTTTTTTTAAATATTATACAGGTGATACTCGAAAAATTAGAATATCGTTCAAAAGTTCATTTATTTCACAAATGCAACTTAACTGCTTGCCGACCGCCGCACGAACATTTATGTCGACAGAATGGCACGGACAGGCAAATGGGAGTATATATACGTCCCCTTTAAATTGGCGCCGTGTGGTCGCACGCGCTCGCCGCCGGCGGTGTGCTCACGACCCTTCCGCGAGCTCCGTGACCGTGCCTGGGGGACCCACGGATTCGATGTCCCGCGATCGGGTCACGGAGCTGAAGAACGAGGAGATGTCAGTGTAAACACAACATCTCCCCGTTCTTCCTAGTGACATGTCACTGATCGTCTGTTCCCTCTCATCAGGAACAGCGATCAGTGACGTGTCACTCGTAGCCACGCCCCCAACAGTTAGAAGCACTCCCTAGGTCACACTTAACCCCTTCAGCGCCCCCTACAGGTTAACCCCTTCACTGCCAGTGTCATTTTTACAGTAATCAGAACATTTTTATAGCACTGATAGCTGTAAAAATGACAATGGTCCCAAAAATGTGTCAAAAGTGTCCGATGTGTCCGCCATAATGTCGCAGTCACGATAAAAATCGCTGATCACTAGGGATGAGCCGAACACCCCCGGGTTCGGTTCGCACCAGAACCCGCGAACGGACCGAAAGTTTGCACGAACATTAGAACCCTATTAAATACAATGGATGCGAACGTTCGAATTCTAAAGTGCTAATTATAACGACTATTATCCATGTTATTGTCCTAAACAGAGTTTGGGAACCCGGGTTGTGCACCAGGGGACATGTATCAATGCAAAAAGAAGTTTTAAAAACAGCCGTTTTTCGGGAGCAGTCATTTTAATGATGCATAAAGTGAAAAAAAAAAGTCAAATATTCCTTTAAATATTGTACCTGGGGGGTGTCTAAAGTATGCCTGTGAAGTGCCACGTGTTTCCCGTGTTTAGAACTGTCCCTGCACAAAATTACATTTCTAAAGGAAAAAAAAGCCATTTAAAACTGCTTGCGGCTTTAATGTAATGTCTGGTCCTGGTAATATGGATAAAAATCTTTAAGAAAAATGGCATAGCTACCCCGTCAACACCCCCCCCACCCCAGCCCATTACCAACCCCTTTGGGTCTTGTTTGGATATTAAGGGGAACCCCGCAACACAAAATAAAAAAGGCCCTATATACTCTGAACAGCAGTATACAGGCGGTGTAAACAAGACCGGTGTAAACAAGACAGGGACTGTAGGTTTGTTCTTATGTAGAATCTGTTTGTAATTTTGAACACGTACATTGTTTAAGTGTAGCTCCAGCCAAAAAATCTATTTTTAAGTGTAGCGGGGTCTTCAAAGTTAGTGGGATACACCTGGGGGTAGAGAGACCCAGGTGTGTAATTATGTCAGGGATTAGACCCCTTTTCTTATTCGTGGAGGATTGGGTGGTGTAATATTCTCCTTGACCAGTGGGTGTCAGTGTACCTACTGGCTCGAGGTAGAATCACTACCACAGTGCTACCCTTCTTTGTCCCTTCCTGGAGATGGTACGGCTGGGGCGGGGAACCCGCCGTGGTGTCGATGGGAGGAGATAAAAGGGGGAGACGCCCTCGCCACGAGGTCTGTCTGTCGTCTTGGGGGATCATCTCTTCACGCACCCAGGCACCTTAGGCCTGGGTGCGGGCGGTTCAAGGTTCCGGCCTAGGCGCCCAAGGCCTGGCCGGAATGAAGATGGAGTCCATCCCAGGCACCTTCAGCCTGGGGTGAGGTACTATTGAGGAGGCCTGGGACCCGGTGACTCCGACTGGGTCCCGCAAGGGTGAAGTTGCTCCAGGGCGCCCCTTGCGAGGGGACCCGCATCTGAGGTGAGGAGGCTGGGGAGGTCACCCGTCCGAAGACCCGGTGCAGTGTCAACCCGGTGACGGATGGGCCTTCGGTAACTCCCTTGGAGGACATCTTCCCCTGATAGGGGCTACAGCACAGCGGAGGAGCTTTCATCAAGACTCCTGCAACCCCTGGTCATAGCACAGGGAGTGTAGGGACTAGGAACCTGTACAGTGCCTCGACCTGCTTCCCCATCGTATCATGCCGTTGCATTTGACTGTATGTGGAGATACGCAATAAACCTGAGTTTGGACTTTGATGGGTGTATGGACTCTGTTGATGGGAACAAAGGGAGATTCCGGCACGGAAGGACTGACCCTCATAACCAGCACACATTTGGCCCGAGGAAAAGATTGATATTGGCCTTCACCTCACCCACATGCATGGGGAGGACATGGGCCGTAGCGCACCTCACTCTGTCGCTCGACATACCCCTAGCTAAAGAGGTCGGGGTGAGGAGGCCGCTACATAAGCTTTTTGGAAAACATAGGGAAGGGTTATCACCCCTGTAACATTTGTTTTGCTGTCTGTGCCCCTGTTCAGAACATTTCACCTCACTTTGCGTCCCAATGACAACTGTTTTTGAAATGTGGTGTTTTTATTGAAACAAGGATTGGTGATAAAGCATCAGTAGAGAGGAGACACCTTTCTCCCATATTAATTCTTACAGGAGAGAATTTTCCTTCCTAGGGGTAGATTTCCTCTCACTTCCTGTTGTCTTCTTCCGTTTGCAAGTAGGAGTCGTTTGTAAGTTGGATGTTTGAAAGTAGGGACCTGCCGTATATACTCTGCAAAAATTGGCCCCTTAGGTGTTGGTGTTGGCACAACACTGTAAGCACTCACAGTTACTCTTGGTTGGTGTTGGAACGCCCTGCTGTCAACTATTATATCAGGAATTGTAATTACATATAATTGTTGAACAGTGGTAGTAAAAATTGGGCCTTTGATGGTGGTGCTGGTGCCACAACACTGTAAGGCCTGACAGTTACTCTTGGTGGGCGCAGCAATGGGCCCTGCTGTGAATTATTAGATCAATAATTATAATTGCATGCCCCTGTTGAACAGGGGCTGAAAAATTGGGCCTTTGGTGGTGGTGGGGGTGGTGGTGGTGTTGACACAACACTGTAAGGCCTGACAGTTACTCTTGGTGGGCGCAGCAATGGGCCCTGCTGTGAATTATTAGATCAATAATTATAATTGCATGCCCCTGTTGAACAGGGGCTGAAAAATTGGGCCTTAGGCACTGGTGGCACAACACTGCAACCCCTCACAGATACTGTACTTGGAGCACAGCAATGAGCCCTGTTGCAAAGTATTGCATCAAAAATTGTAATTACACGCCCCTGTTAAACAGGGGCTGAAAAATTGTGCCTTAGCCACTGGTGGCGGCACCCATAAACCAAAATGATCTTCCAAGCTATCATCATTAATCGGATCATTGAGGAGGAGGAGGAGGATAGCCAGTCAACATAACAGCACAGGCACTCAGCATCAGCATCAGTCTTGAAGGGATGTGACATTTTAAAATCAATTAGTCTGTTATATCAGCATCAGGTGTGTGGTAGCTGGTGGTGATCCAAGACTGGTTCATCTTGATGAAAGTCAGTCGATCAACCGAGTCGGTGGACAGGCGCACCCTGTGATCCGTGACAAATCCTCCAGCAGCACTGAATGTGCATTCTGAAAGAACGCTGGATGCAGGACAGGCCAGTAGCTCAATTGCATACTGTGCAAGCTCTGGCCAGTGATCCATCCTCAAGACCCAGTAAGCCAGAGGATTTTCGGTGGGGAAGGTGTCCAAGTCTGACTTTGCCCCTAGGTATTCCTGCACCATGTATATCAGACGCTGGCGATGGTTGCTGGAACCGATCATACTTTGGGGCTGCGGACTAAAGAATTGTCTGAACGCATCGGTCAGACGGCCACCTTCCCCACCGCTCCTTCTTTGACTGCCCGAAGCCTCAGCAACTCGTTGTCCAGGACCAGGAGTTTGTAACCTCCCAGTCTCTGGGAACGTGTTGCACAGACCTTTCTGCAAGGCCTCCCGGAGTTGTCTCATCCTCTGCTCCCTCTGCAACGGTAAGATAAGGTCCGCAACCTTACCCTTGTACCGTGGATCAAGGAGAGTGGCCAGCCAGTAATGGTCCCTCTCCTTGATCCGAAGAATACGAGGATCCTTCCGCAGACTTTGCAGGATCAGGGAGGCCATGCAGCGTAGGTTAGCTGAGGCATTCAGTCCGGAGTCCTCTGGGTCACTAAGGACGACATGATCCGCAGCCACCTCCTCCCAGCCACGTACAAGTCCACTGGTTTCTTGGGACTGTAAATCATCCCTAAAAGACTGCTGCTGATGATGCTGAGTGCCAGCCTCCACCTCCATGCTGACACAATCCTCCTCCTCCTCCTCCTCCTCTTCCTGTGCGATGGGTGGGACAGAAGGAACACTGTCTGGGTAAAGGGGGCCTTGAGAGGCAAGGAAGTCCTCCTCTTCCTGCCTCTGTTCTGCCTCAAGTGCCCTGTCCATTATTCCACGCAGCAAGTACTCCAACAGGTGGACAAGAGGTACAGTGTCACTGATGCATGCACTGTCACTGCTCACCATCCTCGTGGCCTCCTCAAATGGTGCCAGGACAGTGCATGCATCCCTGATCATGCCCCACTGGCGTGGTGAAAAAAAACCGAGCTCCCCTGACCCTGTCCTGGTGCCGTAGTCGCACAGGTACTCATTGATGGCCCTCTGCTGCGTGTGCAGCCGCTGCAGCATGGCCAACGTTGAGTTCCACCTGGTGGGCATGTCACATATAAGGCAGTTCTTGGGCAGGTTCAACTCCTTTTGCAGCTCAGCCAGGCGAGCACTGGCATTATAAGATCTGCGGAAATGCACACAGACTTTCCTGGCCTGCCTCAGGACATCCTGTAAGCCCGGGTACCTGCCCAAGAACCACTGCACCACCAGGTTAAGGACGTGAGCCACACAGGGCACATGGGTCAGTTGTCCCTGTCGGAGGGCGGAGAGGAGGTTGGTGCCATTGTCGCAAACCACCATTCCTGGCTTAAGCTGGCGTGGCGTCAACCACCTCTCGGCCTGCCCCTGCAGAGCAGACAGGACCTCTGCCCCAGTGTGGCTCCTGTCCCCCAAACACACCAGCGCAAGCACGGCATGGCATCTTTTTGCCTGCGTACTTGCGTAGCCCCTTGAACGCCTACGGAGCACCGCTGGTTCCGAGGACAAAGCACAGGAAGAGGCCATGGAGGAAGAAGAAGAGGAGGGGGTGGAGGAGAGAGGTGTGTCACAACCAGTAGTAGCATTTTGGAGGCGTGGCGGTGGAACAACCTCCAACACTACTGCACCTTGTCCTGCATCCTTCCCAGCTGCCAAAAGAGTGACCCAATGGGCCGTGAAAGAAAGGTAACGTCCCTGTCCATGCTTGCTGGACCATGAGTCAGCGGTAATATGCACCTTACCGCTGACCGCCCTGTCCAGCGAGGCCAAGACATTGCCTTCCACATGCCTGTAGAGAGCCGGAATCGCCTTTCATGAGAAAAAGTGGCGTTTGGGAACCTGCCACTGAGGAACCGCACATTGCACAAACTCACGGAAGGGGGCCGAGTCTACCAACTGAAAAGGCAGCAGTTGAAGCGCTAGCAATTTAGCCAAGCTAGCATTCAACCGCTGGGCATGTGGATGGCTGGGAGTGAACTTCTTTCGACGGTCCAGCAGCTGGGTCAGGGAAATTTGCCTGCTAGAATCGGACGTCGGTGTACTGCTAGCAGAGTGGCCGCAAGTACTTGGCTGTGACACACCTAATTCTACACCTTCATTCCTCTCAGTGCAGGTTTCAGAGAGGACTGAAGGTATAGTGGGGTTGGAGATCCCAGCTGATGCGGTGCAAGGAGAGGTCCGCTTTGTTCTTTGGTGTGGGTCTTTAAGGTAGGCTTGCCAACGAGCTGCATGGCAGGTCAACATATGTCTGATCAAGCATGTGGTGCCCAAGCGGCTGATGTTTTGGCCATACGCTTGAGACATATGTTGCAAACAGCAGCTGTGCGATCTGATGCACTCGCCTCAAAAAAGGCCCACACCAAAGAACTTTTTGAATGACGGGCAGAGGCAGCGCCCTGCACAGGCGGAGCTCTGCGGTGTGATTCCATCGGTGTGCTGCCCATACGCTGGCCACCCAAGGGCATCCTGCCTCGTTGGAGATGTGCCTCCTCCTCATCCTCCTCCTCCTCCTCTCTCCTATTAGGCACCCACGTGGAGTCAGTGACCTCATCATCCCCTCCCTCCTCATCACTGGAGCCAATCTGGCAGTATGCTGCAGCTGCTGGAGCATGACTGCCAGATTGGTGTCCTTCTTGAGCATCCCCTCTCTCTGCTCTCACGCTACTGCCTTCCTCTATCTGGGTATCATCATCAGATCCTTCGAAACGCTGGGCATCCTCCTGGAGCATGTACCCAACACTGTGCTCAAACAGTTCGGGGGACTCCTCAGGAGGAGGACATGGTGGGTCTAGGGAAGGATTGACTAATGATGACATTGATACCAGAGAAGAGGACGCTTTGGCAGCTGCTTTGCCAGTACCCTGAGCCTGGGTGAGAGAGGATGAGGAGGATGAGTTGGGCTTGGTCATCCACTCTACCAAGTCTTCGGCATGATGTGGCTCAACATGTCCAGCTGCCGAAAAGAAGGACAAGCGTGTCCCATGGCCATGTGCTGATGACAATGCACCGCGTCCACGACCAGGACTGTTGCCCCCAGACACAGAGCCTGCTTGCCCTCTTTTTTTGCCTCCTGACTGTCTGCCTCTCCTTGTTTGCCTTCCAGACATTTTAATGGATGGCCTGCAGGGAGATGGGAAAAACAGTAATAAGGGCTACCTTCAGGTGTATACTGTGCAGGAGGCTTAGCAACAATGACACTGACACTGTCCCCTGCCTATCCTTCTCTGTCCCTAAACACAAGGATTTCAAATATGGTTCAGCAAGATTGGTTTAGCACAGAATAGCACACTGACACTTTCCCTCACTGTCCTTCTCTGTCCCTACAAACAAGGTTTAGCACAGAATAGCACACTGACAGTTTCCCCGAGTGTCCTTCTCTGTCCCTAAACTCAAGGATTTCAAATATGGTTCAGCAAGATTGGTTTAGCACAGAATAGCACACTGACAGTTTCCCTCACTGTCCTTCTCTGTCCCTAAACTCAAGGATTTCAAATATGGTTCAGCAAGATTGGTTTAGCACAGAATAGCACACTGACACTTTCCCTCACTGTCCTTCTCTGTCCCTACAAACAAGGTTTAGCACAGAATAGCACACTGACAGTTTCCCCGAGTGTCCTTCTCTGTCCCTAAACTCAAGGATTTCAAATATGGTTCAGCAAGCTGGGTTTAGCACAGAATAGCACACTGACAGTTTCCCTCACTGTCCTTCTCTGTCCCTACAAACAAGATTTAGCACAGAATAGCACACTGATAGTTTCCACGAGTGTCCTTCTCTGTCCCTAAACTCAAGGATTTCAAATACGGTTGAGCAAGATTGGTTTAGAACAGAATAGCACACTGACAGTTTCCCCGAGTGTCCTTCTCTGTCCCTAAACTCAAGGATTTCAAATATGGTTCAGCAAGATTGGTTTAGCACAGAATAGCACACTGACAGTTTCCCTCGCTGTCCTTCTCTGTCCCTACAAACAAGGTTTAGCACAGAATAGCACACTGATAGTTTCCCTCACTGTCCTTCTCTGTCCCTACAAACACGATTTAGCACAGAATAGCACACTGATAGTTTCCACGAGTGTCCTTCTCTGTCCCTAAACTCAAGGATTTCAAATACGGTTGAGCAAGATTGGTTTAGAACAGAATAGCACACTGACAGTTTCCCCGAGTGTCCTTCTCTGTCCCTAAACTCAAGGATTTCAAATATGGTTCAGCAAGATTGGTTTAGCACAGAATAGCACACTGACACTTTCCCTCACTGTCCTTCTCTGTTCCTAAACTCAAGGATTTCAAATATGGTTCAGCAAGATTGGTTTAGCACAGAATAGCACACTGTCAGTTTCCCTCACTGTCCTTCTCTGTCCCTACAAACAAGGTTTAGCACAGAATAGCACACTGACAGTTTCCCCGAGTGTCCTTCTCTGTCCCTAAACTCAAGGATTTCAAATATGGTTCAGCAAGATTGGTTTAGAACAGAATAGCACACTGACAGTTTCCCCGAGTGTCCTTCTCTGTCCCTAAACTCAAGGATTTCAAATATGGTTCAGCAAGATTGGTTTAGCACAGAATAGCACACTGACACTTTCCCTCACTGTCCTTCTCTGTCCCTAAACTCAAGGATTTCAAATATGGTTCAGCAAGATTGGTTTAGCACAGAATAGCACACTGACACTTTCCCTCACTGTCCTTCTCTGTCCCTACAAACAAGGTTTAGCACAGAATAGCACACTGACAGTTTCCCCGAGTGTCCTTCTCTGTCCCTAAACTCAAGGATTTCAAATATGGTTCAGCAAGATTGGTTTAGCACAGAATAGCACACTGACACTTTCCCTCACTGTCCTTCTCTGTCCCTAAACTCAAGGATTTCAAATATGGTTCAGCAAGATTGGTTTAGCACAGAATAGCACACTGTCAGTTTCCCTCACTGTCCTTCTCTGTCCCTACAAACAAGGTTTAGCACAGAATAGCACACTGATAGTTTCCCTCACTGTCCTTCTCTGTCCCTACAAACAAGATTTAACACAGAATAGCACACTGATAGTTTCCACGAGTGTCCTTCTCTGTCCCTAAACTCAAGGATTTCAAATACGGTTCAGCAAGATTGGTTTAGAACAGAATAGCACACTGACAGTTTCCCCGAGTGTCCTTCTCTGTCCCTAAACTCAAGGATTTCAAATACGGTTCAGCAAGATTGGTTTAGCACAGAATAGCACACTGACAGTTTCCCTCACTGTCCTTCTCTGTCCCTACAAACAAGGTTTAGCACAGAATAGCACACTGATAGTTTCCCTCACTGTCCTTCTCTGTCCCTATAAACAAGATTTAGCACAGAATAGCACACTGACAGTTTCCCAGAGTGTCCTTCTCTGTCCCTAAACTCAAGGATTTCAAATATGGTTCAGCAAGATTGGTTTAGCACAGAATAGCACACTGACAATTTCCCTCACTGTCCTTCTCTGTCCCTACAAACAAGGTTTAGCACAGAATAGCACACTGATAGTTTCCACAAGTGTCCTTCTCTGTCCCTAAACTCAAGGATTTCAAATACGGTTCAGCAAGATTGGTTTAGAACAGAATAGCACACTGACAGTTTCCCCGAGTGTCCTTCTCTGTCCCTAAACTCAAGGATTTCAAATATGGTTCAGCAAGATTGGTTTAGCACAGAATAGCACACTGACACTTTCCCTCACTGTCCTTCTCTGTCCCTAAACTCAAGGATTTCAAATATGGTTCAGCAAGATTTGTTAAGCACAGAATAGCACACTGACACTTTCCCTCACTGTCCTTCTCTGTCCCTACAAACAAGGTTTAGCACAGAATAGCACACTGATAGTTTCCCTCACTGTCCTTCTCTGTCCCTACAAACAAGATTTAGCACAGAATAGCACACTGATAGTTTCCACGAGTGTCCTTCTCTGTCCCTAAACTCAAGGATTTCAAATACGGTTCAGCAAGATTGGTTTAGAACAGAATAGCACACTGACACTTTCCCTCACTGTCCTTCTCTGTCCCTACAAACAAGGTTTAGCACAGAATAACACACTGACACTCTCCCTACCTATCCTTCTCTGTCCCTAAACACAAGGAATCCAGGATTAGTAAAGGAAAAAAATGACACTGTCCCTGCCTATGCTTCTCTTTCCCTGCTCCGGAACACACTACACAAGGCCGCCGCGCTGGCGGCCTTTTATAGTGTGGGGCGTGTACTAAACCCCCTCAGCAATAATTGGCCACAGGCATCCTGCCTGTGGCCAATCATTGCTCTCCTCGCTGCCGGCGCTGTGATTGGCCAAGCATGCGGGGTCACAGTGCATGCTTGGCCAATCACAGCGCCTGGATGACACTGCGATGGCGTAGTGCATTGTGGGCCGTTCGCGTCACTCGAATTTGGCGCGAACGGCCCAAATCGTTCGGTCTTCATCGAACAGCCGATGTTCGAGTCGAACGTATGTTCGACTCGAACACGAAGCTCATCCCTGCTGATCACTACCATTACTAGTAAAAAAAAAATATTAATAAAATGCCATAAAACTATCCCCTATTTTGTAGACACTATAACTTTTGCGCAAACCAATCAATATACGCTTATTGCGATTTTTTTTACCAAAACTATGTAGAAGAATACGTATCGGCCTAAACTGAGGGAAATTTTTTTTTTTTTTATATATATATATTTTTGGGGGATATTTATTATAGCAAAAAGTAAAAAATATTGAATTTTTTTCAAAATTGTCACTTTATTTTTGTTTATAGCGCAAAAAATAAAAACCACAGAGGTGATCAAATACCACCAAAAGAAAGCTCTATTTGTGGGGAAAAAAAGAAGTCAATTTTGTTTGGGAGCAATTGTCAGTTATAGCGACGCAGTGCCGAATTGCAAAAAGTGGCCTGGTCTTTGGCCATCGAAATGGCCCAGGGCTGAAGTGGTTAAAAGGTGAAAGTAATATATGAGACTCATTACATGCAAAGCAAGATAGTTCAAGCTGTGATTTGTCATAATTGTGATGATTATGGCTTACGGCTCATGAAAACCCCAAATCCACAATCTCAGAAAATTAGAATATTACCTGCAATCAATCAAGGATTGTACATAGAAGAATATCGGACCTCTGAAAAGTAGAAGCTGCATATGTACTCAGTACTTGGTTTGGGCCCCTCAATGCGGCGTGGCATGGAAGCCATCAGCCTGTGGCACTGCTGATGTGTTATGGAAGACCAGGAGGCTTCAATAGCGGCCTTCAGCTCTTCTGCATTGTTCGGTCTCATGTCTCTCATCTTTCTCTTGGCAATGCCCCATAGATTCTCTATCATAGATTCTCTATGGGGTTCAGGTCAGGCGAGTTTGCTGGCCAATCAAGCACAGTAATCCCACGGTCATGTGACCAGGTTTTGGTGCTTTTGGCAGTGTGGGAGGTGCCAAGTCCTGCTGGAAAATTAAGTCAGCATCTCCATAGAGCTCGTCTGCGGAAGGAAGCATGAAGTGCTCCAAAATCTCCTGGTAGACGGCTGCGGTGACCCCGGACTTAATTAGGCACAGGGGACCAACACCAGCAGATGACACGGCTCCCCAAATCAACTCAGACTGTGGAAACTTCACACTGGACTTCAAGCATCTTGCAGTGAGTGCCTCTCCATTCTTCCTCCATACTCCGGCTCCTTGATTTCCAAATGAGATGCAAAATTTGCTCTCATCAGAAAAGTGGACTTTGGGCCACTGAGCACCAGACCAGGTGTGTTTTTCTTTAGCCCAGGTAAGACGCTTCTGACGTTGTTTGTTGTTCAGGAGTGGCTTGACAAGAGGAATACGACATTTGAAGCCCATGTCCAGGATCAGTCTGTGTGTGGTGGCTCTTGATGCACTGACTCCAGCCTCAGTCCACTCCTTGTGAAAGTCCCCAACACTTTAGAATGGCCTTTTCCTGACAATCCTCTCCAGGCTGCGGTCATCCCTGCTGCTTGTGCCCCTTTTTCTTCCACACTTTGTGCCACTGATAATCAGGGCACTGATTATCAGTGCAGTCCAAACAGTGCCCACCAGTGCTGCCAATCAGTGCGGCAAATCTGTGCCCACCAGTGCTGCCAATCAGTGCCCACCAGTGCTGCCAATCAGTGCCCATCAGTGTCACATATCAGTGCCATCTATCAGTTCCCATCAGTGCCACCTGTTAATGCAGCATCATCAGTGCCCACCAGTGCCTCCTCATCAGTGCCCACCAGTGTCGCCTCATCAGTGCCCATCAGTGTGGCATATCCGTGCCCATCAGTGCCATCTGTCAGTGCAGCCTAATTAGTGCTCACCAGTGCCTCCTCATCAGTGCCCACCAGTGCCACCTATCAGTGCTCATCAGTGCAGCCTCATCAGGGCACATTAGTGAAGGAGAAAAATTACCTGTTTACAAATTTTTATAACAAATTATGAAAAGGTTTTCTTTTTTCAAAATTTCCGGTCTTTATTCGTTTATTTAGCAAAAAATCCAGTGGTGATTAAATATCACCGAAATAAATCTCTATTTGTGTGAGAAACAGTTATAAAAATCTCATTTGGGTACAGTGTTGTATGACCGCCCAATTGTCATTCAAAGCGTGACAGCGATGAAAGCTGATAGTGCCCATCAGCTCCACCTATCAGTGCCGCAGATCAGTGCCGCCTCATCAATACCTTCTAATCAAAGCCCACAAGTGCTGCCTGATCAGTGCCCATCAGTGCAGGAAAAAAAACCTGTTTGCAAAATTTATAACAGAGTCTAAGAAAAATAAAATTCTAAATGTTTGTCTTTTTTTCATTTGTTTAGCAAAAAATAAAACCCAGTGGTGATTAAATATCACCAAAAGAAAGCTCTATCTGTGTAAAAAAAAAAAAAAGATAAAAATTTCATTTGGGTACAGTGTTGTATGACCGCGCAATTGTCATTCAAAGTGTGACATCGCTGAAAGTTGAAAATTGGCCTGGGCAGGAAGGGGGTATAAGTGCCCCGGTAGGCAAGTGGTTAATTGGTTTGTGTGAAAGTTATAGGGTCTACAAACTGTCGTATATACAGGCCCGGGACAAGGGGTTGGCAGGTGGAGCTGCTGCCCTGGGCGCTGTGCTATCATGTGAGGTTCGGGGGCATGACAAGGAGATTGGGGGAGGGAATTTTTGTTGGGAGGAAGGTAAGAATTGTTCTAGGAGGGGAAATTTGGGGAGCTGTGCTAGCAGTGGGGAAAGGGGGGGGGGTTTGTGTTGGGAGGGGGAGATGAGGGAAGAGGGGAAGAGGATTTGTGCTAGGATGTGGAATTTGGGGGTTTGTGCCAGAAAAGGTAATATGGTGGGGGGGGGGGATTTGTGCTAGGATACTAAGAGGGGAATTTTTTGGGGGAGGGGGATTTATGCTAGTAGGGGAAATTGGGGTGGGGGGTGTAGATTTGTGCTAGGAAGGGGGATTGGGGGAGGGGAATATGTGCTGGTAGGGGCGATTAGGAATGGGGGGGAGAGGATTTGTGCTCGGAGGGGAAATTTGAGGAGTAGAGGATTTGTGCTAGAGAGGGGGAATTTTTTTTGTGGGGGGGGGGGGGAATTGTGCTGGGAGCATATGTGGAATGAAAGGATTTGAGCTAAGCATGCAGATTAGCGCTCCATTTTTTTTTTTGGGGGGGGGGAATTTTGCTGATGAATACATCTTGGGGGGCACAATTTGGCATGTTCGCCCTGGGCTCTAGATGACCTTGTCCCAGCACTGTGTATATATACTGGAATTTACGCAGCTACAGCATGACGCTATACTGGTAATGGCGGTGATTGTGATAGTGTGGGGGGCAATCTGGCACTAACAGACCCTCGCTGGAAGGGACACTAACTGACTGACACTGACATCAAGAGTGACACTAATACAGTGATCATATATATTACTGCACACTGTATTACTGACACTGGGTGGGAAGGGGTTAACATCAAGCAGCATTTAAGGGGTTAACTGTGTGCCTAACAAGTGTAATATGTGTAATATGTGCAGCTTTTACTAACAGATCTGGCTGTTTTTTTCTACCTGAAACAGCCAGATCGCTGATCTGTGTACAGAGCTCTGTGTGTTTGTATACACAGAACTCTGTGCTGTAATTGGCTACAGCTGATCAGCAGGTCAGCCATAAATCATTGGCTGGGACCTGCTGACAAAATCTTGCTGTAGCTAGTGACAGTGCAGGTTAGCAGGATTGGCATGCCTCTAACCCAAAACAGGCTGGATCATGTACATGTACGTGATCTAGCCTGCCTGTGCCGCTCGCCCACAGTAAATGCCATTTTATGGTTTGACAGTTTGGCTAACAGCAGTGGCGGTGCGTCCATAAGGGGCGCACAGGCACCGCCCCCTCTCTCCTGCCACCCCTCTATCACCAATAGATAGATTCATGCATCGCATGAATCTATCTATGGTCGCCGCTGCCACCCCCTATTCAGGCGTCCGGCCCCTTTTCGGGCACCAGGTACCTGAATTACAGCGGCCGGGTATTTTTTGGAAGCACCTGATTAGAGCCATAGACTCTAATAGACATCAAAAAAAGGTGAACAGCGAGCGCCATGCTGGGCGCTTGCAGTTCACTTAGCTGTGTGTTAGGAAAGCAAATAAATATTTGCTTTCCTACCACTGAACCGCCTCTCCGCCAATCAGGTGCTCGGGTCTGTTACCTGTCACCTGATGCCCTATCAGGCATCCAATCATAGCAGAGGACGGGTACAGTGCCTGCCGTTTGATGGCACAGTGGTGGCAATTGATGGGTACAGTAGCTGCATTTGATGGGCACAGTGGCTGCGTTTGATGGCACAGTGGTTAAGTTTGATGGGCACAATGGCTGCGTTTGATGGGTACAGTGGCTGCGTTTGATGGGTACAGTGGCTGCGTTTGATGGCACAGTGGGTACGTTTGATGGGCACAGTGGCTGCGTTTGATGGGTACAGTGGCTGCGTTTGATGGGTACAGTGGCTGCATTTGATGGGTACAGTGGCTGCGTTTGATGGGCACAGTGGCTGCGTTTTATGGGCACAGTGGATGCGTTTGATGGCACAGTGGCTGCGTTTGATGGGTAAAGTGGCTGCCTTTGATGGGTACAGTGGCTGTGTTTGATGGTTACAGTGGCTGCGTTTGATGGGTACAGTGGCTGCGTTTGATGGGTACAGTAGCAGCAATTTATGGGTACAGTGGCTGCGTTTGGTGGGTACAGTGGTTGCGCTTGATGGGCACAGTGGCTACAATTGATTTTTTTTTTTTTCGGTTTGTTTGCACCCCCCAAAAAAAATGTGAGCACCAGCCGCCACTGGCTAACAGGGTATGTAATGAAAATGGAATGATTTAATTTAATAATTTTTAAAATGCTGATGTGCTGGGGGATGGGGGACGGGGGGGGGGGCGAACCAGGGAAGGCAAAATATAATCAGATGAATCCTTAACTTAAAATGCACCCCTAGTTGCAATAATGTTTCTATTTTACAGAAACCTATTCCATATATAGCTATTGATGTGTTACTTATTAAAGTCTTACTATTGATTTATTAGTTATTAAAGTCTTATTACCGATTTATTAAAGTCTTCCGATTCTAAATTTGCCGATTCCAGTTCCTTGCAGGGTCTGCGTTTCTGGCAGATGGGATAGATCACAGAAGACGGGGAATCGCATTGTCTCATGAAGCCAGACGGAGGAAGGTAGAGCCGAGCTTCGGCTGAACACATGTTCTGCACTTTCATTAACACCGACTGGCAACTTAAGGTGACCACATGTTTCGCCCTCCTTTGTAGCGCAGCGCATAGCACAAATGTATATTTTCCACTATAAAACTCACTTTAAAATTCAGACTTTGAAGTGCCGTTAGCAGGAAAAACCCCTCTGACACATTTTAATAGGCTTTGTTTTTGTGGAATTGCACACACCTCCCGCCCCGCATGGAGCAGGTTTTTTTTTTTTTAGCTTTTCAAGCTTGGGACAATATTAGTGAAATACAGGTGTTATGCTCAGTATTGTTCAGCGACCAATTCCAGAACTCCAGTTAGGGTTGCCACTTTTTCTTTAAGCCAAACCCGAACACTTTAGCGGTGCAAGGCAATATTTTTTGTAGTATAAACCATAGGATTGCAAAGACCTGGGGACACCTTTGGGTGCACTAAGGAGAGCAATAATGTGGCACACTTTATTGGTCAGTGTTACCCCCATAACACAGGGGTCAGTGTCACCCCCCCTTCACAAAATACAGGTCAGTGTTACTCCCTCTATAATTTAGGGGTCCCCCATAGAGGACCCCCATTAGGTCTCCCCTTATATTAGCACCCCCCTTAGAGACCTCTATTAGATCAGAGAACCCCCCATCAGTGTCCCCTGCCCCTAAAGACCCCCATTAGACAGCCTTACCGAGAGCCGTTTCGAGCCAGGAAGTGTGGGAGCTGGAGTTTGGAGATGGAGCGAAGCTGCTCTACTGTAGTGCTATTTTCCTTCTTTCCTTCCATTGTGCAGGGGGGCTTCGAGCGAAGGCAAAATAGAGGCAGGTGCTGAATCACTATGCCCAGTGTTTCAGCAAAACACAGGAATCAAGACACATCCGAACTTGTGCACTCACTCACAGGGCCGCTGCTAGGAATCATGGGGCCCTCGCCCCCTGAGGGGGGAAAAGAGGTGGGGGGAGGGAGGTGAGAAAGGGTGAGAGGAGGAGGTTAGGGAGTGGGGAGGCAGGAGAGAGAGGGGGGTGAGAAAGATATGGGGGTGTGAGAGAGAGAGAGAAGGGGGCTGAGTGGGAGGGGGTAAGGGAGAGAGGGGGTGGCTTACATAGGGGGTGGCTGACAAAGAGGGGGGTAGCTGACAGAGAGGAAGTAGCTGACAGAGAAGGGGTAGCTGACAGAGAGGGGGTGGCTCACAGAGAGGGGGTGGCTGACAGAGAGGGGGTGGCTGACAGAGAGGAAGTAGCTGACAGAGAGGGGGTGGCTGACACAGAGGGGGTGGCTGACAGAGAGGGGGTGGCTGACAGAGAGGAAGTACCTGACAGAGAGGGGTAGCTGACAGAGAGGGGGTGGCTGACAGAGAGGGGGTGGCTGACAGAGAGGAAGTAGCTGACAGAGAGGGGGTGGCTGACAGAGAGGGGGTGGCTGACAGAGAGGGGGTGGCTCTGATAGAAGGAGGGTAGCTGACAGAGAACGGCAGGCTGACAGAGGGGGGTGAGAGGGCATATGAGAAAGATACCTCAGTGAGGAGACACAGCACACGCCAGCCAGGGAGGCGGGATTCCGGGCAGCCACGAACACCCACAGTCCAGCCTCCACATGTGACCAGGTCCACCGGGCCAATCACAGACCCTCGTGTCCGCTGCCCACACGTGACCTATTCAGCCTATCACAGGGCACCCTCTGCCCATCGCTGAGCTTGGCTCGAAGGCAGAGCGCACAGGCAGTAATATATGTGTGTGACAGACAGTGTAACACATGATGGCGGGCATGGGAATCGGGATGCGCCGCTCTAGGTCGAACTGTTGCTATATGTGCCCGGGTTTCAGGCGGGTTGAAACCCGGGCACATGTGTCAAAACTCGGACTGTCCGGGTCAAAACCGGACAGATGGCAACCCTAACTCCAGCTCAGGAATAAAAAGCTTGTTCAGGCCTTGAGCGGTTTCCAGTCTTTAAAGGGGTTGTAAAGTCTTGTTTTTTGTTTTTTTTTTAGATAACAAACATGTCATACTTACTTCCTCTGTGGAAGGGTTTGCACAGAGTGGCCCCCGATCCTCCTATTCTGGGGTCCCCCCGCGATGCTCCTGGCTCCTCCTCTTCTTGAGTGCCCCAACGGAGAAGCAATTTCCCTCGGGGCACTCGTGCAGGCGCGCTCCTGTGTCCTGCTGCTGCGTCCATTGACACAGACAGCAGAACTTGGCTCCCGCACATTGGATTTGATTGACAGCAGCGGGTGCCAATAGCTCCTGCTGCTATCAATCTATCCAATCAGGACCCGAAACAGCGGCTGGAGCTGGTGTGCTCGTCCCCGTAGATAGAAAGACCGGGTTCAGATAAGTAAAAGGCTGGCTTTAGGGGGCTTCTGCAGCACAGGTACGGTTGCCACCTGTTTGGAAATCCCCCGGACAGTTCGGGTTTGGAATCATGCGTCCGGGTTTCAGACTGTCTGAGACCCTGTCACATTATTCAGACTGGACTAAGTCTCCCCCCTCCCCCCTTCTCTCTCCTGCCTCTAAGTAAGTACGCTAAGGTAAATCGGGGTTCTCAGAGCACTCATTACATCAGAGCTCCCCCTTACATCAGAGTCCTCGCCGTACACCCTTATGTTAGAGTCCCAGAGTTCTCACTTACATCAGAGTCTGCAGAGTCCCCCCTTACAGTAAAAGGGAACTCTGTGGATTTAGATGTAAAAGGTTAACTCTGTGGACTCCGATGTAAAGGGGGAACTCTGTGGACTCTGATGTAACGGGGACTCTTGTGATTAAGTTCATATGATTAGAATTGTTATTTAATAGAAACATCTATTCATAGTTTATGCATACTATGAACAAAAAATTGCTGTGCGACACTGAAGTGTTCGGGTTTGGTTTGAAGAAAAGGTGGCAACCCTAAGCACAGGAGGCTGTGTTACTAATACCAGGGGGGCGGGAACGATCAACCAACCATTGTGAATGGCTACTACAGTAGTCATATGATCGGGAGCTGGTCCAATCATTAGCTGGGACCAAGGCACGTCTTTCAAAGCTTGGTCTCTATGCTGGGAGTGCACAGTGAGGCTTTATGGCAATTGATTGGCCAATATTCTTCAGCAGCAGCATCCCAGTGGCAATGAATCCTTAAAGTGACTGTAAAGTCTCAAGGTTTTTGCATTCTAATGCATACTATGCATTAAGGTAGAAAACCTTCTTTACTGAAGTTCCCCCCAAACCCCCTCTTTTCTTACCTGAGCGCGATCCAATCCAGCGATGAGCATAAGCCCACCGGTTCCAACTGCTGTGCCTCTCCTCATTGGACAGATTGATAGCAGCAGGAGCCATTGGCTCCTGCTGCTGTCAATTAAATCCAGTGACACGGGGGCGGGGCTGAGTCCCGCTGTCTGTCAATGGACGCAGCAGTGGGACTCGAGAGCGCGCCCACACAGGTACCCCTAATGGAGAACATCTTTCCATGGGGGCACCTGATGAAGGGGAGGAGCCAGGAGCACCAGCGGGGCGCTCCAGAAGAGGAGGAAGGGGCTGCTCTGTGCAAAACCCTTGCACAGAGCAGGTAAGTATGACATGTTTGTTATTTTTATTCGAAAAAATACGAACCTTTAAAATCCCTTTAAAATATAGCTAAAGGGAAAACTTTTTTTTTAAAGTTTTGTAAACAGTCGAGAGGGATTAGAGCCCCTGTCAGTTTTTATTGCTGCCTTCGCCCCCATTAAGGAGACTCACCCTCTCTATTTCTCCTGTTTACCATTATCACTGAAAATTAAAGTAAAATTATATTTTGGGTTGTCCCCAGAAAAGTAATAGAGGGGTCATCTTCCAATGAGGACACTAGTTCTGGTAAGCTGGGGTCCCCCAAAAATTCCCCTAATTTTCAGGAATTACCTCTCACTTCCTGTTTGGCTATCGGACAGGAAGTGAAGGAAAATATCTGCAATGGGATACAGATGGCGGAAAAAAAACTGACAGGGTTATAACCCTCCCTTACTCTATCCCAAAAAAAAAAAAAGTTTTGCCTATAGTTCTAGTTTAACCACTTGCTGACCGCGCTATAGCAGGAAGATGACTACAGCCAGGGCCGGTGCTACCACTAGGCAAACTAGGCAACCGCTTAGGGCGCACTGCTGCCTAGGGGCGCACAGGCGCTGGTTTCCCTCTGCGTCTGCGTGCTCTGAAGGCTGCAACATGTAACTAACTCAGTCTCAGGCAGCTGCTCTGTCCAACCGGTAGTGTAATTAGAGGCATAGCGCAGCACTGGAGCCAGTGCTAGAGGAAGCAGAGCCAATTCTTCCTGTATAGCGATGCCTTCTGTCACATGGGCAGGGCACAGGGGGTGGAGTCAGGGGTGGAGCCAATGGGGGGGGCAAAACGAGGTTTCGCCTAGGGTGTCAAAAATCATTGCACCAGCCCTGGCTACAGCGTGGCCGTTTAGTTCTGGGAGGGCATCTATTGCATGCCCGGGCAATTTTCACTCAAAGTGTGACAGCACTGAAAGCTGACTATTGGACTGGGCAGGAAGGGGGTGAACGTGCCCAGTACAGATATCCTAAAGAGCTAAATAATGAGGTCCCCATGCCATAGCTACCAGCCAGTAGCTCCTTCTACACTCTGCTAAACATAATAATTAGGCCCCTTTCACACTGAGGCGCTTTGCAGGCGCTATTGCGCTCTAAATAGCGCCTGCAAAGCGCCCCAAAAAAGCCTCTCAATACTATCCAATGTGAAAGCCCGAGGGGCTATGGCATTTTGCGGGCGTTTTTAACCCTTTTTTGGCCGCTAGCGGGGGTTAAAATACCCCCGCTAGCGCCCGCAAATCGCGGCCAAAAAAACGGTATAGCGGCGCCAAAAATAGCGCCGCTATACCGCCAGCGCATCCAGCGCCTCAGTGTGAAAGTAGCCTTACACATGGCAGTCTCAAAATTCGGCATAGGAAACTCATTTGAAGATGCTCCAAAATGCAGCCTGGTCCTCCAGACCCTAAAGAAGCCTCCAAGTTATAAATGGATCCTTAAAGAACAACTAATTGGTGGCCCAAAATTCTTCAGTAGCAGCCTACCAATGACAATGAATCCCTAAATATCTCTATTGTTGGCCCTAGATTCTGCAGCCACCTGATAGGAACCAGTCTTCAGGCCCTATGCAAGTGTAGTACACTGACCTTTTCCTGCCTTTGGCTCACTCGCAGGTCAAGGCACACCGCGCTATATGCCCGTCCCCTCCTGTTTGAGGAGGTTAAGCGGTGTTAACAATTTTGGGTCCTGCAGCAAGGTTTCCCATCAGACTGGTTCTCATCTCCTAGAGTGTAGGGACAAGTCTCTATTTTCCCCCAGGAAGGCCAATGTCCACACCACTTTAACTCCAATGCTGAGTTTATTTTATAAGCAAAGTTCATATTCAGCAGACAGGAAAGGTGGATAAGAGAAAGGACAGTAAGGTTTGGGAGATAGGTCCAGGCACAAACTGGTACGATAGTCACCACTAGTGATGAGCCGAACACCCCCGGGTTCGGTTCGCACCAGAACCCGCGAACGGACCGAAAGTTCGTACGAACATTAGAACCCTATTAAATACAATGGATGCGAACGTTCGGATTCTAAAGTGCTAATTATAACAACTATTATGCATGTTATTGTCCTAAAAAGGGTTTGGGAACCCGGGTTCTGCACCAGGGGACATGTATCAATGCAAAAAGAAGTTTTAAAAACTGTCGTTTTTCGGGAGCAGTCATTTTAATGATGCATAAAGTGAAAAAAAAAAAGTCAAATATTCCTTTAAATATCGTACCTGGGGGGTGTCTAAAGTATGCCTGTGAAGTGCCACGTGTTTCCCGTGTTTAGAACTGTCCCTGCACAAAATGACACTTCTAAAGGAAAAAAAAGCCATTTAAAACTGCTTGCGGCTTTAATGTAATGTCTGGTCCCGGTAATATGGATGAAAATCTTTAAGAAAAATGGCATAGCTACCCCATGACCCCCCCCCCCCCCCCACCCCAGCCCATTACCAGCCCCTTTGGGTCTTGTATGGATATTAAGGGGAACCCCGCACATAAAATAAAAAAGGCCCTATATACTCTGAACAGCCGTATACAGGCGGTGCATACAAGACAGGGACTGTAGGTTTGTTCTTATGTAGAATCTGTTTGTAATTTTGAACAGGTACATTGTTTAAGTGTAGCTCCAGCCCAAAAATCTATTTTTAAACTTTTTGGAAAACATAGGTAAGGGTTATCACCCCTGTAACATTTGTTTTGCTGTCTGTGCCCCTGTTCAGAACATTTCACCTCACTTTCCGTCCCAATGACAACTGTTTTTGAAATGTGGTGTTTTTCTTGAAACAAGGATTGCTGATAAAGCATCAGTACAGAGGAGACACCTTTCTCCCATATTAATTCTTACAGGAGAGAATTTTCCTTCCAAGGGGTAGATTTCCTCTCACTTCCTGTTGTCTTCTTGCGTTTGCAAGTAGGAGTCGTTTGTAAGTTGGATGTTTGAAAGTAGGGACCTGCCGTATATACTCTGCAGAAATAGGCCCCTTAGTTGTTGGTGTTGGCACAACACTGTAAGCACTCACTGTTACTCTTGGTTGGTGCTGGAACGCCCTGCTGTCAACTATTATATAAGGAATTTTAATTACATATAATTGTTGAACAGTGGTAGTAAAAATTGGGCCTTTGATGGTGGTGCTGGTGCCACAACACTGTAAGCCCTGACAGTTACTCTTGGTGGGTGCAGCAATGGGCCCTGCTGTGAATTATTAGATCAACAATTGTAATTGCATGCCCCTGTTGAACAGGGGCTGAAAAATTGGGCCTTTCGTGGTGGTGGTGTTGCCACAACACTGTAAGCCCTCAGAGTTACTCTTGGTGGGTGCAGGAATGGGCCCTGCTGTGAATTATTAGATCAAGAATTGTAATTGCATGCCCCTGTTGAACAGGGGCTGAAAAATTGGGCCTTTCGTGGTGGTGGTGGTGGTGGTGGTGTTGCCACAACACTGTAAGCCCTCAGAGTTACTCTTGGTGGGTGCAGGAATGGGCCCTGCTGTGAATTATTAGATCAAGAATTGTAATTGCATGCCCCTGTTGAACAGGGGCTGAAAAATTGGGCCTTAGGCACTGGTGGCACAACACTACAACCCCTCACAGATACTGTACTTGGAGCACAGCAATGAGCCCTGTTGCAAAGTATTGCTTCAAAAATTGTAATGACACGCCCCTGTTAAACAGGGGCTGAAAAATTGGGCCTTAGGCACTGGTGCCACAACACTCCAACCCCTCACAGATACTGTACTTGGAGCACAGCAATGAGCCCTATGGCAAATTATTGCTAAAAAAATTGTAATTACACGCCCCTGTAAAACAGGGGCTGAAAAATTGGGCCTTAGCCACTGGTGGCGGCACCCATAAACAAAAATGATCTTCCAAGCTATCATCATCAATCGTATCATTGAGGACTCGGAGGAGGAGGATAGCCAGTCAACATAACAGCACAGGCACTCAGCATCAGCATCAGTCTTGAAGGGATGTGACATGTTAAAATCAATTAGTCTGTTATATCAGCATCAGGTGTGTGGTAGCTGGTGGTGATCCAAGACTGGTTCATCTTGATGAAAGTCAGTCGATCAACCGAGTCGGTGGACAGGCGCACCCTGTGATCCGTGACAAATCCTCCAGCAGCACTGAATGTGCGTTCCGAAAGAACGCTGGATGCAGGACAGGCCAGTAGCTCAATTGCATACTGTGCAAGCTCTGGCCAGTGATCCATCCTCAAGACCCAGTAAGCCAGAGGATTTTCGGTGGGGAAGGTGTCCAAGTCTGACCTTGCCCCTAGATATTCCTGCACCATGTTTATCAGACGCTGGCGATGGTTGCTGGAACCGATCATACTTTGGGGCTGCGGACTAAAGAATTGTCTGAACGCATCGGTCAGACGGCCACCTTCCCCACCGCTCCTTCTTTGACTGGCCGAAGCCTCAGCAACTCGTTGTCCAGGACCAGGAGTTTGTAACCTCCCAGTCTCTGGGAACGCGTTGCACAGACCTTTCTGCAAGGCCTCCCGGAGTTGTCTCATCCTCTGCTCCCTCTGCGACGGTAACATAAGGTCCGCAACCTTACCCTTGTACCGTGGATCAAGGAGAGTGGCCAGCCAGTAATGGTCCCTCTCCTTGATCCGAAGAATACGAGGATCCTTCCGCAGACTTTGCAGGATCAGGGAGGCCATGCAGCGTAGGTTTGCTGAGGCATTCGCTCCGGAGTCCTCTGGGTCACTAAGGACGACATGATCCGCAGCCACCTCCTCCCAGCCACGTACAAGTCCACTGGTTTCTTGGGACTGTAAATCATCCCTAAAAGACTGCTGCTGATGATGCTGAGTGCCAGCCTCCACCTCCATGCTGACACAATCCTCCTCCTCCTCCTCCTCCTCCTCTTCCTGTGCGATGGGTGGGACAGAAGGAACACTGTCTGGGTAAAGGGGGCCTTGAGAGGCAAGGAAGTCCTCCTCTTCCTGCCTCTGTTCTGCCTCAAGTGCCCTGTCCATTATTCCACGCAGCGTGTGCTCCAACAGGTGGACAAGAGGTACAGTGTCACTGATGCATGCACTGTCACTGCTCACCATCCTCGTGGCCTCCTCAAATGGTGCCAGGACAGTGCATGCATCCCTGATCATGCCCCACTGGCGTGGAGAAAAAAAACCAAGCTCCCCTGACCCTGTCCTGGTGCCGTAGTCGCACAGGTACTCATTGATGGCCCTCTGCTGCGTGTGCAGCTGCTGCAGCATGGCCAACGTTGAGTTCCACCTGGTGGGCATGTCACATATAAGGCGGTTCTTGGGCAGGTTCAACTCCTTTTGCAGCTCAGCCAGGCGAGCACTGGCATTATAAGATCTGCGGAAATGCACACAGACTTTCCTGGCCTGCCTCAGGACATCCTGTAAGCCCGGGTACCTGCCCAAGAACCGCTGCACCACCAGGTTAAGGACGTGAGCCACACAGGGCACATGGGTCAGTTGTCCCTGTCGGAGGGCGGAGAGGAGGTTGGTGCCATTGTCGCAAACCACCATTCCTGGCTTAAGCTGGCGTGGCGTCAACCACCTCTCGGCCTGGCCCTGCAGAGCAGACAGGACCTCTGCCCCAGTGTGGCTTCTGTCCCCCAAACACACCAGCGCAAGCACGGCATGGCATCTTTTTGCCTGCGTACTTGCGTAGCCCCTTGAACGGCTACGGAGCACCGCTGGTTCAGAGGACAAACCACAGGAAGAGGCCATGGAGGAAGAAGAAGAGGAGGGGGTGGAGGAGAGAGGTGTGTCACAACCAGTAGTAGCATTTTGGAGGCGTGGCGGTGGAACAACCTCCAACACTACTGCACCTTGTCCTGCATCCTTCCCAGCTGCCAAAAGAGTGACCCAATGGGCCGTGAAAGAAAGGTAACGTCCCTGTCCATGCCTGCTGGACCATGAGTCAGCGGTAATATGCACCTTACCGCTGACCGCCCTGTCCAGCGAGGCCAAGACATTGCCTTCCACATGCCGGTAGAGAGCCGGAATAGCCTTCCGTGAGAAAAAGTGGCGTTTGGGAACCTGCCACTGAGGAACCGCTCATTGCACAAACTCACGGAAGGGGGCCGAGTCTACCAACTGAAAAGGCAGCAGTTGAAGCGCTAGCAATTTAGCCAAGCTAGCATTCAACCGCTGGGCATGTGGATGGCTGGGAGTGAACTTCTTTCGACGGTCCAGCAGCTGGGGCAGGGAAATTTGCCTGCTAGAATCGGACGTCGGTGTACTGCTAGCAGAGTGGCCGCAAGTACTTGGCTGTGACACACCTAATTCTACACCTTCATTCCTCTCAGTGCATGTTTCAGAGAGGACTGAAGTTATAGTGGGGTTGGAGATCCCAGCTGATGCGGTGCAAGGAGAGGTCCGCTTTGTTCTTTGGTGTGGGTCTTTGAGGTAGGCTTGCCAACGAGCTGCATGGCAGGTCAACATATGTCTGGTCAGGCATGTGGTACCCAAGCGGCTGATGTTTTGGCCACGCGATATACGCTTGAGACATATCTTGCAAACAGCAGCTGTGCGATCTGATGCACTAGCCTCAAAAAAGGCCCACACCAAAGAACTTTTTGAATGACGGGCAGAGGCAGCGCCCTGCACAGGCGGAGCTCTGCGGTGTGATTCCGTCTGTGTACTGCCCTTACGCTGGCCACCAAAGGGCATCCTGCCTCGTTGGAGATGTGCCTCCTCCTCATCCTCCTCCTCCTCCTCCTCTCTCCTATTAGGCACCCACGTGGAGTCAGTGACCTCATCATCCCCTCCCTCCTCATCACTGGAGCCAATCTGGCAGTATGCTGCAGCTGCTGGAACATGACTGCCAGATTGGTGTCCTTCTTGAGCATCCCCTCTGTCTGCTCTCACGCTACTGCCTTCCTGTAGCTGGGTTTCATCATCAGACCCTTCGAAATGCTGGGCATCCTCCTGGAGCATGTACCCAACACTGTGCTCAAACAGTTCGGGGGACTCCTCAGGAGGAGGACATGGTGGGTCTAGGGAAGGAGTGACTGATGATGAGTCTGACATTGATACCAGGGAAGAGGACGCTTTGGCAGCTGCTTTGCCAGTACCCTGAGCCTGGGTGAGAGAGGATGAGGAGGAGGAGGAGGACTTGGTCATCCACTCTACCAAGTCTTCGGCATGATGTGGCTCAACATGTCCAGCTGCCGAAAAGAAGGACAAGCGTGTCCCATGGCCATGTGCTGATGACAATGCACCGCGTCCACGACCAGCACTGTTGCCCCCAGACACAGAGCCTGCTTGCCCTCTTTTATTGCCTCCTGACTGTCTGCCTCTCCTTGTTTGCCTTCCAGACATTCTAATAGATGGCCTGCAGGGAGATGGGAAAAAAGCAATAAGGGCTACCTTCAGGTGTCCTTCTCTGTCCCTTTACTTAAGGATTTCTAAATATGGTTGAGGATGATTGCTTTTGCACAGAATAGCACAACGACAATTTCCCTGACTGTCCAAAAAACAAGGATTTCAAAGATGGTTGATGAGGAATGCTTTAGCACACTATAGCACAAGTAGAATTTCCCTCACTGTCCTTCCCTGTCCCTAGAAACAAGGATTATCACAGTGAAAGAAACTGACACTCTTCCTACCTATAGTTTTCTGTCCCTAGAAAAAATGTTTTTTTAAAGCTGATTGATGATCAATGCTTTAGCACACTATAGCACAAGGAGAATTTCCCTCACTGTCCTTCCCTGTCCCTAGAAACAAGGATTATCACAGTGAAAGAAACTGACACTCTTCCTACCTATAGTTTTCTGTCCCTAGAAAAAATGTTTTTTTAAAGCTGATTGATGATCAATGCTTTAGCACACTATAGCACAAGTAGAATTTCCCTCACTGTCCTTCCCTGTCCCTAGAAACAAGGATTATCACAGTGAAAGAAACTGACACTCTTCCTACCTATAGTTTTCTGTCCCTAGAAAAAATGTTTTTTTAAAGCTGATTGATGATCAATGCTTTAGCACACTATAGCACAAGGAGAATTTCCCTCACTGTCCTTCCCTGTCCCTAGAAACAAGGATTATCACAGTGAAAGAAACTGACACTCTTCCTACCTATAGTTTTCTGTCCCTAGAAAAAATGTTTTTTTAAAGCTGATTGATGATCAATGCTTTAGCACACTATAGCACAAGTAGAATTTCCCTCACTGTCCTTCCCTGTCCCTAGAAACAAGGATTATCACAGTGAAAGAAACTGACACTCTTCCTACCTATAGTTTTCTGTCCCTAGAAAAAATGTTTTTTTAAAGCACACTATAGCACAAGGAGAATTTCCCTCACTGTCCTTCCCTGTCCCTAGAAACAAGGATTCGCACAGTAAAACACACTGACACTCTCCCTACCTATCCTTCTCTTTCCCTAAACTAAAGGAATCCAGGTTAAGCAAGAAAAAATAAATGTCACTGTCCCTGCCTATGCTTCTCTTTCCCTGCTCCGGAACACACTACACTAGGCCGCCGTGCTGGCGGCCTTTTATAGTGTGGGGCGTGTACTAAACACCCTCAGCAATAATTGGCCACAGGCATCCTGCCTGTGGCCAATCATTGCTCTCCTCGCTGCCGGCGCTGTGATTGGCCAAGCATGCAGGGTCACAGTGCATGCTTGGCCAATCACAGCGCCTGGATGACACTGCGATGGCGTAGTGCATTGTGGGCCGTTCGCGTCACTCGAATTAGGCGCGAACGGCCCAAATCGTTCGATCTTCGTCGAACGATCGAACAGCCGATGTTCGAGTCGAACGTATGTTCGACTCGAACACCGAGCTCATCCCTAGTCACCACTCGATCCCGAGTGGGTTTAGCTCACCCGGATAGTCCCCTGTAAGAGCGGATCCTAGCAGCTGGAGTGATGCTCGAATGTTCACTTTAGGTTTCCTAGAGATACGATCGGGAGATCCTCTGCCACAGAATCTTTAAGTCCCAAACTTCTCAGCATTTGCAACACAGGGAGCCAGCGACAGCACGTTGCAAGGCCTGTGACGGATCTTTGAATCCCTCCAGAAGGTAACCAGGCCTCTCTTTCACAGTGAACTCTCACCGGTCCATCAGAAAGGTCCTCCCCCAGACTCCTCTTCCTAGAGCGGGTCCACCCTCTCCTGGAGATAGGCCCCAGCTAAAGGTGCTGGGCCTACTAATGCATACCTCCCAACCTGCACGGATTCTGGGTCCCCTCGGCACGTCTCAACCCCCCCCACTCAACAACTTTGAAACCCCAAAAAATCCCCCCCCCAGCTCAGAAAAGTTGGGAGGTATGCTAATGGAGTTGCAGCCCCAGGCTAAAGGTGCCTGAGACCCATGCACGCGCGCACCCCTGGCCTGGAGAGCCCACTCTCCAGTCTCCACTCCAGACTCCCCAAAGAAATGGCGTCTGCCCCTTATGTATCCTCTCCCAGCATGCACAGCAGGCCAACACGCCCACCGCACCACTGCCGAGAGAGGACACCCTAAGGCATAGCAATGTCACCCACCATTCAACCCTGACCTGATATGGCAGTGCCATCTGCAGGCCACAGGGAACTGTGCGTCAGGCTACATCACATAGGCAGAAGCGAATACTAACAAATCAAAGTGGTCTGAGCCTGGCTACTAGCTCAGACCAACCCCCTAAATTTAAGTACATAGCACCCCTGAAAAGTAAAGGGGCGCTACACAAGCAATCACAGATATCTTAAAGAGCTGAATAATGAGATCCCTATGCCATGTCCACGAGCCAGCAGCTTCTCATAAGCTCACCTGGACATAATTACGCACGGCAGACTCATCTGAAGATGTTCCAACAGACAGCCACCCCCCTGGTCCAACAGACCCTTACACAGCCGCCAGTGCTATCCGTGACTTCCCGGGTCTATACACCAAATGTGCCCATTATGAGGGATCCCTACCATCCCTGCACTGAGTTCCTGGGTCTGCATGCCTGCTGTCCCCATTATGAGGGGCTCCCACCATCCCTGCACTGAGTTCCTGGGTCTGCATACCTGCTGTCCCCATTATGAGGGGCTCCCACCATCCCTGCACTGAGTTCCCGGGTCCGCATACCTGCTGTCCCTATTATGAGGAGCTCCCACCATCCCTGCACTGAGTTCCTGGGTCTGCATACCTGCTGTCCCCATTATGAGGGATCCCTACCATCCCTGCACTGAGTTCCTGGGTCTGCATACCTGCTGTCCCCATTATGAGGGGCTCCCACCATCCCTGCACTGAGTTCCTGGGTCTGCATACCTGCTGTCCCCATTATGAGGGGCTCCCACCATCCCTGCACTGAGTTCCCGGGTCCGCATACCTGCTGTCCCCATTATGAGGAGCTCCCACCATCCCTGCACTGAGTTCCTGGGTCTGCATACCTGCTGTCCCCATTATGAGGGATCCCTACCATCCCTGCACTGAGTTCCTGGGTCTGCATACCTGCTGTCCCCATTATGAGGGGCTCCCACCATCCCTGCACTGAGTTCCTAAGTTTGCAGACCTGCTGTCCCCATTATGAGGGGCTCCCACCATCCCTGCACTGAGTTCCTAAGTTTGCAGACCTGCTGTGCCCATTATGATGGGCTCCCATCATCCCTGTGTTAAACTTACGGGTCCGAACACCTGCTATACCCATAATGAGGGGGTTCCACCATCACTTCACTGAGTTCCTGGGTCTTTACACCTTCTTTGCCAATTATGAGGGGTTCCCAACATCCCTGTGCTGAGTTCCTGGGTCTGCACACCTGCTGTGACCATTATGAGAGGTTCCCACCATCCCTGTGCTGAGTTCCCGGGTCTGTACACCTGCTGTGACCATTATGAGGGGCTCCCACCATCCCTGTGCTGAGTTATTGGATCTGAAAACCTGCTGCACTCATTACGAGGGGCTTCCTCCATCCCTGTGCTGAGTCCTTGGGTCTGTGCACCTGCTATGGCCATTATGAGAGGTTACCATCCCAGGTTTCTCAGGTCTACACACCTACTGTGTCCATTAGAAGGAGTTCCTACCATCAAGGTGCTGAGTTTGCAAGTCTGCACACCTGCTCAGCCCATAATGAAGGGCTCATGCCATCCCTGTGCTGAGTTCCCAGGTCTGTAGACCTGTCTTGACCATTATGAGGGGTTCCCTCCATCCCTGTGCTGAGTTCCTGGGTCTGTAGACCTGTCTTGACCATTATGAGGGGTTCCCTCCATCCCTGTGCTGAGTTCCTGGGTCTGTAGACTTGTCTTGACCATTATGAGGGGTTCCCACCATCCCTGTGCTGAGTTCCTCGGTCTGCATACCTGCTGTGCCCAACATGAGGGGCTCCCACCATCCCTACTGGACATTTATTTATTCTATATATTATGAAGAACAGGTGAGCAGGAACACCCAGGAACTTCAAGGTGGATAGCAACAAAGCTAGATCTCAATCTTGGAGTATCAAAGACATACAAGAAACCATGGACCAGGCTCCTCTTAAAACTAAAATACCACTTTTGGGTGGATTAGCCCTTTAAATTTTACATTTCTTTATTTGGCTATTTCTTTTGAAACCATAGAACCGAAAAGCATAATTTATAGTGAATTGATGGCGAAAGCATGACAAATCCTCACTAGGTTCATCATCAGAGATCCTTTCTGTTATCGTCTTCACAGCTCTATGGAAAGTCTCCATCTTATACAATATATATGTTCTCCATTGTTTCTTTATGGGTGAAAATGAGCTTCTATTTCCAGCGTGCCGCCTGTTTTCATTTATTGAAAATGGTATATTTAATAAATGGCCCAATCTGATGTAAGCCAAATGGTGATTTAATAAGCCGGAGACTTTTATCCAGGACATTACAAAGAAACTTGCTGCAATTTTCTAACCATTTACCTAGAATGAAAATAAACGGTTAATTTCCTATTTAAAAAATAAGGGGGGCAGGGGATGGAGGGGGGCGGGGTTGTCGTGTCTTTGTAGGTTTCTGGAAATTAGTACAACGGGGTTAAACAGGAGATTTGTAAGGAAAAGAGAACTTTGGTTCCAACATCCCTGGAATCCCCAGAGTTCCATTGAGGAAGTAGGAGTGTTTCCTGCCCCAACAGCCAGATGCAGCGGTCCGAGGGCCGCAGGAACCGCAGAGCTTATGGAATGACAGATAATTCAGAGGAATAATCCGCTTGTAGCGGGGAACTATCATTAGCCTTCATGTGTCCTGCTTGGTAATATTAAAATTTTAAAAGACAATACCGGCCAGAACTTTTCAAGGACATGTTGATTTTGGACAGCGGCAGAGTTGTTTTAAAGGGAAACAATAAGTTATGGGTTTGGAGTTATTACTGTAAACTTTAAATGGGATTCAATGTATTGCATAGCTCCCAACTGTCCCTGATTTCGAGGGACTGTCCCTGATTTGAAGCAATGTCCCTCTGTGTGGCAGGGGGCGTGTCATATGCCTACATATGTTTGTTAGTAGGTGCCCCTCATTCCCATCTCAAAAAGTTGGGAGGTAATGGTATTGTGTGAAGTTTCAGCAAGTGCCCATCGAAACAGTAGATTCTGATGCCGGTGTCCTGATGCCGGTGTCCTGATGCCGCAGCCCTGATGACGGTGTCCTGATGCCGGTGTCCTGATGCCGGTGTCCTGATGCCGGTGTCCTGATGCCGCAGTCCTGATGCCGCAGTCCTGATGCCGGTGTCCTGATGCCGCAGTCCTGATGCCGGTGTGCTGATGCTGCAGTCCTGATGCCGCAGTCCTGATGCCGGTGTCCTGATGCTGCAGTCCTGATGCCGGTGTCCTGCTGCCGCAGTCCTGTTGCCGCAGCCCTGATGCCGGTGTCCTGATGCCGTGATGTCCTGATGCCGCGGTGTCCTGATGCCAGTGTCCTGATGCCGTGATGTCCTGATGCCAGTGTCCTGATGCCGCAGTCCTGATGCCGGTGTCCTGATGCCAGTGTCCTGATGCCAGTGTCCTGATGCCGCAGTCCTGATGCCGGTGTCCTGATGCCGGTGTCCTGATGCCAGTGTCCTGATGCAGCAGTCTTGATGCCGGTGTCATGATGCTGCAGTCCTGATGCCGCAGTCCTGATGCCGGTGTCCTGATGCCGGTGTCCTGATGCTGTGATGTCCTGATGCCGAGGTGTCCTGATGCCACAGTCCTGATGCCGCTGTCCTGATGCCGCTGTCCTGATGCCGGTGTCCTGATGCTGTGATGTCCTGGTGCCACGGTGTCCTGATGCCACAGTCCTGATGCCGCTGTCCCGATGTGTCATGAGGCTGCAGTCCTGATGCCGCAGTCCTGGTGCCAGTGTCCTGATGCCGGTGTCCTGATGCCCGTGTCCTGATACCGGTGTCCTGATGCCGCAGTCCCGATGCCAGTGTCCTGATGCCGCAGGCTTGATGCCTGTGTCCTGATGCCGCAGTCCTGATGCCGGTGTCCTGATGCCGCAGTCCTGATGCCGGTGTCCTGATGCCGCAGTCCTGATGCCGGTGTCCTGATGCCGGTGTCCTGATGCCGGTGTCCTGATGCCGCAGTCCTGATGCCAGTGTCCTGATGCCGTTGTCCTGATGATGGTGTCCTGATGCCGCAGTCCTGATGCTGGTGTCCTGATGCTGCAATCCTTATGCCAGTGTCCTGATGCCGCAGTCTTGATGCCGGTGTCATGAGGCTGCAGTCCTGATGCCAGTGTCCTGATGCCATGATGTCCTGATGCCAGTGTCCTGATGCCGCAGTCCTAATGCCGGTGTCCTGATGCCAGTGTCCTGATGCCAGTGTCCTGATGCCGGTGTCCTGATGCCGGTGTCCTGATGCCAGTGTCCTGATGCCGCAGTCCTGATGCAGCAGTCTTGATGCCGGTGTCATGATGCTGCAGTCCTGATGCCGCAGTCCTGATGCCGGTGTCCTGATGCCGATGTCCTGATGCTGTGATGTCCTGATGCCGCGGTGTCCTGATGCCACAGTCCTGATGCCACTGTCCTGATGCCGCTGTCCTGATGCCGGTGTCCTGATGCCGCAGTCCTGATGCCAGTGTCCTGATGACGTTGTCCTGATGACGGTGTCCTGATGCCGCAGTCCTGATGCTGGTGTCCTGATGCTGCAATCCTGATGCCAGTGTCCTGATGCCGCAGTCTTGATGCCGGTGTCATGAGGCTGCAGTCCTGATGCCGCAGTCCTGATGCCGGTGTCCTGATGCTGGTGTCCTGATGCTGTGATGTCCTGGTGCCACGGTGTCCTGATGCCACAGTCCTGATGCCGCTGTCCTGATGCCGGTGTCCTGATGCTGTAGTCCTGATGCCAGTGTCCTGATGCCGTTGTCCTGATGACGGTGTCCTGATGCCGCAGTCCTGATGTCGGTGTCCTGATGCTGTAATCCTGATGCCGGTGTCCTGATGCCGCAGTCTTGATGCCGGTGTCATGAGGCTGCAGCCCTGATGCCGCAGTCCTGATGCCGGTGTCCTGATGCCCGTGTCCTGATGCCGGTGTCCTGATGCCGCAGTCCTGATGCCAGTGTCCTGATGCCGCAGTCCTGATGCCAGTGTCCTGATGCCAGTGTCCTGATGCCGCAGTCCTGATGCCGCAGTCCTGATGCCGGTGTCCTGATGCCAGTGTCCTGATGCCGTTGTCCTGATGATGGTGTCCTGATGCCGCAGTCCTGATGCCGGTGTCCTGATGCTGCAATCCTGATGCCAGTGTCCTGATGCCGCAGTCTTGATGCCGGTGTCATGAGGCTGCAGTCCTGATGCCGCAGTCCTGATGCCGGTGTCCTGATGCTGCCGTCCTGATTAGGGATGAGCTTCGTGTTCGAGTCGAACATACGTTCGACTCGAACATTGGCTGTTCGATCGTTCGACGAAGATCGAACGATTTGGGCCGTTCGCGCCAAATTCGAGTGACGCGAACGGCCCACAATGCACTACGCCATCGCAGTGTCATCCAGGCGCTGTGATTGGCCAAGCATGCACTGTGACCCCGCATGCTTGGCCAATCACAGCGCCGGCAGCGAGGAGAGCAATGATTGGCCACAGGCAGGATGCCTGTGGCCAATTATTGCTGAGGGTGTTTAGTACACGCCCCACACTATAAAAGGCCGCCAGCACGGCGGCCTAGTGTAGTGTGTTCCGGAGCAGGGATAGAGTAGCATAGGCAGGGACAGTGACTGTTATTTCTTTCTTGCTTAACCTGGATTCCTTTAGTTTAGGGAAAGAGAAGGATAGGTAGGGAGAGTGTCAGTGTGTTTTGTGCTTCTGCTATAGTGTGCTTAAAAAAAACATTTATTCTAGGGACAGAAAACTCTAGGTAGGGACAGTGTCAGTTTCTTTCACTCTGCAAGTCCTTGTTTCCAGGGACCTGTAAGGACAGTGAGTTAATTGTCCTTGTGCTATATTGTGCTTAAAAAAAACATTTATTCTAGGGACAGAAAACTCTAGGTAGGGACAGTGTCAGTTTCTTTCACTCTGCAAGTCCTTGTTTCCAGGGACCTGTAAGGACAGTGAGTTAATTGTCCTTGTGCTATATTGTGATTAAAAAAAACATTTATTCTAGGGACAGAAAACTGTAGGTAGGGAGAGTGTTTTTTTTCTTTCACTCTGCAAGTCCTTGTTTCCAGGGACCTGTAAGGACAGTGAGTTAATTGTCCTTGTGCTATATTGTGCTTAAAAAAAACATTTATTCTAGGGACAGAAAACTCTAGGTAGGGACAGTGTCAGTTTCTTTCACTCTGCAAGTCCTTGTTTCCAGGGACCTGTAAGGACAGTGAGTTAATTTTCCTTGTGCTATATTGTGATTAAAAAAAACATTTATTCTAGGGACAGAAAACTCTAGGTAGGGACAGTGTCAGTTTCTTTCACTCTGCAAGTCCTTGTTTCCAGGGACCTGTAAGGACAGTGAGTTAATTTTCCTTGTGCTATATTGTGATTAAAAAAAACATTTTTTCTAGGGACAGAAAACTGTAGGTAGGGAGAGTGTTTTTTTTCTTTCACTCTGCAAGTCCTTGTTTCCAGGGACCTGTAAGGACAGTGAGTTAATTTTCCTTGTGCTATATTGTGCTTAAAAAAAACATTTTTTCTAGGGACAGAAAACTGTAGGTAGGGAGAGTGTTTTTTTTCTTTCACTCTGCAAGTCCTTGTTTCCAGGGACCTGTAAGGACAGTGAGTTAATTGTCCTTGTGCTATATTGTGCTTAAAAAAAACATTTATTCTAGGGACAGAAAACTCTAGGTAGGGACAGTGTCAGTTTCTTTCACTCTGCAAGTCCTTGTTTCCAGGGACCTGTAAGGACAGTGAGTTAATTTTCCTTGTGCTATATTGTGCTTAAAAAAAACATTTATTCTAGGGACAGAAAACTCTAGGTAGGGACAGTGTCAGTTTCTTTCACTCTGCAAGTCCTTGTTTCCAGGGACCTGTAAGGACAGTGAGTTAATTGTCCTTGTGCTATATTGTGCTTAAAAAAAACATTTATTCTAGGGACAGAAAACTCTAGGTAGGGACAGTGTCAGTTTCTTTCACTCTGCAAGTCCTTGTTTCCAGGGACCTGTAAGGACAGTGAGTTAATTTTCCTTGTGCTATATTGTGATTAAAAAAAACATTTTTTCCAGGGACAGAAAACTGTAGGTAGGGAGAGTGTTTTTTTTTCTTTCACTCTGCAAGTCCTTGTTTCCAGGGACCTGTAAGGACAGTGAGTTAATTTTCCTTGTGCTATATTGTGATTAAAAAAAACATTTTTTCTAGGGACAGAAAACTGTAGGTAGGGAGAGTGTTTTTTTTCTTTCACTCTGCAAGTCCTTGTTTCCAGGGACCTGTAAGGACAGTGAGTTAATTGTCCTTGTGCTATATTGTGCTTAAAAAAAACATTTTTTCTAGGGACAGAAAACTCTAGGTAGGGAGAGTGTTTTTTTTTTTTCACTCTGCAAGTCCTTGTTTACAGGGACCTGTAAGGACAGTGAGTTAATTGTCCTTGTGCTATATTGTGCTTAAAAAAAACATTTATTCTAGGGACAGAAAACTCTAGGTAGGGACAGTGTCAGTTTCTTTCACTCTGCAAGTCCTTGTTTCCAGGGACCTGTAAGGACAGTGAGTTAATTTTCCTTGTGCTATATTGTGCTTAAAAAAAACATTTATTCTAGGGACAGAAAACTCTAGGTAGGGACAGTGTCAGTTTCTTTCACTCTGCAAGTCCTTGTTTCCAGGGACCTGTAAGGACAGTGAGTTAATTTTCCTTGTGCTATATTGTGATTAAAAAAAACATTTTTTCTAGGGACAGAAAACTGTAGGTAGGGAGAGTGTTTTTTTTCTTTCACTCTGCAAGTCCTTGTTTCCAGGGACCTGTAAGGACAGTGAGTTAATTTTCCTTGTGCTATATTGTGATTAAAAAAAACATTTTTTCTAGGGACAGAAAACTGTAGGTAGGGAGAGTGTTTTTTTTCTTTCACTCTGCAAGTCCTTGTTTCCAGGGACCTGTAAGGACAGTGAGTTAATTTTCCTTGTGCTATATTGTGCTTAAAAAAAACATTTTTTCTAGGGACAGAAAACTGTAGGTAGGGAGAGTGTTTTTTTTCTTTCACTCTGCAAGTCCTTGTTTCCAGGGACCTGTAAGGACAGTGAGTTAATTTTCCTTGTGCTATATTGTGATTAAAAAAAACATTTATTCTAGGGACAGAAAACTCTAGGTAGGGACAGTGTCAGTTTCTTTCACTCTGCAAGTCCTTGTTTCCAGGGACCTGTAAGGACAGTGAGTTAATTTTCCTTGTGCTATATTGTGATTAAAAAAAACATTTTTTCTAGGGACAGAAAACTGTAGGTAGGGAGAGTGTTTTTTTTCTTTCACTCTGCAAGTCCTTGTTTCCAGGGACCTGTAAGGACAGTGAGTTAATTTTCCTTGTGCTATATTGTGCTTAAAAAAAACATTTTTTCTAGGGACAGAAAACTCTAGGTAGGGAGAGTGTTTTTTTTTTTTCACTCTGCAAGTCCTTGTTTCCAGGGACCTGTAAGGACAGTGAGTTAATTGTCCTTGTGCTATATTGTGCTTAAAAAAAACATTTATTCTAGGGACAGAAAACTCTAGGTAGGGACAGTGTCAGTTTCTTTCACTCTGCAAGTCCTTGTTTCCAGGGACCTGTAAGGACAGTGAGTTAATTTTCCTTGTGCTATATTGTGATTAAAAAAAACATTTATTCTAGGGACAGAAAACTCTAGGTAGGGACAGTGTCAGTTTCTTTCACTCTGCAAGTCCTTGTTTCCAGGGACCTGTAAGGACAGTGAGTTAATTTTCCTTGTGCTATATTGTGATTAAAAAAAACATTTTTTCTAGGGACAGAAAACTGTAGGTAGGGAGAGTGTTTTTTTTCTTTCACTCTGCAAGTCCTTGTTTCCAGGGACCTGTAAGGACAGTGAGTTAATTTTCCTTGTGCTATATTGTGCTTAAAAAAAACATTTTTTCTAGGGACAGAAAACTGTAGGTAGGGAGAGTGTTTTTTTTCTTTCACTCTGCAAGTCCTTGTTTCCAGGGACCTGTAAGGACAGTGAGTTAATTTTCCTTGTGCTATATTGTGATTAAAAAAAACATTTATTCTAGGGACAGAAAACTCTAGGTAGGGACAGTGTCAGTTTCTTTCACTCTGCAAGTCCTTGTTTCCAGGGACCTGTAAGGACAGTGAGTTAATTTTCCTTGTGCTATATTGTGATTAAAAAAAACATTTTTTCTAGGGACAGAAAACTGTAGGTAGGGAGAGTGTTTTTTTTCTTTCACTCTGCAAGTCCTTGTTTCCAGGGACCTGTAAGGACAGTGAGTTAATTTTCCTTGTGCTATATTGTGATTAAAAAAAACATTTTTTCTAGGGACAGAAAACTGTAGGTAGGGAGAGTGTTTTTTTTCTTTCACTCTGCAAGTCCTTGTTTCCAGGGACCTGTAAGGACAGTGAGTTAATTTTCCTTGTGCTATATTGTGATTAAAAAAAACATTTTTTCTAGGGACAGAAAACTGTAGGTAGGGAGAGTGTTTTTTTTCTTTCACTCTGCAAGTCCTTGTTTCCAGGGACCTGTAAGGACAGTGAGTTAATTGTCCTTGTGCTATATTGTGCTTAAAAAAAACATTTTTTCTAGGGACAGAAAACTGTAGGTAGGGAGAGTGTTTTTTTTTTTTCACTCTGCAAGTCCTTGTTTCCAGGGACCTGTAAGGACAGTGAGTTAATTGTCCTTGTGCTATATTGTGCTTAAAAAAAACATTTATTCTAGGGACAGAAAACTCTAGGTAGGGACAGTGTCAGTTTCTTTCACTCTGCAAGTCCTTGTTTCCAGGGACCTGTAAGGACAGTGAGTTAATTTTCCTTGTGCTATATTGTGCTTAAAAAAAACATTTATTCTAGGGACAGAAAACTCTAGGTAGGGACAGTGTCAGTTTCTTTCACTCTGCAAGTCCTTGTTTCCAGGGACCTGGAGAGACATTGAGTGAATTGTCCTTGTGCTATATTGTGATTAAAAAAAACATTTATTCTAGGGACAGAAAACTCTAGGTAGGGACAGTGTCAGTTTCTTTCACTGTGAAAGTCCTTGTTTCAAGGGACAGAGAAGGACACCTGAAGGTAGCCCTTATTGCTTTTTTCCCATCTCCCTGCAGGCCATCTATTAGAATGTCTGGAAGGCAAACAAGGAGAGGCAGACAGTCAGGAGGCAATAAAAGAGGGCAAGCAGGCTCTGTGTCTGGGGGCAACAGTGCTGGTCGTGGACGCGGTGCATTGTCATCAGCACATGGCCATGGGACACGCTTGTCCTTCTTTTCGGCAGCTGGACATGTTGAGCCACATCATGCCGAAGACTTGGTAGAGTGGATGACCAAGCCCTCCTCCTCCTCCTCATCCTCTCTCACCCAGGCTCAGGGTACTGGAAAAGCAGCTGCCAAAGCGTCGTCTTCCCTGGTATCAATGTCAGACAAATCATCAGTCACTCCTTCCCTAGACCCACCATGTCCTCCTCCTGAGGAGTCCCCCGAACTGTTTCAGCACAGTGTTGGGTACATGCTCCAGGAGGATGCCCAGCGTTTCGAAGGGTCTGATGATGAAACCCAGCTAGAGGAAGGCAGTAGCGTGAGAGCAGACAGAGGGGATGCTCAAGAAGGACACCAATCTGGCAGTCATGTTCCAGCAGCTGCAGCATACTGCCAGATTGGCTCCAGTGATGAGGAGGGAGGGGATGATGAGGTCAATGACTCCACGTGGGTGCCTAATAGGAGAGAGGAGGAGGAGGAGGAGGAGGCACATCTCCAACGAGGCAGGATGCCCTTTGGTGGCCAGCGTAAGGGCAGTACACCGACGGAATCACACCGCAGAGCTCCGCCTGTGCAGGGCGCTGCCTCTGCCCGTCATTCAAAAAGTTCTTTGGTGTGGGCCTTTTTTGAGGCTAGTGCATCAGATCGCACAGCTGCTGTTTGCAACATATGTCTCAAGCGTATATCGCGTGGCCAAAACATCAGCCGCTTGGGTACCACATGCCTGACCAGACATATGTTGACCTGCCATGCAGCTCGTTGGCAAGCCTACCTCAAAGACCCACACCAAAGAACAAAGCGGACCTCTCCTTGCACCGCATCAGCTGGGATCTCCAACCCCACTATAACTTCAGTCCTCTCTGAAACATGCACTGAGAGGAATGAAGGTGTAGAATTAGGTGTGTCACAGCCAAGTACTTGCGCCCACTCTGCTAGCAGTACACCGACGTCCGATTCTAGCAGGCAAATTTCCCTGCCCCAGCTGCTGGACCGTCGAAAGAAGTTCACTCCCAGCCATCCACATGCCCAGCGGTTGAATGCTAGCTTGGCTAAATTGCTAGCGCTTCAACTGCTGCCTTTTCAGTTGGTAGACTCGGCCCCCTTCCGTGAGTTTGTGCAATGTGCGGTTCCTCAGTGGCAGGTTCCCAAACGCCACTTTTTCTCACGGAAGGCTATTCCGGCTCTCTACCGGCATGTGGAAGGCAATGTCTTGGCCTCGCTGGACAGGGCGGTCAGCGGTAAGGTGCATATTACCGCTGACTCATGGTCCAGCAGGCATGGACAGGGACGTTACCTTTCTTTCACGGCCCATTGGGTCACTCTTTTGGCAGCTGGGAAGGATTCAGGACAAGGTGCAGTAGTGTTGGAGGTTGTCCCACCGCCACGCCTCCAAAATGCTACTACTGGTTGTGACACACCTCTCTCCTCCACCCCCTCCTCTTCTTCTTCCTCCATGGCCTCTTCCTGTGGTTTGTCCTATGAACCAGCGGTGCTCCGTAGCCGTTCACGGGGCTACGCAAGTACGCAGGCAAAAAGATGCCATGCCGTGCTTGCGCTGGTGTGTTTGGGGGACAGAAGCCACACTGGGGCAGAGGTCCTGTCTGCTCTGCAGGGCCAGGCCGAGAGGTGGTTGACGCCACGCCAGCTTAAGCCAGGAATGGTGGTTTGCGACAATGGCACCAACCTCCTCTCCGCCCTCCGACAGGGACAACTGACCCATGTGCCCTGTGTGGCTCACGTCCTTAACCTGGTGGTGCAGCGCTTCTTGGGCAGGTACCCGGGCTTACAGGATGTCCTGAGGCAGGCCAGGAAAGTCTGTGTGCATTTCCGCAGATCTTATAATGCCAGTGCTCGCCTGGCTGAGCTGCAAAAGGAGTTGAACCTGCCCAAGAACCGCCTTATATGTGACATGCCCACCAGGTGGAACTCAACGTTGGCCATGCTGCAGCGGCTGCACACGCAGCAGAGGGCCATCAATGAGTACCTGTGCGACTACGGCACCAGGACAGGGTCAGGGGAGCTTGGTTTTTTTTCTCCACGCCAGTGGGGCATGATCAGGGATGCATGCACTGTCCTGGCACCATTTGAGGAGGCCACGAGGATGGTGAGCAGTGACAGTGCATGCATCAGTGACACTGTACCTCTTGTCCACCTGTTGGAGCACACGCTGCGTGGAATAATGGACAGGGCACTTGAGGCAGAACAGAGGCAGGAAGAGGAGGACTTCCTTGCCTCTCAAGGCCCCCTTTACCCAGACAGTGTTCCTTCTGTCCCACCCATCGCACAGGAAGAGGAGGAGGAGGAGGAGGAGGAGGAGGAGGATTGTGTCAGCATGGAGGTGGAGGCTGGCACTCAGCATCATCAGCAGCAGTCTTTTAGGGATGATTTACAGTCCCAAGAAACCAGTGGACTTGTACGTGGCTGGGAGGAGGTGGCTGCGGATCATGTCGTCCTTAGTGACCCAGAGGACTCCGGAGCGAATGCCTCAGCAAACCTACGCTGCATGGCCTCCCTGATCCTGCAAAGTCTGCGGAAGGATCCTCGTATTCTTCGGATCAAGGAGAGGGACCATTACTGGCTGGCCACTCTCCTTGATCCACGGTACAAGGGTAAGGTTGCGGACCTTATGTTACCGTCGCAGAGGGAGCAGAGGATGAGACAACTCCGGGAGGCCTTGCAGAAAGGTCTGTGCAACGCGTTCCCAGAGACTGGGAGGTTGCAAACTCCTGGTCCTGGACAACGAGTTGCTGAGGCTTCGGCCAGTCAAAGAAGGAGCGGTGGGGAAGGTGGCCGTCTGACCGATGCGTTCAGACAATTCTTTAGTCCGCAGCCCCAAAGTATGATCGGTTCCAGCAACCATCGCCAGCGTCTGATAAACATGGTGCAGGAATATCTAGGGGCAAGGTCAGACTTGGACACCTTCCCCACCGAAAATCCTCTGGCTTACTGGGTCTTGAGGATGGATCACTGGCCAGAGCTTGCACAGTATGCAATTGAGCTACTGGCCTGTCCTGCATCCAGCGTTCTTTCGGAACGCACATTCAGTGCTGCTGGAGGATTTGTCACGGATCACAGGGTGCGCCTGTCCACCGACTCGGTTGATCGACTGACTTTCATCAAGATGAACCAGTCTTGGATCACCACCAGCTACCACACACCTGATGCTGATATAACAGACTAATTGATTTTAAAATGTCACATCCCTTCAAGACTGATGCTGATGCTGAGTGCCTGTGCTGTTATGTTGACTGGCTATCCTCCTCCTCCGAGTCCTCAATGGTACGATTGATGATGATAGCTTGGAAGATCATTTTTGTTTATGGGTGCCGCCACCAGTGCCTAACGCCCAATTTTTCAGCCCCTGTTTAACAGTGGCGTGTAATTACAATTTTTGAAGCAATACTTTGCAACAGGGCTCATTGCTGTGCTCCAAGTACAGTATCTGTGAGGAGTTGCAGTGTTGTGCCACCAGTGCCTAAGGCCCAATTTTTCAGCCCCTGTTTAACAGGGGCGTGTCATTACAATTTTTGAAGCAATACTTTGCAACAGGGCTCATTGCTGTGCTCCAAGTACAGTATCTGTGAAGGGTTGCAGTGTTGTGCCACCAGTGCCTAAGGCCCAATTTTTCAGCCCCTGTTCAACAGGGGCATGTAATTACAATTCTTGATCTAATAATTCACAGCAGGGCCCATTGCTGCACCCACCAAGAGTAACTGTCAGGGCTTACAGTGTTGTGGCACCAGCACCACCATCAAAGGCCCAATTTTTACTACCACTGTTCAACAATTATATGTAATTAAAATTCCTGATATAATAGTTGACAGCAGGGCGTTCCAGCACCAACCAAGAGTAACTGTGAGTGCTTACAGTGTTGTGCCAACACCAACAACTAAGGGGCCTATTTCTGCAGAGTATATACGGCAGGTCCCTACTTTCAAACATCCAACTTACAAACGACTCCTACTTGCAAACGCAAGAAGACAACAGGAAGTGAGAGGAAATCTACCACTAGGAAGGAAAATTCTCTCCTGTAAGAATAAATATGGGAGAAAGGTGTCTCCTCTGTACTGATGCTTTATCAGCAATCCTTGTTTCAAGAAAAACACCACATTTCAAAAACAGTTGTCATTAGGACGGAAAGTGAGGTGAAATGTTCTGAACAGGGGCACAGACAGCAAAACAAATGTTACAGGGGTGATAACCCTTACCTATGTTTTCCAAAAAGTTTAAAAATAGATTTTTGGTCTGGAGCTACACTTCAACAATGTACCTGTTCAAAATGACAAACAGATTCTACATAAGAACAAACCTACAGTCCCTGTCTTGTATGCACCGCCTGTATACGGCTGTTCAGAGTATATAGGGCCTTTTTTATTTTATGTGCGGGGTTCCCCTTAATATCCATACAAGACCCAAAGGGGCTGGTAATGGGCTGGGGTAGGGGGGGGGGGTCATGGGGTAGCTATGCCATTTTTCTTAAAGATTTTCATCCATATTACCGGGACCAGACATTACATTAAAGCCGCAAGCAGTTTTAAATGGCTTTTTTTTCCTTTAGAAGTGTCATTTTGTGCAGGGACAGTTCTAAACACGGGAAACACGTGGCACTTCACAGGCATACTTTAGACACCCCCCAGGTACGATATTTAAAGGAATATTTGACTTTTTTTTTTCACTTTATGCATCATTAAAATGACTGCTCCCGGAAAACGACCGTTTTTAAAACTTATTTTTGCATTGATACATGTCCCCTGGTGCAGAACCCGGGTTCCCAAACCCTTTTTAGGACAATAACATGCATAATAGTTGTTATAATTAGCACTTTAGAATTCGAACGTTCGCATCCATTGTATTTAATAGGGTTCTAATGTTCGTTCGAACTTTCGGTCCGTTCGCGGGTTCTGGTGCGAACCGAACCCGGGGGTGTTCGGCTCATCACTAGTCCTGATGCCGGTGTCCTGATGCCGGTGTCCTGATGCCGGTGTCCTGATACCGGTGTCCTGATCCCGCTGTCCTGATACCGGTGTCCTGATGCCGCAGTCCTGATGCCAGTGTCCTGATGCCGCAGGCTTGATGCCTGTGTCCTGATGCCGCAGTCCTGATGCCGGTGTTCTGATGCCGGTGTCCTGATGCCGCAGTCCTGATGCCAGTGTCCTGATGCCGCAGTCCTGATGCCGGTGTCCTGATGCCGCAGTCCTGATGCCAGTGTCCTGATGCCGCAGTCCTGATGCCGGTGTCCTGATGCCGCAGTCCTGATGCCGGTGTCCTGATGCCGGTGTCCTGATGCTGGTGTCCTTAGGTGTAGAGAGGGTTAGTCTTCAATGCAGAGGACATGAGCATGCAAATAAAGAATAAGGAATCATGAAAGTGTAGTGTGAGGGCTAGTGTAAAGGTTATAGGGGGGATTAGTTTTAAGGTTACAGGGATTATAGGAAGGATTATTGTTGGGGTTGCAAGGGGGTTTAGTGTTAGGGTTACAGGGAGGGTCAGTGTTAGTGCTACAAGGGGGATTAGTCTGTAGGTTAGTTTTAGAAAGACATAGACGGTTAGTGTTGGCGATACAGGGAGGGTTAGTGTTATGTTACAGGGAGGGTTAGTGTTGGGGTTATAGGGAGGATTCGTGTTAGATTTACAGGGAGGGTTAGTGTTGGGGTTACAGGAGAGATTCGTTTTGGGGTCATAGGAAGGGTTAGTGTTAGGGTTACAGGGATGGTTAGTGTTAGGGTTACATGGGGAATTAGTCTATGGGTTAGCTTTATGCCGCGTACACACGATCATTATTCACGGCGATTTAAAAACCGCCGTGAATAATGACATTTTAAACGAGGGAACAGCTTGTTCCCCACACACGGTCATTTTTCTCGTCATTTTTTTAAAGTGACGAGAAAAACGATCGTCTATGGGCTCCGCGGCAGTGTTTCCCTATGGGAAACACTGCCGCGGAAGAAATGTCAGGAAAAACGACGAGAAAAATTAGAACATGTTCTAATTTTTCTCATCGTGATTAATGCCGTTTTTCCCGTCGGGAAAAACGGCAAAAAGCCCACAGACGATCGTTTTTCTCGTCCAAAGGAAAAAATGTCATTTTTCCCGACGGGAAAAATGATCGTGTGTACGCGGCATGAGAATGACAGAGACAGTAGGTGTTGGGATTACAGGGAGGATTAAGCCCTGTACACACGATCGGATATCCTATGGATTTTTGTCCGATGGATTTGTCCATCGGATATCCGATGAAACTGTTTTCCATCAGTCTTGCCCACACACCATCAGTCAAAAAACCGACCGTTCCAAACGCGGTGACGTAAAACACTCCGATGAGCCGAGAAAAATTAAGTTTAATGCTTCTGAGCATGCGTCGACTTGATTCTGAGCATGCGTGGGTTTTTGATCCGATGGACTTGCCCATAGACGATCTGAGTTTTTGATCGTTTTTTTATCCATCCGAAAAATTTAAAACATGTTCTATTTTTAAAAACCGATGGAAAAAAGACCGATGGGTCCCATACACGATCGGTTTGTCTGATGAAAATAATCCATCGGACGAAAATCCATAGGATATCCGATCGTGTGTACAGGGCTTTAGTGTTAGAGTTACATGGGGGATTACAGTGGCGGCCCGCCCCCGTATCTACATACTGTTTTTTTTTTTGTTTTTTTTAGAAGCACGTGATTAGAGCCGGAGGTAATAGCGAATTACTATTTGCTATTCATAAGAAAGTGTGACCCGACACACCAATAATGGCAAGCCTCCATCCCTAAGTAATAAATACAAAGAATGGAGAAGGAAAAGTGGGACTTTAAATGAGGCTTAACATAGGCAACTGATGATAAATGAAATATATTAAACAGAATTCATAAGATTTATTTTTATAATCATGTGGAACATGCCATATTTATGAAACCAATTGAATCAATCAACAATAAATTAGTGGTCCCCCTTGCTGCACTGGCATTGGCATAACGTTGGCGGGGATACGCTCCGGAGAGGGGGTACTTACCAGTCTGAGGCAGCCAGCGGACCACCTTTTTTTATATGCGTTGCCTTTCCAATGCTCCTTGCTGCAGTGACCAGTTATAGGTGAGGGCAGTGACCACTTGTTTGTATTAAGGGTTACAAGGAGGGTTAGTGTGAGGGTTACACTAGTAGATTTTCGAACAAGCGTTCGTATGAACAGTTGTACGAAAAAATTTCGGCACATTTGATGATTTAACTGCTTGCCGACCGCCTAACGCACTTATACGTGGGCAAAATGGCTCGGCTGGGCAAAGCAACGTACCTGTACGTTGCTTTAAAAATTCCGCCATGCGGGCGCGTGCGCCTGCCGAGAGCTCCGTGACCATGCCCGCGGGACCCGCTGACTCGATGTCCGCCAGTGTCCTGCGATCGTGTCACGGAGTGGCAGAACGGGGAGATGCCTTTGTAAACAAGGCATTTCCCTGTTCTGCCTAGTGACAGGACACTGATCTACTGCTCCCTGTGATCGAGAGCAGTGATCAATGTCGTGTCACTGGTAGCTCAGCCCCCACACAGTTAGAATCACTCCCTAGGACATACTTAACCCCTTCTTCGCCCCCTAGTGGTTAACCCCTTCCCTGCCAGTGTCATTTATACAGTAATCAGTGGCTATTTGACAATGGTCCCAAAATAGTGTCAAAAGTGTTCGATGTGTCCGCCATAATGTCACAGTCACGGCAAAAATCGCTGATCGCCGCCATTACTAATAAAAATTATTAATAAAATTATTAATAAAAATGCCATAAAACTGTCCCCTATTTTGTAGACGCTATAACTTTTGCGCAAACCAATCAATATATGCTTATTGCAATTTTTTTTACCAAAAATACAGTCATAGTCGAAATTGTTGGCACCCCAGAAATTTTTCCAGAAAATCAAGTATTTCTCACAGAAAAGTATTGCAGTAACACATGTTTTGCTATACACATGTTTATTCCCTTTGTGTGTATTGGAACAAAACAAAAAAGGGAGGAAAAAAAGCAAATTGGACATAATGTCACACAAACTTCCTGGTCAAAATTCTTGGCACCCTTTCAAAATTGTGGATAAATAAAATTGTTTCAAGCATGTGATGCTCCTTTAAACTCACCCGGGGCAAGTAACAGGTGTGGGCAATATAAAAATCACACCTGAAAGCAGATAAAAAGGAGAGAGGTTGACTTAGTCTTTGCATTGTGTGTCTGTGTGTGCCACACTAAGCATGGACAACAGAAAGAGGAGATAAAAAATAAAATAAAAAATATCAACAATCTCAAGGTTACAAGTCCATCTCCAGAGATCTAGATTTGCCTTTCTCTGCAGTGCGCAACATTATCAAGAAGTTTGCACCCCATGGCACTGTAGCTAATCTCTCTGGGCGTGGACGGAGGAGAAAAATTAATGAAAGGTTGCAACGCAGGATAGTCCGGATGGTGGATAAGCCGCCCCAAACAAGTTCCAAAGAAATTCAAGCTGTCCTGCAGGCTCAGGGAACATCAGTGTCAGCGCAAACTATCCGTCGAGGTTTAAATGAAATGAAAGGCTATGGCAGGAGAACCAGGAGGACCCCACTGATGACACAGTGACATAAAAAAGCAAGACTACAGTTTGCCAAAATGTACTTGAGTAAGCCAAAATCCTTCTGGGAAAACGTCTTGTGGACAGATGAGACCAAGATAGAGCTTTTTGGTAAAGCACATCATTCTACTGTTTACGAAAAACGGAATGAGGCCTACAAAGAAAAGAACACAGTACCTACAGTGAAATATGGTGGAGGTTCAATGATGTTTTGGGGTTGTTTTTCTGCCTCTGGCACTGGGTGCCTTGAATGTGTGCAAGGCCATCATGAAATCTGAGGATTACCAAAGGATTTTGGGTCGCACTGTAGAGCCCAGTGTCAGAAAGCTGGGTTTGCGTCCGAGATCTTGGGTCTTCCAGCAGGACAATGACCCCAAACATACATCAAAAAGCACCCAGAAATGGATGGCAACAAAGCGCTGGAGAGTTCTAAAGTGGCCAGCAATGAGTCCAGATCTAAATCCCATTGAACACCTGTGGAGAGATCTAAAAATTGCTGTTGGGAAAAGGCGCCCTTCCAATAAGAGAGACCTGGAGCAGTTTGCAAAGGAAGAGCGGTCCAAAATTCAGAGTGAGAGGTGTAAGAAGCTTATTGATGGTTATAGGAAGCGACTGATTTCAGTTATTTTTTCCAAAGGGTGTGCAACCAAATATTATGTTAAGGGTGCCAAGAATTCTGACCAGCCCATTTTTGAAGTTTTGTGTGACATTATGTCCAATTTACTTTTTTTCCTCCCTTTTTTTTGTTTTGTTCCAATACACACAAAGGGAATAAACATGTGTATAGCAAAACATGTGTTACTGCAATACTTTTCTGTGAGAAATACTTGATTTTCTGGAAAAATCTCTGGGGTGCCAACAATTTCAGCTATGACTGTATGTAGAAGAATACACATCGGCCTAAACTGAGAAAGAATTTTTTATATTTTTTTTATATTTTTTGGAGGATATTTATTATAGTAAAAAATATTGCTTTTTTTCAAAATTGTCGCTATTTTTTTGTTTATAGCGCAAAAAATAAAACCCGTAGAGGTGATAAAATACCACCAAAAGAAAGCTCTATTTGTGGGGAAAAAAGGACGTAAATTTTGTTTGGGTACAGCGTCGCATGCCCGCGCAATTGTCAGTTAAAGCGACACAGTGCCGAATCGCAAAAAGTGCTCTGGTCAGGAAGGGGGTAAATTCTTCCGGGGCTGAAGTGGTTAATCTGAAATTCATTAGTTCAAGAAAAAGTTTGCATTCTGCCCCTCGGTATTTTCACATCACTCTGGACCAAAATGAACACCAATCTGACCCAGCTAACAATTAGAAAATGGAGCACATGTTCCTAAAATTAAAGATTTTACACTGAATTCTACTAGTGTATGGCCAGTTTTAGTGTCAATGCTAAACTACTTGCCGATCAGCCGCCGTCATTATACAGCGGCAAGGTGGCACGATCCCGCTAATCGCCGTAGGTGTATGTTGGCGCGGGATCCTACTTTTGTGGGCACGCGCGTGCCGCCGAACGGGGAGCCAGTCAGCGGGTCCGGTGGACTCCATGTCTGCCAGCCACCCGCGATCGTTCCCCGCAGTGACAGAACAGGGATCTGCCTGTGTAAACAGGGCAAATCTCCTTTCTGACAGGGGATGACACAGAGATCCTGTCTTTCTGCTATGCAGGAAGATAGATCTGTGTGTTTCCCCAGTCACACAGTCCCCCGTACAGTTAGAACACACATTGAGGGAACACAGTTAACCCCACGATCGCCCCTGATGTTAACCCCTTCTCTGCCAGTGTCATTAGTACAGTGACAGTGCATATTTTTAGCACTGATCACTGTAATAATGTCACTGGTTCCCAAAAACGTATGTAGCGGGGGTTTAAATTTAGGGGGATACACCTGGGTGGTAGTATGACCCAGGTGTGTATAAATCATGAAAGGATTTAGACCATTGTTAATTTGTGGAGGACTTGGTGGTGTGTTGTTCTCCTTGGCCTGTGGGTGGCGGGGTTCCCACAGGTCTAAGGTAGATTCACTGCCGCAGTGCTGGCCTTTTTGTCCCCTGCCAGCGATGGTACGGCGAGGGCGGGGAACCGGCCGTGGCATTGCAGGAGGAGATAAAGGGGAGAGACGCCCTCACCACGAGGTCTTTTTCCTGCATCGCGCACCCAGGCACCTTCGGCCTGGGTGCGGGCGGTTTGGAGTTCCGGCCCAGGCGCCCTAGGCCTGGTCAGAGCGAAGTTGGCGTCCATCCCAGGCACCTTCAGCCTGGGGTGAGGTACTAAACTGGAGGCCAAAGGGCCCAGTGACTTTGACTGGGTCCCGCAAGGGCGGAGGAGTCTGAGGGTCCCTGAGGTGGATGGGGCCCATGTCTGAGGTGAGGAGGCTGGGGAGGTCACCCGTCCGAAGAGTCCGGAGCAGCATCAACCCGGTGACGGATGGGCCTCCGTTAACTCCCTTGGAGGGACATCTTCCCCCTGACAGGGGCCACAACGCAGCGAAGGTACTCCTATCTGCATTCTACTGAGTCGCTGGTAGAGACTCACAAGTTCCTAGTTCTCTCTAGCCAAGGCTATAGTAACCGCTGGTGAAACCACAGTGGTTTAGTGTACAATCAGGATAGTGCCTCGACCTGCTCACCCCACCGTATTGAACTGTTATTGGGTCTCAACCAGTTGGCTGGCAAAGAACTGTTTGATTGTAAGTGTGACAATAAAACAAGTGTTGGACCCTAATCGGTGTGTGGGACTCTGGTTAATGGGAGCAAAGGGAAGTGTCAGCACAGCAAGACTTGGTCATTAACTGAAACGCACAGGCCCGAGGAATATAACTGGTACTGGCCTTCACCTCTCCCACTGCCATGGGGGGGACATGGGCCGTAGCGCATCTTACTCTCACGTACAACATACCCCTAGACAAAACGGATGGAGTGAGGGCGCTACACGTATACAAAAATGTCAGTTAGGTGTCCGATCTGTCCGCCGTAATGTGGCAGTCCCGTTAAAAATCACTGATCGCCTTCATTACTAGTAAAAAAAATAAAACATGAATTCCATAAATCTATTCCCTATTTTGTAGACGCTATAACTTTTTTAAACCAGTCAATATACGCTTATTGCGATTTATTTTTTACCAAAAATATGTCGAAGAATACATATTGGCCTAAACTGATGAAGAAATTTGTTTTGGGGGGGGGGGGGTATTTATTATAGCAAAAAGTAAAAAAATATTGTTTATTTTTCAAAATTGTCTGTCTTTTTTTTTTAACAGCGCAAAAAATTAAAACCGCAGAGGTGATCAAATACCACCAAAAGAAAGCTCTATTTGTGGGGAAAAATGGACATCAATTTTGTTTGGGTACAGCGTCGCACGACCGTGCAATTGTCAGTTAAAGCAAAACAGTGCCAAATCGCAAAAAAAAAGGCCTGGTCAGGTCCTTAAGTGGTTAGTGTGAGGGTTAGTGTTAGGGTTGAGGGGGATTAGCATATGGGTTAGCTCTGGAGTCACAGGGAGGGTTAGTTTAAAGTGGTTGTAAACCCACTTTATAAACAAACACCTACAGGTAAGCCTAGATTAAGGCTTACCTGTAGGTGCATGAAATATCTCCTTAACCTACACGGTTAAGGAGATATTTACATTTAAATGCGGCGACGCTGACGTCACGCGCATGCGCATGGGGTTAACCCCATTCACAAATTCGGCTAGGTCGCAACATTCGACGAGGTAGCCGAATTCGACGGCTCACGTGCGCATGCGCGGAGTCACGTCTTCGCCGCTCCGGCCAATCACAGCGCCAGAGCGGCGCTGTGATTGGCTGCAGCGGCGATACCCGGAAGTAACCTTCCGGCTATCGCCGCAGCGATGGATGCGGCTGAAGAGGGAGACGAGGACGGCTTCGGGGGCCCCGATCTAAGGTAAGTGGTGCATAATGAGCTATTATGCTAGTCATAATAGCTTATTATGCCTTTCTCTTACAGCTAGTTAAAAAAAAAAAATAGGAGGGTTTACAACCACTTTAATGAATACTGAGAGGTAATTAGGGTTAAAGGTAGTATTAGCACTAACAGGGAGGGTAAGTGTGATGATTAGTGTTATAGTTGGAAGGGGGATTAGCATGTGGGTTAGCTTTAGAGTCACATGGAGGGTTAGTGTTGGGATTACAGACAGTTAGTGTTACAGTTACAGTGAGGGGGGTTTCTGTGTGGGTTAGTTTTAGTTTTGGACCTTAGAGGATTGGTGTTAAGGTTACAGGGAGGGTTAGTGAAGATACAGGGAGGATTATTGCTAAGATTATAATATGGTTTATTGCTAGAGTTTACAGGAAGGATTAGTGTTAAGGTTACAGAGAGGGTTAGGGTCACAGGGAGAGTCAGTGCTGGGGGTTACAGAGAAGGATGGTGTGAAAGTTACAGAGAGAATTGGTGTTAAAGTTTACATGGGGATAGTGTGACATTTACAAGGTAGTTTAGTGTTAAGGTTACAAGGTGGGTTATTGAAGGTTTACAGGGAGGATTAGCATGAGGGTTACAGAAAGGTTTAGTGTTAGAGTTTACAGGGAGAGTTAGCGTTGGGGTAAAAGGGTGGGTCAGTGATAGGGATACAGGGAGGTTAGTGTTAGGCTGACAGGGTGGGTCAGTGATAGGGATACAGGGAGGTTAGTGTTAGGCTTACAGGGTGGGTCAGTGATAGGGATACAGGGAGGTTAGTGTTGGGGTTACAGGGTGGGTCAGTGATAGGGATACAGGGAGGTTAGTGTTGGGGTTACAGGGTGGGTCAGTGTTAGGGATACAGGGTGGGTCAGTGATAGGGATACAGGGAGGTTAGTGTTAGGCTTACAGGGTGGGTCAGTGATAGGGATACAGGGAGGTTAGTGTTGGGGTTACAGGGTGGGTCAGTGATAGGGATACAGGGAGGTTAGTGTTAGGCTGACAGGGTGGGTCAGTGATAGGGATACAGGGAGGTTAGTGTTAGGCTTACAGGGTGGGTCAGTGATAGGGATACAGGGAGGTTAGTGTTGGGGTTACAGGGTGGGTCAGTGATAGGGATACAGGGAGGTTAGTGTTGGGGTTACAGGGTGGGTCAGTGTTAGGGATACAGGGAGGTTAGTGTTAGGCTGACAGGGTGGGTCAGTGATAGGGATACAGGGAGGTTAGTGTTAGGCTTACAGGGTGGGTCAGTGATAGGGATACAGGGAGGTTAGTGTTAGGCTTACAGGGTGGGTCAGTGATAGGGATACAGGGAGGTTAGTGTTGGGGTTACAGGGTGGGTCAGTGATAGGGATACAGGGAAGTTAGTGTTGGGGTTACAGGGTGGGTCAGTGATAGGGATACAGGGAGGTTAGTGTTAGGCTTACAGGGTGGGTCAGTGATAGGGATACAGGGAGGTTAGTGTTGGGGTTACAGGGTGGGTCATTTTTAAGGGATACGGGGAGGTTAGTGTTAGGATTACAGGGTGGATCAGTGTTAGGGATACAGAGAGAGTTAGTGTTGGGGTTACAGGGTGGGTCAGTGTTAGGGATACATTGAGGCTAGTGTTAGGAGGGTTAGTGTAAGGATCACAGGCAGGGTTAGTGTTAGTAAGGTTACAGGGGGAGTCAGTGTATGGAGAGGATTAGTATAAGGGTTAGTGTTGGAGGGAGGGTAAGTATTAAGCTTACAAAGATTAGTGTTATGGTTAGAATTAAGGGTAGTGTGAGGGTTAAGTGTCTGTGTCAACCAGCCAGCGACATGAACACCCAATAAAAGACCTTGGTTTGTGGAAGAAGCTGGAAGAGAGTTTTAAGAACTCCAGGTGGCTCTCTGTACAGGTATTAGGTAGTGATTCTAAAAAGAGAGACCCCTGTAAATCAATAATACTTGGGTAAAATATTGTTAAACTAGCACCATCATCTCCTTAGCAGTCAAAATACAAATGGGAGAAATTTAAGGGTGGGATTTTGTAGGTGCAAAACTCTTGGATGAACAAACTACTGTTAAAATTACATCATTTTATTTACAAAATGCTTTAAAAACATTAATAAATTGGTTTAGCCCAGTAATGGTATACGACAACTAAGATGATAGGTCCCTTCACACTTATACTTCTACATGTTTCGCCACTCTGGCTTCTTCAGGAAGTGCGTGTGAGGGCTACTACAGGTAAGCAAAAAATCCCAAAGATCTTGACCCCCAACTGTCAGAGTCAGGACCAGCGCTTGACCACCCACAGATGAGGGCAAAAGGACCATGGAGAGTTGCACAGAAAGTTTTGTGTTACCACCAGGGGGGAGCCTACTCATCAATAAGTGGTACTGTAATAATAATGGACATTATTTCACAATCTTTCAGGTTTGCAAAACTGAGGTATGCATGATTAATATATCCACAGAAAGGCAGATTGGTCAGGTCTCTGTTATGTTCCATGTGCATTACTGAGGCTCCCCTGGGCTCCGGCAAATAATACTTGGGAAAGTTCTACATTTTTCTCAAGAAGGTGGGAAACCTCCTAAAACAAACTGTGTTGAAAACAAAAATGCCCCTGCCAATAAAACAAGGAATACTCACCTCTCCTGATGGCCATGATGCCTGAATCTGACACTCCTGGAAGTTTCAATTTCCTGGTCCCCCCACCACATGCTGTGGTTCCTTCCCCAAGCCCCTAACTACTGCGTTCAGTGGTGACATAGGGGGCAGCAGATCGAACCACTGAATGCAGCAGGGGGGATCGGGAATCTTACATTCCTATAAATGGGGGATTCTGCAGTATCCTCACTTGGTGTTCTCTCTTAATGTCACACAGTCGCTTTAAGGATATGATTTACTGAACATTTTAGCTATATCATTCATGTTATGAGAGCAGTCCAAAGATGGGAAATTATTGATTGCTCCACCAAAGTTTCCCTCCAAGTTTTTGACGTTTATCTATATTTAGTGTCTAAATGGAAAGGGAATTTAGCTAGAACAAACACGTTTAAACTCAAGAAAACACCCAAAAAAAAAAAAAAGAAAAGAAGAGGAGTACAGATTCCAGTACAGGCCAGAAATATAAATTTACTGGCCAAAAGTATTTGTACTTATCAGTGTCTGCTTGTGAAAACATTGTTTGAGGGGTGGGAGGATTACAGAGAATCCTAAACAATTGTTTTGGCTTTATCTGAAAGGTCTTCCAAACTTTCATACTGGCTGTCCAAGTGTTCTGGGGCTGATTTATGAAAGCAAAGGAGAGGAAAAATGCAATATTAAATTTCAATGGAAAAAATGAGACCCATTTGTAAAGGGCAGGGTAGGTTGGTGGAGTTGGGAACCCAGGCCAAGAGAGCTTTATGGAGGAGACTGTGATGCCGTGTACACACGATCGATTTTTTTGACGGTGAAAACACCGTCGAGAAAATCGACGTGAAAAACGAGGAACAGCTTGTTCCCCCCACACACGGCCGTTTTAAATTACATTTTTTTCTTGGTCGAAAAAAACGACCGTGTGTGGGCCTATGGGAAAACTTTCCTATGGGAAAACTGCCGCGGAAAAAAACGACGGGAATCACGACGAGAAAAATTAGAGCATGTTCTAATTTTTCTCGTCGTGATTATTGCCGTTTTTCCCGTCGGGAAAAATGACAAAAAGCCCACAGACGATCGTTTTTCTCGTCCAAAGGAAAAAATTTAATTTTTCCCGACGGGAAAAATGATCGTGTGTACGCGGCATCAGTGATACAACAAGCCAAAATGCCCAATAACTTGGTCTTCTAAACCTACTTCTCTATATATTTTTTAATTATTTATAGGATATAATACTGTAGCATTTTGGTTCCGGGAATATCTTGGGTTTTTTGGGGACCAGGAAGGAATTTTATCCTTGTTTGAACAAATTTGGCAATGTTATATGTCAATGTTTTGACTTTCTCCAGATCAAATGTTGGTTTAGGGCAGCCATTCTCAACATTTTTACTCCAGGTGAACCCTTGAAATCATTGTCAGGTCTTAGGGAACTCTTGCTAAAATTAAGGCATCGAGAGTTACTGGGAAGAATGCCACTTACATTGGTGGTCAGTGTAATGAATACCCAACCAAAAGTGGTGGTCAAAGGCTACCCTTATGCCGCGTACACACGGTCGGAATTTCCGACAACAAATGTTCGATGGGAGCTTGTTGTCGGAAATTCCGACCGTGTGTAGGCTCCATCGGACATTTGCTGTCGGAATTTTCGACAACAAAAATTTGAGAGCTGGTTCTCAAATTTTCCGACAACGAAACTTGTTGTCGGAAATTCCGAACGTATGTACACAATTCCGACGCACAAAATTCCATGCATGCTCGGAATCAAGCGGAAGAGCCGCACTGGCTATTGAACTTCATTTTTCTCGGCTTGTCATACGTGTTGTACGTCACCGCGTTCTTGACGTTCGCAATTTCTGACAACATTTGTGTGACCGTGTGTATGCAAGACAAGTTTGAACCAACATCCGTCGGAAAAAAATCCACGGTTTTGTTGTCGGAATGTCCGATCGTCTGTACGCGGCATAATAGTAGCCTTTGACCACCACTTTAGGGAGGGTATTCATTACACTGACCACCAATGTAAGTGGCATTCTTCCCAGTAACGTACCCTTACAGTAGACTTTCTCAACCTTTATAACACAGAGGAACCCTTGAAATAACCTTTTGGTTTCAGGGAACCCCTGCTAATAATTTATTTACAGCTCACAGTACATTAGTGAAGGTCAGTGGGAAGAATGCTCCTTACATTTGTGGTCATTGGGAAGAATCCCACCCCCCCCCCCCCCCTTACAGATAGATAGCTAAAAAGATCATTGGTGTCAGGGGTTACTCATCTGAGCGTCATAAATTGCTTATTGCTCAAGGAACCCCTAGCAACCTCTGGAGGAAGCCTAGTGTTCCACGGAAGCCGGGTTGAGAAACCCAGCTGTACAGATAGCTAAAAAGATCATTGGTGTCAGGGGTAATTTATCTGGGAGGTAGAAATCACTTATTGCTCAAGGAACCCCTAGCAACCTCTGGAGGAAGCCTAGCCTATATTTGTTGTGCAGAGAGATCCAAGCAAATCAGTATCTATTTTTTCCTCATTCTGGGGCAACCCGTATCAGATCTCTTACCTAAAACAAAATTCAATGGTGCTATTGAGCTAAATGATTTTAACGTAGACCTACAGTGACAATTAGGGATAAGTAAAATTGGAAGATTTTATTTTGCTTTAAATGGTTAAGAGTTAAAGAGGAGCGCCAGCCCCCGCCCCCCCCCCCCCCCCCAAAAATAAATAAATATAGTCAGCAGCTACAAATACTGTAGCTGCTGACTTTTGATATTAGGACACTTACCTCTCCAGGGATCCAGTGATGTCCTTGCTGGAAGGACAACAGCATGTATTGTAAAGTACTGTAAACTAGTGTAGCGGTACCCCCAGTTAAGAGGGCTGCCTTGTTTGTTTTTGGGCCTTGTAGTGCACCGCTGTCAACCCCTGGAAATTGGCTCTAACCTCTCGTGACACAGTTAGGAAAGGGGATGATAGCAGTGTTGCCAACCCCCTGAAGTGAAATTTACTGGCAAGGATGCCAAAATTTCTGTACGGCACCAATTTCTTACTGGCAAAAATAATGAAGATTACTGGCAGAGCCGCATTTTTTACTGACGCTGCAAAACAGTACCTAAAATTACTGTTTTTAGTGCTACACAGTGCAAATATCAATATTTCAACTATAACCACACAGCTAATGCTAATATCAATGTGTTTAAGTTAAACAAAAGTAAAAAAACATATTTCTCAATTGACATGAAGGTCAGGATACTATAACCCAGCCAGCACAGAGTTCCCTCTTACATCAGAGTCTGCAGGATGCCCCCTTACAGTGCAAGGGAACTCTTATGTAAAGGGGAACGCTGTAGATCATGATGTAAGGTGGAACTCTAATGTGGAGGGGGGCTCTGGTGAATAGAGACCACCTTCCACAGAGTGAATACACTAAGGTAAGGGGGGGGGTACTAATAAAAGCAGGAAACCTTTATATCAGTGCCCCCTTACATTAATTTATTCATTCACATCCTTACATCAGTGACCCCCCCCCCCTCAGAATGGCCTGGCGGCACTGTCACTTACCTCCTCTCAGGTGCACAGTGTGGGGCTCAGTTAGACGGCTCCAGCTTGGTGGCTCTGATCTCCTCTCCCCAGTCCACACGTCTGTTTTTTCCTGGGCCGTAACCCCCATCCCGGCGGCACTCCCACTCTTGACTCTTTTCTAGGATCCCCTCAGAGACTGTAGACATGACAAGAGATGGTCAGAGGCTGCGGACACGATAAAGGAGGGGGACAGAGACTGCAGACACACTACAGGAGGGGGACAGAGACTGCAGACACACTACAGGAGGTGGACAGAGACTGCGGACATACTACAGGGAGATGGACACTGGAGAGACTGCGGACATACTACAGGAGGTGGAAAGAGACTGCGGACATACTACAGGGAGGTGGACACTGGAGAGACTGCGGACATACTACTGGAGGTGCCGGAGACACTCTGCGGACATGATGGTGCCCTCCTCACCCCCTCACAGTAGCTTCCTCCACTGTCCACCACCATATTACTTCTCCACTAGGGATGAGCTTCGTGTTCGAGTCGAACATACGTTCGACTCGAACATCGGCTGTTCGATCGTTCGACGAAGATCGAACGATTTGGGCCGTTCGCGCCAAATTCGAGTGACGCGAACGGCCCACAATGCACTACGCCATCGCAGTGTCATCCAGGCGCTATGATTGGCCAAGCATGCACTGTGACCCCGCATGCTTGGCCAATCACAGAGCCGGCAGCGAGGAGAGCAATGATTGGCCACAGGCAGGATGCCTGTGGCCAATTATTGCTGAGGGTGTTTAGTACACGCCCCACACTATAAAAGGCCGCCAGCACGGCGGCCTAGTGTAGTGTGTTCCGGAGCAGGGAAAGACAAGCATAGGCAGGGACAGTGACATTTCTTTCTTTCTTGCTTAACCTGGATTCCTTTAGTTTAGGGAAAGAGAAGGATAGGTAGGGAGAGTGTCAGTGTGTTTTACTGTGCGAGTCCTTGTTTCTAGGGACAAAGAAGGAAAGTGAGGGGATTTCTCCTTGTGCTATAGTGTGCTTTAAAAAAACATTTTTTCTAGGGACAGAAAACTGTAGGTAGGGAGAGTGTCAGTTTCTTTCACTGTGCCAGTCCTTGTTTCTAGGGACAAAGAAGGAAAGTGAGGGGAATTCTCCTTGTGCTATAGTGTGCTTTAAAAAAACATTTTTTCTAGGGACAGAAAACTGTAGGTAGGGAGAGTGTCAGTTTCTTTCACTGTGCCAGTCCTTGTTTCTAGGGACAAAGAAGGAAAGTGAGGGGAATTCTCCTTGTGCTATAGTGTGCTTTAAAAAAACATTTTTTCTAGGGACAGAAAACTGTAGGTAGGGAGAGTGTCAGTTTCTTTCACCGTGCCAGTCCTTGTTTCTAGGGACAAAGAAGGAAAGTGAGGGGATTTCTCCTTGTGCTATAGTGTGCTTTAAAAAAACATTTTTTCTAGGGACAGAAAACTGTAGGTAGGGAGAGTGTCAGTTTCTTTCACTGTGCCAGTCCTTGTTTCTAGGGACAAAGAAGGAAAGTGAGGGGAATTCTCTTTGTGCTATAGTGTGCTTTAAAAAAACATTTTTTCTAGGGACAGAAAACTGTAGGTAGGGAGAGTGTCAGTTTCTTTCACTGTGCCAGTCCTTGTTTCTAGGGACAAAGAAGGAAAGTGAGGGGAATTCTCCTTGTGCTATAGTGTGCTTTAAAAAAACATTTTTTCTAGGGACAGAAAACTGTAGGTAGGGAGAGTGTCAGTTTCTTTCACTGTGCCAGTCCTTGTTTCTAGGGACAAAGAAGGAAAGTGAGGGGATTTCTCCTTGTGCTATAGTGTGCTTTAAAAAAACATTTTTTCTAGGGACAGAAAACTGTAGGTAGGGAGAGTGTCAGTTTCTTTCACTGTGCCAGTCCTTGTTTCTAGGGACAAAGAAGGAAAGTGAGGGGAATTTTCCTTGTGCTATAGTGTGCTTTAAAAAAACATTTTTTCTAGGGACAGAAAACTGTAGGTAGGGAGAGTGTCAGTTTCTTTCACTGTGCCAGTCCTTGTTTCTAGGGACAAAGAAGGAAAGTGAGGGGAATTCTCCTTGTGCTATAGTGTGCTTTAAAAAAACATTTTTTCTAGGGACAGAAAACTGTAGGTAGGGAGAGTGTCAGTTTCTTTCACTGTGCCAGTCCTTGTTTCTAGGGACAAAGAAGGAAAGTGAGGGGATTTCTCCTTGTGCTATAGTGTGCTTTAAAAAAACATTTTTTCTAGGGACAGAAAACTGTAGGTAGGGAGAGTGTCAGTTTCTTTCACTGTGCCAGTCCTTGTTTCTAGGGACAAAGAAGGAAAGTGAGGGGAATTCTCCTTGTGCTATAGTGTGCTTTAAAAAAACATTTTTTCTAGGGACAGAAAACTGTAGGTAGGGAGAGTGTCAGTTTCTTTCACTGTGCCAGTCCTTGTTTCTAGGGACAAAGAAGGAAAGTGAGGGGAATTCTCCTTGTGCTATAGTGTGCTTTAAAAAAACATTTTTTCTAGGGACAGAAAACTGTAGGTAGGGAGAGTGTCAGTTTCTTTCACTGTGCCAGTCCTTGTTTCTAGGGACAAAGAAGGAAAGTGAGGGGAATTCTCCTTGTGCTATAGTGTGCTTTAAAAAAACATTTTTTCTAGGGACAGAAAACTGTAGGTAGGGAGAGTGTCAGTTTCTTTCACTGTGCCAGTCCTTGTTTCTAGGGACAAAGAAGGAAAGTGAGGGGATTTCTCCTTGTGCTATAGTGTGCTTTAAAAAAACATTTTTTCTAGGGACAGAAAACTGTAGGTAGGGAGAGTGTCAGTTTCTTTCACTGTGCCAGTCCTTGTTTCTAGGGACAAAGAAGGAAAGTGAGGGGAATTCTCCTTTTGCTATAGTGTGCTTTAAAAAAACATTTTTTCTAGGGACAGAAAACTGTAGGTAGGGAGAGTGTCAGTTTCTTTCACTGTGCCAGTCCTTGTTTCTAGGGACAAAGAAGAAAAGTGAGGGGAATTTTCCTTGTGCTATAGTGTGCTTTAAAAAAACATTTTTTCTAGGGACAGAAAACTGTAGGTAGGGAGAGTGTCAGTTTCTTTCACTGTGCCAGTCCTTGTTTCTAGGGACAAAGAAGGAAAGTGAGGGGATTTCTCCTTGTGCTATAGTGTGCTTTAAAAAAACATTTTTTCTAGGGACAGAAAACTGTAGGTAGGGAGAGTGTCAGTTTCTTTCACTGTGCCAGTCCTTGTTTCTAGGGACAAAGAAGGAAAGTGAGGGGATTTCTCCTTGTGCTATAGTGTGCTTTAAAAAAACATTTTTTCTAGGGACAGAAAACTGTAGGTAGGGAGAGTGTCAGTTTCTTTCACTGTGTCAGTCCTTGTTTCTAGGGACAAAGAAGGAAAGTGAGGGGATTTCTCCTTGTGCTATAGTGTGCTTTAAAAAAACATTTTTTCTAGGGACAGAAAACTGTAGGTAGGGAGAGTGTCAGTTTCTTTCACTGTGCCAGTCCTTGTTTCTAGGGACAAAGAAGGAAAGTGAGGGGAATTCTCCTTGTGCTATAGTGTGCTTTAAAAAAACATTTTTTCTAGGGACAGAAAACTGTAGGTAGGGAGAGTGTCAGTTTCTTTCACTGTGCCAGTCCTTGTTTCTAGGGACAAAGAAGGAAAGTGAGGGGAATTCTCCTTTTGCTATAGTGTGCTTTAAAAAAACATTTTTTCTAGGGACAGAAAACTGTAGGTAGGGAGAGTGTCAGTTTCTTTCACTGTGCCAGTCCTTGTTTCTAGGGACAAAGAAGGAAAGTGAGGGGATTTCTCCTTGTGCTATAGTGTGCTTTAAAAAAACATTTTTTCTAGGGACAGAAAACCGTAGGTAGGGAGAGTGTCAGTTTCTTTCACTGTGCCAGTCCTTGTTTCTAGGGACAAAGAAGGAAAGTGAGGGGAATTCTCCTTGTGCTATAGTGTGCTTTAAAAAAACATTTTTTCTAGGGACAGAAAACTGTAGGTAGGGAGAGTGTCAGTTTCTTTCACTGTGCCAGTCCTTGTTTCTAGGGACAAAGAAGGAAAGTGAGGGGAATTCTCCTTTTGCTATAGTGTGCTTTAAAAAAACATTTTTTCTAGGGACAGAAAACTGTAGGTAGGGAGAGTGTCAGTTTCTTTCACTGTGCCAGTCCTTGTTTCTAGGGACAAAGAAGAAAAGTGAGGGGAATTTTCCTTGTGCTATAGTGTGCTTTAAAAAAACATTTTTTCTAGGGACAGAAAACTGTAGGTAGGGAGAGTGTCAGTTTCTTTCACTGTGCCAGTCCTTGTTTCTAGGGACAAAGAAGGAAAGTGAGGGGATTTCTCCTTGTGCTATAGTGTGCTTTAAAAAAACATTTTTTCTAGGGACAGAAAACTGTAGGTAGGGAGAGTGTCAGTTTCTTTCACTGTGCCAGTCCTTGTTTCTAGGGACAAAGAAGGAAAGTGAGGGGATTTCTCCTTGTGCTATAGTGTGCTTTAAAAAAACATTTTTTCTAGGGACAGAAAACTGTAGGTAGGGAGAGTGTCAGTTTCTTTCACTGTGTCAGTCCTTATTTCTAGGGACAAAGAAGGAAAGTGAGGGGATTTCTCCTTGTGCTATAGTGTGCTTTAAAAAAACATTTTTTCTAGGGACAGAAAACTGTAGGTAGGGAGAGTGTCAGTTTCTTTCACTGTGCCAGTCCTTGTTTCTAGGGACAAAGAAGGAAAGTGAGGGGAATTCTCCTTGTGCTATAGTGTGCTTTAAAAAAACATTTTTTCTAGGGACAGAAAACTGTAGGTAGGGAGAGTGTCAGTTTCTTTCACTGTGCCAGTCCTTGTTTCTAGGGACAAAGAAGGAAAGTGAGGGGAATTCTCCTTTTGCTATAGTGTGCTTTAAAAAAACATTTTTTCTAGGGACAGAAAACTGTAGGTAGGGAGAGTGTCAGTTTCTTTCACTGTGCCAGTCCTTGTTTCTAGGGACAAAGAAGGAAAGTGAGGGGATTTCTCCTTGTGCTATAGTGTGCTTTAAAAAAACATTTTTTCTAGGGACAGAAAACTGTAGGTAGGGAGAGTGTCAGTTTCTTTCACTGTGCCAGTCCTTGTTTCTAGGGACAAAGAAGGAAAGTGAGGGGAATTCTCCTTGTGCTATAGTGTGCTTTAAAAAAACATTTTTTCTAGGGACAGAAAACTGTAGGTAGGGAGAGTGTCAGTTTCTTTCACTGTGCCAGTCCTTGTTTCTAGGGACAAAGAAGGAAAGTGAGGGGAATTCTCCTTGTGCTATAGTGTGCCAAAGCATTCCTCATCAACCATCTTTGAAATCCTTGTTTTTTGGACAGTCAGGGAAATTGTCGTTGTGCTATTCTGTGCAAAAGCAATAATCCTCAACCATATTTAGAAATCCTTAAGTAAAGGGACAGAGAAGGACACCTGAAGGTAGCCCTTATTGCTTTTTTCCCATCTCCCTGCAGGCCATCTATTAGAATGTCTGGAAGGCAAACAAGGAGAGGCAGACAGTCAGGAGGCAATAAAAGAGGGCAAGCAGGCTCTGTGTCTGGGGGCAACAGTGCTGGTCGTGGATGTGGTGCATTGTCATCAGCACATGGCCATGGGACACGCTTGTCCTTCTTTTCGGCAGCTGGACATGTTGAGCCACATCATGCCGAAGACTTGGTAGAGTGGATGACCAAGCCCTCCTCCTCCTCCTCATCCTCTCTCACCCAGGCTCAGGGTACTGGCAAAGCAGCTGCCAAAGCGTCCTCTTCCCTGGTATCAATGTCAGACTCATCATCAGTCACTCCTTCCCTAGACCCACCATGTCCTCCTCCTGAGGAGTCCCCCGAACTGTTTGAGCACAGTGTTGGGTACATGCTCCAGGAGGATGCCCAGCGTTTCGAAGGGTCTGATGATGAAACCCAGCTACAGGAAGGCAGTAGCGTGAGAGCAGACAGAGGGGATGCTCAAGAAGGACACCAATCTGGCAGTCATGTTCCAGCAGCTGCAGCATACTGCCAGATTGGCTCCAGTGATGAGGAGGGAGGGGATGATGAGGTCACTGACTCCACGTGGGTGCCTAATAGGAGAGAGGAGGAGGAGGAGGATGAGGAGGAGGCACATCTCCAACGAGGCAGGATGCCCTTTGGTGGCCAGCGTAAGGGCAGTACACCGACGGAATCACACCGCAGAGCTCCGCCTGTGCAGGGCGCTGCCTCTGCCCGTCATTCAAAAAGTTCCTTGGTGTGGGCCTTTTTTGAGGCTAGTGCATCAGATCGCACAGCTGCTGTTTGCAACATATGTCTCAAGCGTATATCGCGTGGCCAAAACATCAGCCGCTTGGGTACCACATGCCTGACCAGACATATGTTGACCTGCCATGCAGCTCGTTGGCAAGCCTACCTCAAAGACCCACACCAAAGAACAAAGCGGACCTCTCCTTGCACCGCATCAGCTGGGATCTCCAACACCACTATAACTTCAGTCCTCTCTGAAACATGCACTGAGAGGAATGAAGGTGTAGAATTAGGTGTGTCACAGCCAAGTACTTGCGGCCACTCTGCTAGCAGTACACCGACGTCCGATTCTAGCAGGCAAATTTCCCTGCCCCAGCTGCTGGACCGTCGAAAGAAGTTCACTCCCAGCCATCCACATGCCCAGCGGTTGAATGCTAGCTTGGCTAAATTGCTAGCGCTTCAACTGCTGCCTTTTCAGTTGGTAGACTCGGCCCCCTTCCGTGAGTTTGTGCAATGTGCGGTTCCTCAGTGGCAGGTTCCCAAACGCCACTTTCTCTCACGGAAGGCTATTCCGGCTCTCTACCGGCATGTGGAAGGCAATGTCTTGGCCTCGCTGGACAGGGCGGTCAGCGGTAAGGTGCATATTACCGCTGACTCATGGTCCAGCAGGCATGGACAGGGACGTTACCTTTCTTTCACGGCCCATTGGGTCACTCTTTTGGCAGCTGGGAAGGATGCAGGACAAGGTGCAGTAGTGTTGGAGGTTGTTCCACCGCCACGCCTCCAAAATGCTACTACTGGTTGTGACACACCTCTCTCCTCCACCCCCTCCTCTTCTTCTTCCTCCATGGCCTCTTCCTGTGGTTTGTCCTATGAACCAGCGGTGCTCCGTAGCCGTTCACGGGGCTACGCAAGTACGCAGGCAAAAAGATGCCATGCCGTGCTTGCGCTGGTGTGTTTGGGGGACAGAAGCCACACTGGGGCAGAGGTCCTGTCTGCTCTGCAGGGCCAGGCCGAGAGGTGGTTGACGCCACGCCAGCTTAAGCCAGGAATGGTGGTTTGCGACAATGGCACCAACCTCCTCTCCGCCCTCCGACAGGGACAACTGACCCATGTGCCCTGTGTGGCTCACGTCCTTAACCTGGTGGTGCAGCGGTTCTTGGGCAGGTACCCGGGCTTACAGGATGTCCTGAGGCAGGCCAGGAAAGTCTGTGTGCATTTCCGCAGATCTTATAATGCCAGTGCTCGCCTGGCTGAGCTGCAAAAGGAGTTGAACCTGCCCAAGAACCGCCTTATATGTGACATGCCCACCAGGTGGAACTCAACGTTGGCCATGCTGCAGCGGCTGCACACGCAGCAGAGGGCCATCAATGAGTACCTGTGCGACTACGGCACCAGGACAGGGTCAGGGGAGCTTGGTTTTTTTTCTCCACGCCAGTGGGGCATGATCAGGGATGCATGCACTGTCCTGGCACCATTTGAGGAGGCCACGAGGATGGTGAGCAGTGACAGTGCATGCATCAGTGACACTGTACCTCTTGTCCACCTGTTGGAGCACACGCTGCGTGGAATAATGGACAGGGCACTTGAGGCAGAACAGAGGCAGGAAGAGGAGGACTTCCTTGCCTCTCAAGGCCCCCTTTACCCAGACAGTGTTCCTTTTGTCCCACCCATCGCACAGGAAGAGGAAGAGGAGGAGGAGGAGGAGGAGGAGGAGGATTGTGTCAGCATGGAGGTGGAGGCTGGCACTCAGCATCATCAGCAGCAGTCTTTTAGGGATGATTTACAGTCCCAAGAAACCAGTGGACTTGTACGTGGCTGGGAGGAGGTGGCTGCGGATCATGTCGTCCTTAGTGACCCAGAGGACTCCGGAGCGAATGCCTCAGCAAACCTACGCTGCATGGCCTCCCTGATCCTGCAAAGTCTGCGGAAGGATCCTCGTATTCTTCGGATCAAGGAGAGGGACCATTACTGGCTGGCCACTCTCCTTGATCCACGGTACAAGGGTAAGGTTGCGGACCTTATGTTACCTTCGCAGAGGGAGCAGAGGATGAGACAACTCCGGGAGGCCTTGTAGAAAGGTCTGTGCAACGCGTTCCCAGAGACTGGGAGGTTACAAACTCCTGGTCCTGGACAACGAGTTGCTGAGGCTTCGGCCAGTCAAAGAAGGAGCGGTGGGGAAGGTGGCCGTCTGACCGATGCGTTCAGACAATTCTTTAGTCCGCAGCCCCAAAGTATGATCGGTTCCAGCAACCATCGCCAGCGTCTGATAAACATGGTGCAGGAATATCTAGGGGCAAGGTCAGACTTGGACACCTTCCCCACCGAAAATCCTCTGGCTTACTGGGTCTTGAGGATGGATCACTGGCCAGAGCTTGCACAGTATGCAATTGAGCTACTGGCCTGTCCTGCATCCAGCGTTCTTTCGGAACGCACATTCAGTGCTGCTGGAGGATTTGTCACGGATCACAGGGTGCGCCTGTCCACCGACTCGGTTGATCGACTGACTTTCATCAAGATGAACCAGTCTTGGATCACCACCAGCTACCACACACCTGATGCTGATATAACAGACTAATTGATTTTAACATGTCACATCCCTTCAAGACTGATGCTGATGCTGAGTGCCTGTGCTGTTATGTTGACTGGCTATCCTCCTCCTCCGAGTCCTCAATGATACGATTGATGATGATAGCTTGGAAGATCATTTTTGTTTATGGGTGCCGCCACCAGTGGCTAAGGCCCAATTTTTCAGCCCCTGTTTTACAGGGGCGTGTAATTAATTTTTTTTTAGCAATAATTTGCCATAGGGCTCATTGCTGTGCTCCAAGTACAGTATCTGTGAGGGGTTGGAGTGTTGTGGCACCAGTGCCTAAGGCCCAATTTTTCAGCCCCTGTTTAACAGGGGCGTGTCATTACAATTTTTGAAGCAATATTTTGCAACAGGGCTCATTGCTGTGCTCCAAGTAACGTATCTGTGAGGGGTTGTAGTGTTGTGCCACCAGTTCCTAAGGCCCAATTTTTCAGCCCCTGTTCAACAGGGGCATGCAATTACAATTCTTGATCTAATAATTCACAGCAGGGCCCATTGCTGCACCCACCAAGAGTAACTCTGAGGGCTTACAGTGTTGTGGCAACGCCACCACCACCACCACCACCACGAAAGGCCCAATTTTTCAGCCCCTGTTCAAAAGGGGCATGTAATTACAATTCTTGATCTAATAATTCACAGCAGGGCCCATTCCTGCACCCACCAAGAGTAACTCTGAGGGCTTACAGTGTTGTGGCAACACCACCACCACCACCACCACCACCACGAAAGGCCCAATTTTTCAGCCCCTGTTCAACAGGGGCATGCAATTACAATTCTTGATCTAATAATTCACAGCAGGGCCCATTGCTGCACCCACCAAGAGTAACTGTCAGGGCTTACAGTGTTGTGGCACCAGCACCACCATCAAAGGCCCAATTTTTACTACCACTGTTCAACAATTATATGTAATTAAAATTCCTGATATAATAGTTGACAGCAGGGCGTTCCAGCACCAACCAAGAGTAACTGTGAGTGCTTACAGTGTTGTGCCAACACCAACAACTAAGGGGCCTATTTCTGCAGAGTATATACGGCAGGTCCCTACTTTCAAACATCCAACTTACAAACGACTACTACTTGCAAACGCAAGAAGACAACAGGAAGTGAGAGGAAATCTACCACTAGGAAGGAAAATTCTCTCCTGTAAGAATAAATATGGGAGAAAGGTGTCTCCTCTGTACTGATGCTTTATCAGCAATCCTTGTTTCAAGAAAAACACCACATTTCAAAAACAGTTGTCATTGGGACGGAAAGTGAGGTGAAATGTTCTGAACAGGGGCACAGACAGCAAAACAAATGTTACAGGGGTGATAACCCTTACCTATGTTTTCCAAAAAGTTTAAAAATAGATTTTTGAGCTGGAGCTACACTTCAACAATGTACCTGTTCAAAATTACAAACAGATTCTACATAAGAACAAACCTACAGTCCCTGTCTTGTATGCACCGCCTGTATACGGCTGTTCAGAGTATATAGGGCCTTTTTTATTTTATGTGCGGGGTTCCCCTTAATATCCATACAAGACCCAAAGGGGCTGGTAATGGGCTGGGGTAGGGGGGGGGGGGGGTCATGGGGTAGCTATGCCATTTTTCTTAAAGATTTTCATCCATATTACCGGGACCAGACATTACATTAAAGCCGCAAGCAGTTTTAAATGGCTTTTTTTTCCTTTAGAAGTGTCATTTTGTGCAGGGACAGTTCTAAACACGGGAAACACGTGGCACTTCACAGGCATACTTTAGACACCCCCCAGGTACGATATTTAAAGGAATATTTGACTTTTTTTTTTTCACTTTATGCATCATTAAAATGACTGCTCCCGAAAAACGACCGTTATTAAAACTTCTTTTTGCATTGATACATGTCCCCTGGTGCAGAACCCGGGTTCCCAAACCCTTTTTAGGACAATAACATGCATAATAGTTGTTATAATTACCACTTTAGAATTTGAACGTTCGCATCCATTGTATTTAATAGGGTTCTAATGTTCGTACGAACTTTCGGTCCGTTCGCGGGTTCTGGTGCGAACCGAACCCGGGGGTGTTCGGCTCATCACTATTCTCCACATCATCAGTGTGCTGTGTCCTCCTCCTGTGCCCCTTTCACCTCTCCACAGGTCAGGGCAGCACTGTGCTGCCCTGACCTGTGGAAAGGTGCACAGGAGCCAGAGGAGGACACAGCACACTGATGATTTCGAGAAGTAATATGGTGGACAGAGAGCACATCAGTCTCTGTGTCCCCTGCATGGCACCATTGGCACGGCTTCACACTCCAGGCTCACTCACTGACCCCCCCAGTTTCACTCACCTCGAGTCTGTCTGACTCTGTCCTCCACCCTGTCAGTGCTCTGCTCGCTCCTCCACCGGCACCTATGATGATGAGTGCTACTGCTCACTGCAGGACTGAGGACTCGAGTCGCGCGGCTCTCGCCAGCCGCTGTGGTCACGCCGGTGTATTCAAAAATGGCACCAGCGGCGCCATCACGTTACTGCGCGTGCGCCGCCCAGCCGAGCATGAACAAGTTTCCCTGCGCTCGGCCGGCTTCGGAATGGCGCATGCGCAGTTGTATGGCCGGCTCGTGGCCATCTTTTTTATGGGCGCCGGTGCCCATAGCGGACATTTACGTACACCCCAAAAAAGGGGTTAAATTCACGTACCGTACGTAAATCTACGTACGGTTGGCAACACTGGATGATAGAATTGCACTCTCTCTCTCTCTAGTATTCTATATGACACAGTCCCCTTTTGACACTGACAACCAATATACTTACCTATAGGTTCTTTATTATTAGTAAAGGGTAAAAGGGTGAAGCAGTATGCAATAGGCTTGTGCAATTCGTTTCGTAACGAATCAAAATTCGTCCGAATTTAGCAACTTTCGGACATTCGGAAGCATTCGAATTTCCGAACAGAGCAATTACGAATAAAACCGAATCCGAAATAAATTATACCGCAAAATAGCGAATGCCCGAAGGTCTTCGGCATAATTCGTTATGAAAAAAGTTACGAATGTACGAATCCATTCGAAGCACAATAACACTCACTCTGCTCTCTGCTTCTCCCTCACCATGCTGAACTCCCTCTCAAAATGGTGTACAGGGGCGGAGGCTATAGCCGCATGAAAAAACGAAAGTAAAATACGAGATTTCAAATCCATTCGAAGCACAATAACACTCTGCTCTGCTCTGCTCTCTGCTTCTCCCTCACCGTGCTGAACCCTCTCAAAATGGTGTACAGGGGCGGAGCCTATAGCCGCATGTAAAAAACGAAAGTAAAATACGAGATTTCGAATCGTTACAAATAACCGCTATGTATTTAGAAAAGTACAAATCCATTCGAAGCACATTAGGCATAATAGGCAGCGTCGTTGTGAGAGAGACACGGAAAATTACGAATCAACGAACCCAAAAAAAGTTACGAAAGTAGGAGTTGTGTCCAGAATCAACGAAAAACAACGTACTCTACCGAAAGTACGAATTATAAAGCAACAAAAAATTCAACGAAAAATGTCGCTTGCAAAAATACGAATGAGTCCGAACACGAAAAATCCCGTCTAGCAAAATTACGAATGATTACGAATCAACAGGACCGGAAAGAAACGAACCGAAACGGAACAAATTTTTCCGTTGTGCACAAGTCTAGTATGCAATGTCACATGCAGATCCCTGCAATATAAGTATACTTATCAAAAGATAAAACATTCAGCAATGTAATGACAGTTTAACAGACCCCGCTGCAGCTATCCTCCCTCGTGAGCAAGATGGCGCCCAGCAATGTCCTATACTACCCAGTCAGACCTGACTATAACTTGGGGTATAGTTTGATGAAGAAATCTTCGCTAGCAAAACACGGTGGTGCACTTAAAGAACAAATTGCAATCCAATGGGGTAGCGATGATTGCTAACTTTGTAAAGCTGGAGAGACTAGTAAACTCAGTTCAGCAGACAGTCTCCCCAAAGTGTAACTGTACCCTCTGATGGGCCTGGATAAAGTTAAATAGGCACAAAGTTAATAATATGTGGCTCTGAGCTGGCGCTCTCTCACCCGACCGGACCAGTCCTTGTCCGGTACCTCCGCTACTGTGACTCGCTTCACAGTGTCCATGACGCCCGGGTCTTCGGTCCTCCTGATGACAACTCTTCACAACAGGATCAGACGCTCCGCAGGCTCCTCGGTGGAGCGGAAGGCTCTTTGGAAGAAAATGCAAGGCCCAGGCTTCAGGCCTTGCACGCACAGCAGGTCAGCACAGGGATCCCCTTGCTGGGCGGGCGGTGTCCAAAGAGAGAGAAAACAGGCCCCCTCCCCCTTTTAAAGTCCACCCCAGCAGTCCTTGCGCAGGGAAATGCACCCTGGGTGCCCTGAAGCGTGCTGGGAACTGTAGTCTGTGGGTAAAAAAACTAAAAAACTACCCCGCTACACTAGTATTATAGTGTTATTATGTGTATTCTATGATATGACAGGAAGTACCGGCTATCTAAGTTCAGTGCACTTAGTCCCTGTTTCATGTTTCTTATGCTGTAAGACATGCATTGCTAATAGGGTTGCCACCTTTTCTTCAAGTCAAACCCGAACACTTTAGCGGCGCACAGCAATTTTTTTTTTTTATAGTATAAACTATTCATATATTCTGCTATTAAATAACATTTCTAAATCATATGAAGTTAATAACAAGAGTCCCCCTTTACATCAGAGTACACAGAGTTCCCCCTTTACATCTAAATTCGCTGTGTTCCCTTTCACTGTAAGGAGGGACTCTGTAGACTCTGGTGTAAGGGAGAAATCTGGGGCCTTTAATATAAGGGATCCCTGAATTAAGGGGGAACACTGAGAACTCTGATGTACGGAGAAAGCTCTGATGTAAAGGGAAACATTGTGGCCTCTGGTGTAAAGGCAAAGTCTGATGTAAGGGGTGCTCTGAGATTTGCCTTAGTGTAATCGCTTAGAGGCAGGAGAGAGAAGGGGGAGACTTCAGTCACAGACAGGGATGGATGGTGAGCTCACTCACCCCTTGGCAGTCAGCACCTCTCATCCAGATGTATCTGAGGCTGCTGGACTTCAAATTTCTGGCCCCAACATTTCTTTTTCTGAGGCACAGCACCGGGGATTGGAGTGTGGGCAGACACAGAGGGGAAGGGGTGGGGGAAAAGGTGCATATTGAGCCCTCTTTTCTCTCCTGTCTGTGTGTGTGTTTGGGGGGGGGGGTTATTAGTGCTGGCTTTGGGCAGTGTGAAAGAGAGTGTAGCAGACACTCTCAGCTAAGACAACTGCAGCCAGCAACCCTGCTGGGAAGCCATAGTCCAGTCTAAATGTGTCCGGGTTTCAGGCAGTCTGAAACCCGGACGCATGATTCGAAACCTGTCCGGGTGAATCCTGGACTGGTGGCAACCCTAATTGCTAATCCTCCAAAAAAAAAAAGAAGCTTCCAGCGCATGATTTCAATACTCTGCACAACAGTCCTCACCTAAGCCGATTCTTCAATTGGCTTTGGATGCAGGTGCCAGCGTCTCAAGTAGGGGAAACAGGAAGTGAAGCCTTGCGGCTTCACAGCCAGTTTCCTACTGCGCAGGCGTGAGCCGCACTGTGCCTTGTGAATGGTCCCGTATGTGTCCCAGAAGACTGTGGGGGAGGGGGGGGCGTAACTTTCACCTTTTGGGTGGAACTACGCTTTAAGGTAGTTTTTTTTTTAGCAACTCTGAGCCTGTTTTAGTCCAAAAAAAAAAAAAGATTACCCTAACCTTAAAGGTAACCCCAGTGATCACCATAACCCTTAAGATAATTTGAACCTTAGAATTATCTCTAACTCTGACCCTAGCATTTTCGAAAAAAAAATCCAGGACTTTGAATCAGGCACTTTCAATTGAAGCCCGAAAATCACGTGTTGCAGCTGGTGCACTAATGATGCGAAATATAAACGACCTGACAATTGAAAAGAGTTTTTTTTTATTATTATTTATTACCGGTAACCCTACTGATAACTTTAACCCTTTATTTGTAACATGTTTGGTATCTATTTATGGCGTTTATTTATATTATATTATATTATATTATATTTTTATTGGGTTATGTATTGTTTTTTTTTGCACTAAAACTCAAAAAAGTGTATTCTTTCCCAAAAATGTCATTTGAAAAACCGCTGCACAAATACCGTGTGACATAAAAAATGGCAAAACCCATCAATTTATTCTCTAGGGCATTTGCAAAAATATATATAATGTTTAGGTGTTCTAAGTAATTTTCTAGCAAAAAAAAAAAAAAAGATTGTTACATGTAAACAAAAAGTGCCAGAAAAGGCCTGGTCTTATATCAAATGGTATTCAAGTAACATTGTCAGCAACTAGATGTCAATTCCATGTTTTCATTGCACCAACACAACAGTAAAAATCTCACTAGCTGCAGCTAGCTTGCTTATTTGGGATTTTAATCTAAATATATCTGAATAGAATGATGACAATAAAATGATTTTTTTTTAGCTTTTCTGCTCTTCCATATGTAAAGTAAAACCAATCTACTGTATTGGTGTCTTGTAAAGTTATCCTGGTACCCAAAAGGACTGGCGATGATGATAATTTCCACTGTCTGGTGAAGGGGGTAAGGGGACATTTTGGGCAATCTTTTGGGGTCTGAAAACATAAAAATAGTTTAGAAAATTATAAACGTTAATAATGCAACAAAATACTGCAGCAAAAGTTGGTTTTGGTAGTTTACCTTTTATTGTGCTATTCACTTTTTTTGTTGTTGATTTTGGCTGGAGAAGTGGTACTATATTTTGGGGGAGATTTACTATAACTAGAGCACTCAGAATTTGGTATAGCTGTGCATGGTAGCCAATTACCGTATATACTTGAGTATAAGCCGACCCGAATATAAGCCGAGGCACCTAATTTTACCACAAAAAACTGGGAAAACTTATTGACTGAGTATAAGCCTAGGGTGAGAATGCAGCAGCTACTGTAAGCAGAAAAGAGGGCCAACAATTCCCATTTACACGCCTCACTGTGCCCATTTGCACTCCTCACTGTGCCCATTGCAACCTCACTGTGCCCATCCTCACTGTGCCCATTACAACCTCACTGTGACCATTGCAACCTCACTGTGCCCATTACCTCACTGTGCCCAATACCTCAATGTGCCCAATACAACCTCACTGTGCCCATTGCAGCGTACCTGAAATTCTTGACAGGCTGCGCTGCGGGCGTCCATTTTTTAAAACTCGCGGCTTCCTCCTGGTCCCGTTCCACTCCGTGATAGGCATTTGACATTGTGCTCAGTGTTCCGCCTATCACGGACGTTCTTTCATCCTCGGACAAGAGAAGGTCCATGATTGGCGGAACACTGAACACAGTGTCTGCTGGGAAACTGAGTCTGAGGATGAGAGGACCTCCGTGATAGGCAGAACACTGAAAACAGTGTCACACACCTATCACGGAACAGGACGGGACCAGGAGAAAGCCGCGAGTTTTAAATAATGGACGCCCAAGGTACACAGACTCGAGTATAAGCCGAGGGGGGTATTTTCTAGACTTGTGCACAACGGAAAAATTTGTTTCGTTTCGGTTTGTTTCTTGTGCACAACGGAAAAATTTGTTTAGTTTCGGTTCGTTTCTTTTCGGTCCTGTTGATTCGTAATCATTCGTAATTTTGCTAGACGGGATTTTTCGTGTTCGGACTAATTCGTATTTTCGCAAGCGTCATTTTTCGTTGAATTTTTAGTTGATTTATAATTCGTACTTTCGGTAGGGTACATTGTTTTTCGTTGATTCTGGACACAACTCCTACTTTCGTAACTTTTTTTGGGTTCGTTGATTCGTAATTTTCCGTGTCTCTCACAACGACGCTGCCTATTATGCCTAATGTGCTTCGAATGGATTTATACTTTTCTAAATACATAGCGGTTATTTGTAACGATTCGAAATCTCGTATTTTACTTTTGTTTTTTACATGCGGCTATAGCCTCCGCCCCTGTACACCATTATGAGAGGGAGTTCAGCACGGTGAGGGAGAAGCAGAGAGCAGAGCAGAGTGTTATTGTGCTTCGCATGGATTCCTACATTCGTAACTTTTTTCATAACGAATTATGCCGAAGACATTCGGGCATTCGCTATTTGCAGTATAATTTATTTCGGATTCGGTTTTATTCGTAATTGCTTTGTTCGGAAATTCGAATGCTTCCGTATGTCCGAAAGTTGCTAAATTCGGACGAATTTCGATTCGTTACGAAACGAATTGCACAAGCCTAGTATTTTCAGCCCTAAAAAAGAGCTGAAAAACTCGGCTTATACTCGAGTATATACAGTAGCTTCTAGCTTCAGCTTGTTCCCCAGGAATTTTCTGGCACTTTTTGTTTAAAAGTTTAAACCAGTATTTTTTGCTAGAAAATTACTTAGTGCCACCAAACATTGTGTATATTATTATTATACACGATTTATATAGCACCAACAGTTTACGCAGTGCTTTACAGTGTATAGGGGGGACAGCACAATTACAGTACAGTTCAATACAGAAGGGACAGGAGGGCCCGGCTCGTAGAGCTTACATTCTAAAGGGAGGGGGTGGTGGTACAAAAGGTAATAGCTGCGGGGGGTGATTTGTTGAGGGTGGCTCAGGGATAGTTGTTACGTGGGCGTGGGATAGGCTTCCATGAATAAATTAGTTTTCAGGGATCTCCTAAAGGTGGAGAGGTTAGGTGCTGATCGGACATACTGGGGCAGGGAGTTCCAGAGGATGGGAGAGGCTCTGGAGAAGTCCTGAAGGAGAGCATTGGAGGAGGTAACAAGGGAGCTAGAGCTATATATATATATATATATATATATATATATATATATATATATATAAATACACATATTTTTTTATTTATTTTTTAGCAGGGACCCTAGGGAATAATATGGCAATCATTGCAATACTTTATCACAAGGTATTTGTGCAGCGGTCTTTCAAACACAATGTTTTGGGGAAAAAAACACACTTTAATAAATAAAAAAATTAAAAAATTAATTTACCCCAATTTTTTTGTATACTGTGAGAGATGATGTCACGCTGAGTAAATAGATAAGTGTCTTCACTGGAATTTCTCTGCCTTCCATGGAGTGAACATCGCTCTACTAAGCTTGTTTTGACCCCCCTGAGAAGGGCGGTCGCAGGCTGTTTGGTAAGCCTTCATTTCTCACTTTGGTGGCGGGATCTTCACTTATTGTTGGAATAGCACTTACCAGCTTCATCGGATATCTTCTCTGTGGAACTCTTATCATCAATATAGAGGAAATCCTCTACACATTTATTTGATAATCTTCTTTCTTCACGGGCACTTATGAACTTGATTTGTTTATTTGCATTGTTTTATTAGTGTTTTTGATACTTTTTTCACGTATTTAATTTTAACTGTATAGATATATACAGTTCTTTCCAGCGCTACACTATTTTTGTATACTCAAATAGATAACTAACATGTCACGCTTTAAAATTGCTTGTGGAATGGCGACAAACTACGGTACTTAAAAATCTCTATAGGCGTCACTTTAAACATTTTTAGAGATACAGAGGAGGTCTAGAGCTAGAATTATTGCTCTCATTCTAACATTTGCGGCGATACTTCACATGTGTGGTGCAAACACCGGTTACATATGCTTGCGCGACTTACATATGCGTTTGTTTCTGCATGCAAGCTCGGAGGGATGGGACGCTTTACATTTTTTTTTTCTTATTTATTTTACTTTTTCTTTTTTTTTTTACACTGTCCTTATTTTTATTTGTATTTTTTTAATCACTTGTATTCCTATTACAAGAAATGTAAAAATCCCTTGTAATAGAAATAAGGATATCAGGTCCTCTTTACCTTTTAAAAGCAAAAGATTATAAGAAAAAACTTTGTTTGAAACTGTTGCTTTACCAAAAAAAAAAAAACATATTAACTATGGCCCGGGAACCGGAAGTGACGTCAGACATCGCTCCAGTCTTCCAAAGGCCATAGAGACGAGTGACGGCCATGTTGGCCTCACTCTTCTCCATACCCAGCTAACGGCAGAATCGGATTGTTTCCGGGCTTTACCGATGGCTCAGGTAAGTCCGGGAACGTCGAGAAGCGGCAGGAGGGAATCCGTCCGCAGGACCACTTTTATCTTACAGAGAATTGGTCATAGTAAAAAAAACCAAAAAAAAATGGGGTTATGGCTGCTTACTGCTGCAATTAAAAGCATTTAAATGTCAAAGTAATGACGTATGAGCCGGTCGTCAAGTGGTGAAGCTTTAACAAATAAAACCTGGAAGCTGATTGGTTTTTATGTAGAGCTACATCAGATTATGCACACTCCAGTTTTAGTAAATCCCCTCCTTTATCTTTGAAGTACTTCTTCTTGAATAGATGAATTTTATACCTGCACTCTCTTTTATTCTAGAAAATTATTAGGATGTGTGTAAAGCCATGCCCATATTTAGTCAATGGTGTCACCCCTCCACTTCCCTTATGCAGTGGAACCTTGGTTTACGAGTAACGCTGATACACAAACCCCTGCAGTCCCCAAAAGTGTGTAGAAATCTGACAAGCCGACTGTCAGCTGTCAGATGGAAGCAATCGCTTCCACATACAACCGTTAGTGCCATTCACCCCCCCCCCCCCCGCCTGTGCATGTCCCTGCCATGTTTCCCACCCTCCGCCCTTATTTGTGGGCCCTGGATCGGCATGGCGGGTGCCACCTGGTAGAGGAAAGAGAGAGCAGCGAATGTCCATTTACTGATCTCCCCTTCCTGCTACTGACATGAGAGCGATGTGTAATGCGTCACTTCCAGGTGTTGATGTCACATGGTGCGACAGATTCATTGGAGGACAGACCCCTTTACTGATGTCTCATTAACCACTTGCCGACCATATAACATACATATACGGCGGCAAGGTGGCACTGCTGCCCCGGATCACAGACCTAGTACGTGATCCAACCCTTCCGGGTCGGGGGCAGCCATGCCTGCCGCTAACACCCCGCTCCTGCTGTGGTTATACACAGTGGGAGCTGACCTGCGGGTACCCCAGGCTCGATTTCCCCCGGCACCCGCTGATCATTTGGTACAGAGGCAGAATGGCGGTCTGCCTATGTAAACAAGGCAGATTGCTGTTCTGACAGTAGGGAAGGCATTGATCCTGTGTTCCTGAAAAGCAGAGACAAGGATCCATGTCTTCCCTCAGTAAAATCAGCACACACACTGTACAAAAACATTAACGCGGAGCTCCACCCTAAAGTGGAACTTCCGCTCATCGGATTCCTCCCCCCCTCTGGTGCCACAATTGGCACCTTTCAGGGGGGAGGGAGGTGCAGATACCTGTCTAAGATAGGTATTTGCACCCACTTCCGGAAATACACACTGCGGGTAGACTGCGGGTAGTGCATCACTTCCTGCCCCCCCCCCCGTTGTGTTCTGGGAAACACACGGCTCCCAGAACACATCGGGGACCAGTGAAAGACGCGCAGCGCTGCTCGCGCATGCGCAGTAGGGAACCTGGAAGTGAAGCCGCACCGCTTCACTTCCTGATTCCCTCACCCATGATGGCAGTGGGGGCAGCCGAGAGACGAGCGATTGCTCGTCTTCTGCTGCCGACGTCGCTGGACTCCAGGACAGGTAAGTGTCCTAATATTAAAAGTCAGAAGCTGCAGTATTTGTAGCTGCTGGCTTTTAATATTTTTTTTACGGCAGAGCTCCGCTTTAACCACTTTCCAGCCAGTGTCATTAGTACAGTGACAGTACATATTTTTTAGCACTGATCACTGTATTGGTGTCACTGGTCCCCAAAAAGTGTCAAACGTATCAGTTAGTGTCCGATTTTTCCATCTCGATATCGCAGTCCTGCAATAAGTCGCTGATCACCGCCATTACTAAGTGAAAATAAATAAATAAGAATTTCATAAACATATCCCATAGTTTGTAGACACTATAACTTTTGCGCAAGCCAATCCATATATGCTTATTGTTTTTTTGTTTGTTTTTTACCAATAATATGTAGCAGGATACATACATATTGGCCTAAATTAATGAAAAAATTGTTTTGTTTTTTAATTCTTTTTATAGCAGAATGTAAAAAATATATTTAATTTTTTTCAAAATTGTCTTTTTTTTGTTTATAGCGCAAAAACATAAAAAGCGCAGAGGTAATCAAATACCACCAAAAGAAAGCTGTTTGTGTAAAAAAAAAAAAAAAAAAACACAAAAATTGGGTACAGCGTCCCACGACCGCGCAATTGTCAGTTAAAGTAACGCAGTGCCGTATCGCAAAAAAATGTGGCCTGGTTAGGAAGCGGGGTAAATCTTCCTGGGGGGGGGGAATAGGTGGTTAAAGAGAGCCTGTCACCAAAAAATGCATGACAAAAAAAAGTTTAGTAAATAGATACAAGTGAATAGGTAAAATTTACAGCCAAGTATTATACCCACCCCCATAAAAAAAAATTGAGACCCCCCCCCCTCACACATACAAATGTAAATGCACATGTTGGGGGTGCCTACATACATTTTCTAGGTCCGTTATTCAAGGTTAACTCTAAACTGATGACTTGTAGGGGCTTTTACAGTACATAGTCTATGAAAAACGAGGGTACTGTAGTTTGTAGCCATTTCATGCAGTTTTAGGCTTGACATGTTGTGAGTGCAACCTCATATTTTATATTTTACAAAAAAAAATTGTAATTTATTGTATTTGTGTGACCTAAAATTAACTTTAGTATATTTTTTCCTAAAATGTTGGGTTTCATAAGCTAATAAAAAAACGACCACTATTTTATTCTCTAGGGTGTCTGCTTTCAGGGGGGTTATGTAATCTTCAGGCCTAAAATGATTTAACGCAAAAAAAGCTCTGGCAGCAAAACAGTTAAAGCGGAGCTCGGCCGAAAAAAAAATATTAAAAGCCAGCAGCTGCAAATACTGCAGCTCCTGACTTTTAATATTAGGACACTTACCTGTCCTGGAGTCCAGCGACGTCCGCAGCAGACGACGAGCAATCGCTCGTCACTCTGCTGCCCCCACCGTCATCCTCGGTGAGGGAACCAGGAACTGAAGCCTTGCGGCTTCACTGCCCGGTTCCCTACAGCGCATGCGCGAGTCGCGCTGCTCCGTTCTCACTGGTCCCCGTTGTGTCCTGGGAGCCGAGTGTCTCCCAGAACACAACGGATATTCTGCGGGAAGTGACGTACTACCCGCAGAATACCCACAGAGAGGACTCTGGGAATTGGGTGCAAATACCTGTCTTAGACAGGTATCTGCACCCCCTCCCCCCTGAAAGGTGCCAAATGTGACACCGGAGGGGGGGAGGGTTCTGATGAGCGGAAGTTCCACTTTAGGGTGGAGCTCCACTTTAAGGCCCCTTTCACACTGCTGCGACTTACAAGTCGCGTGATTTTACGGCCCGATTTTGACGCGATTTTGCAGTGATTTCAACGAGATTTCAGGGAATGCCGTTGTAAACTTGAGGTCTATGGACCTCAACTCGGATGAAAGTCGGACCAAAGTAGTGCAGGGACTAAAGTATAAGGGGGGGGGGGGGGGTTGCCTAATTCAAATAGGAAAAAGTGGAAATAGAATTCAGCTGGCTGATGCGGTAGAAAAAAGGTATATACCGGGATCCTCCAAAACAATAATAGAGCAGTTAAATAAAAGGAGGGTTGGGAAAGAACCCCAACGGAATGTTTGAAAGGTGAATCACCTACAACTCAGCTAAACACTTGGAAGACTTTATTGGTTGAACAATTATAATTATTACACTGTATCCCAGGGTTGTGAACACAACCTAAAGGAAAAAGGGGGCGAATCCAGCACAGGTACATGTCATAAAAACGTAGGAACATGCATGCATGGAAGGGCTAAAAAGGACAGACGAGACGGTCCTGCTACCCCTCTGAAAAGTACCCCACTAACCCAAATGTGTATTCACATTATCCCCATTGTCCCGACACTGATGGCAAACTGAGAATCTTGTCAGTACATTGGACATATATAAAGCACCAAAATGTGGTGCATCAATATATATTCTCCAAAGCCCTGAGGGTGAGCTGAATTGATTGGAGATAACTTGGAAAAATAATAATAGAAAATCCACAAAAATGTATTGGGATAAGATGAAAGTCCAGGGTAACTGATGACAAAATATGTTGGTTGCAGAGCATCAAAACTAACATCAGATATAGTCAAAGAAACAACATGTTGTTGGCAAAATGGCTGTTACATGTCCATCCAGGTAATAAGATTCAATATTGGAGATAGGTACCTATCATTCGTATGTTTAATTAACTGGAAATAAGGACTGATGATAGTTTGCTCAAACTTGAGCTTCATCCATTAGGGGGAGATGCAGGGACTACTTTGAAGTCGGCAGGACTTGAAGTCGCACAGATATGAATGGTTATCATTGGGAATCGTGGGGAACGACTTGTCATGCGACTTTGCTGTCCCGAGTCGCAGGACAAGTCGCACAAGTGTGAAAGGGGCCTAAAAGAGGTAGAGAGCGCAGCGCAGCCCCGCCCCTCACTCCCTTCTCACTGGCTGTGATTGACAGCAGTGGGAGCCAATGACTCCTACTGCTGCATCTCGGTCAATAAGGAGGGAGAGACCCCTCGGAGAGAACCGCTTCTCTTGTGTACATTGCTGGATCTGTATCTGGCTTAGGTGAGTCAAAGGGGGGGGGGGGAGCTGAGGGGGGAAGCTGCACACTGAAAGTTTTTTTACCTTTAGGCTTTAGAACCACTTTATTGCACTGAGATTTTCTTGGCTGCCCATCTCTACTCATGTACTGCATTATTAAAATAATGGCAATCCTCCAGTATTGAATTGTAATGTAACTGTTCTGTCTGCCCTCATATTGTAAAGCGCTGCGCAAACTGTTGGGCGCTATATAAATCCTGTATAATAATAATAATAATGTGGCACAATAAGTACAAACAAACTAATTGGAAAGTTGCTTTAAAATACCTAAAAAGGAAATCATTAAAATATGAATTCAAAATGTTTGCTCACTTTAACCACTAGCCTACCGCCCGCCGTCAAATGACGGCGGGACGAAGAGCCTCTCGTTCTGGGCGGACGTCATATGACGTTGCGCCTTCCCGAGCCACTAGGGGGCGCGCACGCCACGTCACTGAGGACCCGATGCGCGTGCCCGGCGGCCGCGATTGCCCAGTAACTGAGCAGGACCGTGGATCTGTGTGTGTAAACACACAGATCCACGTCCTGTCAGGGAGAGGAGACCGATGGTGTACATAGGGACACCGATCGGTCACCTCCTCCCACAGTAAGAATCACTCCCTAGGGAACACATTTAACCCCTTGATCACCCCCTAGTGTTAACCCCTTCCCTGACAGTCATATTTATACAGTAATCAATGCAGTTTTATAGCACTGATCGCTGTATAAATGTGAATGGTCCCAAAAATGTGTCAAAAGTGTCCGATGTGTCCGCCGCAATATCGCAGCTACGATAAAAATCGCAGATCGCCGCCAATACAAGTAAAAAAATAATAATAATTAAAATACTATAAATCTATCCCCTATTTTGTAGCTGCTATAACTTTTGTGCAAACCAATCAATATACACTTATTGCGATTTTTTTTACCAAAAATATGTAGAAGAATACATATCGGCCTAAACTGAAAATTAAAAAAAAAAAAATAATTGAAAAAGATAGGACTCGCGTCAAAGTCTTTTCGAGCATGCGTGGGTTTACCTCGGACAGGTAAGCATACAGACGACCGGTTTTCTCAGCAGGAAAACTCTGCTGAGAATCCTGACGAGAAAAATAGAGAGCAGGTTCTCTATTTTTCTCGTCGAGACTCCCGGCAGTTTTCCTGTCGAGAAACCATACACACGAACGGTTTTCTCTGCAAAAAGCTCTCCCAGCAGTTTTCTTGCCGAGAAAACTGGTCGTGTGTACGAGGCTTTAGTGTGACAGTGATTTTTTTTTTTTTTTTGCGCCCTTTTTATTCAAAGAAAAAAAAAATTGCTCAATGTTATAGTTAAAGATGCCAACGTATGAATCATATAAGCATAAGTGGAAGGATGGTTTATTGCCTATACACTGCATTGGATGTAATCTTTCAATGTATAAACGATTCCAGATTTGTGGAGTATAAAGCCGTGTTGGGGAACCTGATAAAATAAATTGGTTTTTTGTTTTTTTTTCCGCGGAGTCCGCCGCTCCTCCTGCCTCTTTTTAGGATCCTGACTTCTGCTTAAATCTATTTATTATTAAACATTCCTGAGTGTTTACTTCTGTCCCGTATGTGTTAGTTCAATCATAACAGTCCAAATTACACAAGCTAAACACGTCCAATGTGCATTGCTAATTTCGTTTGTGGATACAGGGAGTTTGCAAAAACAACCATTTGAATTTGGAGATAAACTCAGTTTCAAGTTAAAACAATAAACTTCGGCCAGGCTTTGCGAGCACATGACGGCAACGGCGAATCCACGGCTGGAAGAGCCACGCCGGGCTTTCTTGTTGGATGGGACGCATTATTAGATAATCCAAACAAAGGGATGTTAAAGAGAGACTGTAATGGTTTTGGGGCAATTTTATATATAAATAAATATATAATGTAATAAATAAATATATATTAAAAATCTATAATATATTTAAATAAATAAATGATATGCCCCCCGTAGGGCTTGCTGTGTGTAGACTTCCCTGGGCCTCTTGCTGCCAGTTGATAGGTGCTTTCACTCGACCAACCGTACTCTCTTCCACTCGTTATCCAATAGTCAATCCAGGGTGTTTGTTTGTTTTTTTGGTATTTATTGTTGGAACTTGGATGGGAGAAGGGAATAGTGGGATACTCCAACTGGAACTACTTACAGATGAGGACAACTCTCACTTGGCCTCATCAGGTTGAATGTGGTAGTAGACTCTCTGCTATACCGTACTGCACTCGTATGGGAGAAATAAGTCCTTTGCTTGCTCTGGCAGCAGACTTGATGATACTGTTTTATCTTTAGGACACTCACTAGCATCCCCTTTGGCTGACACCCATCTATCATTATTATTATTTTTTAGGTACTTATATAGCGCTGTCAATTTACGCAGCACTTTACATATACATTGTACATCAGTCCCTACCCTCAAGGAGCTTACAATCTAAGGTCCCTAACTCACATTCACATACTAGGGCCAATTTTAGACAGAAGCCAATTAACCTACCAGCATGTCTTTGGAGTGTGGGAGGAAACCGGAGTACCCAGAGGAAACCCACGCAGGCACAGGGAGAACATGCAATCTTCAGGCAGGTAGTGTTGCGGTTGAGATTTGAACCAGTGACCCTTTTTACTGCTAGGTGAGAGTGCTACCCACTACACCACTGTACTGCCATTGACTCTTCTAGCTGAACATAGGGTTGCCACCTCATCCCTGAACACATATAAATTACACAGGTTCTGTGGCTGATTAACCACTTGACCACTGGGCACTTAAACCCCCTTAATAACCAGACCAATTTTCAGCTTTCGGTGCTCTCACATTTTGAATGACAATTACTCAGTCATACAACACTGTACCCATATGAATTTTTTGTCCTTTTTTTCACACAAATAGAGCTTTCTTTTGGTGGTATTTAATCACTGTTGGGTTTTTTATTTTTTGCGCTATAAGAGAAAAAAGACTGAAAATTTTGTAAAAAAATGAGTTTTTTTTCGTTTCTGTTATAAAATTTTGCAAATTACTATTTTTTCTTCATAAATTTTGGCCAAAATTTATACTGCTACATATCTTTGGTAAAAATAAGTACAAATTGGTGGATATTATTTGGTCTTTGTGAAAGTTATAGAGTCCACAAGCTATGGTGCCAATATCTGAAAATTTATCACACCTGAAGTACTGACGGCCGATCTCATTTCTTGAGACCCTAACATGCCAGAAAAGTACAAATACCCCCCCAAATGACCCCTTTTTGGAAGGAAGACATTCCAAGGTATTCAGAAAGAGGCATTGTGAGTTTTTTGAAGTTGTAATTTTTTCCCACAATTCTTTGCAAAATCAAGATTTTTTTTTTCTCTTTTTTTTTTTTTCACAAAATTGTCATATTAGCAGGTTATTTCTCACACACAGCATATGCATTCCACAAATTACACCCCAAAACACATTCTGCTATTCCTCCCGAGTATGGCGATACCACATGTGTGAGACTTTTACACAGCGTGGCCACATAGAGAGGCCCAACATGCAGGGAGCACCTTCAGGCGTTCTGGAGCACCCAGGCCAATTCTGACATTTCTCTCCTACATGTAAAAATCATCATTTGTTTGCTAGAAAATTACATAGAACCCCAAAACATTATATATGTTTTTTTAGCAAAGACCTTAGAGAATATAATGGTGGTTGTTGCAACTTTTTATCTCGCACGATATTTGCGCAGCAATTTTTTTAACGCGTTTTTTACGGAAAAAAAATGTTTTGTGCTTAAAAAAAAACAAAACAGTAAAGTTAGCCCAATGTTTTTGCATAATGTGAAATATGAAGTTACGCCGAGTAAATAGATACCTAACATGTCACCCTTAAAAATTGCACACACTCGTGGAATGGCGCCAAACTTCGCTACTTAAAAAAATCCCCATAGGCGACGCTTTAAATATTTTTACTGGTTACATGTTTTGAGTTACAGAGGAGGTCTAGGGCCAGAATTATTGCTCTCGCTCTAACGTTCGCAGAGATACCTCACATGTGTGGTTTGAAAACCGTTTTCATATGTGGGCGGGACTTACGTATGCGTTCGCTTCTGTATGCGAGCTCACGGGGACAGGGGCGCTTTAAAAAAAATATATATTTTTTTATTGTTCATTTTACTTTATTTATTTTAGTTTGACATGTTTTTCCGCCCCAAAAATTTTTTTGATCACTTTTATACCTATTACAAGGAACGTAAACATCCCTTGTAATAGGAATATGGCATGACAGGTCCTCTTTACAGTGAGATATGAGGTCAATAAGACCCCAAATCTCACCTCTAGGCTGGGAAGCCTGAAAAAAAAAAACAAAAAAAAACAACAATCCTGGCTTTGATCGTAGCGGTGAGTAGGTAGAAGCACCGGAGGGCAGCGGGAGGGGGGGACATCCCCTCTCGCCTCCCGTAAGAATGATCAAGCGTCGGAACAGCCGCTATGATTGTTCTTATGGTGTAGGGAATCGCCGGCTGAAAAAGCTGATATCTGAATGATGCCTGTAGCTGCACCCATCATTCAGATATCCCCGTACAAATTCAAGGACGTCATATGACGGCCGGCGGGCGGGAAGTGGGCATTGCGGAGTATTGCCGGGCATTGCAGGGCATTGCGGAGTATTGCGGACTATGGCAGGGTATTGCGGAGTATGGCAGGGTATTGCACGGGGTATTGCACAGGGTATTGTGCAGGGTATTGCAGAGTATTGTGCAGGGTATTGCAGAGTATTGCGCAGGGTATTGCAGAGTATTGCGCAGGGTATTGCAGAGTATTGCGCAGGGTATTGCAGAGTATTTTGCAGAGTATTGCGCAGGGTATTGCAGAGTATTGCGCAGGGTATTGCAGAGTATTGCGCAGGGTATTGCAGAGTATTGCGCAGGGTATTGCAGAGTATTTTTCAGAGTATTGCGCAGGGTATTGCAGAGTATTGCGCAGGGTATTGCAGAGTATTGCGCAGGGTATTGCAGAGTATTTTGCAGGGTATTGCGCAGGGTATTGCAGAGTATTTTGCAGGGTATTGCAGAGTATTGCGCAGGGTATTGCAGAGTATTGCACCAGGGTATTGCGCAGGGTATTGCAGAGTATTTTGCAGGGTATTGCAGAGTATTGCGCAGGGTATTGCAGAGTATTGCGCAGGGTATTGCAGAGTATTGCGCCAGGGTATTGCAGAGTAGTGATGAGCCGAACACCCCCGGGTTCGGTTCGCACCAGAACCCGCGAACGGACCGAAAGTTCGAACGAACATTAGAACCCTATTAAATACAATGGATGCGAACGTTCGAATTCTAAAGTGCTAATTATAACAACTATTATGCATGTTATTGTCCTAAAAAGGGTTTGGGAACCCGGGTTCTGCACCAGGGGACATGTATCAATGCAAAAAGAAGTTTTAAAAACGGTCGTTTTTCGGGAGCAGTCATTTTAATGATGCATAAAGTGAAAAAAAAAAAGTCAAATATTCCTTTAAATATCGTACCTGGGGGGTGTCTAAAGTATGCCTGTGAAGTGCCACGTGTTTCCCGTGTTTAGAACTGTCCCTGCACAAAATGACACTTCTAAAGGAAAAAAAAGCCATTTAAAACTGCTTGCGGCTTTAATGTAATGTCTGGTCCCGGTAATATGGATGAAATTCTTTAAGAAAAATGGCATAGCTACCCCATGACCCCCCCCCCCCTACCCCAGCCCATTACCAGCCCCTTTGGGTCTTGTATGGATATTAAGGGGAACCCCGCACATAAAATAAAAAAGGCCCTATATACTCTGAACAGCCCTATACAGGCGGTGCATACAAGACAGGGACTGTAGGTTTGTTCTTATGTAGAATCTGTTTGTAATTTTGAACAGGTACATTGTTGAAGTGTAGCTCCAGACCAAAAATCTATTTTTAAACTTTTTGGAAAACATAGGTAAGGGTTATCACCCCTGTAACATTTGTTTTGCTGTCTGTGCCCCTGTTCAGAACATTTCACCTCACTTTCCGTCCCAATGACAACTGTTTTTGAAATGTGGTGTTTTTCTTGAAACAAGGATTGCTGATAAAGCATCAGTACAGAGGAGACACCTTTCTCCCATATTTATTCTTACAGGAGAGAATTTTCCTTCCTAGTGGTAGATTTCCTCTCACTTCCTGTTGTCTTCTTGCGTTTGCAAGTAGGAGTCGTTTGTAAGTTGGATGTTTGAAAGTAGGGACCTGCCGTATATACTCTGCAGAAATAGGCCCCTTAGTTGTTGGTGTTGGCACAACACTGTAAGCACTCACAGTTACTCTTGGTTGGTGCTGGAACGCCCTGCTGTCAACTATTATATCAGGAATTTTAATTACATATAATTGTTGAACAGTGGTAGTAAAAATTGGGCCTTTGATGGTGGTGCTGGTGCCACAACACTGTAAGCCCTGACAGTTACTCTTGGTGGGTGCAGCAATGGGCCCTGCTGTGAATTATTAGATCAAGAATTGTAATTACATGCCCCTGTTGAACAGGGGCTGAAAAATTGGGCCTTAGGCACTGGTGGCACAACACTGCAACCCCTCACAGATACTGTACTTGGAGCACAGCAATGAGCCCTGTTGCAAAGTATTGCTTCAAAAATTGTAATGACACGCCCCTGTTAAACAGGGGCTGAAAAATTGGGCCTTAGGCACTGGTGGCACAACACTGCAACTCCTCACAGATACTGTACTTGGAGCACAGCAATGAGCCCTGTTGCAAAGTATTGCTTCAAAAATTGTAATGACACGCCCCTGTTAAACAGGGGCTGAAAAATTGGGCCTTAGGCACTGGTGGCACAACACTGCAACTCCTCACAGATACTGTACTTGGAGCACAGCAATGAGCCCTGTTGCAAAGTATTGCTTCAAAAATTGTAATTACACGCCCCTGTTAAACAGGGGCTGAAAAATTGGGCCTTAGGCACTGGTGGCGGCACCCATAAACAAAAATGATCTTCCAAGCTATCATCATCAATCGTATCATTGAGGACTCGGAGGAGGAGGATAGCCAGTCAACATAACAGCACAGGCACTCAGCATCAGCATCAGTCTTGAAGGGATGTGACATGTTAAAATCAATTAGTCTGTTATATCAGCATCAGGTGTGTGGTAGCTGGTGGTGATCCAAGACTGGTTCATCTTGATGAAAGTCAGTCGATCAACCGAGTCGGTGGACAGGCGCACCCTGTGATCCGTGACAAATCCTCCAGCAGCACTGAATGTGCGTTCCGAAAGAACGCTGGATGCAGGACAGGCCAGTAGCTCAATTGCATACTGTGCAAGCTCTGGCCAGTGATCCATCCTCAAGACCCAGTAAGCCAGAGGATTTTCGGTGGGGAAGGTGTCCAAGTCTGACCTTGCCCCTAGATATTCCTGCACCATGTTTATCAGACGCTGGCGATGGTTGCTGGAACCGATCATACTTTGGGGCTGTGGACTAAAGAATTGTCTGAACGCATCGGTCAGACGGCCACCTTCCCCACCGCTCCTTCTTTGACTGGCCGAAGCCTCAGCAACTCGTTGTCCAGGACCAGGAGTTTGCAACCTCCCAGTCTCTGGGAACGCGTTGCACAGACCTTTCTGCAAGGCCTCCCGGAGTTGTCTCATCCTCTGCTCCCTCTGCGACGGTAACATAAGGTCCGCAACCTTACCCTTGTACCGTGGATCAAGGAGAGTGGCCAGCCAGTAATGGTCCCTCTCCTTGATCCGAAGAATACGAGGATCCTTCCGCAGACTTTGCAGGATCAGGGAGGCCATGCAGCGTAGGTTTGCTGAGGCATTCGCTCCGGAGTCCTCTGGGTCACTAAGGACGACATGATCCGCAGCCACCTCCTCCCAGCCACGTACAAGTCCACTGGTTTCTTGGGACTGTAAATCATCCCTAAAAGACTGCTGCTGATGATGCTGAGTGCCAGCCTCCACCTCCATGCTGACACAATCCTCCTCCTCCTCCTCCTCCTCCTCCTCCTCTTCCTGTGCGATGGGTGGGACAGAAGGAACACTGTCTGGGTAAAGGGGGCCTTGAGAGGCAAGGAAGTCCTCCTCTTCCTGCCTCTGTTCTGCCTCAAGTGCCCTGTCCATTATTCCACGCAGCGTGTGCTCCAACAGGTGGACAAGAGGTACAGTGTCACTGATGCATGCACTGTCACTGCTCACCATCCTCGTGGCCTCCTCAAATGGTGCCAGGACAGTGCATGCATCCCTGATCATGCCCCACTGGCGTGGAGAAAAAAAAACAAGCTCCCCTGACCCTGTCCTGGTGCCGTAGTCGCACAGGTACTCATTGATGGCCCTCTGCTGCGTGTGCAGCCGCTGCAGCATGGCCAACGTTGAGTTCCACCTGGTGGGCATGTCACATATAAGGCGGTTCTTGGGCAGGTTCAACTCCTTTTGCAGCTCAGCCAGGCGAGCACTGGCATTATAAGATCTGCGGAAATGCACACAGACTTTCCTGGCCTGCCTCAGGACATCCTGTAAGCCCGGGTACCTGCCCAAGAAGCGCTGCACCACCAGGTTAAGGACGTGAGCCACACAGGGCACATGGGTCAGTTGTCCCTGTCGGAGGGGTCGGAGAGGAGGTTGGTGCCATTGTCGCAAACCACCATTCCTGGCTTAAGCTGGCGTGGCGTCAACCACCTCTCGGCCTGGCCCTGCAGAGCAGACAGGACCTCTGCCCCAGTGTGGCTTCTGTCCCCCAAACACACCAGCGCAAGCACGGCATGGCATCTTTTTGCCTGCGTACTTGCGTAGCCCCGTGAACGGCTACGGAGCACCGCTGGTTCATAGGACAAACCACAGGAAGAGGCCATGGAGGAAGAAGAAGAGGAGGGGGTGGAGGAGAGAGGTGTGTCACAACCAGTAGTAGCATTTTGGAGGCGTGGCGGTGGGACAACCTCCAACACTACTGCACCTTGTCCTGAATCCTTCCCAGCTGCCAAAAGAGTGACCCAATGGGCCGTGAAAGAAAGGTAACGTCCCTGTCCATGCCTGCTGGACCATGAGTCAGCGGTAATATGCACCTTACCGCTGACCGCCCTGTCCAGCGAGGCCAAGACATTGCCTTCCACATGCCGGTAGAGAGCCGGAATAGCCTTCCGTGAGAAAAAGTGGCGTTTGGGAACCTGCCACTGAGGAACCGCACATTGCACAAACTCACGGAAGGGGGCCGAGTCTACCAACTGAAAAGGCAGCAGTTGAAGCGCTAGCAATTTAGCCAAGCTAGCATTCAACCGCTGGGCATGTGGATGGCTGGGAGTGAACTTCTTTCGACGGTCCAGCAGCTGGGGCAGGGAAATTTGCCTGCTAGAATCGGACGTCGGTGTACTGCTAGCAGAGTGGGCGCAAGTACTTGGCTGTGACACACCTAATTCTACACCTTCATTCCTCTCAGTGCATGTTTCAGAGAGGACTGAAGTTATAGTGGGGTTGGAGATCCCAGCTGATGCGGTGCAAGGAGAGGTCCGCTTTGTTCTTTGGTGTGGGTCTTTGAGGTAGGCTTGCCAACGAGCTGCATGGCAGGTCAACATATGTCTGGTCAGGCATGTGGTACCCAAGCGGCTGATGTTTTGGCCACGCGATATACGCTTGAGACATATGTTGCAAACAGCAGCTGTGCGATCTGATGCACTAGCCTCAAAAAAGGCCCACACCAAAGAACTTTTTGAATGACGGGCAGAGGCAGCGCCCTGCACAGGCGGAGCTCTGCGGTGTGATTCCGTCGGTGTACTGCCCTTACGCTGGCCACCAAAGGGCATCCTGCCTCGTTGGAGATGTGCCTCCTCCTCATCCTCCTCCTCCTCCTCTCTCCTATTAGGCACCCACGTGGAGTCAGTGACCTCATCATCCCCTCCCTCCTCATCACTGGAGCCAATCTGGCAGTATGCTGCAGCTGCTGGAACATGACTGCCAGATTGGTGTCCTTCTTGAGCATCCCCTCTGTCTGCTCTCACGCTACTGCCTTCCTCTAGCTGGGTTTCATCATCAGACCCTTCGAAACGCTGGGCATCCTCCTGGAGCATGTACCCAACACTGTGCTGAAACAGTTCGGGGGACTCCTCAGGAGGAGGACATGGTGGGTCTAGGGAAGGAGTGACTGATGATTTGTCTGACATTGATACCAGGGAAGACGACGCTTTGGCAGCTGCTTTTCCAGTACCCTGAGCCTGGGTGAGAGAGGATGAGGAGGAGGAGGAGGGCTTGGTCATCCACTCTACCAAGTCTTCGGCATGATGTGGCTCAACATGTCCAGCTGCCGAAAAGAAGGACAAGCGTGTCCCATGGCCATGTGCTGATGACAATGCACCGCGTCCACGACCAGCACTGTTGCCCCCAGACACAGAGCCTGCTTGCCCTCTTTTATTGCCTCCTGACTGTCTGCCTCTCCTTGTTTGCCTTCCAGACATTCTAATAGATGGCCTGCAGGGAGATGGGAAAAAAGCAATAAGGGCTACCTTCAGGTGTCCTTCTCTGTCCCTTGAAACAAGGACTTTCACAGTGAAAGAAACTGACACTCTCCCTACCTACAGTTTTCTGTCCCTAGAAAAAATATTTTTTTTAATCACAATATAGCACAAGGACAATTCACTCACTGTCCTTACAGGTCCCTGGAAACAAGGACTTGCAGAGTGAAAGAAAAAAAACACTCTCCCTACCTACAGTTTTCTGTCCCTAGAATAAATGTTTTTTTTAAGCACAATATAGCACAAGGACAATTCACTCACTGTCCTTACAGGTCCCTGGAAATAAGGACTTGCAGAGTGAAAGAAAAAAAACACTCTCCCTACCTACAGTTTTCTGTCCCTAGAAAAAATGTTTTTTTTAATCACAATATAGCACAAGGACAATTCACTCACTGTCCTTCCAGGTCCCTGGAAACAAGGACTTGCAGAGTGAAATAAACTGACACTCTCCCTACCTACAGTTTTCTGTCCCTAGAATAAATGTTTTTTTAAGCACAATATAGCACAAGGACAATTCACTCACTGTCCTTACAGGTCCCTGGAAACAAGGACTTGCAGAGTGAAAGAAAAAAAACACTCTCCCTACCTACAGTTTTCTGTCCCTAGAAAAAATGTTTTTTTTAATCACAATATAGCACAAGGACAATTCACTCACTGTCCTTACAGGTCCCTGGAAACAAGGACTTGCAGAGTGAAATAAACTGACACTCTCCCTACCTACAGTTTTCTGTCCCTAGAATAAATGTTTTTTTTAAGCACAATATAGCACAAGGACAATTCACTCACTGTCCTTACAGGTCCCTGGAAACAAGGACTTGCAGAGTGAAAGAAAAAAAACACTCTCCCTACCTACAGTTTTCTGTCCCTAGAAAAAATGTTTTTTTTAATCACAATATAGCACAAGGACAATTCACTCACTGTCCCTACAGGTCCCTGGAAACAAGGACTTGCAGAGTGAAATAAACTGACACTCTCCCTACCTACAGTTTTCTGTCCCTAGAATAATAAGTTTTTTTTTAAGCACAATATAGCACAAGGACAATTCACTCACTGTCCTTACAGGTCCCTGGAAACAAGGACTTGCAGAGTGAAAGAAAAAAAACACTCTCCCTACCTACAGTTTTCTGTCCCTAGAAAAAATGTTTTTTTTAATCACAATATAGCACAAGGACAATTCACTCACTGTCCTTACAGGTCCCTGGAAACAAGGACTTGCAGAGTGAAAGAAAAAAAACACTCTCCCTACCTACAGTTTTCTGTCCCTAGAAAAAATGTTTTTTTTAATCACAATATAGCACAAGGACAATTCACTCACTGTCCTTACAGGTCCCTGGAAACAAGGACTTGCAGAGTGAAATAAACTGACACTCTCCCTACCTACAGTTTTCTGTCCCTAGAATAAATGTTTTTTTTAAGCACAATATAGCACAAGGACAATTCACTCACTGTCCTTACAGGTCCCTGGAAACAAGGACTTGCAGAGTGAAAGAAAAAAAACACTCTCCCTACCTACAGTTTTCTGTCCCTAGAAAAAATGTTTTTTTTAATCACAATATAGCACAAGGACAATTCACTCACTGTCCTTACAGGTCCCTGGAAACAAGGACTTGCAGAGTGAAAGAAAAAAAACACTCTCCCTACCTACAGTTTTCTGTCCCTAGAAAAAATGTTTTTTTTAATCACAATATAGCACAAGGACAATTCACTCACTGTCCTTACAGGTCCCTGGAAACAAGGACTTGCAGAGTGAAATAAACTGACACTCTCCCTACCTACAGTTTTCTGTCCCTAGAATAAATGTTTTTTTTAAGCACAATATAGCACAAGGACAATTCACTCACTGTCCTTACAGGTCCCTGGAAACAAGGACTTGCAGAGTGAAAGAAAAAAAACACTCTCCCTACCTACAGTTTTCTGTCCCTAGAAAAAATGTTTTTTTTAATCACAATATAGCACAAGGACAATTCACTCACTGTCCTTACAGGTCCCTGGAAACAAGGACTTGCAGAGTGAAAGAAAAAAAACACTCTCCCTACCTACAGTTTTCTGTCCCTAGAAAAAATGTTTTTTTTAATCACAATATAGCACAAGGACAATTCACTCACTGTCCTTCCAGGTCCCTGGAAACAAGGACTTGCAGAGTGAAATAAACTGACACTCTCCCTACCTACAGTTTTCTGTCCCTAGAATAAATGTTTTTTTTAAGCACAATATAGCACAAGGACAATTCACTCACTGTCCTTAGAGGTCCCTGGAAACAAGGACTTGCAGAGTGAAAGAAAAAAAACACTCTCCCTACCTACAGTTTTCTGTCCCTAGAAAAAATGTTTTTTTTTAAGCACAATATAGCACAAGGACAATTCACTCACTGTCCTTCCAGGTCCCTGGAAACAAGGACTTGCAGAGTGAAAGAAAAAAAACACTCTCCCTACCTACAGTTTTCTGTCCCTAGAAAAAATGTTTTTTTTAAGCACAATATAGCACAAGGACAATTCACTCACTGTCCTTCCAGGTCCCTGGAAACAAGGACTTGCAGAGTGAAAGAAAAAAAACACTCTCCCTACCTACAGTTTTCTGTCCCTAGAAAAAATGTTTTTTTTAATCACAATATAGCACAAGGACAATTCACTCACTGTCCTTACAGGTCCCTGGAAACAAGGACTTGCAGAGTGAAAGAAACTGACACTCTCCCTACCTACAGTTTTCTGTCCCTAGAATAAATGTTTTTTTAAGCACAATATAGCACAAGGACAATTCACTCACTGTCCTTCCAGGTCCCTGGAAACAAGGACTTGCAGAGTGAAAGAAACTGACACTGTCCCTACCTACAGTTTTCTGTCCCTAGAATAAATGTTTTTTTTAATCACAATATAGCACAAGGACAATTCACTCACTGTCCTTCCAGGTCCCTGGAAACAAGGACTTGCAGAGTGAAATAAACTGACACTCTCCCTACCTACAGTTTTCTGTCCCTAGAATAAATGTTTTTTTTAAGCACAATATAGCACAAGGACAATTCACTCACTGTCCTTAGAGGTCCCTGGAAACAAGGACTTGCAGAGTGAAAGAAAAAAAACACTCTCCCTACCTACAGTTTTCTGTCCCTAGAAAAAATGTTTTTTTTTAAGCACAATATAGCACAAGGACAATTCACTCACTGTCCTTCCAGGTCCCTGGAAACAAGGACTTGCAGAGTGAAAGAAAAAAAACACTCTCCCTACCTACAGTTTTCTGTCCCTAGAAAAAATGTTTTTTTTAAGCACAATATAGCACAAGGACAATTCACTCACTGTCCTTCCAGGTCCCTGGAAACAAGGACTTGCAGAGTGAAAGAAAAAAAACACTCTCCCTACCTACAGTTTTCTGTCCCTAGAAAAAATGTTTTTTTTAATCACAATATAGCACAAGGACAATTCACTCACTGTCCTTACAGGTCCCTGGAAACAAGGACTTGCAGAGTGAAAGAAACTGACACTCTCCCTACCTACAGTTTTCTGTCCCTAGAATAAATGTTTTTTTAAGCACAATATAGCACAAGGACAATTCACTCACTGTCCTTCCAGGTCCCTGGAAACAAGGACTTGCAGAGTGAAAGAAACTGACACTGTCCCTACCTACAGTTTTCTGTCCCTAGAATAAATGTTTTTTTTAAGCACACTATAGCACAAGCACAAAACACACTGACACTCTCCCTACCTATCCTTCTCTTTCCCTAAACTAAAGGAATCCAGGTTAAGCAAGAAAGAAATAACAGTCACTGTCCCTGCCTATGCTGCTCTATCCCTGCTCCGGAACACACTACACTAGGCCGCCGTGCTGGCGGCCTTTTATAGTGTGGGGCGTGTACTAAACACCCTCAGCAATAATTGGCCACAGGCATCCTGCCTGTGGCCAATCATTGCTCTCCTCGCTGCCGGCGCTGTGATTGGCCAAGCATGCGGGGTCACAGTGCATGCTTGGCCAATCACAGCGCCTGGATGACACTGCGATGGCGTAGTGCATTGTGGGCCGTTCGCGTCACTCGAATTTGGCGCGAACGGCCCAAATCGTTCGATCTTCGTCGAACGATCGAACAGCCGATGTTCGAGTCGAACGTATGTTCGACTCGAACACGAAGCTCATCCCTATTGCAGAGTATTGCACCAGGGTATTGCAGAGTATTTTGCAGAGTATTGCGCAGGGTATTTTGCAGAGTATTGGCAGGGTGTATTGCAGAGTATTGGCAGGGTATTGCACCAAGGATGGCTGAGCAGGGATGGATGGATGGCTGGATCTGTGACTGCAATTGTCACAGATCCAGCCCACAGAGCTGCTGCTGCCATCCGCTCCCTCCCCTCTCCTCTCACACTGTACCGATCGGTACAGAGAGGGGAGGGAGGAGCCGGCGTCATCAAATGACGCCGGTCTGTTTACAAGTGATTGCTCCGTCATTTGACGGAGCGATCACGTGGTAAACGGCCGCTATCGGCGGCGATTTACCGCGATTCGTGATCCGCCGGGTCCTCTGGACCCGGCGGTTACGGAGTTTCCCGTGTGCGCGCCCCAGGGGGCGCGCGGGAGCGCGATTCTGGGAGGACGTTATATAACGTCCTCCCAGAGTTAAGCAACCACCTTGTCGACGTTATTTGTCGGCAGGTGGTTGTTAAGTGGTTAAGGTGGTAATTAAGGCTGGATTCACACCTATGCAGTTTTAGTGCTTTTTGCATTTTGCAGATTTGCACTACAGAACGTGTTCTATAGGAAACCATGTTTGCCGAGCGCCTCACGTAGATATACGTCGGCAGAATGGCATGGGCAGGCAAAGCGACATATATATGTAGCACACGGATCCCTGGCCTTACCTCCTCAAGGCGGGACACACCGTACCACAATGCCCAGGTTCCTTCTTGAATAACAGGGTGAGCGGTGTTCACAATTGTTGGGTCCCGCAGCGAGTTACCTTCCCTCGGTTGGTTCTCACCCCTAGAGTGTAGGGAAGAGTCTATTGTAGGTGCACCAATAAGGCCAATGTCCAGACAAGGTTAAACCTTAATGAAGGAAGGTTTATTTTCTTCAATGCTGAAAACTGGATAGGAAAGTTGCAGTTGAAGAATAAAGGAACAGGGAGGCAGGTTCAGGCACTTAATATCACCACTCAATCCCAAGTGGGTTTTGCTCACCCGGATAGTCCCCTCTCACGGTCCTAGCAGCCGGAGTGATGCACAAACTTTACTTGACTTAAGTTTTCCTGGGAGATACGATCGGGAGATTCTCTGCCACAGAATCTCTGACCCCCGAACTTCTCAGCGCTTGTAATTCAAGAACAGGTGCAAGTTGCTGCACATTACAAGGCCTTAGATGTATAGTGGAATCCCTCCAGAAGTTTACCGGGCCTCTCTTTCTCCGTGAACTCTCACCGGTCCATCAGAAAGGTCCTCCCCCGGTCTCCTCTTCTTAGAGCGGTTCCCTTCTCAGGGGCACCCTGGGATTCCTCCTTTTAGAGATGAGCCCCCGCTTAAGGTGCTGGACTCAATGGCGAAGCTGCAGCCCCAGGCTAAAGGTGCCTGGGACCGATGCACTTGCGCACCGCTGGCCTGGAGGGCCAGGTCACGCGACCTGAACTCAGGAACACCGGAACTCTCAGAACTCCCTGCTCCAGGCAGTGTCTGGCCCTTTATGTATCCTCTCCCGGCATGCACAGCAGGTTGACCACGCCCACTGTACTACTGCCGAGAGAGGACACCCCAAGGCACAGCACTGTCACGAGTGGTTCAACCCTGACCTGTCATGGCAGTGCTACCTACAGGCCACAGGGAACTGCACACCAGTACAACACCTGCAGAAACAAAGTAACAGAACCTATCAATAAAAGCGGTCTGAGCCTGGCTACTAGCTCAAACCAACCCCTAAATTTAGGCACATTGCACCCCTCAAAGTAGAGGGGCGCTACATATATATGTTGCTTTAAACCTGCCCTCTAGCAGATGCACGCCCCCGCCGCGGTCTCCGTGACCGTGCCCGAGGGACCCGCGGACTCGATGTCCGCCGGTGTCCCGCGATTGGGTCACGGAACAGCAGAATGGAGGGGATGTCTTTGTAAACAAGACATCTCCCTATTCTGCCTAGTGACAAAGCACTGATCGTCTTCTCCCTCTCATCGAGAGCAGCGATCAGTAAGGTGATGAAATACCACCAAAAGAAAGCTCTATTTGTGGAAAAAAAAGGACGTACATTTTGATTGGGAGCCACGTTGCACGACCGCGCAATTGTCAGTTAAAGCGACGCAGTGGTGAATTGCAAAACGTGGCACGGTCATTTGGCAGCCAAATGGTCCGGGGCTGAAGTGGTTAAATGGACTGTAGTGCAAATCTGCAAAATGCAAAAAGCACTAAAACTGCATGGGTGTGAATCCAGGCTTAGATCACTTGGTGCCTTATCTGCATTAAATTAGCCACAGAACCTGTGTAATTCATATGTGTTCGGGTTTAAAGGGATGAGGTGGCAACCCTAAGCTGAAGGGATGACCCTCACAGGACAGGTCCCATGACACAGATCTGTGCTTACAGTAAGCAGAAACAGATCCTTCGGCCGCGTACACACGACCGGTTTTCTCGGCAAAAAATGACAAGAAAACTGCCGGGAGAGCTTTCTTGCCGAAAAAACCGGCTGTGCGTACGCGGGTTTCAGTTTTCTCGTCAAGAAAACTGCCCAGATTCCCGCACGCTCGTCGTAGTCGTAGTCGATGACGTCACCGCTTTCGTGCCATTCAAAAGAACGGCGGTTCTTTTGAATCGTACGTGTGTACACTCGGCCCGAACAAGTTTCTTGTCAAGATTCTCGTCAGGAAAAACAAAGTTTTTTTCCTGACGAGAATCTCGGCCTTGTGTGTACGAGGCCTGACTGGTGTGTCTCCCTTCCAGTCAGCTCTGCAGGACATCTGGGTTGCCGCTTCACTTGGATTCAGGCCCTCAGGTTGACCACCTGAGGCTGCATGCCAGCATAAGCAGAGGAGGGGCAGCCGCCCCCTCCCTCCGGGACCCCACTCTCCAGCCAAAGACCCCGAGCACATGTGCCCTTGACATAAGGTGACCAGATTTTTTAAATGAAATCCGGGGACATTTTTTTTTTTACTAGTAATGGCGGCGATCAGCGACTCATAGCGGGACTGCGATATTGCGGTGGACAAATCGGACACTAATGACACTTTGTGGGAACCAGTGACACTAATACAGTGATCAGTGCTAAAAATATGCATTGTCACTGTACTAATGACACTGGCTGGGAAGGGGATAACATCTAGGGCAATCAAAGGGTTAAATGTGTGCCTAACAAGTGTTTTTTCACTGTGGGGAGGTGCTTTTACTAAGGGAAGGCATAGATCTCTGTACCTGCTTTGCAGGAACATAGGATCAATGTCTTCCATACTGACAGAACGGCAATCTGCCTTGTTTACATAGGCAGACCACAGTTCTGTCTTTGAACATAATAAACAGCGGGTACCGGTAGACATCGAGTCCGCCCGAGCCGCTGATTGGCTCCCATACCCAGAAATGCAGGATTACGTATATACGTGATCTGCGCAGCGCAACCGTCCTGTAGTAGTAAATCTGCTATCAGGCGATCAGCAACTGGTTAACATCATCAGCATTATGATAAGTCACAGGCAGCAGGCACTCTATCATGGTTCTGGCTGGCTCTGTCACAGTGTGTCACTTAACCACTTGCCGACCGCTCACGGCATATATATGTCGGCAGAATGGCTCGTACAGGCACAATCACGTACCTGTACGTGGCCCTTTAACTGCCGACGTCGGGGTCGCGCGTGCGCCGCCGGCGGCGCGCTCGCGACCCCTCTGCCTCCCCCGTGAGTGGGACCGCGATCGTCTCACGATCGTCTCACGGAGGCTCGGAGCGGGGAGATGTGTGTGTAAACACAACATCTCCCCGCTCCTCTACTGACAATGTCAGCGATCTCCGCTCTGTGTAATCAGAGCGGAGATCGGTGACGTGTCAGTCGTAGCCACGCCCCCCCTCAGTTAGTAACACGCCCCTAGGCACACTTAACCCCTTCAGCGCCCCTAGTGGTTAACCCCTTCACTGCCAGTGTCATTTTCACAGTAACCAGTGCATTTTTATTGCACTGATCGCTGTGAAAATGACAATGGTCCCAAAAATGTGTCAAAAGTGTCCGATGTGTCTGTTATATATTGTCGCAGTCACGAAAAAATCGCTGATAGCCGCCATTACTAGTGTAGCGGCCTCCACTCTCTCTCCCTGATATCACATCATCTGTCTCTGGCTTTTGTCTAGGGGTACCTTGGTTGAGAGAGTGCGGGGTCACCACGCCAGTTCCCACCACAGATGTGTGTGTGGTGTGAGAAGATCCTCTTTACCTTCGGGTCGGTGTTCTGCATCAGAGCCTCCTCCTCCTTTTGCACAGTGTCTGCCAGAAAATGAGCCCCACACCACTAAAGTCCAACACTCCTTTATTCTTCCAATATCAGAGTAAAACACAGTCAGTTGGACTCCCTCAACGAGTAGAACAGACAGGGGGGTGTGGATACGAGTTGGCCCACACACAATGAACTCTTCTTTTTTCCTTCTAGAAGTGTATTGCGGTCCCTTGGCGAGGGAGATATCCCTCCGGGCGGTCTCCGGAGGCTCACCCATCACTGGCAATATGCCGCACCAGGTCTTCAGGCGAGTACCCCCTCTGGTACCTTACACCACTGGATTTGGGGAGCCCACTCTCGGGGTTCCCCAAGGAAATCCATCCCTCGCGGAACCCAGTGAAGGACACTGGGCCCCAGACCTCCATCTGAGTACCTCACCCCAGGCTAAAGGTGCCTGGGATGGAACACGACCTCCGAACGTCCTCTAGGCCTAGGCCGCCTAGACTCCCGACACGAACCACCGCCCTCAGGCTGAAGGTGCCTGGGACTCGACCCCGTGACAAAGATGGCCGGCCCCGTTATACCCTCTCCCAGCAAGCACGGCGGGTTCCCCGCCCCACCATACAACCGCTGAAAAAGGACAAAAAGGGGTACGGCACACAGCAATGGTTCAACCCCAGCCCAAGGCGACAGCGCCACCCGCTGGGCTGCAGGGAACTGCACATTACTGGTGTCTCTGCCAGTTTTAAATACACTGGGAAAGTGCATGCCCGCTACACTAGTAAAAAAAAAAAATTAATAAAAATGCCTTAATACTATACCCTATTTTGTAAACGCTATAATTTTTGCGCAAACCAATCAATAAACGCTGATTGCGATTTTTTTTACCAAAAATATGTAGAAGAATACGTATCGGCCTAAACATGTTTTTTTATATATTTTTTGGGGGTATTTATTATAGAAAAAAGTAAAAAATATGTCATTTTTTCCCAAATTTTCGCTCTACTTTTGTTTATAGCGCAAAAAATAAAAACCGCAGAGGTGATCAAATACCATCAAAAGAAAGCTCTATATGTGGGAAAAAAAGGACGCCAATTTTGTTTGGGAGCCACGTCGCACGACCGCGCAATTGTCATAATGGCCCGTATTGGTCCGGGGCTTAAGTGGTTAACATGGGTGCTGGGTGCTGATACGTATGACCAATAAGTTACCAAAATCAGCACCCAGCAGACATGTTATGTGACACACTGTGACACTCTCAGCCAGAGCCATGATAGAGTGCCTGCTGCCTGTGAGTTATGATATCATCCATGATGCCAGAGAGACAGACACAGTGCAATGTAGTCTATTCACAGACACCCCCAAAGCACTCCTGTGTTGAAGCCTTGAACACACTGGCAGCCCCACTATCGGATCTGCTTCCCCTCTGTTCCTGCTGCTGGACACTGTCAGCTGATCCTAGCTGCCTCTCTCTGCCCATCACTGCCGCCGCCCCCTGCCCGCCTCACAGCCTCTCAAGTCTCACTCTCCGGGCCCCCGGCTACTACTGGGTGGGGAGTGCAGGAAGAGCTCTCCACCAGGGAAGGCAAGGATATAAAACAGGCAGGCAGCTGGCTGGGACTCCGCTCTTTTAGCCCCTCCTCTGTCTCTCAGCTCCCCTCTATCTCTCAGACCCCCCCTCTGTCTCTCAGACCCCCCCTCTGTCTCTCAGACCCATTCTCTGTCTCTCAGACCCATTCTCTGTCTCTCAGCTCTCCTCCTCTGTCTCTCAGCTCTCCTCCTCTGTCTCTCAGCTCTCCTCCTCTGTCTCTCAGCACCCCCTCCTCTGTCTCTCAGCACCCCCTCCTCTGTCTCTCAGCTCCCCCTCCTCTGTCTCTCAGCCCCCCTCTGTCTCTCAGCCCCCCTCTGTCTCTCAGACCCCTCCTCTGTCTCTCAGACCCCTCCTCTGTCTCTCAGACCCCACTGTCTCTAAGCCCCCTCCTCTATCTCTCAGCTCTCCTCCTCTATCTATCAGCTCCCCCCCTCTGTCTCTCAGCTCCCCCCCTCTGTCTCTCAGCTCCCCCCTCTGTCTCTCAGCTCCCCCTGTCTCTCAGCTCCCCCTGTCTCTCAGCCCCCCTCTGTCTCTCAGCCCCCCTCTGTCTCTCAGCCCCCCTCTGTCTCTCAGCCCCCCCTCTGTCTCTCAGCTCCCCCCTCTGTCTCTCAGCTCCGCCCTCTGTCTCTCAGATCCCCCCTCTGTCTCTCAGCTCCCCCCTCTGTCTTTCAGCTCCCCCTCTGTCTTTCAGCTCCCCCCTCTGTCTTTCAGCTCCCCCCTCTGTCTTTCAGCTCCCCCCCTCTGTCTCTCAGCTCCCACTTTGTCTCTCAGACCCCTCCTCTGTCTCTCAGACCCCTCTTCTGTCTCTCAGCCCCCTCCTCTGTCTCTCAGCCCCCTCCTCTGTCTCTCAGATCTCCTCCTCTGTCTCTCAGATCTCCTCCTCTATCTCTCAGCCCTCCCCCTCTGTCTCTCAGCTCCCCCTGCCTCTCAGCCCCCCTGTCTCTCAGCCCCCCCTGTCTCTCAGCTCCCCCCTCTGTCTCTCAGCTCCCCCTTCTGTCTCTCAGCTCCCCCTCTGTCTCTCAGCTTCCCCCTCTGTCTCTCAGGTTCCCCCTCTGTCTCTCAGGTTCCCCCTCTGTCTCTCAGCTCCCCCCCTCTGTCTCTCAGCTCCCCCCTCTGTCTCTTAGCTCCCCCTCTGTCTCTCAGCACCCCCCCTCTGTCTCTCAGCACCCCCCTCTGTCTCTCAGCTCCCCCCTCTGTCTCTCAGCCCCGTCCTCTGTCTCATTCACTCCCTGACTCTTAGGCTGCTTTCACACTGGGGCGGGCATTGACGGTAAAACACTGCTAGTTTTAGCAGCAATTTACTGTTGTTTTAGCTGCGCTATTTGGCATCTAGCAGGTGCTTTTAACCACCGCTAGCAGCCGAATTAAAGGTTAAATGCGCCGGTGTATCGCTGCTGCCGAAGTGCTTCAGCAGCGGTGGCCATTCATTTCAATGGGCAGGAGCAGTGTGTACACCGCTCCTCCACCGCCCCAAAGATGCTGCTTGGAGGACATTTTTTAACGCCCTGGCAGCGCCCCAGTGTGAAAGCACTCAGGCTTTTATACTGGGACTGCAGCGGAGGCGTATTTCAGGCGCTTCACAGATGCTATTTTTAGCCCAAAAGCGCCTGAAAAACGCCTCAGTGTGAAAGGGGTCCTACACTCACCCCCTCTCTTTTACACTCACTCCCTCTCTCTTACTCTCACCACCCTCTCACCCCCTTTCCCTCAGCCCTCCCTCTCTCTCTCTCATTCCCCTCTCTCTCATCCTCTCATGATATACAATAATGGATGTAGGGGCCTTTTGGTGGGCGTGATTTTTTTTTTGGGGGGGGCAGCATTTTATTGAATTAGAGTGGGCCGGTCTGGATGAAGTCCAGGGCCAAATTTTTGTCCCAGTTCAGCCCTGCCTATGATGAAAGGTACACCATTCCTACTGTGAAACACGGAGGTGGATCACTGATGTTTTGGGGATGTGTGAGCTACAAAGGAACAGGGAATTTGGTAAAAATTGATGGCAAGATGAAAGCAGTATGTTATCAAAAAATACCAGAGGAACATTTGCATTCATCAGTCAGGAAGCTGCGCATGGGACGTACTTGTACATTCCAACATGACAATGATCCAAAACACAAGGCCAAGTCCACCTGTCATTGGCTACAGCAGAATAAAGTGAAGGTTCTGGAGTGGCCATCTCAGTCTCCTGACCTCAATATCATTGGGCCACTCTGGGGAGATCTCAAACATGCCGTTCATGGAAGACAGCCCAATAATTTACAGGAACTGGAAGCTTTTTGCCAAGAGGAATGGGCAGCTTTACCATCTGAGAAGATAAAGAGTCTCATCCACAAATACCACAAAAGACTTCAAGCTGTCATTGATGTTAAAGGGGGCAATACACGGTATTAAGAACTGGGGTATGTAAACTTTTGATCAGGGTAATTTGGATAGTGTATGTTATCATTATGATTTAAAAAGAGTAAACACAGTTGATTGATAATAAATGGCTTCAGCCAAACACTAACCATGAGTGAAAGAAAAGTTTGTGTTATCATTCATACTCTCTGAAAATAGCCAAGAAATCATAAATTCTGCCAGGATATTTAAACTTATGAGCACAACTATATATATATATATATATATATATATATATATATATATATATATTGTGACAGCAGGAAGGTAAAGTCACCTGGTTGCATCCAGGGGGGTAGGTATATTTCTCCCAGATTCAGGCTTTATGCCGACTTATACAACTAGGGAGAGAGTTGATGAAGCCCAGCTGAGGCTAGTGGGCTCATGGATGATTCATACCTCTAGGGAGAGTGCTGGGCGTCGTGCAGGCAGGGAGTTGATGAGACCAGATGAAGCTTGTCAGCTCGTTTAAGGCCTCTATAAAAACTCCCAGCTTCATTAGGTGTTTGCTCATGCCTGGAACCAGACCTGTGTGGACTGTCTAGGGAGAGTGAACCCCTGTGCGGTGAGACAAAGCCTGTGTGGCTATTTGTTTGGACATTTACTAAACCAGGGACTTAGGGACTAGGACAGCACCAGGCTGATCCCAGTTGTTAGTTTAGGAAACCTGCATGTTTAGTCAGAGGTCAAGCTGACCAGGGTTTATTTTGTTTATGTTTCTTTTTGCTTTGCTGTGTTTTTGTCACTGTAAATAGAGAAATAAACCGCACCCTTTTGATCTTGAAAACCACAACCTCCGTCTGCTGGGCCTGTTTTTGTGTGGGGAGCCCATCCAGGGGGTCACACACACCCGCTGCCGAACTAACCCCCTCACAGTTGGTGGAGAATGCGGGCAGTTTTTTTTAAGCCAGCATGGAGGAGATACTGAAACAGCTGGCTCTAGCAAATGCCAATCAACAGCAGACAAATGCAGGTTTGCAAAAGAGCCTTGCAGCTCAACAACAGAGCTTCGCAGCCCAGCAGCAAGCTCATCAACAGAGCCTTGCAGCCCAGCAGCAAGCTCATCAACAGAGCCTTGCAACTTTGCAACAGAGTCTGGAGGCTCAGCAACAAGCCCAGCAGCAATCTGAGGCCCGCTTCATAGACCTGTTGCAGAAGCAAGAGCAGAGACTACAACAACAGATGGAAGCAGTAATGCAGCAACGTCCGCAGACCAGTGAGGAAAGCCGTCCCACTAATACCGCGTCATTTGGGGTGAGTCGTTTATTGACAAAAATGACTGGAGAAGATGATCCAGAGGTGTTTTTGACCACATTTGAAAGGACTGCTGAAAGGGAAAAGTGGCCTAAGGATCAGTGGGCTGGACTGCTGGCTCCTCTGTTAACTGGTGAATCGCAGAAAGCTTACTATGACCTAGAGCCTGACCAAGCAAAAGACTATGTGATGCTAAAAGCTGAAATATTGGCAAGGCTGGGTGTCACCCTGGCTGTCCGGGCTCAGCGTGTGCATAACTGGACTTTCCAGCTTGGAAAACCCCCCAGGTCTCAAATGTATGATCTCATTCACCTGAGCAGGAAGTGGCTACAGCCAGAGACTTTGTCCGCACCGGAGATTGTGGAACGTGTTGTGATGGATCGTTTCTTGAGAGCTCTTCCTACCGCCATTCAAAAGTGGGTAAGCCATGGAGACCCAGAAACGGCCGATAAACTTGTGGATCGTGTAGAGAGATACTTGGCTGCAGAGAACCTGACGGCCTCTTCCAGAGACTCTCGGACTTTCCACCCTAAGACCAGACCATCCCCAGGGGCGGATAAGATGATTCCAAGGGGTGAGGGTGGAGAGAGTGAGAGGGTGGGAGCTCTGCCCAGGGTTTGGCGAGAACAGCCTGGGAAGTCGGGGGCTCAAGAGGCAGCCAAAAGGATTGTTTGCTACCGCTGCCGGCAAGCGGGACATATTGCAGCAAATTGCCCGGTTGTGGAGGAACCCATGCAATGTGACTTTCTGACGGACAGACGTCAGTTGCTGTGTGCGACAGTCGCATGCACTGCCATTCGGGGAACTGAGAAACATTTATGCAAAATGTGTATTAATGGTAGAAATGTTGTGGTATTACTGGATTCAGGTAGCCTTGTGACCCTGATAAAGGCTGAATTAGTTAAAACAGAGGTCTCTGGGAATAGCAAGGTAGCTGTTATTTGTGTGCATGGGGACACCCGAGAGTATCCAGTGACTACAGTGTGTTTCAAGACCCCCAAAGGTACCCTCTCTCATCCAGTGGGGTTAGTATCTCAATTACCGCATGATGCCATTGTGGGAAGGGATTTTCCGAAGTTCTGGGAACTGTGGGATGATCCTGAGCCCCCCACTGGTGCCCCTATGTACCAGGAAGGTGATAGCCAGAACTCCTCTGAGAGTGGTGAGGACTCTCCAGAATTTCCCTTGTCAGTATTGGCAGGCGAGACTCAAGAAACTGGAGAGGAGCCCACCTCCTCAGACGAAAACCTACCGTCTGTGGAGTTTTCTGATCTTGAGGTTCACAGGGAAAATTTTGCCACAGAACAGTTAAAAGACCCCGCCCTAATAAAGGCACGGGAAAACGTAGTGGAAATAGATGGCGAGTTAGTGAACCCAGATAATACCTGCACTTACCCATACTTCAGCGTAGAGAAGGACCTACTGTATCGGGTGGCAAAAAGGGCAGAAGAAACCGTTGAGCAGCTTGTGGTGCCCAAACCTTACAGGAAGTTGGTGTTGGAGTTGGCCCATGGGCACATTCTTGGAGGTCATCTGGGGACAGAGAAAACCCGAGAGAGGGTATTACAGAGATTCTATTGGCCTGGGGTGATGAAGGACATAGAAAATTATTGTTCCTCCTGCCCTGTGTGTCAGAGGTCGGCCCCGATGCCACATTTCCGTAGCCCGCTGGTCCCTCTACCCATCATTGAGGTCCCGTTTGAGAGGATCGCAATGGATTTGGTAGGTCCTATAATCAAGTCCGCTAGGGGGCACCAGTACATATTAGTTATAATGGACTATGCCACCCGTTATCCAGAAGCGATCCCTCTCCGAAATACCTCGGCCAAAACCATAGCCAAAGAGCTATCTCTTGTTTTTAGCCGGGTGGGTATTTGTAAAGAACTGCTTACGGACCAAGGTACACCCTTTATGTCCCGGGTTATGAAAGAGCTGTGTAAATTGTTCAAAGTGACGCAATTGCGTACGTCTGTGTATCACCCCCAAACCGATGGGCTGGTTGAAAGATTCAACAAAACCCTAAAACAAATGTTGAAGAAAGTGGTGGATAGAGATGGAAAGGATTGGGACTGTCTACTTCCTTATTTGATGTTTGCTATTAGGGAGGTGCCCCAATCCTCTACGGGATTCTCCCCCTTTGAGTTACTGTATGGGAGACACCCAAGAGGGCTGTTGGATATTGCCAAGGAAACTTGGGAAAGTGAGAGTTCTCCCCACAGGAGTGTGATTGAGCATGTCGCCCTGATGCAAGATCGAATTGCACAGGTAATGCCCATCGTGAAGGAACATTTGGCCCAAGCGCAGTTGGCACAGCAGAGAGTGTACAACCGTGGAGCCAAGACCCGTACCTTTTCCCCGGGGGATAGGATATTGGTACTTGTCCCTACGGTTGAAAGTAAATTCCTTGCCAAATGGCAAGGCCCCTACGAGATAATGGAAAAAGTGAGCGAAGTGAATTACAAGGTCAGACAACCAGGAAGGCGAAAGCCCGAACAGATCTATCACGTTAATCTGTTGAAAGCCTGGAGGGATAGAGAGTCCCTAGTCGCAGAAACTTGGTCACCAGCTCAAACTGGTTGCGTGATTCCGGAGGTTGGAATAGCAGCCACCTTGTCACAACCCCAACAACAGGAGGTTAAGGAGTTTGTGCTTCGCAACAAGGAGGTGTTCTCTGAGCTGCCGGGACAAACATCTGGGGTAGAGCATGATATTATTACCCCGCCCGGTGAAAGGGTGAAGTTAAAACCCTATCGGATCCCAGAGGCCCGACGGGAGGCAATACGGGAGGAAGTACAGAAAATGCTGAACTTAGGGGTGATAGAGGAGTCCCAAAGTGATTGGTCTAGTCCCATTGTGTTGGTGCCTAAACCGGATGGGAGCTGGCGATTTTGTAACGATTTTCGTCAGTTGAACAAAGTTACAAAATTTGACACCTACCCCATGCCACGTATAGATGAGTTGATCGACCGGCTGGGAACAGCCCGATACATGACGACTCTTGACCTCACAAAAGGGTATTGGCAAATTCCCCTGGCCAAGTCGGCCAAAGAGAAAACCGCATTTGTAACCCCAGACGGGGCGTTCCAATATAAGAGAATGCCGTTCGGGTTACAGAATGCGCCGGCCACATTCCAGCGGAAAATGGACCAGATACTGAGGCCCCATCGGAAGTATGCTGCGGCTTACCTGGATGATGTAATTGTCCATAGCACAGATTGGGCCTCACATCTGCCAAAAGTGCAAGCAGTCCTAGACTCTATCCGGGAAGCGGGGTTTACGGCTAACCCCAAGAAGTGTACCATTGGGCAGGAGGAGGCCAAATATCTTGGGTACACCATTGGCAGGGGAGTAATAAAACCCCAACTCAACAAAGTCGAGGCCATCCAGAGTTGGCCACGTCCCAACAGCAAGAAGCAGGTACGAGCCTTTCTGGGAATCGCGGGTTATTATCGGCGCTTCATTCCCCACTTTGCTTCTAAGGCTGTGCCCCTAACCAACCTGACGAAAGGGAAAGGGTCGGTCATGATTAAATGGACCCCCGAGGCTGAGGCAGCATTCCAATTCTTGAAACAAGCCTTATGTAGCCAGCCAGTGTTGTACTCACCCGACTTCTCTAAAGACTTTGTCGTACAAAGTGATGCGTCAGATGTGGGGTTAGGAGCAGTATTGTCCCAGGTCTGGAACGGGGAAGAGCACCCAGTCATTTACCTCAGCAGGAAGTTGAAGTCCCATGAGGTAAATTACGCCACGGTTGAAAAGGAGTGTTTAGCGGTGAAGTGGGCTCTAGATTCCCTTCGGTACTATCTGCTAGGTAGGCACTTTGACATGGTTACGGATCACGCTCCGTTAAAGTGGATGGCTCAAAACAAGGAGACAAATAGAAGAGTAAATAGGTGGTTCCTGGCCCTACAGGAATTCAACTTCACAGTAAAGCATCGCCCTGGCGTTCAAATGGGGAATGTGGATGCTTTGTCTCGAGTACATGAATGCCTGATTGCTGGTGTTCCAACCCCAAGGTTAAAACAAGAGGGGGGGTATGTGACAGCAGGAAGGTAAAGTCACCTGGTTGCATCCAGGGGGGTAGGTATATTTCTCCCAGATTCAGGCTTTATGCCGACTTATACAACTAGGGAGAGAGTTGATGAAGCCCAGCTGAGGCTAGTGGGCTCATGGATGATTCATACCTCTAGGGAGAGTGCTGGGCGTCGTGCAGGCAGGGAGTTGATGAGACCAGCTGAAGCTTGTCAGCTCGTTTAAGGCCTCTATAAAAACTCCCAGCTTCATTAGGTGTTTGCTCATGCCTGGAACCAGACCTGTGTGGACTGTCTAGGGAGAGTGAACCCCTGTGCGGTGAGACAAAGCCTGTGTGGCTATTTGTTTGGACATTTACTAAACCAGGGACTTAGGGACTAGGACAGCACCAGGCTGATCCCAGTTGTTAGTTTAGGAAACCTGCATGTTTAGTCAGAGGTCAAGCTGAACAGGGTTTATTTTGTTTATGTTTCTTTTTGCTTTGCTGTGTTTTTGTCACTGTAAATAGAGAAATAAACCGCACCCTTTTGATCTTGAAAACCACAACCTCCGTCTGCTGGGCCTGTTTTTGTGTGGGGAGCCCATCCAGGGGGTCACACACACCTGCTGCCGAACTAACCCCCTCACAATATATATATAAATTTTGTAACCTGGGGGACAGGTAGCAGGTACAAAGCTCCCTGGGATAGGGATAAGTCTTTTAGGCACAGATACCAAGTCCAGTGAGGTAGTGACAAACAGTGTGGTCTATATACAGGTGCTGTACAGTGTTTCAGGAAAAAAATAAATAGCCAAAGAAAAACCTAGCCGTGTCTCGGCACTAACTACACAATATATACAAGCCCTAACTACCAGGCTGAGCAAGCCTACAGCTTGTCAGTAGGGATGAGCCAAACACCCCACGGTTCAGTTCGCAGCAAAACATGGAAACAGGCAAAAAATTTGTTCGAGCACGCAAACACCGTTAAAGTCTATGGGACACGATCACGAAAAATCAAAAGTGCTAATTTTAAAGGTTTAAATGCAAGTTATTGTCATAAAAAGTGTTTAGGGACCCGGGTCCTGCTCCAGGGGACATGTATCAATGCAAAAAAAAGTTTTAAAAACGGCAATTTTTTTCGGGAGCAGTGATTTTAATAATGCTTAAAGTGAAACAATAAAAGTGAAATATTACTTTAAATTTCGTACCTGGGGGGTGTCTAAAGTATGCCTGTGAAGTAACGCATGTTTCCCGTGTTTATAATAGTCTCAGCAAAAAATGAAATTTCTAAAAGGAAAAAAAGTCATTTAAAACTACACGCGGCTATAATGAATTGTCAGCTCCCGGCAATACAGATAAAAGTAATTGAAAATCATTGAAAAATAAAATAAATAAATGCGTGGGGGTCCCCCTAAAATCCATTACAGGCCCTTTAGGTCTGATATGGATATTAAGGGGAACCCTGCGGCCGGGATCTGGAGGTCCCCTTTGTTAAAGGGGGCTTCCAGATTCTGATAAGCCCCCCGCCCGCAGACCCCCACAACCACTGGGCAAGGGTTGTGGGGATGAGGCCCTTGTCCCCATCAACATGGGGACATCCCCCCAATGTTGAGGGCATGTGGCCTGGTACGGTTCAGGAGGGGGGGCGCTCTCTCGTCCCCCCTCTTTTCCTGCAGCCTACCAGGTTGCGTGCTCGGATAAGGATCTGGTATGGATTTTTGGGGGGAACCCCAAACCATTTTTTTTTATTTGGCGCAGGGTTCCCCTTAATATCCATACCAGACCAGGGCCCGGTAATGGATTTTGGGGGGACCCCCACGCATTTATTTATTAATTTTTTTAATGACTTTTAATGACTTTTATCTGTATTGCCGGGACCCAACAATTCATTATAGCCGCGAGTAGTTTTAAATGACTTTTTTTTAGAAATGTCATTTTGTGCAGAGATTGTTATAAACACGGGAAACATGCGCTACTTCACAGGCATACTATAGACACCCCCCAGGAATGAAATTTAAAGGAATATTTCACTTTTGTTGTTTCACTTTAAGCATTATTAAAATCATTGCTCCTGAAAAAACTGCCATTTTTAAAACTTTTTTTTGCATTGATACATGTCCCCTGGGGCAGGACCCGGGTCCCCAAACAATTTTTATGACAATAACTTGCATATTAACCTTTAAAATTAGCACTTTAGATTTCTCCCGTAGACTTTTACAGGGTGTTCCGCGGCTTTAAGAATTTGCCACGAACACCCTAAATTCTTCGCTGTTCGACCCAAATATAAAGCTCATCCCTACTTGTCAGCTCCCACAAATACAGCTTAACAGCTTTTTACCAACCTTCTTGCTCTCACAGACAAGTGTTTGTCTGTGTTTCCCAGGCAGAGAGCATTGGTTGCCTGTCACAGGTGAGTTTAAATTGGCCTGGGGGAGGGGACCAAGACCCGAACTGGACCATGGATCAGAGATCCCTGAATGTGTATGAGAGGAGCCTGGGAGACGTATAAACCCCGAACGGGACTTTTCCTGGCTCTCTCTGGGATGCTCTGCTACATATCCTCCCTCTTTGTTTCAACCCCAGGGTTTGAACACCTGTGGCCCAACAGGAGTGAACACGGGACAGGGCATCTACATTCCCCATCTCAACACCTGGCCTATGTTTTACAGTGAAGGGGTAATCTTGTAGAGCCAAAAACCACCGGTTCACCCGTCTATTAGTCTCCTTCTTTTGGGTATATATGCAATGTATATCTGTCCCGGGATTCAAGCCCACAGCCTCGTGGGGTCGGCAGGCGTGGTTTCCAGCTCTGTCTGTGTGCTATTCTGCTGATCGGAGAGGAATCATCTGATTGAAGCTCCACCCCTGGGGTCAGGACTCTGTGCAGGCCAGTCAGGTTCCTCCACCCCAAACTCGCTCACCCATGTCTTTATGGACATTGCTTTGTGCACTGGTCCAAATCATTTGGTGAAGGGGGAATTATAGTGTGGGGTTGTTGTTGTGGGGCGCCAGGCCTTCTCCTCCAACATCAGTGCCTGGCCTCACAAATGCGCTTCTGGAAGAATGGTCAAACATTCCCATAGACACACTCCTAAACCTTGTGGAGAGCCTTCCCAGATGAGTTAAAGCTGTTATAGCTGCAAAGGGTGGGCCAACTCAATATTGAACCCTACGGACTAAGACTGGGGTGCCGTTAAAGTTCATGTGCGTGGGCGCATGCGCGGCTTTCCAAGATGGCGGATGTGTGATCCGTGAGCTCCGGTCCCGTCCCGCGATCCGAGTCCCCTAACGAGCTAACGCGGGCTTACATCACCACAGGGGTAAGCCTCAAAGCCTCCTCACACCTCCCAGGCACTACATGGGAAAAATTGGGGACCAGCGAGCAATATATCGTGCCCCACAACCTCCGCGGCCTTCCTCCACGATGGATCGCTTCCTCACTAGGCCCGCATCCCCGGCCTCGATTACACAGGGGGAGCCGGAAGATAATATTAGCGCTCAGATGGCGGAGGATTCCTCACAGCGGCCTCCCCACCCTCCCGTCCTTCTCCCCTCTCAGCAGATCCTCACATCAGAGCTGATGGATATTAAACTCCAGGCCCTAGCCCAGCAAGTCACCAGAGACATAGCCCAGGAGATGGGAAGGATCTCCAGGGAGTTTAGGGGCGAGATAGACGCTCTGGGGGAACGTACAGCGATCCTGGAGACGAAATTTGACGACACTATACAATATGTGCAGGCTCTTGAAGAGGAAAACGCTACCCTAAAATCCTCTGTATCACAATTACAGCTACAGCAGGAAGACCTTGAAAATAGGGAAAGGCGCCAGAACCTCAGAGTGCGCGGTGTCTCTGAACAAATAGCTGACAATAACATCAGGCCCTATCTTCTTGGCCTTTTCAACACCCTGGCACCTGAAATAGTGGACATTGATTGGCGCCTTGACAGGGCACACAGATCCCTGGCTCCCAAACCCCCTTCGGGGGCCAGGCCCCGTGACATAGTGGTACGTTTCCACTACTATGAAAGTAAGGAGGCTCTGACTAAGGCTACACGCAACAGGTCAGCCATTGAGTACAAGGGGGATAAAATACAGCTCTTCAGTGACCTATCTCCTATTACGCTGGCCAAACATCGCTCTCTGAGACCAGTTACATGCCACCTTCAAGAACACAAGGTTCCTTACTACTGGGGATTTCCCTTCCGCCTGAGTGTTACCATGGAGGGGGTCCAACATACTTTGCGGGACCCCCAGGAAGGTGAAGCTTTTCTACAACGGTTGGGCCTGCCCCCGCTCCCTGCTGAGTTGGACCAAGGCCCACCAGCCACTCCGAGACATGGATCAGCCCCCTCCAGAATCTGGACCCCAGTGAGAGGAAGAGGATCCAGGGCCTACTCTACACTCCAACGCTCTCAACGTGCCAGGCTACCTACTTGATTTCCTGAGGGATTCCCCCTCGGGCTTGTGTTTCTCCCTTGCTCTCCCTCGCAGGAGATTGTGATCTTTACACCAGCTCCCCGTTTTTATGGAGCTGGTCTTTCAATTAGCTTTGGGCCACGTTTGGCAGCTATGTTCTTTTTTTGTGCTCTCAGTTAAAGTTCACGTTTCAGATATAACACCCTCAACGAACATGGTCCCCTCACACACCATTTATACTTGAAGGGAGGGTCCTGAGGAGCTTTTTCAACAACACTATCGACTTTCCGGATCGTCGTGGCGGGTTGTCACGGACCACTCCCTATGTTGGTGACTGCTATGCTCCCCACCAAGTCCTTGAGCTATGGCCAAGGACCCCTGAGTGGTATGATACCCTCAGGTTTTTTCATGTTGTTTTTTTTTTTTATTACATATTGTTTTTTCTTTTAGGCCTGGTAGGCCTTGTGGTTGTGCTGCTACGCGGTACCTAATGGTCCCTTTTTTGGTCCATCATACACCCCTGTTTTTTTGGGGGGCTGAAATCTCCCCTATTTTCCTTTCCATCTTTTTTTGTTCTATTTTTACTTTTATTTTTATTTTTATTTTTCAACTCCTCTGGGGTTTTTTTTTTCCTAATTCACAGTCTGGTGCTCTCATATATATTTTATGTTTGTATTGGTTGCTAGATGGTATATTTCACATTACGCTAAATCTCATCTCTTTTGTTGACTGTCATATAACTAGTATGTTTTCGGGGTCTAGGTCTCTCTTTGGGCCCCTCCTGGGCCGGGTCGTGTCCGAACCTCTGCCATTTGAACTGCATATCCATTGGCCTGACTGTTCGGACGTGATATGGCTTTAAAACTGGTTTCCTATAATGTTAAGGGATTGAACTCTATAAAGAAGAGATGGCTTGCTCTTCGGGAGTTCCGGGCCTCCGGTGCGGATGTGGTTCTCGTCCAGGAGACGCACTTCCGGGCCGGAGGTTCCTTCAGGTTTTCTTCTAAACATTTCCCACTGTCCTACGTATCATCTGACCCCTCTGGTAAAGCAGGAGTAGCTATCTTGATAAGACGCTCGTGTCCTATTCAAATTGAGAAGACCCACCTAGACCCACAGGGTAGATATATAATTTTGCAGGGAACATATTTGTCCAACCCTATAACGGTCATGAATATCTATGCTCCTAACTCAGGTCAGGTTAAGTTTATTACAGACGCTTTGGAGCGCCTACAGAAGTGCTCTTCTCCTTTTACAGTTCTAGGGGTTGACTTTAATGCTGTGCTCTCTCCCACACGTGACAGGAAATCCTTGTTCGCCACCTCTCCCCCACCGGCCTCACACTCCCTGGCTACCTCATTCCGAAAACTGATCCGAACGCATCATCTCTTTGATACTTGGCGGATAAAACATCCTTCAGGTAGGCAATTTTCGTTCTACTCCCCTCCCCACAAGATGTTCTCCAGATTGGATTACTTCTTTGTCACCGCCCCCTTGATTTCCCACACAGTGGCCTCTGAACTGGGTGCAATCACCTGGTCGGACCACGCTCCTTTGACACTAGACTTAAGCCTCTCAGCCGCATTCCCCAGAAAGTGTCATTGGAGACTTAATGAATCTCTCCTTAAACACCCCGAGACCAACACTAAATTAGAGGCAGCCCTAACGGAATATTTCCTCCTAAACGAGGGCTCAGTGCCCAGCGTGTCCACCCTCTGGGAGGCCCACAAGGCCTTTTTTAGGGGACAATGTATTGCCCTCAGCTCACAAAAAAAGAAGGATGCAGCTTTTCTGAAGTCCTCTCTAATAGTGATGAGCCGAACACCCCCGGGTTCGGTTCGCACCAGAACCCGCGAACGGACCGAAAGTTCGTACGAACATTAGAACCCTATTAAATACAATGGATGCGAACGTTCGAATTCTAAAGTGCTAATTATAACAACTATTATGCATGTTATTGTCCTAAAAAGGGTTTGGGAACCCGGGTTGTGCACCAGGGGACATGTATCAATGCAAAAAGAAGTTTTAAAAACGGTCGTTTTTCGGGAGCAGTGATGCAATGATGCATAAAGTGAAAAAAAAAAAGTCAAATATTCCTTTAAATATCGTACCTGGGGGGTGTCTAAAGTATGCCTGTGAAGTGCCACGTGTTTCCCGTGTTTAGAACTGTCCCTGCACAAAATGACACTTCTAAAGGAAAAAAAAGCCATTTAAAACTGCATGCGGCTTTAATGTAATGTCTGGTCCCGGTAATATGGATGAAAATCTTTAAGAAAAATGGCATAGCTACCCCATGACCCCCCCCCCTACCCCAGCCCATTACCAGCCCCTTTGGGTCTTGTATGGATATTAAGGTGAACCCCGCACATAAAATAAAAAAGGCCCTATATACTCTGAACAGCCGTATACAGGCGGTGCATACAAGACAGGGACTGTAGGTTTGTTCTTATGTAGAATCTGTTTGTAATTTTGAACAGGTACATTGTTTAAGTGTAGCTCCAGCCCAAAAATCTATTTTTAAACTTTTTGGAAAACATAGGTAAGGGTTATCACCCCTGTAACATTTGTTTTGCTGTCTGTGCCCCTGTTCAGAACATTTCACCTCACTTTCCGTCCCAATGACAACTGTTTTTGAAATGTGGTGTTTTTCTTGAAACAAGGATTGGTGATAAAGCATCAGTACAGAGGAGACACCTTTCTCCCATAATAATTCTTACAGGAGAGAATTTTCCTTCCAAGGGGTAGATTTCCTCTCACTTCCTGTTGTCTTCTTGCGTTTGCAAGTAGGAGTCGTTTGTAAGTTGGATGTTTGAAAGTAGGGACCTGCCGTATATACTCTGCAGAAATAGGCCCCTTAGTTGTTGGTGTTGGCACAACACTGTAAGCACTCACAGTTACTCTTGGTTGGTGCTGGAACGCCCTGCTGTCAACTATTATATCAGGAATTTTAATTACATATAATTGTTGAACAGTGGTAGTAAAAATTGGGCCTTTGATGGTGGTGCTGGTGCCACAACACTGTAAGCCCTGACAGTTACTCTTGGTGGGTGCAGCAATGGGCCCTGCTGTGAATTATTAGATCAAGAATTGTAATTGCATGCCCCTGTTGAACAGGGGCTGCAAAATTGGGCCTTTCGTGGTGGTGGTGGTGGTGGTGGTGTTGCCACAACACTGTAAGCCCTCAGAGTTACTCTTGGTGGGTGCAGGAATGGGCCCTGCTGTGAATTATTAGATCAAGAATTGTAATTACATGCCCCTTTTGAACAGGGGCTGAAAAATTGGGCCTTTCGTGGTGGTGGTGGGGGTGGCGTTGCCACAACACTGTAAGCCCTCAGAGTTACTCTTGGTGGGTGCAGCAATGGGCCCTGCTGTGAATTATTAGATCAAGAATTGTAATTACATGCCCCTTTTGAACAGGGGCTGAAAAATTGGGCCTTTCGTGGTGGTGGTGGTGGTGGCGTTGCCACAACACTGTAAGCCCTCAGAGTTACTCTTGGTGGGTGCAGCAATGGGCCCTGCTGTGAATTATTAGATCAAGAATTGTAATTGCATGCCCCTGTTGAACAGGGGCTGAAAAATTGGGCCTTAGGCACTGGTGGCACAACACTACAACCCCTCACAGATACTGTACTTGGAGCACAGCAATGAGCCCTGTTGCAAAGTATTGCTTCAAAAATTGTAATGACACGCCCCTGTTAAACAGGGGCTGAAAAATTGGGCCTTAGGCACTGGTGCCACAACACTCCAACCCCTCACAGATACTGTACTTGGAGCACAGCAATGAGCCCTATGGCAAATTATTGCTAAAAAAATTGTAATTACACGCCCCTGTAAAACAGGGGCTGAAAAATTGGGCCTTAGCCACTGGTGGCAGCACCCATAAACAAAAATGATCTTCCAAGCTATCATCATCAATCGTATCATTGAGGACTCGGAGGAGGAGGATAGCCAGTCAACATAACAGCACAGGCACTCAGCATCAGCATCAGTCTTGAAGGGATGTGACATGTTAAAATCAATTAGTCTGTTATATCAGCATCAGGTGTGTGGTAGCTGGTGGTGATCCAAGACTGGTTCATCTTGATGAAAGTCAGTCGATCAACCGAGTCGGTGGACAGGCGCACCCTGTGATCCGTGACAAATCCTCCAGCAGCACTGAATGTGCGTTCCGAAAGAACGCTGGATGCAGGACAGGCCAGTAGCTCAATTGCATACTGTGCAAGCTCTGGCCAGTGATCCATCCTCAAGACCCAGTAAGCCAGAGGATTTTCGGTGGGGAAGGTGTCCAAGTCTGACCTTGCCCCTAGATATTCCTGCACCATGTTTATCAGACGCTGGCGATGGTTGCTGGAACCGATCATACTTTGGGGCTGCGGACTAAAGAATTGTCTGAACGCATCGGTCAGACGGCCACCTTCCCCACCGCTCCTTCTTTGACTGGCCGAAGCCTCAGCAACTCGTTGTCCAGGACCAGGAGTTTGTAACCTCCCAGTCTCTGGGAACGCTTTGCACAGACCTTTCTGCAAGGCCTCCCGGAGTTGTCTCATCCTCTGCTCCCTCTGCGACGGTAACATAAGGTCCGCAACCTTACCCTTGTACCGTGGATCAAGGAGAGTGGCCAGCCAATAATGGTCCCTCTCCTTGATCCGAAGAATACGAGGATCCTTCCGCAGACTTTGCAGGATCAGGGAGGCCATGCAGCGTAGGTTTGCTGAGGCATTCGCTCCGGAGTCCTCTGGGTCACTAAGGACGACAAGATCCGCAGCCACCTCCTCCCAGCCACGTACAAGTCCACTGGTTTCTTGGGACTGTAAATCATCCCTAAAAGACTGCTGCTGATGATGCTGAGTGCCAGCCTCCACCTCCATGCTGACACAATCCTCCTCCTCCTCCTCCTCCTCCTCCTCCTCCTCTTCCTGTGCGATGGGTGGGACAGAAGGAACACTGTCTGGGTAAAGGGGGCCTTGAGAGGCAAGGAAGTCCTCCTCTTCCTGCCTCTGTTCTGCCTCAAGTGCCCTGTCCATTATTCCACGCAGCGTGTGCTCCAACAGGTGGACAAGAGGTACAGTGTCACTGATGCATGCACTGTCACTGCTCACCATCCTCGTGGCCTCCTCAAATGGTGCCAGGACAGTGCATGCATCCCTGATCATGCCCCACTGGCGTGGAGAAAAAAACCAAGCTCCCCTGACCCTGTCCTGGTGCCGTAGTCGCACAGGTACTCATTGATGGCCCTCTGCTGCATGTGCAGCCACTGCAGCATGGCCAACGTTGAGTTCCACCTGGTGGGCATGTCACATATAAGGCGGTTCTTGGGCAGGTTCAACTCCTTTTGCAGCTCAGCCAGGCGAGCACTGGCATTATAAGATCTGCGGAAATGCACACAGACTTTCCTGGCCTGCCTCAGGACATCCTGTAAGCCCGGGTACCTGCCCAAGAACCGCTGCACCACCAGGTTAAGGACGTGAGCCACACAGGGCACATGGGTCAGTTGTCCCTGTCGGAGGGCGGAGAGGAGGTTGGTGCCATTGTCGCAAACCACCATTCCTGGCTTAAGCTGGCGTGGCGTCAACCACCTCTCGGCCTGGCCCTGCAGAGCAGACAGGACCTCTGCCCCAGTGTGGCTTCTGTCCCCCAAACACACCAGCGCAAGCACGGCATGGCATCTTTTTGCCTGCGTACTTGCGTAGCCCCTTGAACGGCTACGGAGCACCGCTGGTTCATAGGACAAACCACAGGAAGAGGCCATGGAGGAAGAAGAAGAGGAGGGGGTGGAGGAGAGAGGTGTGTCACAACCAGTAGTAGCATTTTGGAGGCGTGGCGGTGGAACAACCTCCAACACTACTGCACCTTGTCCTGCATCCTTCCCAGCTGCCAAAAGAGTGACCCAATGGGCCGTGAAAGAAAGGTAACGTCCCTGTCCATGCCTGCTGGACCATGAGTCAGCGGTAATATGCACCTTACCGCTGACCGCCCTGTCCAGCGAGGCCAAGACATTGCCTTCCACATGCCGGTAGAGAGCCGGAATAGCCTTCCGTGAGAAAAAGTGGCGTTTGGGAACCTGCCACTGAGGAACCGCACATTGCACAAACTCACGGAAGGGGGCCGAGTCTACCAACTGAAAAGGCAGCAGTTGAAGCGCTAGCAATTTAGCCAAGCTAGCATTCAACCGCTGGGCATGTGGATGGCTGGGAGTGAACTTCTTTCGACGGTCCAGCAGCTGGGGCAGGGAAATTTGCCTGCTAGAATCGGACGTCGGTGTACTGCTAGCAGAGTGGCCGCAAGTACTTGGCTGTGACACACCTAATTCTACACCTTCATTCCTCTCAGTGCATGTTTCAGAGAGGACTGAAGTTATAGTGGGGTTGGAGATCCCAGCTGATGCGGTGCAAGGAGAGGTCCGCTTTGTTCTTTGGTGTGGGTCTTTGAGGTAGGCTTGCCAACGAGCTGCATGGCAGGTCAACATATGTCTGGTCAGGCATGTGGTACCCAAGCGGCTGATGTTTTGGCCACGCGATATACGCTTGAGACATATGTTGCAAACAGCAGCTGTGCGATCTGATGCACTAGCCTCAAAAAAGGCCCACACCAAAGAACTTTTTGAATGACGGGCAGAGGCAGCGCCCTGCACAGGCGGAGCTCTGCGGTGTGATTCCGTCGGTGTACTGCCCTTACGCTGGCCACCAAAGGGCATCCTGCCTCGTTGGAGATGTGCCTCCTCCTCATCCTCCTCCTCCTCCTCTCTCCTATTAGGCACCCACGTGGAGTCAGTGACCTCATCATCCCCTCCCTCCTCATCACTGGAGCCAATCTGGCAGTATGCTGCAGCTCCTGGAACATGACTGCCAGATTGGTGTCCTTCTTAAGCATCCCCTCTGTCTGCTCTCACGCTACTGCCTTCCTGTAGCTGGGTTTCATCATCAGACCCTTTGAAACGCTGGGCATCCTCCTGGAGCATGTACCCAACACTGTGCTCAAACAGTTCGGGGGACTCCTCAGGAGGAGGACATGGTGGGTCTAGGGAAGGAGTGACTGATGATGAGTCTGACATTGATACCAGGGAAGAGGATGCTTTGGCAGCTGCTTTGCCAGTACCCTGAGCCTGGGTGAGAGAGGATGAGGAGGAGGAGGAGGGCTTGGTCATCCACTCTACCAAGTCTTCGGCATGATGTGGCTCAACATGTCCAGCTGCCGAAAAGAAGGACAAGCGTGTCCCATGGCCATGTGCTGATGACAATGCACCGCGTCCACGACCAGCACTGTTGCCCCCAGACACAGAGCCTGCTTGCCCTCTTTTATTGCCTCCTGACTGTCTGCCTCATTGTTTGCCTTCCAGACATTCTAATAGATGGCCTGCAGGGAGATGGGAAAAAAGCAATAAGGGCTACCTTCAGGTGTCCTTCTCTGTCCCTTTACTTAAGGATTTCTAAATATGGTTGAGGATGATTGCTTTTGCACAGAATAGCACAACGACAATTTCCCTGACTGTCCAAAAAACAAGGATTTCAAAGATGGTTGATGAGGAATGCTTTAGCACACTATAGCACAAGGAGAATTTCCCTCACTGTCCTTCCCTGTCCCTAGAAACAAGGATTGTCACAGTGAAAGAAACTGACACTCTTCCTACCTATAGTTTTCTGTCCCTAGAAAAAATGTTTTTTTAAAGCACACTATAGCACAAGGAGAATTCCCCTCACTGTCCTTCCCTGTCCCTAGAAAAAAGGATTATCACAGTGAAAGAAACTGACACTCTTCCTACCTATAGTTTTCTGTCCCTAGAAAAAATGTTTTTTTAAAGCACACTATAGCACAAGGAGAATTTCCCTCACTGTCCTTCCCTGTCCCTAGAAACAAGGATTATCACAGTGAAAGAAACTGACACTCTTCCTACCTATAGTTTTCTGTCCCTAGAAAAAATGTTTTTTTTAAAGCACACTATAGCACAAGGAGAATTTCCCTCACTGTCCTTCCCTGTCCCTAGAAACAAGGATTCGCACAGTAAAACACACTGACACTCTCCCTACCTATAGTTTTCTGTCCCTAGAAAAAATGTTTTTTTAAAGCACACTATAGCACAAGGAGAATTTCCCTCACTGTCCTTCCCTGTCCCTAGAAACAAGGATTATCACAGTGAAAGAAACTGACACTCTTCCTACCTATAGTTTTCTGTCCCTAGAAAAAATGTTTTTTTAAAGCACACTATAGCACAAGGAGAATTTCCCTCACTGTCCTTCCCTGTCCCTAGAAACAAGGATTATCACAGTGAAAGAAACTGACACTCTTCCTACCTATAGTTTTCTGTCCCTAGAAAAAATGTTTTTTTAAAGCACACTATAGCACAAGGAGAATTTCCCTCACTGTCCTTCCCTGTCCCTAGAAACAAGGATTATCACAGTGAAAGAAACTGACACTCTTCCTACCTATAGTTTTCTGTCCCTAGAAAAAATGTTTTTTTAAAGCACACTATAGCACAAGGAGAATTTCCCTCACTGTCCTTCCCTGTCCCTAGAAAAAAGGATTATCACAGTGAAAGAAACTGACACTCTTCCTACCTATAGTTTTCTGTCCCTAGAAAAAATGTTTTTTTAAAGCACACTATAGCAAAAGGAGAATTTCCCTCACTGTCCTTCCCTGTCCCTAGAAACAAGGATTATCACAGTGAAAGAAACTGACACTCTTCCTACCTATAGTTTTCTGTCCCTAGAAAATATGTTTTTTTAAAGCACACTATAGCACAAGGAGAATTTCCCTCACTGTCCTTCCCTGTCCCTAGAAACAAGGATTCGCACAGTGAAAGAAACTGACACTCTTCCTACCTATAGTTTTCTGTCCCTAGAAAAAATGTTTTTTTAAAGCACACTATAGCACAAGGAGAATTTCCCTCACTGTCCTTCCCTGTCCCTAGAAACAAGGATTATCACAGTGAAAGAAACTGACACTCTTCCTACCTATAGTTTTCTGTCCCTAGAAAAAATGTTTTTTTAAAGCACACTATAGCACAAGGAGAATTTCCCTCACTGTCCTCCCCTGTCCCTAGAAACAAGGATTATCACAGTGAAAGAAACTGACACTCTTCCTACCTATAGTTTTCTGTCCCTAGAAAAAATGTTTTTTTAAAGCACACTATAGCACAAGGAGAATTTCCCTCACTGTCCTTCCCTGTCCCTAGAAACAAGGATTATCACAGTGAAAGAAACTGACACTCTTCCTACCTATAGTTTTCTGTCCCTAGAAAAAATGTTTTTTTAAAGCACACTATAGCACAAGGAGAATTTCCCTCACTGTCCTTCCCTGTCCCTAGAAACAAGGATTATCACAGTGAAAGAAACTGACACTCTTCCTACCTATAGTTTTCTGTCCCTAGAAAAAATGTTTTTTTAAAGCACACTATAGCACAAGGAGAATTTCCCTCACTTTTCTTCCCTGTCCCTAGAAACAAGGATTATCACAGTGAAAGAAACTGACACTCTTCCTACTTATAGTTTTCTGTCCCTAGAAAAAATGTTTTTTTAAAGCACACTATAGCACAAGGAGAATTTCCCTCACTGTCCTTCCCTGTCCCTAGAAACAAGGCTTCGCACAGTAAAACACACTGACACTCTCCCTACCTATAGTTTTCTGTCCCTAGAAAAAATGTTTTTTTAAAGCACACTATAGCACAAGGAGAATTTCCCTCACTGTCCTTCCCTGTCCCTAGAAACAAGGATTCGCACAGTGAAAGAAACTGACACTCTTCCTACCTATAGTTTTCTGTCCCTAGAAAAAATGTTTTTTTAAAGCACACTATAGCACAAGGAGAATTTCCCTCACTGTCCTTCCCTGTCCCTAGAAACAAGGATTATCACAGTGAAAGAAACTGACACTCTTCCTACCTATAGTTTTCTGTCCCTAGAAAAAATGTTTTTTTAAAGCACACTATAGCACAAGGAGAATTTCCCTCACTGTCCTCCCCTGTCCCTAGAAACAAGGATTATCACAGTGAAAGAAACTGACACTCTTCCTACCTATAGTTTTCTGTCCCTAGAAAAAATGTTTTTTTAAAGCACACTATAGCACAAGGAGAATTTCCCTCACTGTCCTTCCCTGTCCCTAGAAACAAGGATTATCACAGTGAAAGAAACTGACACTCTTCCTACCTATAGTTTTCTGTCCCTAGAAAAAATGTTTTTTTAAAGCACACTATAGCACAAGGAGAATTTCCCTCACTGTCCTTCCCTGTCCCTAGAAACAAGGATTCGCACAGTGAAAGAAACTGACACTCTTCCTACCTATAGTTTTCTGTCCCTAGAAAAAATGTTTTTTTAAAGCACACTATAGCACAAGGAGAATTTCCCTCACTGTCCTTCCCTGTCCCTAGAAACAAGGATTATCACAGTGAAAGAAACTGACACTCTTCCTACCTATAGTTTTCTGTCCCTAGAAAAAATGTTTTTTTAAAGCACACTATAGCACAAGGAGAATTTCCCTCACTGTCCTCCCCTGTCCCTAGAAACAAGGATTATCACAGTGAAAGAAACTGACACTCTTCCTACCTATAGTTTTCTGTCCCTAGAAAAAATGTTTTTTTAAAGCACACTATAGCACAAGGAGAATTTCCCTCACTGTCCTTCCCTGTCCCTAGAAACAAGGATTATCACAGTGAAAGAAACTGACACTCTTCCTACCTATAGTTTTCTGTCCCTAGAAAAAATGTTTTTTTAAAGCACACTATAGCACAAGGAGAATTTCCCTCACTGTCCTTCCCTGTCCCTAGAAACAAGGATTATCACAGTGAAAGAAACTGACACTCTTCCTACCTATAGTTTTCTGTCCCTAGAAAAAATGTTTTTTTAAAGCACACTATAGCACAAGGAGAATTTCCCTCACTTTTCTTCCCTGTCCCTAGAAACAAGGATTATCACAGTGAAAGAAACTGACACTCTTCCTACTTATAGTTTTCTGTCCCTAGAAAAAATGTTTTTTTAAAGCACACTATAGCACAAGGAGAATTTCCCTCACTGTCCTTCCCTGTCCCTAGAAACAAGGCTTCGCACAGTAAAACACACTGACACTCTCCCTACCTATAGTTTTCTGTCCCTAGAAAAAATGTTTTTTTAAAGCACACTATAGCACAAGGAGAATTTCCCTCACTGTCCTTCCCTGTCCCTAGAAACAAGGATTCGCACAGTGAAAGAAACTGACACTCTTCCTACCTATAGTTTTCTGTCCCTAGAAAAAATGTTTTTTTAAAGCACACTATAGCACAAGGAGAATTTCCCTCACTGTCCTTCCCTGTCCCTAGAAACAAGGATTATCACAGTGAAAGAAACTGACACTCTTCCTACCTATAGTTTTCTGTCCCTAGAAAAAATGTTTTTTTAAAGCACACTATAGCACAAGGAGAATTTCCCTCACTGTCCTCCCCTGTCCCTAGAAACAAGGATTATCACAGTGAAAGAAACTGACACTCTTCCTACCTATAGTTTTCTGTCCCTAGAAAAAATGTTTTTTTAAAGCACACTATAGCACAAGGAGAATTTCCCTCACTGTCCTTCCCTGTCCCTAGAAACAAGGATTATCACAGTGAAAGAAACTGACACTCTTCCTACCTATAGTTTTCTGTCCCTAGAAAAAATGTTTTTTTAAAGCACACTATAGCACAAGGAGAATTTCCCTCACTGTCCTTCCCTGTCCCTAGAAACAAGGATTATCACAGTGAAAGAAACTGACACTCTTCCTACCTATAGTTTTCTGTCCCTAGAAAAAATGTTTTTTTAAAGCACACTATAGCACAAGGAGAATTTCCCTCACTTTCCTTCCCTGTCCCTAGAAACAAGGATTATCACAGTGAAAGAAACTGACACTCTTCCTACTTATAGTTTTCTGTCCCTAGAAAAAATGTTTTTTTAAAGCACACTATAGCACAAGGAGAATTTCCCTCACTGTCCTTCCCTGTCCCTAGAAACAAGGATTCGCACAGTAAAACACACTGACACTCTCCCTACCTATAGTTTTCTGTCCCTAGAAAAAATGTTTTTTTAAAGCACACTATAGCACAAGGAGAATTTCCCTCACTGTCCTTCCCTGTCCCTAGAAACAAGGATTATCACAGTGAAAGAAACTGACACTCTTCCTACCTATAGTTTTCTGTCCCTAGAAAAAATGTTTTTTTAAAGCACACTATAGCACAAGGAGAATTTCCCTCACTGTCCTTCCCTGTCCCTAGAAACAAGGATTATCACAGTGAAAGAAACTGACACTCTTCCTACCTATAGTTTTCTGTCCCTAGAAAAAATGTTTTTTTAAAGCACACTATAGCACAAGGAGAATTTCCCTCACTGTCCTCCCCTGTCCCTAGAAACAAGGATTATCACAGTGAAAGAAACTGACACTCTTCCTACCTATAGTTTTCTGTCCCTAGAAAAAATGTTTTTTTAAAGCACACTATAGCACAAGGAGAATTTCCCTCACTGTCCTTCCCTGTCCCTAGAAACAAGGATTATCACAGTGAAAGAAACTGACACTCTTCCTACCTATAGTTTTCTGTCCCTAGAAAAAATGTTTTTTTAAAGCACACTATAGCACAAGGAGAATTTCCCTCACTGTCCTTCCCTGTCCCTAGAAACAAGGATTATCACAGTGAAAGAAACTGACACTCTTCCTACCTATAGTTTTCTGTCCCTAGAAAAAATGTTTTTTTAAAGCACACTATAGCACAAGGAGAATTTCCCTCACTTTCCTTCCCTGTCCCTAGAAACAAGGATTATCACAGTGAAAGAAACTGACACTCTTCCTACTTATAGTTTTCTGTCCCTAGAAAAAATGTTTTTTTAAAGCACACTATAGCACAAGGAGAATTTCCCTCACTGTCCTTCCCTGTCCCTAGAAACAAGGATTCGCACAGTAAAACACACTGACACTCTCCCTACCTATAGTTTTCTGTCCCTAGAAAAAATGTTTTTTTAAAGCACACTATAGCACAAGGAGAATTTCCCTCACTGTCCTTCCCTGTCCCTAGAAACAAGGATTATCACAGTGAAAGAAACTGACACTCTTCCTACCTATAGTTTTCTGTCCCTAGAAAAAATGTTTTTTTAAAGCACACTATAGCACAAGGAGAATTTCCCTCACTGTCCTTCCCTGTCCCTAGAAACAAGGATTATCACAGTGAAAGAAACTGACACTCTTCCTACCTATAGTTTTCTGTCCCTAGAAAAAATGTTTTTTTTAAAGCACACTATAGCACAAGGAGAATTCCCCTCACTGTCCTTCCCTGTCCCTAGAAAAAAGGATTATCACAGTGAAAGAAACTGACACTCTTCCTACCTATAGTTTTCTGTCCCTAGAAAAAATGTTTTTTTAAAGCACACTATAGCACAAGGAGAATTTCCCTCACTGTCCTTCCCTGTCCCTAGAAACAAGGATTATCACAGTGAAAGAAACTGACACTCTTCCTACCTATAGTTTTCTGTCCCTAGAAAAAATGTTTTTTTTAAAGCACACTATAGCACAAGGAGAATTTCCCTCACTGTCCTTCCCTGTCCCTAGAAACAAGGATTCGCACAGTAAAACACACTGACACTCTCCCTACCTATAGTTTTCTGTCCCTAGAAAAAATGTTTTTTTAAAGCACACTATAGCACAAGGAGAATTTCCCTCACTGTCCTTCCCTGTCCCTAGAAACAAGGATTATCACAGTGAAAGAAACTGACACTCTTCCTACCTATAGTTTTCTGTCCCTAGAAAAAATGTTTTTTTAAAGCACACTATAGCACAAGGAGAATTTCCCTCACTGTCCTTCCCTGTCCCTAGAAACAAGGATTATCACAGTGAAAGAAACTGACACTCTTCCTACCTATAGTTTTCTGTCCCTAGAAAAAATGTTTTTTTAAAGCACACTATAGCACAAGGAGAATTTCCCTCACTGTCCTTCCCTGTCCCTAGAAACAAGGATTATCACAGTGAAAGAAACTGACACTCTTCCTACCTATAGTTTTCTGTCCCTAGAAAAAATGTTTTTTTAAAGCACACTATAGCACAAGGAGAATTTCCCTCACTGTCCTTCCCTGTCCCTAGAAAAAAGGATTATCACAGTGAAAGAAACTGACACTCTTCCTACCTATAGTTTTCTGTCCCTAGAAAAAATGTTTTTTTAAAGCACACTATAGCAAAAGGAGAATTTCCCTCACTGTCCTTCCCTGTCCCTAGAAACAAGGATTATCACAGTGAAAGAAACTGACACTCTTCCTACCTATAGTTTTCTGTCCCTAGAAAAAATGTTTTTTTAAAGCACACTATAGCACAAGGAGAATTTCCCTCACTGTCCTTCCCTGTCCCTAGAAACAAGGATTCGCACAGTGAAAGAAACTGACACTCTTCCTACCTATAGTTTTCTGTCCCTAGAAAAAATGTTTTTTTAAAGCACACTATAGCACAAGGAGAATTTCCCTCACTGTCCTTCCCTGTCCCTAGAAACAAGGATTATCACAGTGAAAGAAACTGACACTCTTCCTACCTATAGTTTTCTGTCCCTAGAAAAAATGTTTTTTTAAAGCACACTATAGCACAAGGAGAATTTCCCTCACTGTCCTCCCCTGTCCCTAGAAACAAGGATTATCACAGTGAAAGAAACTGACACTCTTCCTACCTATAGTTTTCTGTCCCTAGAAAAAATGTTTTTTTAAAGCACACTATAGCACAAGGAGAATTTCCCTCACTGTCCTTCCCTGTCCCTAGAAACAAGGATTATCACAGTGAAAGAAACTGACACTCTTCCTACCTATAGTTTTCTGTCCCTAGAAAAAATGTTTTTTTAAAGCACACTATAGCACAAGGAGAATTTCCCTCACTGTCCTTCCCTGTCCCTAGAAACAAGGATTATCACAGTGAAAGAAACTGACACTCTTCCTACCTATAGTTTTCTGTCCCTAGAAAAAATGTTTTTTTAAAGCACACTATAGCACAAGGAGAATTTCCCTCACTGTCCTTCCCTGTCCCTAGAAAAAAGGATTATCACAGTGAAAGAAACTGACACTCTTCCTACCTATAGTTTTCTGTCCCTAGAAAAAATGTTTTTTTAAAGCACACTATAGCACAAGGAGAATTTCCCTCACTGTCCTTCCCTGTCCCTAGAAACAAGGATTCGCACAGTAAAACACACTGACACTCTCCCTACCTATAGTTTTCTGTCCCTAGAAAAAATGTTTTTTTAAAGCACACTATAGCACAAGGAGAATTTCCCTCACTGTCCTTCCCTGTCCCTAGAAACAAGGATTATCACAGTGAAAGAAACTGACACTCTTCCTACCTATAGTTTTCTGTCCCTAGAAAAAATGTTTTTTTAAAGCACACTATAGCACAAGGAGAATTTCCCTCACTGTCCTTCCCTGTCCCTAGAAACAAGGATTATCACAGTGAAAGAAACTGACACTCTTCCTACCTATAGTTTTCTGTCCCTAGAAAAAATGTTTTTTTAAAGCACACTATAGCACAAGGAGAATTTCCCTCACTGTCCTTCCCTGTCCCTAGAAACAAGGATTATCACAGTGAAAGAAACTGACACTCTTCCTACCTATAGTTTTCTGTCCCTAGAAAAAATGTTTTTTTAAAGCACACTATAGCACAAGGAGAATTTCCCTCACTGTCCTTCCCTGTCCCTAGAAACAAGGATTATCACAGTGAAAGAAACTGACACTCTTCCTACCTATAGTTTTCTGTCCCTAGAAAAAATGTTTTTTTAAAGCACACTATAGCACAAGGAGAATTTCCCTCACTGTCCTTCCCTGTCCCTAGAAACAAGGATTATCACAGTGAAAGAAACTGACACTCTTCCTACCTATAGTTTTCTGTCCCTAGAAAAAATGTTTTTTTTTAAAGCACACTATAGCACAAGGAGAATTTCCCTCACTTTCCTTCCCTGTCCCTAGAAACAAGGATTATCACAGTGAAAGAAACTGACACTCTTCCTACCTATAGTTTTCTGTCCCTAGAAAAAATGTTTTTTTAAAGCACACTATAGCACAAGGAGAATTTCCCTCACTGTCCTTCCCTGTCCCTAGAAACAAGGATTCGCACAGTAAAACACACTGACACTCTCCCTACCTATAGTTTTCTGTCCCTAGAAAAAATGTTTTTTTAAAGCACACTATAGCACAAGGAGAATTTCCCTCACTGTCCTTCCCTGTCCCTAGAAACAAGGATTCGCACAGTAAAACACACTGACACTCTCCCTACCTATAGTTTTCTGTCCCTAGAAAAAATGTTTTTTTAAAGCACACTATAGCACAAGGAGAATTTCCCTCACTGTCCTTCCCTGTCCCTAGAAACAAGGATTCGCACAGTAAAACACACTGACACTCTCCCTACCTATAGTTTTCTGTCCCTAGAAAAAATGTTTTTTTAAAGCACACTATAGCACAAGGAGAATTTCCCTCACTGTCCTTCCCTGTCCCTAGAAACAAGGATTATCACAGTGAAAGAAACTGACACTCTTCCTACCTATAGTTTTCTGTCCCTAGAAAAAATGTTTTTTTAAAGCACACTATAGCAAAAGGAGAATTTCCCTCACTGTCCTTCCCTGTCCCTAGAAACAAGGATTATCACAGTGAAAGAAACTGACACTCTTCCTACCTATAGTTTTCTGTCCCTAGAAAAAATGTTTTTTTAAAGCACACTATAGCACAAGGAGAATTTCCCTCACTGTCCTTCCCTGTCCCTAGAAACAAGGATTCGCACAGTGAAAGAAACTGACACTCTTCCTACCTATAGTTTTCTGTCCCTAGAAAAAATGTTTTTTTAAAGCACACTATAGCACAAGGAGAATTTCCCTCACTGTCCTTCCCTGTCCCTAGAAACAAGGATTATCACAGTGAAAGAAACTGACACTCTTCCTACCTATAGTTTTCTGTCCCTAGAAAAAATGTTTTTTTAAAGCACACTATAGCACAAGGAGAATTTCCCTCACTGTCCTCCCCTGTCCCTAGAAACAAGGATTATCACAGTGAAAGAAACTGACACTCTTCCTACCTATAGTTTTCTGTCCCTAGAAAAAATGTTTTTTTAAAGCACACTATAGCACAAGGAGAATTTCCCTCACTGTCCTTCCCTGTCCCTAGAAACAAGGATTATCACAGTGAAAGAAACTGACACTCTTCCTACCTATAGTTTTCTGTCCCTAGAAAAAATGTTTTTTTAAAGCACACTATAGCACAAGGAGAATTTCCCTCACTGTCCTTCCCTGTCCCTAGAAACAAGGATTATCACAGTGAAAGAAACTGACACTCTTCCTACCTATAGTTTTCTGTCCCTAGAAAAAATGTTTTTTTAAAGCACACTATAGCACAAGGAGAATTTCCCTCACTGTCCTTCCCTGTCCCTAGAAAAAAGGATTATCACAGTGAAAGAAACTGACACTCTTCCTACCTATAGTTTTCTGTCCCTAGAAAAAATGTTTTTTTAAAGCACACTATAGCACAAGGGGAATTTCCCTCACTGTCCTTCCCTGTCCCTAGAAACAAGGATTCGCACAGTAAAACACACTGACACTCTCCCTACCTATAGTTTTCTGTCCCTAGAAAAAATGTTTTTTTAAAGCACACTATAGCACAAGGAGAATTTCCCTCACTGTCCTTCCCTGTCCCTAGAAACAAGGATTATCACAGTGAAAGAAACTGACACTCTTCCTACCTATAGTTTTCTGTCCCTAGAAAAAATGTTTTTTTAAAGCACACTATAGCACAAGGAGAATTTCCCTCACTGTCCTTCCCTGTCCCTAGAAACAAGGATTATCACAGTGAAAGAAACTGACACTCTTCCTACCTATAGTTTTCTGTCCCTAGAAAAAATGTTTTTTTAAAGCACACTATAGCACAAGGAGAATTTCCCTCACTGTCCTTCCCTGTCCCTAGAAACAAGGATTATCACAGTGAAAGAAACTGACACTCTTCCTACCTATAGTTTTCTGTCCCTAGAAAAAATGTTTTTTTAAAGCACACTATAGCACAAGGAGAATTTCCCTCACTGTCCTTCCCTGTCCCTAGAAACAAGGATTATCACAGTGAAAGAAACTGACACTCTTCCTACCTATAGTTTTCTGTCCCTAGAAAAAATGTTTTTTTAAAGCACACTATAGCACAAGGAGAATTTCCCTCACTGTCCTTCCCTGTCCCTAGAAACAAGGATTATCACAGTGAAAGAAACTGACACTCTTCCTACCTATAGTTTTCTGTCCCTAGAAAAAATGTTTTTTTTTAAAGCACACTATAGCACAAGGAGAATTTCCCTCACTTTCCTTCCCTGTCCCTAGAAACAAGGATTATCACAGTGAAAGAAACTGACACTCTTCCTACCTATAGTTTTCTGTCCCTAGAAAAAATGTTTTTTTAAAGCACACTATAGCACAAGGAGAATTTCCCTCACTGTCCTTCCCTGTCCCTAGAAACAAGGATTCGCACAGTAAAACACACTGACACTCTCCCTACCTATAGTTTTCTGTCCCTAGAAAAAATGTTTTTTTAAAGCACACTATAGCACAAGGAGAATTTCCCTCACTGTCCTTCCCTGTCCCTAGAAACAAGGATTCGCACAGTAAAACACACTGACACTCTCCCTACCTATAGTTTTCTGTCCCTAGAAAAAATGTTTTTTTAAAGCACACTATAGCACAAGGAGAATTTCCCTCACTGTCCTTCCCTGTCCCTAGAAACAAGGATTCGCACAGTAAAACACACTGACACTCTCCCTACCTATAGTTTTCTGTCCCTAGAAAAAATGTTTTTTTAAAGCACACTATAGCACAAGGAGAATTTCCCTCACTGTCCTTCCCTGTCCCTAGAAACAAGGATTCGCACAGTAAAACACACTGACACTCTCCCTACCTATAGTTTTCTGTCCCTAGAAAAAATGTTTTTTTAAAGCACACTATAGCACAAGGAGAATTCCCTCACTGTCCTTCCCTGTCCCTAGAAACAAGGATTCGCACAGTAAAACACACTGACACTCTCCCTACCTATCCTTCTCTTTCCCTAAAATAAAGGAATCCAGGTTAAGCAAGAAAAAATAAATGTCACTGTCCCTGCCTATGCTTCTCTTTCCCTGCTCCGGAACACACTACACTAGGCCGCCGTGCTGGCGGCCTTTTATAGTGTGGGGCGTGTACTAAACACCCTCAGCAATAATTGGCCACAGGCATCCTGCCTGTGGCCAATCATTGCTCTCCTCGCTGCCGGCGCTGTGATTGGCCAAGCATGCGGGGTCACAGTGCATGCTTGGCCAATCACAGCACCTGGATGACACTGCGATGGCGTAGTGCATTGTGGGCCGTTCGCGTCACTCGAATTTGGCGCGAACGGCCCAAATCGTTCGATCTTCGTCGAACGATCGAACAGTCGATGTTCGAGTCGAACGTATGTTCGACTCGAACACGAAGCTCATCCCTACTCTCTAATATCAGACCTACTGGATGCAGAAAGAGCCTTGCTTCGCTCTCCCACAGTGGGTCGTCTGCGCATGGTCACGGGGCTAAGAAATCGCATAAAAGCATTAGATATGTCTTCCATAGATAAAACGATCCTGTGGGCTAAACAGAAGTTTTACGAGTTTTCAAACAAGCCCCACAAGATGCTGGTCTCTAGACTCAATCCAAGACCCTTTCACGCTTTCCCGGAACATCCTAAACTTCCCGACGGGTCCCCTACCTTTTGCCCACAGACCATGACTCAGGTGTTTGGTGAATTCTATAAAAAACTTTATAACTGTCTCGCACCCACTCATCACCCTTCATTTGACTCAGAGACCTTCGAGGAGTTCATGTCAGATTTGAAACTCCCCAAGCTCTCAGACTCGGAAGTGCAAATGCTCAATGCGCCCATTACGGGAGAGGAAATAACCCACACTGTCAAGTCTCTACCTTCTCATAAGGCCCCCGGTCCAGACGGACTTTCTTATTCTTACTACAAGAATTTCCTCCCAATTCTCTCTCCCCATCTGGTGTCCCTCTACAATTCGCTCTTGCAGGGCAACATCCCTTACCAACAATTTCTCCATTCCTACATCACAGTAATTCCAAAACAGGACAAGGACCCGACCCTACCGGACAATTACAGACCCATAGCACTTTTAAACTCCGATTACAAACTATTCACGAAAATCCTCGCCAATCGTCTTTCCCAATTCCTGACGAAACTAATAGACCGAGATCAGGTGGGTTTTGTTCCCACCAGACATGCTGGAGAGGAGATAATACTCGACGGACTATAGACCTTATCGACATGTTGAACAGAGTCAAACGCCCTGCCCTAATTCTTAGCTTAGACGCCCAAAAGGCGTTTGACAGATTGAGTTGGCCCTATATGTTTGCAACCCTTACGAAATTTGGCATACACGGACCCTTCCTTTCCACCCTGACCTCCCTATACTCCACTCCCTCCTCTCAGGTACGTCTAGCATCTTTCACTTCCCAATCTTTTCCTATGACAAATGGCACTAGGCAGGGATGCCCTCTCTCCCCACTCCTTTTCATATTATGCTTAGAACCCCTGGCGGAGGCTATCAGATCCCTTCCTGACATCACGGGGGTCCCCATGCGGCAGAGGGAATATAAAATATCCTTATTTGCCGATGATGTCCTTCTTACCCTAACCAAACCTCATACCTCACTCCCTTCCCTGCATGCCCTTCTTTCTCAATTTAGCTCCTTGTCGGGTTATAAGGTCAATACTGCGAAAACAGAAGCCCTCCCCCTCCACATACCCTCGGATGAGCTCTTGAACTTGAAAGGTACATTTTCTTATCGGTGGTGCACTTCGTCCCTTAGATACCTTGGGGTCCAGATCACGCCATCCTATTCGTCCCTCTATTCCATCAACTATCTCCCGCTATTTCAATCAAACAAAACTATGTTATCCCGTTGGACCTCCCTCCCCCTGTCCTGGATAGGCAGGATAAATGTGCTAAAAATGTCAATAATGCCGAAATTATTGTACTTTTTTGAAACCCTTCCAGTCCCCATCCCGATGACACAGATTAAGATCCTTAAGCAGTGGTTTCTTAAGTTCATTTGGAGTGGCAGGGCCCATAGAGTGGCAAGCTCGGTTATTTTCTCCCCCAGAGATCAGGGGGGCATGGGAGCCCCGGACATATACAAATATTACCTGGCCTCCCATTTGCGAACCTTGGTGTCATGGTCTAGCCTCAGGCCCCCTAACCGTTGGTCGGAGATAGAAATGGGCTCCCTCTATCCAACTCACCCCTGTTCCCTGGTATGGTCCCCTGAGACATTGGGGGACCCCAAACTTCACGATCTCTGCCTGAGTCCCATGGTATTTGTGCTCAGATTGTGGCGCTCATGCCTTTCCAAGTTTGCATTATCTTCCATCTGCCCCCCCTTATCTAATGTGCTCTTCAATCCCTTGATCCCTGATAGCCTCTCACATACACGTGTGTTTCCCTGGGCAAAAGAGGGACTGTTCCAACTTCGACACTTCGTACATCCGGTCACACGTAAGGTTAAACCCTTCCCGACCCTCCAGACTGAGAGCCAAATCCCAGAATATTTGAGGTATTCGTACCTCCAGATAGTCCATTATTTCTCGACACTTTCCCCATCTCTCATCCTCACCAAGCCAACACCCTTTGAACTTCTCTGCTCCCAAGGTCCCTATCAAGCACAGCTCATTTCAAGTATATACCACATCCTCCAGGAACAGACAACAATTTCTGAAAACACACACTCCTACATGTACAAATGGTCGCAGCTCACCCAGCGACAAATTTCAGTCTCGGAGTGGTCAAGAATTTGGTCCTCGACCTCTAAAATTTCAAGATGTGTGGCACAGAGAGAGACAGCATACAAAGTTCTACTATTTTGGTACAAGACCCCTGAGGTTATTCACCGGTATGACTCCTCACTCTCTCCTCTGTGTTGGAGATGCGGGAAAGAAAAAGGATCACATTTCCATATCTTTTGGCAATGCGATCGGATAGTACCCTTTTGGTCCATGGTGGCACAAGTGCTTCAACAGGTTCTCCCCGCCTCTATCCCCCTAGACCCGATTCATTGTCTCCTAGGTCTTCCCTTCCCGGGGATAGGAAAGGCAGCAAACAGACTAGCCACTTTTATTCTGCTTGCAGCCAGAAGAGCCATTCCCTCTAACTGGTTATCCACCCTAGTGCCTACCCAAACTCAGTTGATACAAAGCGTCAGGGGCATACGACAGATGGAATATATGACAGCTATGGTGGAGGATGGAGTTGATAGATTTGACGAGATCTGGGCGGCCTGGGATGTTTCGACGTACGGGCTGCCGCCCTTGGCCTAGAAACCATTCGATACTCTCTCAACTTCTTATCCTCTATCTCTGTGCCCTAGGTGCCCCTCCGGTCCACACTTGGTCATGTCCCTGAATCTGTAAACTCATACCCTAAGTCCAACATTATGTATTGTATGATGATCACTGGCTCTCTTTATTTTATTTTTTATTAATTTATTTTTTTCTCAATATTTTGTTTGGTTATTATTATTATTTCCATTGTCAGCCTCCCCAAAGTCATTCCATTTGCCTAGTATGATGTACCTCAGACATTCCCTATGCTTTGTCAGTTATGTTTGCTTTTGTATTTTGTGAAAATTTCTTTAATAAAAATACAATTTATATAAAGTTCATGTGCGTGTAAAGGCAGGTGTCCCAATACTTTTGACAATATAGTGTATGTAGGGCAGCCCATGGAAATTAATGGGCTGGCCTAAGGGCGACACACAAAAAAAGTGTAAAAACGTTGCACCTGCACAGGTGTGACTGGAGCCTTAAAGTTGACTTAGTTTTGGATAGAGAAGGGAAAGGTTAGGCAAAGTTCACACTACTGTGTTGGGAACACGTGCAGAATTGTGCGCTTTTCCCGACATGCACAGAAACACACTGCCGTTTAGCAGACATGTGGCAGTGCTATTAATTGTTAATGGCACCCCCACACATTTACAAATGCATGTATTTTTGGAAAGTCTCAGGGATTTATTTTCCGTGTTTCTCGTGTGGAGGGCAGCCCATTCAAATGAATTGGCAGCCTTACACCGAGTGAACTGAGCCTTATGCCGCGTACACACGGTCGGAAATTCCACCAGCAAAAGTCTGATGTGAGCTTTTGGTCGGAAACTCCGACCGTGTGTATGCTCCATCTGACTTTTGCTGTCAGAATTTCCGCCAGTAAAAGATTGAGAGCAGGTTCTGCAGGGCAGGGCAGCACAGTGGTGTAGTGGTTAGCACTTTCACCTAGCAGCAAGAGGGTCGCTGGTTCAAATCCCAGCCAAGACACCATCTGCCTGGAGTTTGCATGTTCTCTCTGTATCTGCATGGGTTTCCTCTGGGTACTCCAGTTTCCTCCCACACTCCAAAGACATGCTGGTAGGTTAATTGGATCTTGTCCAAATTGGCCCAGTATGTATGTGTACAACTGTGTGTCCCAAGCACATTGAGATCCTACGGGGTTAATGACCACACCAGCCAAGCAGACACTGGCTGCAAAAAGCACCTTGAGGCGATTCAGTTCACATTTGTAGCGCTATACAAGTCATTCATTCGTTCTCAATTTTTCAGACGGGACAAATTCCCATCGGAAATTCCGATCGTCTGTAGCAATTCCGACGCATGCTTGGAAACAATTCGACACATGCTCGGAAGCATTGAACTTAATTTTCTCGGCGCGTCGTAGTGTTGTACGTCGCCACGTTCTTGACGGTCGAAAGTTCAGAGAACTTTTGTGCGACCGTGTGTATGCAAGCCAAGCTTGAGCGGAATTCCGTCGGAAAAAACATCCAAGGCTTTTCCGATGGAAAATCTGATCGTGTGTACGGGGCATTAGTTGCTCTCAGGTTTTTGTTGCTGTCTGTGTCCTGCTAAGTAATTGCTCCCTCTTCATTTGTTCTGGTGACCACTGCCTGTGAGACAAAATATGATGACAAACCTTAAATGTTACGGTTGTCACCAGAATAAGAGATGAGGGTTAATTTTCCAAAGGGGACACTTGTTCCAGTGACAGCTGTCTAAGAAGTAATTTTCCCTCGCTTTGAAGAGATTTCAGCTCACTTCCTGTTTTAAAAATAAAAATAAAAATTTTCCAAGCGACAGTATCGTGGAACCTTGGATTACGAGCATAATCGTTCCAGGAAAATGCTTGTAATCCAAAGCACTCGCAAATCAAAGCGAGTTTCCCCATAGAAGTCAATGGAAACTAAGATAATTTGTTCCACATTGACTTCTATGACATGCAATACCGCATGTGGCCAGAGGTGGGGGGGCGCCGGAGAGACTCGGAAATACTCTGAGACCATTCGGCTGCATTCGGAAACCCTCAAAAAGGCTCGGAGCAGAGTATTTCTGAGTATTTCCGAATGGCTCCCATCGGCTCCGGCGTCCCCGCACCTCTGGCCAAATGCAGTACTGCACACCGCAGAGGCTTAAATCCTGCTCGAGTCAGGATTTAGAAAAAAAAAATCCTTGTATTGCGAAACACTCGTTAACCGCGTTACTCGCAATCCGATGTTTCACTGTACACAACAATTAAATACACAAAAAAGCAAACACACAACTACAAAGGCCACCAATTGAAATAAACGACACTATCCTAAATACAAGCAAATGTTCACATTTTCAAGCAAAATTCAGTTAAAAATTTTTGTAGTGAGATCAGTTTTGCCGAAATCACTCTGCTCTCCCACATTTATTAATAAAGCCCACTTTCCTGTGGATAGTATAAGTTCTCAAAGTATTATTGTTAAAGGAGCAGAACTGCCTCGCAGCTAAGTTGTGTGGTAACGAGTTTATTTTCTTGTTGACATAACCGCACTTCAGTCATCGTTCTGGGTTTTGCTAAACTGGCTCCGTAGTGGAATATTTGCTCAATCAAAATATACCAAATTCTTCTCTATTCCTCAGAGACCTCTCCATGTAAGAAGACAATATTTCATTCCTCTCTATGGTCACATATATCTACTCCTGAGAAGAAAAATATGTAGGCCTGACATCCATGACTCAGATGAAAACATGGCTTCCCATCACCAGGTCCACACCATAAAACAGGCCGCAAAAAGATTGATTTGTGTCTCTTGAGGCCATGAAAACGTTGCATGTGTCAGAAACGTCTTCTCCACTTCTGGCTCCTGAATTCTGTTGTTACCCCATAATACAGAGCTGACCTAAGTTCTGATTTGCAGACGCCTCCCCATGGAGACATCTGTACAGGTAGATCTGAGCCTGATATATTACCATTTTATGTTTTTTAACTTCATGTTGTTTACCTTTGGTTTGGTACAAAGGATATGTAACAAAGAGAGCATAAAGTCTTCTTTCTTTTGGACATAACTTGGGTCATGTTCAAAAGGAAAGAAAAAAATAGCCCTTAGTATACTCCCGAAAGTATGCTTGATGTCCAAACCACAGGACAAGTACACCTTAGGGCAAGGCAACCAAAAGTACCCAAAATCATGAGATGGTTGTTGCCACGCCTTGTGTGTTGTGATTACTGGAGACAATGCCCACTGTGAGGCTTGGTTCACATTTATGCAAATTGGATGCGGGTTTCTCCACATCCAATTCGCATTGCAGGAGATTGTGACCGGCTCTCTATGGAGCCAGTTCACACATCTCCGCAGGGGCTCCAGTGCAAAGTTGCACAGGAGTCCTGTGCGTCTTTTGGTCTGTTTCAGGTCCGAATTCAGCCCACAATTTAGGCTGAAATCGGATCCGAAACAGCGAATAGAGACGCAATAAAGATCTAGGGCAGAGAGACATCAAACAAAACCACCACATCCCATAATTTTTCAAAAAGAAATAAAAGGGGAATGGGGTAACAAACCCCGGGACTTTTAAGGTGTGTTGTATTCAAGGTAATAGTGACACAATGAAGTATCATAAAATTCATAATTTTTTATTTAGAAGATAAAAAACATGCAAAGATATAAAACATCCGTATCAAGTTTGGGAAGTGCTACCACATGCATAAATGACTATGACAAATACCGCTCAACATGTTTCGCTCAAACTTCCGGTACAGTGCATATCATAAAAAACACAAAATATCCAAGCTCAACTTACCAACCAATCAGCAACCAAACGAATTCACCTGTCTAACAGTGCGTTTAAAAACAGGGGTTTAGTTGCACGCATTTGCAAATACATGTGTAAGCTGCAGGCCCCGTCAAGGCTCCCTGTGTACTGCAGTCCTAACTCTAAAATTTAAGGTCTCCTCAGTGGAAGCACATGTATGCTGATGGATAGATGAAGGGCAGATGACTGGAGGGAGCCCCACCCTCCTTAAAGGGGCAGGAGCACACTAGACACCCAGCACATAGAAGCAAAGGTGCTAGTGCGTTGCCTGACCACAATGACATCAATACAAAAAATACTGTCACTGCCCCCACCTATGACAGGTCTTCACGGCAAGGAGCACTGGATGGGCGGACGCATGTAGACAAAAAACACAAAATATCCAAGCTCAACTTACCAACCAATCAGCAACCAAACGAATTCACCTGTCTAACAGTGCGTTTAAAAACAGGGGTTTAGTTGCACGCATGCGTGGCTCCAGTGCTCCTTGCCGTGAAGACCTGTCATAGGTGGGGGCAGTGACAGTATTTTTTGTATTGATGTCATTGTGGTCAGGCAACGCACTAGCACCTTTGCTTCTATGTGCTGGGTGTCTAGTGTGCTCCTGCCCCTTTAAGGAGGGTGGGGCTCCCTCCAGTCATCTGCCCTTCATCTATCCATCAGCATACATGTGCTTCCACTGAGGAGACCTTAAATTTTAGAGTTAGGACTGCAGTACACAGGGAGCCTTGACGGGGCCTGCAGCTTACACATGTATTTGCAAATGCGTGCAACTAAACCCCTGTTTTTAAACGCACTGTTAGACAGGTGAATTCGTTTGGTTGCTGATTGGTTGGTAAGTTGAGCTTGGATATTTTGTGTTTTTTGTCTACATGCGTCCGCCCATCCAGTGCTCCTTGCCGTGAAGACCTGTCATAGGTGGGGGCAGTGACAGTATTTTTTGTATTGATGTCATTGTGGTCAGGCAACGCACTAGCACCTTTGCTTCTATGTGCTGGGTGTCTAGTGTGCTCCTGCCCCTTTAAGGAGGGTGGGGCTCCCTCCAGTCATCTGCCCTTCATCTATCCATCAGCATACATGTGCTTCCACTGAGGAGACCTTAAATTTTAGAGTTAGGACTGCAGTACACAGGGAGCCTTGACGGGGCCTGCAGCTTACACATGTATTTGCAAATGCGTGCAACTAAACCCCTGTTTTTAAACGCACTGTTAGACAGGTGAATTCGTTTGGTTGCTGATTGGTTGGTAAGTTGAGCTTGGATATTTTGTGTTTTTTGTCTACATGCGTCCGCCCATCCAGTGCTCCTTGCCGTGAAGACCTGTCATAGGTGGGGGCAGTGACAGTATTTTTTGTACAGTGCATATCATGCTGGGAATAACAGAAGAATAAGAATGAAAAATCATGTTCAATTGTTTCGGAAATGAATACATACAAAACAATTAGATCAAGATTTATATAATGGATCCATTGCTGAATCCATAAATATGTGACACATGGGTAATATAGAATCATAATTATGAAGAAAATATATTTACATATATGAAAAAAGGGAAGAGAGTCTCACCTAGGCTGCCATAGCACTGTGTGTGAACTTGATCAATATGTATTGCTAGAGGTCCAACATAGGTTTAAAAAAGGCCCAACCTGGATATAGCATTCAATATATGAATGCTATATCCAGGTTGGGCCTTTTTTGAACCTATGTTGGACCTCTAGCAATTAATAATTGATCAAGTTCACACACAGTGCTATGGCAGCTTAGGTGAGACTCTCTTCTCCTTTTTCATATATGTAAATATATTTTCTTCAAGCCTCTCCGTCCCATTAGACATACCGCCCCGTACGTGGCGACCTGAATCCGTTTTCGCTCACCCTGCTGTCGGAGGATGACGAGCTTGGTAACAGTTGGAGAACCTACTTTTTAGAGAATGACGGATCTGCATCCCCAGACATAGTATGGGAAGCCTTCAAACTACATGCACGCCTGACTCTGACCTCCTGTATCAACAGGCTGAAGGCTAATTCATCAGCCGTACTGGACGGGGCAATGCGGGATCTGTCCTCCTCTGAACAGGGATACATGTCGAACCCCTCTCCTGCTGGAGCTACCCAACTCAGGTTACAAACCAGGGTGGTCAATCAGCTACAACACGAGACGGCCAGGGAAAAACTTTTCTTTGCCAGACAAAAATTGTATGAACATGGGGAGAGAGCGGGTAAACTGTTGGCCTATCTAGCACATAGTGAGGATAGACCCCCTACTGTCATTTCCCTCACTGGTCCTAATGGCGAAAAGATTACAGAACCCCAGGCTGTCACTTCCAAATTTAGGGACTTCCTTTCTCAACTCTAAACATCCCAGGTTTCTACCACTGAAGCTCAAGTGGAGGATCTACTGGCGGAAATCACCTTCTCACAGCTAGATGATACTCGATGAAATAACCACAGCGATTGCGAGCTTCGCCAAATCCAAGGCCCCGGGTTCAGATGGGTTACCCATAGAATTTTACGCCCAATACAGCGAGATACTTGCCCCCAAGTTATTGTCCCTCTTCAACCATTTATTTGACAATTTCATCTTACCCCCATCGATGGTCGAGGCGGTAATTATCCTCATACCTAAGCCAGGCAAGGACCCAGGCCTCCCGGAATCTTATCGACCCATATCGCTCCTCCAGGTAGACATAAAGATTCTGGCTAAAGTACTTGCCCTATGCCTTAACCAAGTGATTCTAACCCTGATCCATGCTGACCAAGCTGGATTTATGCTGGGGCGTAACACCTCCTGCAACCTCAGAAAATTGTATATTAACTTACAAGCGACACATACTAATGTTGGGTCCCGGGTGGTGGTGGCTTTGGACACTGCCAAGGCCTTTGACTCGGTAGAGTAGTGGTACCTTTGGGGATGCCTCCGTAGCTTTGGTTTTGGACCTAAATTCATCAAGTGGATTCAATTATTATATCTGGCACCCAGGGGTAAAGTAGTGGCCAACGGGAGGGCCTCCCAGACATTTGACTTATCCAGGGGCACTAGACAGGGCTGTCCACTGTCGGCGGAGCCCCTTGCAATCTCCATTAGAGAGGACCCCGAGATCCAGGGTCTCTGCCTTGGTTCCCTGACTGAAAAAAATTGCTTATACGCAGACGACACGCTACTATACCTGGCTGACTCTGCCACATCTCTTCGGAAGGCGTTACATACAATTGAACACTTTGGTCAGTTCTCTGGCCTTAAAATTAATTGGGAGAAATATCATATATTGCCTATGGATAGTTTCCCTTCTCCCAAGCTACAGGTGCAGTTACCACTCCAGCGAGTGAACACTATCAAATATCTTGGAGTATTGGTGAATAGAACACCTGCTGACTCTATATCCCTGAACATAGAACCCCTTTTCGATCTCATCGAGTCTAGAACCCAGGTATGGGCGAGACTACCGCTCGGTGTGGGGCCGCAATAATATCGTTAAAATTATATTATTTCCTAAACTATTGTATATACTCTGACACACACCCGTATACTTACCCTTGAAATTTATTTGGGGGTACCAACAGACACAAGCTGGCCTGGAGAGTCCTTAAGAACCCTACTGACCTAGGTGGAACAGCCATCCCTGACTTAAATCTTTATTACCTTGCATCCCAACTGTCTCAACTATACTACATAGATAAAACTGACAGACTCAGATTCCTCACCCTCCTCTGTCCACGGTGGGCGCACTAACCACTGACCCACTCACTGCAATTGCAGTGGGACATAGTGGGAATAACTCCAATAGAGACCGTGGGTCCCTAGTGTACCAATATAGGCGCGTATGGGACATCACCACTAAAACATTAACGACCCCTAAACACAACAATTATACCCCTTTATGGCACAATAGACTACTCTCAGAGTTTCTCTTGATCCCTGACACAGAGATATGGTGCGAATATGGAATATATTATTTGCACCACATAATTTCCGATGGCACACTTAAAAACTTTGAGGACCTCCAAAATGAGTTCCTGCTGCCAATTCTATGCTTTTTAGATTCTTCCAAGTGTGTCACACAGCCCAAGCTCAGTTTCCCCAGCCTTTGCCACAATCTACACCCAACGTTATTATGGCAGTGGTTAAGGGTGTGGACCCGCGAAATGCTGATCTCTGATTTTTATGTCATGCTTCTCACCCCATCATCTACCACGCTAGCTTACAGCCTTAAACCAAGATGGGAAAGAGAGGTGGGCCCGCTGGAGGATGAGGAGTGGAGTGAAGCACTTGACTCATGCAAGACTGTATCCCCCAAGCTCTCTGACAGGCTGACCCAGTTATACTTGGTGCACCGAGCATATCTCACCCCCCTAAGAATCGCTCGCTTTAGACGACAGTCTTCTACTTCGTGCACAATGTGTAACCAAGCGACGGGCACATTCTTCCATCTACTCTGGGCGTGCCCGGTCCTTCAGGGTCCATGATGACATGGGATCCCCATTGACCCAGGACCCCAAACAATGCTTACTGGGGATATTAGACATGTGCGATTAGTTTCGTACGAATCGAAAATTCGTACAAATTTTTCGAAATTCGTACATTTGTACGAATCCGAATTACGAATTTTTATGGACACGAATTCTGTACGAAATACCAAGTTTCGTTTACGAAGTTTCATTTACGAATTTCGGCTCCAAATTGAAAAGATTTGACATTATAGAGAGAAAAGATTCGACATAGAGAGAAAAGATTTGACATTATAGAGAGAAAAGATTCGACATAGAGAGAAAAGATTCGACATTATAGAGAGAAAAGATTCAACATTATAGAGAGAAGATTGCTGCTGGAATTGGGTGGGGGAAGTACATTTCCGGTCGAATCATTTGTTCGTTCCGGTCGAATCGTTCGTTATACGCGTCGTACGAAATTCGTATTTCGTACGAATCCGAATTGAATTCCGTACACGAATTACGATTTTTTTAAAATACGAAACGGAACGAAACAAATTTTTCGACGGCTCCCATGTCTAGGAGATATTCCCCGACTCTGAGATGGACAAATTCACTAAAACATTCTTGCATGAAACATTGTTTTCTGCTAGAAAAATTATAGCCAGACAGTGGATAAGACCCAGTCCCCCCAGCTTCAACGATTGGAAACTAGATATAAATAACACACTTCCCTACAAAAAGTTCATATACATTAACAGAGGTTGTCCAGATAAGTAAAACAAAATCTGGGATAGATGGCTTGAGTCCGCAGACACATGCACTGATGGTCCGTAAAACTATACATCCTTCTAGCGTGCAATTCCATGAATAGCGTGGACATAGGGTTTTCCACTCATTGATAGTTACTGAGTCCAGTTTTTTGATCTGCTGTGCCTATATATGTATAAGCCACATTTCTTTGTTTTATGCATTTCTCCAGTATTACCTTGTAACTTGCAGAACTATGTTCCAAATGTAAATTGTTCAATAAAAACTTTTTTTTTTTTTAATATATATTTTCTTCATAATTATGATTCTATATTACCCATGAGTCACATATTTATGGATTCAGCAACTGATCCATTATATAAATTTTGATCTAATTGTTTTGTATGTATTAATTTCCGAAACAATTGAACATGATTTTTCATTCGTATTCTTCTGTTATTCCCAGCATGATATGCACTGTACCAGAAACTCCTGAGGAAGCTCGTTTGAGCGAAACATGTCGAGCGGTATTTGTCATAGTCATTTATGCATGTGGTAGCACTTCCCAAACTTGATACAGATGTTTTTTATATCTTTTCATGTTTTTTATCTTCTAAATAAAAATGTAGGAATTTTATGATACTTCCTTGTGTCACTATTACCTTGAATACAACACACCTTAAAAGTCCCGGGGTTTGTTACCCTTTTCCCCTTTCTTTTCTTTTTTTCTTAGTGAATGGAGACGCACCAGACTCCTGCTGTGAGCCGCTGTGTTCTATAGTGTGAACCCAGCTTAACGTTCTTCACTAATATCAGCCACTGCTTCCAAGTGCGCCCATCTTTGATTGTAATCCAATAAACAGGTGCAGAACAAGAAGGATATATATGGCATGAAGAATATGTAAGAAAGGGACAATAAAGTCTCCCTTCTTTTGGACCTAACTTTGGTCATGTTCAAATGGAAGGAAAGAATAGCCTCAGTATACTTCTGAATGTCTGCTTGATGTCTAAACCAAAGTATATCTTGGAGCAAGGCAATCAAAAGTACCCAAAAACATGAGATGATTGTTGCCAAGCCGTGTGTGTTGTGGTCACTGGAGCAGATGGCCACTGTGACGCTCTTCACCAATATTAGCCACAGCTTCCAAGTGCATCCATCTTTGATTGTAATCTAATAAACAGGTACAGAACAAGAAGGATATGTATGGTATGAAGAATGTGTAACAAAGGAACAATAAAGTCTTCTTTCGTTTGGACCTAACTTGGGTCATGTTCAAATGAAAGGAAAAAATAGCCTCAGTATACTTCTGAATGTCTGCTTGATGATGTCCAACCAAAAGTCCACCTTAGAGCAAGGCAACCAAAAGTATTTCAAAACATGAGAGGGTTGTTGCCAAGCCATGTGTGTTGTGGTCACTGGAGATGATGACCACCGTGGTGCTTTTCACCAATATCAGCCAACTGCTTCCAGGTACGTCCATCTTTGATAGTATTTCAATAAACTGATACAGACCAAAAAGGAATAGTCATCAGTCCATCTATTAGAAAAAGCACCAGCGATATAAAAAGCCAATGCAATAGATGGATCCCAAAGTCTGAGCTATGCAAATGAAATCAACATGGCCATTCTTCAAAAACAGACACAGAAAGCGTCCAAAAAATAATGCTTAGCTGGTATCAAATTTACCCAGGATTTGGAGTTTTCATTGTCTGTATGATACCACACTTATGCAAATGCCTGACAGCCTCTGACAGAGGCTCCTTACCACGTGATCTGCTGTGACCAATCACAGCTTATCATCGCGTGAGCCAGAAAGTGCCGGTAAATGACTTTCCTCGGTTTGCGCTGACAGGGAGAGCGATCGGGGGCTCTCCCTGTAAGAGGGGGGGTCCTTTTCTGATAATCAGCACATTGATTATCAGCACAGCCCCCATCAGATGTGCCCAACCGCTGCCAATCAGTGTCCATCAGCTGCCAGACTGTGCCCCATCAAAAACGCATGTCAGTGCCAATCAAAGTGCCAATCAGTGCCCACAACAGTGCCAATCAGTGCCCATAAATGTGCCAATCAGTGCCCCATCAGTAACGCCTGTCAGTGCCCTTCGGATTCCAATCAGTAATGCCTGTCAGTAGCTCCTCATTAGTGCCGCCTATCAAGTGCCATCTAATAGTGCCACTGATTCGTGCCTATCAGTGCCGCCTATCAGTGCCCATCAGTGCTGCATATCAGTGTAGCCTATTGGTGCCCATCAGTGCTGCATATCAGTGCTCATGAATTATACATATATCAGTGCCTCCTCATCAGTGCCCATTAGTGCCAACCTATCCGTGCCACCTCATCAGTGCCACCTTATCAGTGCCACCTCATCAGTGCCCATTAGTGCTGCCTCATCAGTGCCCATTAGTGCATCCTCTTCAGTGCCCATCAGTGAAGGAGAAAACAAAATTGTATAACAGAAATTAAGAAAAAAAAAATTTTGTCCGAAATTTCAGTCTTTTTTCGTTTGTTTAGAAAAAAATAAAAACCCCAGTGGTGATCAAATAGTTTAGATTGGGTACAGTGTTACATGACCGCGCAATTGTCATTCAAAGTGTAACAGCACTGAAAGTTGAAGATTGTCCTGAGCAGGAAGGGGCAAAAGTGCCTGGCACTGAAGTGGTTAAGTACTTTCCACATGGAGTAACAACTTAAAAGCAGTTATTGATCGGCACCTTTCTGTATTTCGATGGTTTACGCTATTGAAGAGATAAGCTGCTTGTGGATGGTGCAAAGTCAGCAAATGGCCATATTTACATACTATCAACACAGACTGAGCCTAGGAGGAATGTCATTGCATATATATAAGCATTTGACACAGAACAAATAGATGCATACAGTATGAAATAAGTATGTCAAAAAATGACTAGACAGAGAGACATGGACTTGTATAAATGGTTCTACACCCGATAAAGTTCTAATTCAATGTTATATAAAAACTGAAAATAAAAGGAATAGGTCAAAGAGATCTAAAGAGCTCCACCTTAAGAAACAAATTAAAAGGTTTTATTCAAACCAGCCTTCTCTTTGTAAGTAAATTAATCTACTAAAGTGCAAATTATTATGTTAATTGCAAAATAATTTTCCAATACCCCGGGTGCACTGCGCAGTTTGTGGAACCGTTTGATTAATTGCAGTCAGGTAAGTTGGGATGATAGCAGATTGGGTTTTCTGTAATTAAATAAAGGAATACATTTTATCATAGTGAAGAGGGAGGCTCTGGGCTGTTCTCCGACACGGTGAGAAAGCCGCATGAGACGTGAACGAGCTGATTGTGATTGGCAGGAAAAACCTCAGGATTGCTGTGGTTATAGGGATAGAAAAGGAAGAAATATTAGCAATATTAGCAACTTGGCAAACATAGAATTCCATTTTTAAAAGTTTGAGATCCAACAGCTGATACACACTATTGCACCAGTCAGTGGATTACGAGCCATACTGAATGACTAATGTATGGGAAGCACCCTCCCAGTTAGGTTGCTAGCTAGGTTAGGTAAACTTAGTTCTTTCAGATCTCCTGTAACCAGTAGAGCAGCTTGTGATTACTTTGGGATGCTCTGGGCTCTGCGGGTTTGATTGCTTCCCCCTTTCTTCTGGAGAATATGGTGGGTAGGTGAGCCAAACAAGCAGCCTGAATATTTATGTGGTCCCAGCCAATCAGTGGCAGAGCTACCAGGGTCGCAAAGGTTGCACTTGTGACCGGGCCCTGGCTTTCCGCCACTGCCGGAAGCCCCAGAGGGGTTTCTGGCCACAGGGCTCTGAGCTGAGAGCATCTCATGCAGTCCAGAGTCTGCACTGACAGTTCCCCCTCCCTCCTCCCTCGCATGGATGGGAGAGGAGAGAGACAATCTGCTTCTTCTCCTCCCACCCCTCTCCTCCTGTGTGTGCACTGAAGGAAGTGTGATGATTCAGCTGTTTAGCTGCACTCTTTCTGTGGTCACAGAGTGCGCTGGATGTGCACCCTAGGTGGCACACAGGAGGCAGGGTTCTGGGAGGATGTCGATGTATGCCCTCCCAGAACTGGAAGCCCGTGGCTCGGATGGAAGGGGCGGTCAGGGGGGCCCTTCATGGTTTCTTGCACCAGGGCCCTGAAGTTTCTAGTTATGCCTCTAAAGCCAATCCATGGGTGGGGGTGCCCAGAGGGAGGCTGGGGGATTACATAGTTTGGACAAGAAAAAAGGCAGCACCATCTAAGAGTAGTGGTATGAGACTTTATTAGCCACAATAAGTAAACAACTCACAGGATCATAGTGGATTTTGCTAGTCAAGTAGATAAAAGTCCACCACTCGGGGACTTTTATCTACTTGAGGAGCATTATCCACTATGATCCTGTGAGTTGTTTAGTTATTGTGACTATTAAAGTCTCATACCGCTACTCTTAGATGGCGCTGTTCTTTTTTTCTTGTCGTCACTGCAGAGTTACTTCTACCTCCTCCACAGCGGCTGCCATTAAGTTAGCACGTTGGATTTTTCTCCTTCTGTTATTTATTTGATTTGCCTAGTTGGTTTGGGACTGACAGCTATGACGTAGGCTCTTTACCATGTGATCAGCTGTGTCCAATCACAGCATAACTAACAATTGCTGGTTATTGGCATTCCTCTACCCACGATAAGCGGCTCTCCTAACGGGGGAGTCTGCACTGATAATCAGTGCAGTGGTTATCAGTGCAGCCCCATTAGCAATGCCCACTAGTGCCCACCAATGATGCCTTTCAGTGCCCATTAGTGATGCCTTTCAGTACCTGCTCATCAGTGCCACCTATCAGTGCCCATCAGTGCCCACCATTGCCCATCAGTGCCACCTATCAGTGCACATCAGTGTCGCTTATCAGTGCTCATAAAGGCTGCCCATCAGTGTCACCTATCAGTTCCACCTATCAGTGCCCATCATTGCCACCTATCAGTGCCCATAAAGGCTGTCCATCAGTGCCACCTACCTATCAGTTCTTCATATTAGTGCCCATCGGTGCAGTCTATCAGTGCCTGTCAATGCAGCCTCATCAGCGCACATCAGTGAAGAAGAAAAGTTACTTATTTACAAAATGTTATAACAGAAACTAAGAAAAACGTTTTTTTTTTTCAAATTTTTGGGTCTTTTTTCATTTGTTTAGCAAAAAATAAAAAAACTGTGGTGATTAATAAAATAATTAATTAAGGTAATTAATTAATTAAAATTTAGTTTGGGTACAGTGTTGCATGACCGCTCGATTGTCATTCAAAGTGCGACAGCGCTGAAAACTGAAACATTGGCCTGGGCAGGAAGAGGGGTAAACCTTCTGGAGGTCAAGTGATTAACCACTTGACAACTGGGCACTAAACCCCCTTCGTGCCCGGACCAATTTTCAGCTTTCAGCGCTCTCACACTTTGAATGACAATTACTCAGTCATGTAATACTGTACCCAAATGATTTTTTTGTCCTTTTTTTCATACAAATAGAGCTTTCTTTTGGTGGTATTTGATCACCTCTGGGTTTTTAATTTTTTGCGCTATAAATGAAAAAGTAAGATTTTTAAAAAAAACACATTTTTTTAGTTTATGTGATAAAATTTTGCAAATTATTAATTTTTCTTCATAAATTTTGGCCACAATTTATGTTGCTACATATCTTTGGTAAAAATAACCCAAATTAGTGGATATTATTTGGTCTTTGTGAAAGTTATAGAGTCTACAAGTTGTGGTGCGGATCATAAACAATTGATCACACCTAATCCTATCTAATTTCTTACGACCCGAACAAGCCAGCAAAGTACAAATACCCCCCAAATGACCCCTTTTTTGAAAGTAGACATTTCAAGGTATTTAGTAAGATGCATGGTGAGGTTTTTGATGTTGTAATTTTTTCCCACAATTCATTGCAAAATGAAGATTTTTATTAATTTTTTCCCACAAAATTGTCATTGTAATAGGTTATTTCTCTCACATGGCATGTGTATACCACAAATGACGCCTCAAAATACATTCTGCTACTCCTCCTGAGTATGGCGATACCACATGTGTGGGACTTTTTCACTGCCTGGCCACATACAGAGGCCCAACATGCAGGGAGCACCATCAGGTATTCTAGGAGCATAAATTACACATCTAACTAGTTGACTACCTATTACCCTTTTGAAGGCCCTGGAGCACCAGGACAATGGAAACGCCCACAAAGTGACACCATTTTGGAAAGCTAACACCCCAATGTATAATCTATGAGGCATAATTAAACTTTTGAACGGTTAATTTTTTTCCTGAAGTTTTTGGAAAATGCGGGAAAAAAATGAAAATGCAATTTTTTTACGCAAAGTTGTCCATTTATAAGATATTTCCAACACATAGCATGTACATAGCAAAAATAACACCCCAAAATACATTCTGCTACTCCTCCTGAGTATGGCGATACCAAATGTGTGAGACTTTTATACAGCCTGCCCACATACAGAGGCCCAATATTGAAATGGCACCTTCAGGCATTCTAGGAGCATAAATTACACATCTCATTTCTCAACCACCTATTACACTTTTGAAGGCCCTGGAGCACCAGGACAATGGAAACGCCCACAAAGTGACCCCATTTTGGAAAGCTAACACCCCAACGTATAATCTATGAGACATAATGAGTCTTTTGAACGGTTCATTTTTTTCCTGAAGATTTCGGAAAATGCGGGAAAAAAATGAAAACACAATTTTTTTACGCAAAGTTGTCCATTTATAAGATTTTGCCAACACATAGCATGTACATAGCAAAAATGACACCCCAAAATACATTCTGCTACTCCTCCTGAGTATGGCGATACCAAATGTGTGAGACTTTTATACAACCTGGCCACATACAGAGGCCCAACATGCAAGGTACACCATCAGGTGTTCTAGGGACACATAGTATGAACATACCAAGAATTACACCCCAAAATACATTCTGCTGAGCAAAGCATAAACAAAAGATTACCTGTGGTTTTAGTAGCGCAGTTCTACACAGCAGGATAGCACTGGTCCAGGCAGCAGGCAGGGAGTTGGTCAGCAATGGCATACACAATTGTCCAGGCAGCAGGCAGGGATACTGTCCATATACAGTCCAGGGTCAGTGCAGGCAGAGATATTGTCAGCAGTGCCAAAAATATTGGTCCTGGTAGTAGGCAGGTCCATGTGGTGTGGTCAGTTCATGTGACAGGCAGAGGCATGATGGCATAGGTCCTACAGGCAGCAGGCAGAAGTAGGGCCTTGTTCAGGACAGAATGGGGACAGGGGTAGAGGCTTCTCCCACCCAAATCTCTTTGAAGCCTCCGAGTCTCCAGACCCTAATCTAGGATGAGAAAACAAAACAAAATTGTTTTCTTCATCCAGAAAAACTTTTCTGGAGCCCCTCACATATGTGAGACCCCTGTGTTGAATCCCACTAGTCCAGTAGCAGGGTACAAGATCAATCCAAGAGGCAGGCAAAAAGCATGGTCAAACAGTCCAGGGTCAGTTCCAGATCAGGCAGAGGTATAAACAGAATCGTTAGGCAGAAGCGTGGTCGAATAACAGTCCAGGGATAGTTCCAGATCAGGCAGAGGTATAAACAGAATCGTTAGGCAAAAGCGTGGTCGAATAACAAGCCAGGGTCAGTAACACAGAAAGCAGAGGCATAAGGGGTGTGAAGATAAATGGCAGGAAGTGAACTAATAATTTATTTTGGTATGGTAATGGCGGAAGCAGTTGCCTATGCAGAGGCCTGGTTCTGAAGGACATTGGGAACAATAGTAAATGGTGTCTTTTCTCTCTCCTCTTTTGGTGCACACCCGGCATTTTTTCTGGCGTTTTTGGCCTGTTGGTCTGGGAGGGATTTTATCTGGGAAGTGGCGCTCGGAGAGTTGGCTAATGACATCGGATCTAATGTTTACTGGTGGGCTGTTCGGGTATAAAAGGGCAGTGGTGATTTCCTCCTGGAAGAAAAGGAAGGATTTGGGTCTTATAGTGGATTTTCGATATATTACATATGAGTTGTACATGGCCAAATTAAATAAATAAATGGAAACTTTCTTATACCACTGGTATGATCTTCTTGTGGAAAGGTAGGGTTCGAGCATCTGGTCGTTGAAGTCGACACCCCCGAAGAACTTATTGTACTCGTAGATGCATTTTGATTTTTGGATCCGGCCATTCCTCCTGGTGATCTCAACAAATTCATTGTTGTGGATGGAAGAAAGTACGTAGACGTCTCTTCTGTCCCTCCAAAATTTCCTCATTCCTCAAACTCGCCGTCTCCCCATTTCTCAATTTTTTGGTGACCAGGCTTTGAGGAAAGCCCTTTCCGGTTCGTCCGTAAGGTGCCGCATGCTGGAGTCTTCATTCTGTGTAGGTTTCGGAACAGGGGCAAACTTGTATAAAAATTGTCCACATACAAGTGGTATCCTTTCTCCAGAAGTGGGTTTATGAGTTCCCAAACTGGTTCCAATGTAGACTGCGCAATTAGGGGGGTGCAGTTCGGTGTCCTTCCCTTCATATACACATACCCAGTTTCTCGGTCGCACAATTTATACAGCTTCACCCCATAGCGGGCCCTTTTGCTGGGTATAAATTGTTTTATGCCCAGCCTGCCAGAAAATTTGATAAGGGACTCATCTATGCATATATGTTGGTCTGGGGTAAACAACTGGGGGAAGGTTTCAGAAAAATAATTTAGTAGCGGCCGAATTTTATAAAGCTTATCAAAATTTGGGTCATTTCGGGGAGGGCACTGGGTATTATCATTGAAGTGTCGGAATCTCATAATCATTAGATATCTGGACCTGGGCATTACTGAGGAAAAGATGGGCACGTGATAGATGGGGCGGGATGACCAATATGAACGTACTTGATTTTTTCCGTTTAGTCCCATGCAGAATGTGAGGCCCAAAAAAATTTGAAACTCCTCCACTCTAAGGGCTCTCCACACGTAGGGACCGGCATAAGAGGACGTTGGATTGCTGGTTATAAACTGCTGGGCATATAAGTTGCACTGGGCCACAATTGTTGCCAGCATGTCCTCAGTAAAAATGTAATTAAAAAAATCGATTGGGGAAAAGTTTTCTGTATCCACCTGGACTCCTGGCTGGGCAGTGAAAGGGGGAATGTTGGCTTCTCCTGAATTAGGAGGAAGCCACAAGGGGTACTGAAGGGAATAGGGAAGGCTGGCATGGGACCTAACCCTTTGGGGCTGAGGTGACACCCCACTGGTACGTGGCCTTGCTTCCCGAGGTACTGCAGTTCTGGTGGATGGCACTGCAGTGGTGGTGGTGGATGGCACTGCGGTGCTGGTGGATGGCACTGCCTCCTCAGCAGAACGCCTTCGTCTGGTGGGCGGGCCCTCTTCCTCTTCTTCTTCCTCCTCCACCCCCTCCTCCTCCTCCTCCGTCTCCTCCGACATTGATCCACTGCTTATGACAGGCTCATAGTCCACGTCAGACTCATCTGAATTTGCGGAGGAATCCGAATTGGAGAGCTCCCCGTTGCTCCCGTCAGCCGCAAGAATTTTGTACGCCTCCTCGGCTGAGAATACCCTTTTAGCCATTTGATGAGATGGCACTGACAGGTTGCACTGATGGCAGATGGCACTGACAGGTGGCACTGATGGCAGGTGGCACTGGCAGGTGGCACTGGCAGATGGGACTGGTGGCAGATGGCACTTGCAGGTGGCACTGATGGCAGATGGCACTGACAGGTGGCACAGATGGCACTGGCAGGTGGCACTGGCAGGTGGCACTGGTGGCAGATGGCACTGGCAGATGGCACGGCCAGATGGCACTGGCAGATGGCACTTGTAAATGGCACTGGCGGCTGATGGGACTGGCGGCAGATGGCACTGGCAGGTGGCACTGGCAGGTGGCACTGGCAGATGGCACGGGCAGATGGAACTGGCAGATGGCACGGGCAGATGACACGGGCAGATGGCACGGGCAGATGGCACTGGCAGATGGCACGGGCAGATGGCACTGGCAGATGGAACTGGCAGATGGGACTGGCAGATGGGACGGGCAGATGGCACTGGCAGATATGGGACTGGCAGATATGGGACTGTTTTTTACTGTGTATGTGTTTTTTTCACTCACAGTAACTGTAGCTGCAGCACAGATCTCTCTCTCTCCTCACACGCTGTCTCTGTGTGAGGAGAGAAAGCCGGCAATGAGAGATGATCTCATATGTTTACATTTGAGATCATCTCTCATTGGGCAGTGAGATCGAGTGCTGAATGGCCTCTGTGATTGGCCATTCAGCACGATCTGTGATTGGCTGTGTCCAAGGGACACAGCCAACACAGATTTTCCCCGATGCGCGCTCGTGGGGGCGCGCAGGGGGGGGGGAGAAAAGAGGAGGACGTCCATGGACGTCCTGTCAGCACTTCGGCGCCGCAATGCAGACGTCTTTTTAGCATTGCCCTGGCAGGTGGCACTGGCAGATGGGACTGGTGGCAGATGGCACTTGCAGGTGGCACTGATGGCAGATGGCACTGACAGGTGGCACAGATGGCACTGGCAGGTGGCACTGGCAGGTGGCACTGGTGGCAGATGGCACTGGCAGATGGCACGGCCAGATGGCACTGGCAGATGGCACTTGTAGATGGCACTGGCGGCAGATGGGACTGGCAGCAGATGGCACTGGCAGGTGGCACTGGCAGGAGGCACTGGCAGGTGGCACGGGCAGATGGAACTGGCAGATGGCACGGGCAGATGGCACGGGCAGATGGCACGGGCAGATGGCACGGGCAGATGGCACTGGCAGATGGCACGGGCAGATGGCACTGGCAGATGAAACTGGCAGATGGGACTGGCAGATGGGACGGGCAGATGGCACTGGCAGATATGGGACTGGCAGATATGGGACTGTTTTTTACTGTGTATGTGTTTTTTTCACTCACAGTAACTGTAGCTGCAGCACAGATCTCTCTCTCTCCTCACACGCTGTCTCTGTGTGAGGAGAGAAAGCCGGCAATGAGAGATGATCTCATATGTTTACATTTGAGATCATCTCTCATTGGGCAGTGAGATCGAGTGCTGAATGGCCTCTGTGATTGGCCATTCAGCACGATCTGTGATTGGCTGTGTCCAAGGGACACGGCCAACACAGATTTTCCCCGATGCGCGCTCGTGGGGGCGCGCAGGGGGGGGGAGGAAAGAGGAGGACGTCCATGGACGTCCTGTCAGCACTTCGGCGCCGCAATGCAGACGTCTTTTTAGCATTGCCCTGGCAGGTGGCACTGGCAGATGGGACTGGTGGCAGATGGCACTTGCAGGTGGCACTGATGGCAGATGGCACTGACAGGTGGCACAGATGGCACTGGCAGGTGGCACTGGCAGGTGGCACTGGTGGCAGATGGCACTGGCAGATGGCACGGCCAGATGGCACTGGCAGATGGCACTTGTAGATGGCACTGGCGGCAGATGGGACTGGCAGCAGATGGCACTGGCAGGTGGCACTGGCAGGTGGCACGGGCAGATGGCACGGGCAGATGGCACTGGCAGATGGCACGGGCAGATGGCACGGGCAGATGGCACTGGCAGATGGCACGGGCAGATGGCACTGGCAGATGGAACTGGCAGATGGGACGGGCAGATGGCACTGGCAGATATGGGACTGGCAGATATGGGACTGTTTTTTACTGTGTATGTGTTTTTTTCACTCACAGTAACTGTAGCTGCAGCACAGATCTCTCTCTCTCCTCACACGCTGTCTCTGTGTGAGGAGAGAAAGCCGGCAATGAGAGATGATCTCATATGTTTACATTTGAGATCATCTCTCATTGGGCAGTGAGATCGAGTGCTGAATGGCCTCTGTGATTGGCCATTCAGCACGATCTGTGATTGGCTGTGTCCAAGGGACACGGCCAACACAGATTTTCCCCGATGCGCGCTCGCGGGGGCGCGCAGGGGGGGGGAGGAAAGAGGAGGACGTCCATGGACGTCCTGTCAGCACTTCGGCGCCGCAATGCAGACGTCTTTTTAGCATTGCCCGGGCGCGAAGTGGTTAAAGTAGCGCAGTGCTGAATAGCAAAAAATGGTCTGGTCATGAAGGGGTAAAATCTTCTTGAGGTCAAGTGGTTTAGATTCGTCGACGACTAGTATACACCATCTTGAAGTGTTTCTGCCAAATTAAAACAAGAAAAAAAAGGAACATCTGTAACAATCCTCGGGATCATCTCTCCACAGTGGTAAACCAGCAGACTCTAATTGTTACAAGTAGATGGTTGTATATATTATACAAGCAGTAGGTGTAAATGACTCCAATCTCCTTTCATTGCATGTTATAGATCTTATCTTCCTGTCTGTTTATTTTCTTAAATTAAAAGTGAATCCTCTGGCAGAGTTGGGAAGGAAGAGCGGAATTCTGATGACTCAGTACTACTTCTGACAGGTAGAAGAAAACATTCTTCGTTGGAAGGATGGATCTGGGAATCAGGACACATGAAAACCCAGAGAACATTTACATACGTTGCGGTGATGTCCTGTTTATTTGGCAGGCATGCGGGTTTATCAAAGTCTGCTCAATGTTTAGATCATAAAAAAATATGGCCAAGTCCTTCTCTCTCCATTTAAAAATGAATATGAATTAATTTATAATTTTGTTAAAGAGAAACACATTGTTCTGTATTCAGCGTTAGAAAAGTATCAGAGGTCAATTCAAACTGGATTCATGTGCCAAGTGCATTACATAACAATAAAGCCCTGTACACACGATCGGATTTCCTATGGTTTTTAAACCGATGGATTTTTCCATCGGAAAACCGATGAAGCTGACTTTCATCAGTCTTGCCTACACACCATCAGTAAAAAAAACAACCGTTCCAAACGCCGTGACGTAAAACACTCTGATGAGCCTAGAAAAATTAAGTTCAATGCTTCTGAGCATGCGTCGACTTGATTCTGAGCATGCGTGGGTTTTTTATCCGATGGAGTTCCCCACAGACGATAGTAATTTGCTATCGGATAAATTTAAAACATGTTCTATTTTTAAACACCGATGGAAAAAAGACCAAAGGGGCCCATACACGATCGGTTTGTCCGATGAAAACAGTCCATCGTGTTTACAGGGCTTAAGTTTTTTTTTTTTTTAAGCAAACTTTGCATGAAAGTTAGAGGTCAGCTTATCTTGCAGCCCCCAACTCCATTAATCGCTTGTTTACTGAGCACTTAAACCCCCCTCCTGCCCAGACTAATTTTCAGCTTTCAGCGCTCTCACTCTTTGAATGACAATTGTGCGGTCATACAACACTGTACCCAAATGAAATTTTTCCCACAAATAGAGCTTTCTTTTGGTGGTATTTGATCACCTCTGCGGTTTTTCTTTTTTGTTATTTTTTTTTAAAAAGACAGAATAAAAAAAAAAAATACAATACCGTTTTATATTTTGTTATAAAATTTTGCAAACGGGTAATTTTTCTCCTTCATTGATGTACGCTGATGAGGCTGCACTGATGGGCACCGATAGACTGCTCTGATGGGCACTGATTGGCTGCACTGATGGGCACCGATGGGCTGCATTGATGGGCACTGATAAGGCGGCACTGGTGGGCACTGATAGGCGGCACTGGTGGGCACTTATAGGTGGCACTGGTTGGCACTGAGAGGTGACACTGAGAGGTGGCACTGATAGGTGGCACTGAGGGGCAATGATAGGTGGCACTGGTGGGCACTGAGAATTGGCACTAACAGGTGTCACTGATAGGTGGCACTGATAGCTGGCAGTGATGGGCACTGATAGGTGGCAGTGATGGGCACTGATGGGCACTGATCAGCACTGGTAGGTGAGACGGATAGGCAGCACTGGTAGGTGGCACTGACTGGCACCACTGGTGGGCATTGATAGGTGGCACTCGTAGGCATTGATAGGTGGCATTTATTGTACTGGTGGTCACTGTGGGCACTGGCAGGTGGCACTGGCAGGGGGCACTGGCAGGCGGTACTGGTGGGCACTAATGAGGCTGATGTGCCTCTTTCACGTGGGACCGATGTCCCTTACACAAGAGCCGGTTATCGGCTTTCTTTTCTCCTCACGATGTCAGCGTGAGGAGAAAAAATAAATGATTACTGAGCTTTGTTTACATCACGTGATCAGCTGTCTTTGGCTGACAGCTGATCATGTGGTAAGGGGCCGGGACCGGGACTAGTGGTTAAAAAAAAAAAACGCTCAGTAAAAGTTAAAGCGGAACCATACTGCATCAGAGCACCAAAAACGCTATTTCATTCATTTTTAATAGTCAAAGCTTTATTTTCCTGAAAAATCACTTTGAAAAATGTCCCGCCCCCCCCCCTTCCTAGCATTTCTGGCCACAGCCATCTTGAGTAAGTCATGATTCCTGTAACAATTACTTCCTGGCTGGATGGATCTGATTTAAATCATCATTTTTAAAGAGCAACTGTCATCTCTGTCCCACAGCGGCTCTTCCTCTGACCCGCTGTTGACTCACCGACAGTCCCATTCACTTTGACACAACAAGGTGAGGGACGTGGCGGCAGCAGGTGAGTGGATGCCCGCTAACAGGCGCTGCCATAATGGATCTGAAATGACAGGTGCTCTTTAAATGTAAGGACTTATTCTTGCTGGTAGTTAGAATCTTTAATATTTGAAAACAAAATGAAGGTTTCCTTTTTAGAATAATAAGCTGTCAGGTTAGTAAAACAGCGATATCAGAAACGATTCAATCATACAGTTTGTAGTGTACCTGTACATAGATTTGTAAAACTATGAGATAAAGGAATATTTCTGAACTTTGTTTTATCTCATGGTTACTGTGAAATTGTGTGAATGCATCAATGCAATGCACGTTATCTCAGCTTACATAGCTTGGATTCAATGAATGAGTTTACCAGAAATGTAAATATTGCAGAATATACAGCCTCATGCTACATAACTAAGCTCCATTTCATGCTGAATAAACTAAATTATTAATGTTTCTTAAATAGAAACCTATCTTTAGATAGATTTTTACTCCAAAGCATTTTATTAAAATAAATCCTAAAGGTAAAATATAGGGCACATATTTTACCTGTGATCACCTTGTATGAATCGCTGGATTTTTACATATCGATTTTATCTTTTGTTTTTATATTTTAAATAAATCCTATTTTTGTCCTTTTGATCTACGCCATGTGGAGGCCTCTTTTTTTGTTTATTTCCATGCCTATTATACGCTGCCAACCCCTGGAGGGGTAACCATTACTGGTATACACAACCAATTCCCTGTGATCTGTGAGTACGATTGTGGAAGTGATGGAACTGATTCCTGGAACGAACGGACGGATTGGATTGACAATCATCAGGAGACGACCACCAGAAGAAGCCGCAGCATCGTTACTCTTACCTTCGCTGTTTTGACCCACCCTTAACCGGTGTCTAGGTCCACGTCATATAGTAAGAGTATCCATCTTTAATTCATTGATATTGGATCCAGGCTCTCTGTGTGTTTTTATTTCCTTATCATCAGGATTGTCTCTATCCTCCTGTTCCACCCCTCCTCCTTTTTGGACATTGTTTTACCACCCTTTGTAGTTATCTTTACATGGACTCTCTCATTGGAGCCTGACTGTTTTTGGTTTATTCCATCTATATTGGAGATCTCTGAGTTGATATACCATTGGGGATGCCCTTCATAGGAACTATCCATTGCACATAGTGATTTTCTTCACATAGATACGCTCACCCATATGTTGTTTTTGTATGTTTATTAAGGTATTTTTAGTGGAATCTTACACACAAGATTCACTCACATTTGTGTTTACTGTCCATTGCACACCTGATGTTTTCATTTACCACTCGTTAGATATCACTTTATGATTTTCACCAAGCGCTGCATTTTTTATTCTCATTTCTATACACATTTTCTATTTGTTTAGTGCTAGCAGCTGTTTCACTTTCACCTAGCAGCGCGGTATTTCCCTTTATATTTAGATTTTTTATTCACCCTGCTTCCTGGAATCCATTTACCCTTAGCTCAGGCATGCATGCAGGTGGGTGTGCTTATTATATTATTATTATTATACAGGATTTATATTGTGCCAACAGTTTGCACTATATATGAGGAGCCGAGAAAGCCCTTCCTCCGGTCCTAAAGATTCCTGGGATGTTTGACATAATTTTTTGCCTAGGCCAGAAACCAGGAAATAACTAAAGTAATGTTAAAAAAAAAACTTAAAACAAGTAAATATAATATACCTTCCTATCTATTTACTAATGCTAGCAGGAAAAATAGTCAATGATAAATGAGAGCATTTAGTTTGAATTTAATTGCTTTTTTTTACAGCCATTTTATAGTCATTTTGCAATAGCACTGTTATCCAGGTCATACTGTATGACACGCTCCACTGCAGCGCGATCTATCACTTGTTGGGTCCACCAGACACAACAGATGACAGATCAGTGTGCCGACCCGCTGCTGGTACCATGTGATTGCTGTGACCGACTGGCTTCTATTCATGCCATTCATTCATTGCATATTATTTTGTTGATTGATTATGATTTGTCACAGTGATCACATGGTACAGACAGGGCCAATCACAGCCCATCTGTACCATGTGATTAGCTGTGGCAAATCGCAGCTAATCACAATAGTAAACACTGAATGAATAAGTTTCATTCTGAAAAAAATGGTTGCTTATAACAGTAACATTCACTGTTATAAGCAATCATAGTGTGGAAAAAAAAAATCGTGATCACCTCACCTTTGGTCATAGAATGTAAAAAAAAAAAGTGGAAAAAAAAAGGTGGAAAAAAAATCTATATACAGTGTGTATATATATATATATATATATATATATATATATATATATATTATTATTATTATTATTATTATTATTATTTTTTTATTCTTACATTTGCATTTATTTATTTATGTATTTATTTATTTAGTTATGTTTTCTTACTGGCACTGGTGCATTGATGACCGTATGTACATTTTTTTTATTATTATTTAAAATGATCTCTTTTTATTTCTTAATTTTCCTAAAAGGTGTGACAAAAAATTACAACTTCAAAAAACTCGCCATGCCTCTTTCTAAAATACCTTGGATTGTCTAGTTTCATGTGGCCATTAGTATATCAGGATTGATCGATTTTCGGATATACAGTGCCTTGAAAAAGTATTAATACCACTTTAAATTTTCCACATTTTGTCATATTACAGCCAAAAACTTAAATGTATTTTATTTGGATTTTATATTATAGACCAACACAAAGTGGCACATAATTGTAAAGTGGAAGGAAAATGATAAATGGTTTTAAATTTTTTTTTTTACAAATAAATATCTTTGTAAGCCCCCTTTCACGCTGATACCCCTAACTAAAATCTAGTGGAACCAATTGCCTTCAGAAGTCACCTAATTAGTAAATAGAGTCCATCTGTGTGTAATTTAATCTCAGTATAAATACAGCTGTTCTGTGAAGCCCTCAGAGGTTTGTTAGAGAACAGACAGCATCATGAAGGCCAAGGAACTCACCAGACAGGTCAGGGATAAAGTTGTGGAGAAGTTTAGAGCAGGGATATGCTATAAAAAATATCCCAAGCTTTGAACATCTCACGGAGCTCTGTTCAATCCATTATCCGAAAATGGAACATGGCACAACTGTAAACCTACCAAGACATGGCCGTCCACCTAAACTGACCGGCCGGGCAAGGATAGCATTCATCAGAGAAGCAGCCAAGAGGCCCATGGCAACTCTGGAGGAGCTGCAGAGATCCACAGCTAAGGTGGGAGAATCTGTCCACAGGACAACTATTAGTCGTGCTTCTCCACAAATCTGCCCTTTATGGAAGAGCGACAAGAAGAAAGACATTGTTGGAAAAAAGCCATAAGAAGTCCCGTTTGCAGTTTGTGAGAAGTCATGTGGGGGACACAGCAAACATGTGGAAGAAGGTGCTCCGGTCAGATGAGACCTAAATTGAACTTTTTGGCCTTAAAGCAAAACGCTATGTGTGGTGGAAAACTAACACTGCACATCACCCTGAACACACCATCCCCACTGTGAAACATGGTGGTGGCAGCATCATGTTGTGGGGATGCTTTTCTTCAGCAGGGACAGGGAAGCTGGTCAGAGTTGATGGGAAGATAGATGAGCCAAATACAGGGCAATCTTAGAAGAAAACCTGTTAGAGTCTGCAAAAGACTTGAGACTGTGGCGGAGGTTCACCTTCCAGTAGGACAACGACCCGAAACATACAGCCAGAGCTACAATGGAATGGTTTAGATCAAAGCATATTCATCTGTTAGTGTTAGAATGGCCCAGTCAAAGTCCAGACCTAAATCCAATTGAGAATCTGTAGCAAGGCTTAAAAATTGCTGTTCACAGACCCTCTCCATCCAATCTGACAGAGCTTGAGCTTTTTTGCAAAGAAGAATGGGCAGAAATTTAACTCTCTAGATGTGCAAAGCTGGTAGAGACATCCCCAAAAAGACTTGCAGCTGTAATTGCAGTGAAAGGCGGTTCTACAAAGTATCGACTCGGGGGGCTGAATACAAATGTACCCCACACTTTTCACATATTTATTTGTAGAATCATTTATCATTTTCCTTCTACTTCACAATTAAGTGCTATTTTGTGTTGGTCTATCACATAAAATCTCAATAAAATACATTTATGTTTTTGATTGGAACATGACAAAATGTGGAAAATTTCGAAGGGGGTATGAATACTTTTTCAAGGCACTGTATAACAGAATATACCAAAACGAATACTGATACTGAGCTATATGAACAAAAAATGAATCATCTGTTAGATGGAAATTGAAGCAGTACCTGAGATAATCAAGGGGACCATAGGAAGCGTTGCTCGGAACTCTGTGTTGCTATGGCAATTTCTATAGTGACTTTATTGTAATATAGAGTTTAGGTAGTAACAGGATATGTGTACAGAGCCCCTTCCCTCCCCCTCCATTGATCAGGAAACAGGAAATGGGTGGGAGGGGCTTGGAAAGGGTTTTTGGAGACACATGTGTTTGAACAACGGAAGGTGTTTTTTGGGAGGACAAAGAGATATGACTGCCTGGAGCTGGAGAGCTTTGAAGAACTTTTGAGATGGACTGAACAAAGGACCATGGAGGACATCTTGACCCCTAAGTTGAGTAATTATTTAGTTTACTTAATGTGTACATGTTTATATTTGTAGGTATATATTTTGTAAGCTATAAGTTGTGTTGTATTGTGCATCCTACAGTTGTGTGTCCAGATTTTTTCTTGTTTAGTAAAGCATTGATACACTACAGAAGTTTAAGCTTCCTTGGTTTTACCACAAGAACTTAAAAGATAGACGCAAAACATTACAAACTCACAGTCAGTTTGTTCAGAGTTTGATTAGTGTTTTAGGAGCCACTTGTCAGGCACAACTTCTTAGCAGGGGGGGGGGGGTTGAGCAACGGTCCTATTAGATAATCCACAAGCGAAGAGTATATCACTTGGGGAAAATATGGCCTTTTAAAAGGGTTCTTTTATTACCTACAAATAATAAATTAAATTAATTCATTCATGTATATATGTTGTACTGTATATTGGCCCTTGAGAAGGGCTCATAACTAAATGGTTTTGATATTAGCTATAAAGATTAATTAAATAGAAATTGATGCTTACAAAAATAATTCTCACTCCGAGCATGATCTGGGAGCCCGTATAGTCCTGTGTGTTTACAGCTGCAGATTTAAGGATCCTATTATGTGTATTAGCATACATATGAGTAGATCTAATTTGGAAGGATACATAAAGATGTATTAATCAATGTACAGTATATATACAGAGTATACAGGCAAGGTTTAGTGTGATAGCATATGATTCCTAATTAATATTGTTAGAGTATTTACCTCATTGTTTATAAATCGTTAATACAGGTTGTATCCTGCATTTGCAGCATCATAAAGGGTACCGACATGACTTAAAAATATCTATGGTTAAAGAAAGTATTGAGGTAATATTTTCAGCTATTGCCAAGTTTGTATCTTTAAGATTAAAATAAGCATACTTTAAGTATCGATGTGCTCAATAAGGTTTCTTTTTTACCTGCTTCTGCTGTGTGGACAGTACCGCTCCCAAATGTCCCCGCAGCTAGGGTACTGCTGCGCGGGTCTATTTATACTCACCACGTGTGTGTCGTGCACAGCGAGCGTGTGACGTCATCGCACTGCGACACACAGGCGGGCGCAGATGGATGATGCAGTGTACGGAGAGATGTCGAATCCACGACTGGACAGCCCATACATGTGACGTGCAGGAGGGGATGGGTAAACAGGCCCCAAACAAACGAACGTGCCCTGTCACCGTGGCAACAGCAGACAGCGCTGTATGTCCGTGGAGAAAAAGTGGGGGCAATTATGCCGACCACTTTATGTGTACACTGCTACACCCAGGATCCTGGACATTCATAACACCCTTGTCTCCACTGGGGTTCAGCAGCTTCTGTGTGGAGAAGGAGCTGATGAGTGCCCCTGGGCACCCGTGTGGATATAATAGGATCGTTGAAAAGGATGGACTCCCAAGAAGTGTGACCATCCATTGCTCTCTGCATTGAACAGTTATGTGATTATTGTAAAGAATATATAACTATAACTAAAACAAAACAATAAAAAACAATGACAAACACTAACAAACCAATACAAAATTATATTGCATAGTACATACATATACTAGTGATCTCCTTGATCAACAGGGACTGCTTTTATCTTTACATTTTGTATCCATTCACAATGATGATTCTCATGTTACAGAAGTTAACATATTTATAAAGAAAACATATTTATCAATTATTGTACTTATATCTATATTAGAGAGGGGGGGAATATAAGCAGAACTTGAGTCTGCATCGCACCTCCCTCATCTTGTTGCATCAATGTGTAATGGTACTAGGGCCTGGTATGGGGACGACCGACGCCTGTGAACGAACAAAAGGGGGGGAGTGCAGAGTGGCCAACCACAGGGTATGTTGAAAAGAGAGAGCAAATCTGGGGCACCACTGCAAAGACAGGGCAGAACTTCATGGCTAGAGGTATTATAAGAAGGGCTTGTAGCTGATACCTTCATTAAGGCCTGGATATCTAGTAGTCTGTAGAAGGTAAATCCACCTGGCTTCTAATTGCAGTAACTGTTTGTCAATGTCCCCACCCCTATCGTGTGGGGGAATATGTTCAAGGGCAAAAAACCTAATCATCTTCAAATTATGATTGTGATAAAGACCCATGTGTCTACTTATTGGAGTTTCCATTTTGCGTTTGGCTATTGCTGACACGTGGTTTCTAATCCTGCAAAAAAGATTGCGTTTGGTCTTGCCCACATAGAATGCGCCGCAAAGGCATTTCATGATGTAGACCGCTCCGATTGATTGACATGTAACCCTTTGTTTAGGTGTCCATGAGGTACCATTTGGGAGATCTATATTGTCACCTCGTAGTATGTAACGGCAATAGTTGCAACTATTGCATGGATATGTTCCTGATCTGTCTGTTTGATTGGATTTGCTAGTGGTATAGTGACTTGACACCATAGTGTTCTTAATTGATTGTGATCTTTTGAACGCTATTTTAGGAATCGTTTTGACATATTTATAAATTTTGGCATCTGCTGTGAGTAGATACCAAAATTTACTGTAAATCTTGCGAATGTTATCATGTTGTCTGTTGTATCTGGTTACTATTCTTGTTGTTCCGGGTTTTGATTATTTTCTTGGTTTATAGATTAGTGCAATCCTATCTTGTACATTGACCTTGTTATATGCTTTTCTTAAGCAGGTTTTGGTATACCCTCTTGTCTTTAGACGTTGATAGAGCAAATATGCTTCTCTCTTGAAATCATCCTCTTGAGTACAGTTACCTTTTAATCTGAGATACTGACTGTATTGAATGCTTTTGATTAATTGTTTAGGATGCGAACTAGTGGCATGCAATAGAGTATTTCCTGAGGTTGGTTTTCTATATATTGTTGAGCATAAATTGCCTGTTTCATTCACAAAAATCTCCACATCCAGGAATGTAATCCTTTCCTGGTTGTAGTTGTATGTGAACTTCATATTATAGCTGTTGTTTTGCAAGTTTTCTAAGAAATCTATTAGCTCCTCTTTTCATCCTGCCCAGACCATCAGGACATCGTCTATATAACGATGCCAGGTCATTATGTTGTCTAGATCTACTGTAGTTGCACCCTCTGAAAAAAGGTCACGTTCCCACCCCCCTAGGTACAGATAAGCATAGGAGGGGGCACAGCCCACCCCCCATAGCCACACCCTGTACCTGGAGGTAGTGGGAACATTTGAAAATGAATACATTGTTTGTGAGTATAAATTTCAGCACATCTATAACAAAGTCATTGTATTTGCGAGAATCAGTATCTCTTTCATCAAGAAAAGTACGTATCACTTGTACACCCTGTGTATGTGGAATTGAATTGTACAGTGCTTTGATGTCTATCGTGACTAACCAGGCTCCTTCAGGTAGCTGTAACCCATATATCGTTTTTAAAAGTTCAATAGTGTCTTTCACATGTGAAGAGAGACTTCTGACATGTGGATATAGATACCCGTCTATAATTCTACTTGCGTTTTCAGTAAGGGAGCCACAACTAGAAATAATTGGGCGTCCTGGTGATGGTAGTTTGCCTTTATGCATTTTGGGCAGTGCATAAAAGGTGGATGTACGTGGATTGGGGATATTTAAAAATGTAAATGTATTTTCATCTATAGTACCTGCATTATGAGCCTGAATAATGATATCCCTGTATTGTTTGATGCTTGATGATAAAAATGTTGCTGGTACTGGTTTGTACCAATCTCTATTGCAGATAATGTCATAGCACATTTGTTCATATCCTTCTCTGCTCATGATGACAGTATACCCCCTTTGTCAAAGGGTTTCACTACTATACTTTCATCATTCCGCAGAGAGTTTAAAGCTTTCTTGAGCTTAGTGGATAGGTTTGGTGGAGGACCTGACTTCCAATTTGTGGCTTCAATTTCTTTCGTTACCTGTAAAGCCCTGTACACACGATCGGATTTCCTATGGTTTTTAAACCGATGGATTTTTCCATCGGAAAACCGATGAAGCTGACTTCCATCAGTCTTGCCTAAACACCATCAGTCAAAAAACCGACCGTTCCAAACGCCGTGACGTAAAATACTCCGATGAGCCGAGAAAAATGAAGTTCAATGCTTCTGAGCATGCGTTGACTTGATTCTGAGCATGTGTGGGTTTTTTAACCGATGGACTTGCCCATAGACAATCGGAATTTGATATCGTTTTTTTATCCATCGAAAAAATTTAAAACATGTTCTATTTTTTGACACCGATGGAAAAAAGACTGATGGGGCCCATACACGATCGGTTTGTCCGATGAAAAAAATCCATCGGACTGTTCTCATCGGTAAAACCGATCGTGTGTACGTGGCTTAAGACAAAGACCTAAATGTCGGGATTACCCTGTAATACAGGAAACGATCAGGACTTAGGTTTGTAGGTTTTTGGTGGTACAAATATAGGTTTGCAAGGTCTAGAGTGGGTTGCAATTCCTGGATCAATACCAGGGACTGTATATGTCCAGCCCTCTTCTTCTGGGTTACTTTCATCCCAAAGTTCCATTAGGTCTTGGAGTGCTCTCAAATCTTCAAAGGTGACATCTTTTAATACTGAGTTATCATAGTCTAGAGATTTACTTGTATTTTGATCTTTATCATAGAGGACATTAGGCGTCTCGTAAAAAGGTGGAGATCTTTAACTAATCCAAATTTATCAGCCTCACCATCAGGACAGAAGGTAAGGCCTAAACGTAGCACTGTGTATTGTTACTCTGATAGATGATGAGAGGACAGGTTTATAATGTCATAATTTTCCCGGCCACCACATAAGTGGGGGTCGAGACCTCCTACTTTCACACCTGATGGAGTGTTCGTGAACTTGAAGTTGCCATTACTGGTGTTCTCCTAGTATCTTGTACGTTACCTGTATTAAATATGGGTGCTGTACGTATGTCTGGTATAAAACTAGTTCCAGAATTAGTTGGATTGATTGTTTGCTGTATCATGGGACCTGCCGACATTGATACTGATTCAACACTAGCTGTCGAGGACAACAAAGACAGCGTAGTGTTGTTCAGTACACTTGCCGCAGAACGCTGTTGTGATCTCTGAGAGCGAGATCGTTTATCCTTTTGCGGAAAGTGTGACCTCGATTGTCCCTGTATACTGCCGTCAGCCTCATTTTTTCTCTTTTTAGATAAATCCGCCATTCTGTCATGGCGGAGACCTATAGGCACATAGGATGCTGAGGAAGCTGATGAAGAGTCCAATTCAGCTCTATCAGCATTAGGGATGAGCTTCGAGTTCGAGTGGAACTCATGTTCGACTCGAACATTGCCTGTTCGCCCGTTCGCCGAACAGCGAACAAATTGGGGTGTTCGCGGCAAATTCGAAAAATCTATGGAAGAAATCTAAAGTGCTAATTATAAAGGCTTATATGCAAGTTATTGTCCTAAAAAGTGTTTGGGGACCGGGGTCCTGCCCCAGGGGACATGTATCAATGCAAAAAGAAGTTTTAAAAACGGCCGTTTTTTCGGGAGCAGTGATTTTAATAATGCTTAAAATGAAAAAATAAAAGTGAAATATTCCTTTAAATTTCATACCTGGGGGGTGTGTATGATATGCATGTAAAGTGGCGCATGTTTCCCGTGCTTAGAACTGTTCCTGCAAAAAATGTCATTTTTGAAAGAAAAAAATGCATTTAAAACTGACTTTGCGGCTATTAATGAATTGTCGGCTCCCAGCAATACATACAAAAGTCATTGATAAAAAAAAAAAAAAAGCGTGAGGGTTCCCCAGAATTCAATTACCAGGCCCTTCAGGTCTGGAATGGATATTAAGGGGAACCCCGCCGCAAATTTAAAAAAAATTGACGTGGGGTTCCCCCAAATATCCATTCCAGGCCCTTCAGATCTGGCATGGATTTTAAGGGGAACTCCACCCCAAATGTAAAAAAAAAATGGCGTGGAGTCCCCCTAAAAATCCATACCAGACCCCTTATCCGAGCACGCAACCTGGCCGGCCGCAGGGGAAAAGGGGGGGACGAGAGAGCGGCCTCCCCTCCCTCCTGAACCGTACCAAGCCACATGCCCTCAACATGGGGAGGATGTCCCCATGTTGATGGGGACAAGGGCCTCATCCCCACAACCCTTGCCCGGTGGTTGTGGGGGTCTGCGGGCGGGGGGCTTATCGGAATCTGGAAGACCCCTTTAACAAAGGGGACCCCCAGATCCCGGCCCCCCCCTATGTGAATTGGTAAGGGGTACATTGTACCCCTACCATTTCACAAAGAAAGCATAAAAAAATGTTTAAAAAAACACACAAACACCTTGAAAAAGTCCTTTATTTAAAAAAAAATAAAAAAAAACATTCCAGCGGTGAAATCCAGTGTCCCGCGGCGATCCCGATGTCCAGCGCTGTCCTTCATTGGTTGTGCCTGAGCGGACCTGATGGGGAACTCCCTCTCAGTATTTTAAATGTATAGACCCGCCCCTTCTAAAGTTCCCCATCAGGTCCGCTCAGCGGACCAGATGCGGAACATGAGAAGGGGCGGGTCTATACATGTATTACCAAAGTGAGAGCAGTTCCCCATCAGGTCCGCCCCCTCGGTATGTCGGACCCGCCTACGTCATTGGCTTGAGCGGGGAACTTCCTTCACTGTGTAATTTAAATTTACATAGTGAAGGAAGTTCCCCGCTCAAGCCAATGACGTAGGCGGGTCCGACATACCGAGGGGGCGGACCTGATGGGGAACTGCTCTCACTTTGGTAATACATGTATAGACCCGCCCCTTCTCATGTTCCGCATCTGGTCCGCTGAGCGGACCTGATGGGGAACTTTAGAAGGGGCGGGTCTATACATTTAAAATACTGAGAGGGAGTTCCCCATCAGGTCCGCTCAGGCACAACCAATGAAGGACAGCGCTGGACATCGGGATCGCCGCGGGACACTGGATTTCACCGCTGGAATGTTTTTTTTGTTTTTTATTAAATAAAGGACTTTTTCAAGGTGTTTGTGTGTTTTTTTAAACATTTTTTTACGCTTTCTTTGTGAAATGGTAGGGGTACAATGTACCCCTTACCAATTCACATAGGGGGGGCCGGGATCTGGGGGTCCCCTTTGTTAAAGGGGTCTTCCAGATTCCGATAAGCCCCCCGCCCGCAGACCCCCACAACTACCGGGCAAGGGTTGTGGGGATGAGGCCCTTGTCCCCATCAACATGGGGGCATCCTCCCCATGTTGAGGGCATGTGGCTTGGTACGGTTCAGGAGGGAGGGGGGGCGCTCTCTCATCCCCCCCTTTTCCCCTGCGGCCGGCCAGGTTGCGTGCTCGGATAAGGGGTCTGGTATGGATTTTTAGGGGGACTCCACGCCATTTTTTTTTTAAAATTTGGGGTGGAGTTCCCCTTAAAATCCATGCCAGATCTGAAAGGCCTGGAATGGATATTTGGGGGAACCCCACGTCATTTTTTTTTAAATTTGCGGCGGGGTTCCCCTTAATATCCATTCCAGACCTGAAGGGCCTGGTAATTGAATTCTGGGGAACCCCCACGCTTTTTTTTTTTTTTTTTATCAATGACTTTTGTATGTATTGCCAGGAGCCGACAATTCATTAATAGCCGCGAGTCAGTTTTAAATGCATTTTTTTCTTTCAAAAATTACATTTTTTGCAGGGACAGTTCTAAGCACGGGAAACATGCGCCACTTCACATGCATATCATACACACCCCCCAGGTATGAAATTTAACCACTTCAATACCATGCACTTATGCACCTTCCCGCCCAGACCAATTTTCAGCTTTCAGTACTCTCACACTTTGAATGACAATTACTTAGTCATGCTACACTGTATCCAAACAAAATTTTTATCATTTTCTTCTCACAAATAGAGCTTTCTTTTGGTGGTATTTAATCGCCACTGGGTTTTTTATTTTTTGCGATATAAGCAAAAAAACAGCAATTTTTTAAAAAAAAAACACTTTTATTTAGTTTCTATTGTAAAATTTTGCAAATAAGTAATTTTTCTTCATAAATTTGTGCCAAAATGTATACTGCTACATATCTTTGGTAAAATTAACCCAAATTAGTGTATATTATTTGGTCTTTGTGAAAGTTATAGAGTCTACAAACTATGGTGGCAATCACTGAAAATTTATCACATCTGATCACGCCTGATGTACTGAAGGGATATCTCATTTCTTGAGACACTAACAAGCGAGGAAAGTACAAATACCCCCAAATTACCCCTTTTTGGAAAGTAGACAGTCCAAGGTATTTACTAAGAGGCGTGGTGAGTTTTTTGAAGTTGTATTTTTTTCCCACAATTCTTGGGAAATTTTTTTTTTTTTTTTTTTTTTTACACAAACTGGTCATATTAACAGTTTTTTTCTCTCACACAGCATATGCATAATTGCAACTACACCCCAAAATGCATTCTGCTACTCCTCCTGAGTGTAGCGATACCACATGTGTGAGACTTTTACACAGCCTGGCCACATACAGAGGCCCAACATTGAAGTAGCACTTTCAGGCGTTCTACAAGCATAAATCGCACATATCCTTTCTCAACCACCTATTACACTTTTGAAGGCCCTGGAGCACCAGGACAATGGAATTTTCCACAAAATGACCCCATTTTGGAAAGCACACACCCCAACGTATAATCTATGAAGCATTATGAGTCTTTTGAACGGTTCATTTTTTTCCAGAAGGTTTTGGAAAATGTGGAGAAAAAATGAAAATGCATTTTTTTTTACACAAAGTTGTCCATTTATAAGATATTTCTAACGCATAGCATATACATAGCAAAAATGACACCCCAAAATGCATTCTGCTACTCCTCCTGAGTATAGCGATACCACATGTGTGAGACTTTTACACAGCCTGGCCATATACAGAGGCCCAACATTGAAGTAGCACTTTCAGGCGTTCTACAAGCATAAATCGCACATATCCTTTCTCAACCACCTATTACAATTTTGAAGGCCCTGGAGCACCAGGACAATAGAATTTTCCACAAAATGACCCCATTTTGGAAAGCACACACCCCAACGTATAATCTATGAAGCATTATGAGTCTTTTGAACGGTTCATTTTTTTCCAGAAGGTTTTGGAAAATGTGGAGAAAAAATGAAAATGCATTTTTTTTACACAAAGTTGTCCATTTATAAGATATTTCTAACGCATAGCATATACATAGCAAAAATAACACCCCAAAATGCATTCTGCTACTCCTCCTGAGTATAGCGATACCACATGTGTGAGACTTTTACACAGCCTGGCCATATACAGAGGCCCAACATTGAAGTAGCACTTTCAGGCGTTCTACAAGCATAAATCGCACATATCCTTTCTCAACCACCTATTACAATTTTGAAGGCCCTGGAGCACCAGGACAATAGAATTTTCCACAAAATGACCCCATTTTTGAAAGCACACACCCCAACGTATAATCTATGAGGCATTATGAGTCTTTTGAACGGTTCATTTTTTTCCAGAAGGTTTTGGAAAATGTGGAGAAAAAATTAAAATGCATTTTTTTTACACAAAGTTGTCAATTTATAAGATATTTCTAACACATAATATGTACATAGCAAAAATTACACCCCAAAATGCATTCTGCTACTCCTCCTGAGTATGGCGATACCACATGTTTGAGACTTTTACACAGCCTGGCCACATACAGAGGCCCAACATCCAAGTAGCACCTCCAGGCATTCTAGCAGCATTAATTGCACATATCATTTTCTGACTACCGATCACATTTTTGAAGGCCCTTCATATATCTAACACATAGCAGGTACATACCAAATAACAAAAGATTACCTGTGGTTTTAGAAGTGCAGTGGTCCACAGAGGAGAGCATCGGTCCAGGCAGCAGGCAGGGATGAGGTCAGCGACAGCAAAAGCAATCATCCAGGCAGCAGGCAGGAATACTGTCCATAGTTCACACAGGCAGAGATACTGTCAGCACAGCCAGAGCACAGCCAAAGCACAGGTCCAGGTAGCAGGCAGAGGTGTCCCGGCAGAAATGCTGTCCAAAGTCAGTAGAGGCAGCAGGCAGATATATGGTCAACACAGCCAAAGTATTGGTCCAAGCAGCAGGAAGAAACATGGTCCATAATGTCATGGGTCATTACAGGCAGTAATATGGTCAGCACAGCCAAATTATTGGTCCAGGCAGCAGGAAGGACCATCAAGCTTAGGGCCAGGGGGACAGGGGTAGAGGCTTCTCCCACCCAAATCGCTTTGATGCCTCCGGGCAACCAGACCCTGTTCTTGGAGCACAGAAAACGAAAAACTGGTTTTCTCTACTCAGAACGCTATTCTGAAGCCCCTCACATATGTGAGACCCCTGTGTACTAAAAGTAGATGGCCAAAAGATCAGTCCAAGTGGCAGGCAAAAACATGGTCGATTAACAGGCCAAGGTCGGTACACGTGGAAGTCAGAAACGGGGTTTAAATCGGCAGGCAGAGGCATCGTCGGTAAACAGGCCAGGGTCAGTTGATTAACATGGAAGGTAGTTAGTAACATGGTAGCAGGCAAATAGGGAAATGGCAGTCTGTTAATAATAAGGGGAACTAATGGATGTATGATAATTTTTGAAGCAATTTCCGATGCACAGGCCAGGTTGGGAGGGACAATCGGGACAATAATAGCTGGTGTCTCTTCTTACTCCTCCTCTGCTGCATACACGGCATTTCTTTTGGCGTCTTCCTCCAGATTCTGTGGGGGGGATGCTAAAGGGATAGTGTCGCTCGTGAAGCCGACTCACACTATCAGAGCGAATGCTTCCTGGGGCGGGATCTTGTTGGTAAATGAGGGCATCGATGATATCTTCGATATATTGGAGGTAGTGGAGTCGGTGATTTTGAGTTGCTTTTTGGTAGCAGACAAACAAATTAAAAAGGGCCATGTGAAACAGGTGAAACGCAACTTTTTTGTGCCAATAATGGGACTTTCTGGTTGATAAGTAGGGCTGTAGCATCTGGTCGTTTAAATCCACCCCGCCCCCATGTACAAATTGTAGTCATGGACACATTCAGGCTTTACAATGGAGCCGCGTCTTCTTGGGATCTCCACCATGGTGTCATTGTGGATCGTAGAGAGGATGTGGACATCTTTCTTGTCCCTCCACTTCATGGCCAACACCTCCTCGTTCCTCATGGATGCCGATTCTCCAGGTCGCAATTTTTTTGTCAATAAATTTTGTGGGAATCCCTTCCGGTTTTTTTTTAAGGTACCGCAGGCCGGGGTTTGTTTACTGTAAAGGTGGCGAAAAAGGGGCAGGCTGGTATAATAATTATCAACATATAAATGGTAACCTTTTCCGAACAGGGGGTATGCCAACTCCCAGACAATTTTCCCACTGGTTCCAATATATGTGGGGCAATCACGGGGCTGGAGCTGGGAGTCTTTGCCTTCGTAGATCCTGAATTTGCAGACGTATCCAGTGGCTCGATCACATAATTTATTTAATTTTAACCCATACCTGGCTCTCTTGCTTGGTATGTACTGCTTGAACTGCAGTCGGCCGGTGAAATGTACGAGGGACTCGTCCACACAAATTTTTTGGTCTGGGATGAAAACTTCTTCAAATCGCTGGGAAAAGGCATTGATTAGGGGGCGTATCTTGTACAATTTGTCGTAGTTGGGATGATCTCGGGGAGGGCACTGTGAATTGTCATTGAAGTGGAGAAAGCGCATAATCATGTTGTATCTTTTCTTGGACATGACAGCGGAATATATGGGCATGTGTTGGATGGGGCGTTTGGACCAATATGAATGGACTTCGTTCTTTTTTGTAAGCCCCATATTGAACATAAGGCCCAAAAATATATTAAATTCCTCCAATGTTAGACGCCGCCACTGGAACATGCGGGCGTAGGAAGAATCGGGGTTGGCAGCAATAAATTGGGATGCATACAGATTCGTTTGATCCACTATATTCTGCAGCAAATCTTGTGGGAAAAATAAACAAAAATAATCAAATTTAGAAAAATTTGTAGTGTCGGGCTGCACACCTGGCTGTGCGGTGAAAGGGGGGATGATAGCGGATCCTGAGTTGGCAGGCAACCATAAGGGGTTTGCCAGGGCATCGGGAAGGTAGGATTGGGGCTGGATTCTTCGGGTTGGGCGTGCATTTCCATTGCTTGTACTGGGCTCCTCTTCCTGGGGTATGGCGCTGCTGGTGGTGGGCAGTTCTCCTGATCTTGGTGCTGATCTTGGTGCTGATCTTGGTGCCGATCGCATTCTTTTGGGAGGGACGGTTTCCTCCGGGGACTCGGACTCTGAGCCACTATCCTCCACTGGCTCGTATTCCGAACCAGAATCGGATAATGGGAGCTCCCCGCTGCTCTCATCATCCGACATGGCAAGAATGGCATATGCCTCCTCAGGTGTGTAAACCCTTTGGGACATTATGGCAGTGCTTATTGGTGGGCCTGTGTAATGGTACTGCTGGTGGTAGTGGTGGCGGTCTGTGTGGTAGTACCGATGGAGGTATTAGTGGTGGGCCTGTGTGGTGGTACCGATGGCGGTATGGGTGGTGGTGGTACCAATGGCGGTACAGGTGGTGGTGGTGGTACCGATGGCGGTACGGGTGGTGGTGGTACCGATGGCGGTACAGGTGGCGGTACGGGTGGTGGTGGTAGCGATGGCGGTATGGGTGGTGGTGGTACCGATGGCGGTACAGGTGGTGGTGGTACCGATGGCGGTACAGGTGGTGGTGGTACCAATGGCGGTACGGGTGGTGGTGGCACTACCGACGGTGGTACGGGTGGTGGTACTGGTGGTGGTACCGATGGCGGCACTAGTGGTGATACTGGTAGCGGGCCTGTGTGGCAGTATAGATGCTGGGCCTGGTGGCGGTACTGGTGGTGGTACTGGTACCGATGGCGGTACTGGTAGCCTGTGTGGCGGTGCCAATGGCGGTACCGATGGAGGTGGGCCTGTGACAGATGATTGACAGATGGGCTGATTGATTGACAGATGGGTTGATTGATTGACAGATGGGGTGATTGATTGACAGGTGGGGTGATTGATTGACAGATCGGCTGATTGATTGACAGATGGGCTGATTGATTGACAGATGGGCTGATTGATTGACAGATGGGCTGATTGACAGATGGGCTGATTGGCTGGGCTGATTGATGTGTTGGGCTGTGTGACAGGTCCTCTTTATGGGGGGGGGCGTGTTGTGCACTGTAAACTTATGTAGACAAACTACACTGAGCTAACTTACTGATCTCTTCTCTCTCCTCACAGATCGGTGTGTGAGGAGAGAGCAGGGATCAGGTAGTAACTCCTGCAGTTTGTTTACATTTGTGACCGGCTGTGATTGGACACAGCCGGTCACGTGGTAAACAGCCAATTCATTGGCTGTTTACTCTGATCGGGGACGCGCTGTGTCCAAGGGACACTCGCCTTCCCCGATCCCCGCTCTGCAAGCCTGTGGCGGCACGCACGGAGCGCGCCGCCGAGTTTGTTTTGACAGGTGATCGGCTGTGACTTTGACACAGCCGATCACATGGTAAACAGCCAATGAAATTGGCTGTTTACCGTGATCGGGGAAGCGCTGTGTCCGAGGGACACATGCCGTCCCCGATCACCGCACTGCGCGCCCCCGCGGGCGCGCGCAAGGCATTATCCTACAGGATGTCATATGACGTCCAGTATCGATATTGCAACCACTTCCCGGACGTCAATTCACTATTGACTGGGCGGGAAGTGGTTAAAGGAATATTTCACTTTTATTTTTTCATTTTAAGCATTATTAAAATCACTGCTCCCGAAAAAACGGCCGTTTTTAAAACTTCTTTTTGCATTGATACATGTCCCCTGGGGCAGGACCCAGGTCCCCAAACACTTTTTAGGACAATAACTTGCATATTAGCCTTTATAATTAACACTTTAGATTTCGAACGTTCGAGTCCATTGTATTTAATAGGGTTCTAAAGTTTACACGAACATTTTGTCTGTTCGCAGGTTCTGGTGCGAACCGAACAGGGGGGTGTTCGGCTCATCCCTGATCAGCATTGGTAGATGGAAAATCACGGTTTTGAAACGTTTTCTTGCGTTGTGGTCCTGGTTGTGACCATTTATACGCTGACCCATTCTCATAGGCCTTTTTATCTCTGGAAAATGTTGTCTCTTTGGTTTTAATTAGTTTCATGGCATATTTGGTTAGATGTTCTTTTAGCTTCAGAGGAGGATGCCAATAAATTATTTTTAGGTCTCCAGAGGTTGGTCGAGAAAAAGATCCGCCTCTTTTGGCATAAGGAATACTTCGGACAGTACATAGACAATAAAGTAGTCCCTTGGGGACTACGAATACAAATTTTGCCTAACATAAGAAAAGTAAAATCTAGTATTAAAGAAGCATGGGAGTCAAATTTACAAGACTGCTCCATTAAAATGATGCAGATCTTATGTAGTCAACATAGTAGAGATATTGCTAATCTAGACATAGAAATACAGGACTGGCAAGATAATCACTGTAATGTGACCTCCTTTGAGGGATATCAATATAGTGATAAAAAACTAGAAGAACATCTAACCAAATATGCCATGAACCTAATTAAATCCTGTCTTTTTTTGTCCTCGACGGCTAGTGTTGAATCAGTATCAATGTCGGCAGGTCCCATGATACAGCAAACAATCAATCCAACTAATTCTGGAACTAGTTCCATACCAGACATACGTACAGCACCCATATTTAATACAGGTAACATACAAGATACTAGGAGAACACCAGTAATGGCAACCTCAAGTTCACAAACACGCCATCAGGTGTCAAAGTAGGAGGTCTTGACCCCCACCTATGTGGTGGCCGGGAAAATTATGACATTATAAACCTGTCCTCTCATCATCTATCGGAGGAACAATACACAGTGCTACGTTTTAAGCCTCACCTTCTGTCCTGATGGTGAGGCTGATAAATTTGAATTAGTTAAAGATCTCCACCTTTTTGCGAGATGCCTAATGTATAAGGTCCTCTATGATAAAGATCAAAATACAAGTAAATCTCTAGACTATGATAACTCAGTATTAAAAGATGTCACCTTTGAAGAATTTAGAGCACTCCAAGACCTAATGGAACTTTGGGATGAAAGTAACCCAGAAGAAGAGGGCTGGACCTATAAAGTCCCTGGTATTGATCCAGGTATTGCAACCCACTCTAGACCTTGTAAACCTATATTTGTACCACCCAAAACCTACAAACCTAAGTCCTGATCGTTTCCTGTATTACAGGGTAATCACAACATTTGGGTCTTTGTCTTACAGGTAACGAAAGAAATTGAAGCCACAAATTGGAAGTCAGGTCCTCCACCAAACCTATCCACTAAGCTCAAACAAGCTTTAAACTCTCTGCGGAATGATGAAAGTATAGTAGTGAAACCCTCTGACAAAGGGGGCAATACTGTCATCATAAGCAGAGAAGGATATGAACAAATGTGCTATGACATTATCTGCAATAGAGATTGGTACAAACCAGTACCAGCAACATTTTTATCATCAAGCATCAAACAATACAGGGATGTCATTATTCGAGCTCATAATGCAGGTACTATAGATGAAAATCCATTTACATTTTTAAATATCCCCAATCCACGTAAATCCACCTTTTATGCACTGCCAAAAATGCATAAAGGCAAACTACCACCACCAGGACGCCCAATTATTTCTAGTTGTGGCTCCCTTACTGAAAACGCAAGTAGAATTATAGACAAGTACAGTATCTATATCCACATGTCAGAAGTCTCTCTTCACATGTGAAAGACACTATTGAACTTTTAAAAACTATAGATGGGTAGGGATGAGCTTCGTGTTCGAGTCGAACATACGTTCGACTCGAACATTGGCTGTTCGATCGTTCGACGAAGATCGAACGATTTGGGCCGTTCGCGCCAAATTCGAGTGACGCGAACGGCCCACAATGCACTACGCCATCGCAGTGTCATCCAGGCGCTGTGATTGGCCAAGCATGCACTGTGACCCCGCATGCTTGGCCAATCACAGCGCCGGCAGCGAGGAGAGCAATGATTGGCCACAGGCAGGATGCCTGTGGCCAATTATTGCTGAGGGTGTTTAGTACACGCCCCACACTATAAAAGGCCGCCAGCACGGCGGCCTAGTGTAGTGTGTTCCGGAGCAGGGATAGAGTAGCATAGGCAGGGACAGTGACTGTTATTTCTTTCTTGCTTAACCTGGATTCCTTTAGTTTAGGGAAAGAGAAGGATAGGTAGGGAGAGTGTCAGTGTGTTTTGTGCTTCTGCTATAGTGTGCTTAAAAAAAAACATTTATTCTAGGGACAGAAAACTCTAGGTAGGGACAGTGTCAGTTTCTTTCACTCTGCAAGTCCTTGTTTCCAGGGACCTGGAAGGACAGTGAGTGAATTGTCCTTTTGCTATATTGTGATTAAAAAAAACATTTATTCTAGGGACAGAAAACTCTAGGTAGGGACAGTGTCAGTTTCTTTCACTCTGCAAGTCCTTGTTTCCAGGGACCTGGAAGGACAGTGAGTGAATTGTCCTTTTGCTATATTGTGATTAAAAAAAACATTTATTCTAGGGACAGAAAACTCTAGGTAGGGACAGTGTCAGTTTCTTTCACTCTGCAAGTCCTTGTTTCCAGGGACCTGGAAGGACAGTGAGTGAATTGTCCTTTTGCTATATTGTGATAAAAAAAAACATTTTTTTCTAGGGACAGAAAACTGTAGGTAGGGAGAGTGTTTTTTTTCTTTCACTCTGCAAGTCCTTGTTTCCAGGGACCTGGAAGGACAGTGAGTGAATTGTCCTTTTGCTATATTGTGATTAAAAAAAACATTTATTCTAGGGACAGAAAACTCTAGGTAGGGACAGTGTCAGTTTCTTTCACTCTGCAAGTCCTTGTTTCCAGGGACCTGGAAGGACAGTGAGTGAATTGTCCTTTTGCTATATTGTGATTAAAAAAAACATTTTTTTCTAGGGACAGAAAACTGTAGGTAGGGAGAGTATTTTTTTTCTTTCACTCTGCAAGTCCTTGTTTCCAGGGACCTGTAAGGACAGTGAGTTAATTGTCCTTGTGCTATATTGTGCTGAAAAAAACATTTATTCCAGGGACAGAAAACTCTAGGTAGGGACAGTGTCAGTTTCTTTCACTCTGCAAGTCCTTGTTTCCAGGGACCTGGAAGGACAGTGAGTGAATTGTCCTTTTGCTATATTGTGATTAAAAAAAACATTTTTTTCTAGGGACAGAAAACTGTAGGTAGGGAGAGTATTTTTTTTCTTTCACTCTGCAAGTCCTTGTTTCCAGGGACCTGGAAGGACAGTGAGTGAATTGTCCTTTTGCTATATTGTGATTAAAAAAAACATTTTTTTCTAGGGACAGAAAACTGTAGGTAGGGAGAGTATTTTTTTTCTTTCACTCTGCAAGTCCTTGTTTCCAGGGACCTGTAAGGACAGTGAGTTAATTGTCCTTGTGCTATATTGTGCTGAAAAAAACATTTATTCCAGGGACAGAAAACTCTAGGTAGGGACAGTGTCAGTTTCTTTCACTCTGCAAGTCCTTGTTTCCAGGGACCTGGAAGGACAGTGAGTGAATTGTCCTTTTGCTATATTGTGATAAAAAAAAACATTTTTTTCTAGGGACAGAAAACTGTAGGTAGGGAGAGTGTTTTTTTTCTTTCACTCTGCAAGTCCTTGTTTCCAGGGACCTGGAAGGACAGTGAGTGAATTGTCCTTTTGCTATATTGTGATTAAAAAAAACATTTATTCTAGGGACAGAAAACTCTAGGTAGGGACAGTGTCAGTTTCTTTCACTCTGCAAGTCCTTGTTTCCAGGGACCTGGAAGGACAGTGAGTGAATTGTCCTTTTGCTATATTGTGATTAAAAAAAACATTTTTTTCTAGGGACAGAAAACTGTAGGTAGGGAGAGTATTTTTTTTCTTTCACTCTGCAAGTCCTTGTTTCCAGGGACCTGTAAGGACAGTGAGTTAATTGTCCTTGTGCTATATTGTGCTGAAAAAAACATTTATTCCAGGGACAGAAAACTCTAGGTAGGGACAGTGTCAGTTTCTTTCACTCTGCAAGTCCTTGTTTCCAGGGACCTGGAAGGACAGTGAGTGAATTGTCCTTTTGCTATATTGTGATTAAAAAAAACATTTTTTTCTAGGGACAGAAAACTGTAGGTAGGGAGAGTGTTTTTTTTCTTTCACTCTGCAAGTCCTTGTTTCCAGGGACCTGGAAGGACAGTGAGTGAATTGTCCTTTTGCTATATTGTGATTAAAAAAAACATTTATTCTAGGGACAGAAAACTCTAGGTAGGGACAGTGTCAGTTTCTTTCACTCTGCAAGTCCTTGTTTCCAGGGACCTGGAAGGACAGTGAGTGAATTGTCCTTTTGCTATATTGTGATTAAAAAAAACATTTTTTTCTAGGGACAGAAAACTGTAGGTAGGGAGAGTATTTTTTTTCTTTCACTCTGCAAGTCCTTGTTTCCAGGGACCTGTAAGGACAGTGAGTTAATTGTCCTTGTGCTATATTGTGCTGAAAAAAACATTTATTCCAGGGACAGAAAACTCTAGGTAGGGACAGTGTCAGTTTCTTTCACTCTGCAAGTCCTTGTTTCCAGGGACCTGGAAGGACAGTGAGTGAATTGTCCTTTTGCTATATTGTGATTAAAAAAAACATTTTTTTCTAGGGACAGAAAACTGTAGGTAGGGAGAGTGTTTTTTTTCTTTCACTCTGCAAGTCCTTGTTTCCAGGGACCTGTAAGGACAGTGAGTTAATTTTCCTTGTGCTATATTGTGATTAAAAAAAACATTTATTCTAGGGACAGAAAACTCTAGGTAGGGACAGTGTCAGTTTCTTTCACTCTGCAAGTCCTTGTTTCCAGGGACCTGGAAGGACAGTGAGTGAATTGTCCTTTTGCTATATTGTGATTAAAAAAAACATTTATTCTAGGGACAGAAAACTCTAGGTAGGGACAGTGTCAGTTTCTTTCACTCTGCAAGTCCTTGTTTCCAGGGACCTGGAAGGACAGTGAGTGAATTGTCCTTTTGCTATATTGTGATAAAAAAAAACATTTTTTTCTAGGGACAGAAAACTGTAGGTAGGGAGAGTGTTTTTTTTCTTTCACTCTGCAAGTCCTTGTTTCCAGGGACCTGGAAGGACAGTGAGTGAATTGTCCTTTTGCTATATTGTGATTAAAAAAAACATTTATTCTAGGGACAGAAAACTCTAGGTAGGGACAGTGTCAGTTTCTTTCACTCTGCAAGTCCTTGTTTCCAGGGACCTGGAAGGACAGTGAGTGAATTGTCCTTTTGCTATATTGTGATTAAAAAAAACATTTTTTTCTAGGGACAGAAAACTGTAGGTAGGGAGAGTATTTTTTTTCTTTCACTCTGCAAGTCCTTGTTTCCAGGGACCTGTAAGGACAGTGAGTTAATTGTCCTTGTGCTATATTGTGCTGAAAAAAACATTTATTCCAGGGACAGAAAACTCTAGGTAGGGACAGTGTCAGTTTCTTTCACTCTGCAAGTCCTTGTTTCCAGGGACCTGGAAGGACAGTGAGTGAATTGTCCTTTTGCTATATTGTGATTAAAAAAAACATTTTTTTCTAGGGACAGAAAACTGTAGGTAGGGAGAGTGTTTTTTTTCTTTCACTCTGCAAGTCCTTGTTTCCAGGGACCTGGAAGGACAGTGAGTGAATTGTCCTTTTGCTATATTGTGATTAAAAAAAACATTTATTCTAGGGACAGAAAACTCTAGGTAGGGACAGTGTCAGTTTCTTTCACTCTGCAAGTCCTTGTTTCCAGGGACCTGGAAGGACAGTGAGTGAATTGTCCTTTTGCTATATTGTGATTAAAAAAAACATTTTTTTCTAGGGACAGAAAACTGTAGGTAGGGAGAGTATTTTTTTTCTTTCACTCTGCAAGTCCTTGTTTCCAGGGACCTGTAAGGACAGTGAGTTAATTGTCCTTGTGCTATATTGTGCTGAAAAAAACATTTATTCCAGGGACAGAAAACTCTAGGTAGGGACAGTGTCAGTTTCTTTCACTCTGCAAGTCCTTGTTTCCAGGGACCTGGAAGGACAGTGAGTGAATTGTCCTTTTGCTATATTGTGATTAAAAAAAACATTTTTTTCTAGGGACAGAAAACTGTAGGTAGGGAGAGTGTTTTTTTTCTTTCACTCTGCAAGTCCTTGTTTCCAGGGACCTGTAAGGACAGTGAGTTAATTTTCCTTGTGCTATATTGTGATTAAAAAAAACATTTATTCTAGGGACAGAAAACTCTAGGTAGGGACAGTGTCAGTTTCTTTCACTCTGCAAGTCCTTGTTTCCAGGGACCTGGAAGGACAGTGAGTGAATTGTCCTTTTGCTATATTGTGATTAAAAAAAACATTTATTCTAGGGACAGAAAACTCTAGGTAGGGACAGTGTCAGTTTCTTTCACTCTGCAAGTCCTTGTTTCCAGGGACCTGGAAGGACAGTGAGTGAATTGTCCTTTTGCTATATTGTGATTAAAAAAAACATTTTTTTTCTAGGGACAGAAAACTGTAGGTAGGGAGAGTATTTTTTTTCTTTCACTCTGCAAGTCCTTGTTTCCAGGGACCTGTAAGGACAGTGAGTTAATTGTCCTTGTGCTATATTGTGCTGAAAAAAACATTTATTCCAGGGACAGAAAACTCTAGGTAGGGACAGTGTCAGTTTCTTTCACTCTGCAAGTCCTTGTTTCCAGGGACCTGGAAGGACAGTGAGTGAATTGTCCTTTTGCTATATTGTGATTAAAAAAAACATTTATTCTAGGGACAGAAAACTCTAGGTAGGGACAGTGTCAGTTTCTTTCACTCTGCAAGTCCTTGTTTCCAGGGACCTGGAAGGACAGTGAGTGAATTGTCCTTTTGCTATATTGTGATTAAAAAAAACATTTTTTTCTAGGGACAGAAAACTGTAGGTAGGGAGAGTATTTTTTTTCTTTCACTCTGCAAGTCCTTGTTTCCAGGGACCTGTAAGGACAGTGAGTTAATTGTCCTTGTGCTATATTGTGCTGAAAAAAACATTTATTCCAGGGACAGAAAACTCTAGGTAGGGACAGTGTCAGTTTCTTTCACTCTGCAAGTCCTTGTTTCCAGGGACCTGGAAGGACAGTGAGTGAATTGTCCTTTTGCTATATTGTGATTAAAAAAAACATTTTTTTCTAGGGACAGAAAACTGTAGGTAGGGAGAGTGTTTTTTTTCTTTCACTCTGCAAGTCCTTGTTTCCAGGGACCTGTAAGGACAGTGAGTTAATTTTCCTTGTGCTATATTGTGATTAAAAAAAACATTTATTCTAGGGACAGAAAACTCTAGGTAGGGACAGTGTCAGTTTCTTTCACTCTGCAAGTCCTTGTTTCCAGGGACCTGGAAGGACAGTGAGTGAATTGTCCTTTTGCTATATTGTGATTAAAAAAAACATTTATTCTAGGGACAGAAAACTCTAGGTAGGGACAGTGTCAGTTTCTTTCACTCTGCAAGTCCTTGTTTCCAGGGACCTGGAAGGACAGTGAGTGAATTGTCCTTTTGCTATATTGTGATTAAAAAAAACATTTTTTTTCTAGGGACAGAAAACTGTAGGTAGGGAGAGTATTTTTTTTCTTTCACTCTGCAAGTCCTTGTTTCCAGGGACCTGTAAGGACAGTGAGTTAATTGTCCTTGTGCTATATTGTGCTGAAAAAAACATTTATTCCAGGGACAGAAAACTCTAGGTAGGGACAGTGTCAGTTTCTTTCACTCTGCAAGTCCTTGTTTCCAGGGACCTGGAAGGACAGTGAGTGAATTGTCCTTTTGCTATATTGTGATTAAAAAAAACATTTTTTTCTAGGGACAGAAAACTGTAGGTAGGGAGAGTATTTTTTTTCTTTCACTCTGCAAGTCCTTGTTTCCAGGGACCTGTAAGGACAGTGAGTTAATTTTCCTTGTGCTATATTGTGATTAAAAAAAACATTTATTCTAGGGACAGAAAACTCTAGGTAGGGACAGTATCAGTTTCTTTCACTCTGCAAGTCCTTGTTTCCAGGGACCTGGAAGGACAGTGAGTGAATTGTCCTTTTGCTATATTGTGATTAAAAAAAACATTTTTTTCTAGGGACAGAAAACTGTAGGTAGGGAGAGTGTTTTTTTTCTTTCACTCTGCAAGTCCTTGTTTCCAGGGACCTGTAAGGACAGTGAGTTAATTTTCCTTGTGCTATATTGTGATTAAAAAAAACATTTATTCTAGGGACAGAAAACTCTAGGTAGGGACAGTGTCAGTTTCTTTCACTCTGCAAGTCCTTGTTTCCAGGGACCTGGAAGGACAGTGAGTGAATTGTCCTTTTGCTATATTGTGATTAAAAAAAACATTTATTCTAGGGACAGAAAACTCTAGGTAGGGACAGTGTCAGTTTCTTTCACTCTGCAAGTCCTTGTTTCCAGGGACCTGGAAGGACAGTGAGTGAATTGTCCTTTTGCTATATTGTGATTAAAAAAAACATTTTTTTCTAGGGACAGAAAACTGTAGGTAGGGAGAGTATTTTTTTTCTTTCACTCTGCAAGTCCTTGTTTCCAGGGACCTGTAAGGACAGTGAGTTAATTGTCCTTGTGCTATATTGTGCTGAAAAAAACATTTATTCCAGGGACAGAAAACTCTAGGTAGGGACAGTGTCAGTTTCTTTCACTCTGCAAGTCCTTGTTTCCAGGGACCTGGAAGGACAGTGAGTGAATTGTCCTTTTGCTATATTGTGATTAAAAAAAACATTTTTTTCTAGGGACAGAAAACTGTAGGTAGGGAGAGTGTTTTTTTTCTTTCACTCTGCAAGTCCTTGTTTCCAGGGACCTGTAAGGACAGTGAGTTAATTTTCCTTGTGCTATATTGTGATTAAAAAAAACATTTTTTCTAGGGACAGAAAACTGTAGGTAGGGAGAGTGTTTTTTTTCTTTCACTCTGCAAGTCCTTGTTTCCAGGGACAGAGAAGGACACCTGAAGGTAGCCCTTATTGCTTTTTTCCCATCTCCCTGCAGGCCATCTATTAGAATGTCTGGAAGGCAAACAAGGAGAGGCAGACAGTCAGGAGGCAATAAAAGAGGGCAAGCAGGCTCTGTGTCTGGGGGCAACAGTGCTGGTCGTGGACGCGGTGCATTGTCATCAGCACATGGCCATGGGACACGCTTGTCCTTCTTTTCGGCAGCTGGACATGTTGAGCCACATCATGCCGAAGACTTGGTAGAGTGGATGACCAAGCCCTCCTCCTCCTCCTCATCCTCTCTCACCCAGGCTCAGGGTACTGGAAAAGCAGCTGCCAAAGCGTCGTCTTCCCTGGTATCAATGTCAGACAAATCATCAGTCACTCCTTCCCTAGACCCACCATGTCCTCCTCCTGAGGAGTCCCCCGAACTGTTTCAGCACAGTGTTGGGTACATGCTCCAGGAGGATGCCCAGCGTTTCGAAGGGTCTGATGATGAAACCCAGCTAGAGGAAGGCAGTAGCGTGAGAGCAGACAGAGGGGATGCTCAAGAAGGACACCAATCTGGCAGTCATGTTCCAGCAGCTGCAGCATACTGCCAGATTGGCTCCAGTGATGAGGAGGGAGGGGATGATGAGGTCAATGACTCCACGTGGGTGCCTAATAGGAGAGAGGAGGAGGAGGAGGATGAGGAGGAGGCACATCTCCAACGAGGCAGGATGCCCTTTGGTGGCCAGCGTAAGGGCAGTACACCGACGGAATCACACCGCAGAGCTCCGCCTGTGCAGGGCGCTGCCTCTGCCCGTCATTCAAAAAGTTCTTTGGTGTGGGCCTTTTTTGAGGCTAGTGCATCAGATCGCACAGCTGCTGTTTGCAACATATGTCTCAAGCGTATATCGCGTGGGCAAAACATCAGCCGCTTGGGTACCACATGCCTGACCAGACATATGTTGACCTGCCATGCAGCTCGTTGGCAAGCCTACCTCAAAGACCCACACCAAAGAACAAAGCGGACCTCTCCTTGCACCGCATCAGCTGGGATCTCCAACCCCACTATAACTTCAGTCCTCTCTGAAACATGCACTGAGAGGAATGAAGGTGTAGAATTAGGTGTGTCACAGCCAAGTACTTGCGCCCACTCTGCTAGCAGTACACCGACGTCCGATTCTAGCAGGCAAATTTCCCTGCCCCAGCTGCTGGACCGTCGAAAGAAGTTCACTCCCAGCCATCCACATGCCCAGCGGTTGAATGCTAGCTTGGCTAAATTGCTAGCGCTTCAACTGCTGCCTTTTCAGTTGGTAGACTCGGCCCCCTTCCGTGAGTTTGTGCAATGTGCGGTTCCTCAGTGGCAGGTTCCCAAACGCCACTTTTTCTCACGGAAGGCTATTCCGGCTCTCTACCGGCATGTGGAAGGCAATGTCTTGGCCTCGCTGGACAGGGCGGTCAGCGGTAAGGTGCATATTACCGCTGACTCATGGTCCAGCAGGCATGGACAGGGACGTTACCTTTCTTTCACGGCCCATTGGGTCACTCTTTTGGCAGCTGGGAAGGATTCAGGACAAGGTGCAGTAGTGTTGGAGGTTGTCCCACCGCCACGCCTCCAAAATGCTACTACTGGTTGTGACACACCTCTCTCCTCCACCCCCTCCTCTTCTTCTTCCTCCATGGCCTCTTCCTGTGGTTTGTCCTATGAACCAGCGGTGCTCCGTAGCCGTTCACGGGGCTACGCAAGTACGCAGGCAAAAAGATGCCATGCCGTGCTTGCGCTGGTGTGTTTGGGGGACAGAAGCCACACTGGGGCAGAGGTCCTGTCTGCTCTGCAGGGCCAGGCCGAGAGGTGGTTGACGCCACGCCAGCTTAAGCCAGGAATGGTGGTTTGCGACAATGGCACCAACCTCCTCTCCGCCCTCCGACAGGGACAACTGACCCATGTGCCCTGTGTGGCTCACGTCCTTAACCTGGTGGTGCAGCGGTTCTTGGGCAGGTACCCGGGCTTACAGGATGTCCTGAGGCAGGCCAGGAAAGTCTGTGTGCATTTCCGCAGATCTTATAATGCCAGTGCTCGCCTGGCTGAGCTGCAAAAGGAGTTGAACCTGCCCAAGAACCGCCTTATATGTGACATGCCCACCAGGTGGAACTCAACGTTGGCCATGCTGCAGCGGCTGCACACGCAGCAGAGGGCCATCAATGAGTACCTGTGCGACTACGGCACCAGGACAGGGTCAGGGGAGCTTGGTTTTTTTTCTCCACGCCAGTGGGGCATGATCAGGGATGCATGCACTGTCCTGGCACCATTTGAGGAGGCCACGAGGATGGTGAGCAGTGACAGTGCATGCATCAGTGACACTGTACCTCTTGTCCACCTGTTGGAGCACACGCTGCGTGGAATAATGGACAGGGCACTTGAGGCAGAACAGAGGCAGGAAGAGGAGGACTTCCTTGCCTCTCAAGGCCCCCTTTACCCAGACAGTGTTCCTTCTGTCCCACCCATCGCACAGGAAGAGGAGGAGGAGGAGGAGGAGGAGGAGGATTGTGTCAGCATGGAGGTGGAGGCTGGCACTCAGCATCATCAGCAGCAGTCTTTTAGGGATGATTTACAGTCCCAAGAAACCAGTGGACTTGTACGTGGCTGGGAGGAGGTGGCTGCGGATCATGTCGTCCTTAGTGACCCAGAGGACTCCGGAGCGAATGCCTCAGCAAACCTACGCTGCATGGCCTCCCTGATCCTGCAAAGTCTGCGGAAGGATCCTCGTATTCTTCGGATCAAGGAGAGGGACCATTACTGGCTGGCCACTCTCCTTGATCCACGGTACAAGGGTAAGGTTGCGGACCTTATGTTACCGTCGCAGAGGGAGCAGAGGATGAGACAACTCCGGGAGGCCTTGCAGAAAGGTCTGTGCAACGCGTTCCCAGAGACTGGGAGGTTGCAAACTCCTGGTCCTGGACAACGAGTTGCTGAGGCTTCGGCCAGTCAAAGAAGGAGCGGTGGGGAAGGTGGCCGTCTGACCGATGCGTTCAGACAATTCTTTAGTCCGCAGCCCCAAAGTATGATTGGTTCCAGCAACCATCGCCAGCGTCTGATAAACATGGTGCAGGAATATCTAGGGGCAAGGTCAGACTTGGACACCTTCCCCACCGAAAATCCTCTGGCTTACTGGGTCTTGAGGATGGATCACTGGCCAGAGCTTGCACAGTATGCAATTGAGCTACTGGCCTGTCCTGCATCCAGCGTTCTTTCGGAACGCACATTCAGTGCTGCTGGAGGATTTGTCACGGATCACAGGGTGCGCCTGTCCACCGACTCGGTTGATCGACTGACTTTCATCAAGATGAACCAGTCTTGGATCACCACCAGCTACCACACACCTGATGCTGATATAACAGACTAATTGATTTTAAAATGTCACATCCCTTCAAGACTGATGCTGATGCTGAGTGCCTGTGCTGTTATGTTGACTGCCTATCCTCCTCCTCCGAGTCCTCAATGATACGATTGATGATGATAGCTTGGAAGATCATTTTTGTTTATGGGTGCCGCCACCAGTGCCTAACGCCCAATTTTTCAGCCCCTGTTTAACAGGGGCGTGTAATTACAATTTTTGAAGCAATACTTTGCAACAGGGCTCATTGCTGTGCTCCAAGTACAGTATCTGTGAGGAGTTGCAGTGTTGTGCCACCAGTGCCTAAGGCCCAATTTTTCAGCCCCTGTTTAACAGGGGCGTGTCATTACAATTTTTGAAGCAATACTTTGCAACAGGGCTCATTGCTGTGCTCCAAGTACAGTATCTGTGAGGGGTTGCAGTGTTGTGCCACCAGTGCCTAAGGCCCAATTTTTCAGCCCCTGTTCAACAGGGGCATGTAATTACAATTCTTGATCTAATAATTCACAGCAGGGCCCATTGCTGCACCCACCAAGAGTAACTGTCAGGGCTTACAGTGTTGTGGCACCAGCACCACCATCAAAGGCCCAATTTTTACTACCACTGTTCAACAATTATATGTAATTAAAATTCCTGATATAATAGTTGACAGCAGGGCGTTCCAGCACCAACCAAGAGTAACTGTGAGTGCTTACAGTGTTGTGCCAACACCAACAACTAAGGGGCCTATTTCTGCAGAGTATATACGGCAGGTCCCTACTTTCAAACATCCAACTTACAAACGACTCCTACTTGCAAACGCAAGAAGACAACAGGAAGTGAGAGGAAATCTACCACTAGGAAGGAAAATTCTCTCCTGTAAGAATAAATATGGGAGAAAGGTGTCTCCTCTGTACTGATGCTTTATCAGCAATCCTTGTTTCAAGAAAAACACCACATTTCAAAAACAGTTGTCATTGGGACGGAAAGTGAGGTGAAATGTTCTGAACAGGGGCACAGACAGCAAAACAAATGTTACAGGGGTGATAACCCTTACCTATGTTTTCCAAAAAGTTTAAAAATAGATTTTTGGGCTGGAGCTACACTTCAACAATGTACCTGTTCAAAATTACAAACAGATTCTACATAAGAACAAACCTACAGTCCCTGTCTTGTATGCACCGCCTGTATACGGCTGTTCAGAGTATATAGGGCCTTTTTTATTTTATGTGCGGGGTTCCCCTTAATATCCATACAAGACCCAAAGGGGCTGGTAATGGGCTGGGGTAGGGGGGGGGGGGTCATGGGGTAGCTATGCCATTTTTCTTAAAGAATTTCATCCATATTACCGGGACCAGACATTACATTAAAGCCGCAAGCAGTTTTAAATGGCTTTTTTTTCCTTTAGAAGTGTCATTTTGTGCAGGGACAGTTCTAAACACGGGAAACACGTGGCACTTCACAGGCATACTTTAGACACCCCCCAGGTACGATATTTAAAGGAATATTTGACTTTTTTTTTTTCACTTTATGCATCATTAAAATGACTGCTCCCGAAAAACGACCGTTTTTAAAACTTCTTTTTGCATTGATACATGTCCCCTGGTGCAGAACCCGGGTTCCCAAACCCTTTTTAGGACAATAACATGCATAATAGTTGTTATAATTAGCACTTTAGAATTCGAACGTTCGCATCCATTGTATTTAATAGGGTTCTAATGTTCGTTCGAACTTCCGGTCCGTTCGCGGGTTCTGGTGCGAACCGAACCCGGGGGTGTTCGGCTCATCACTATAGATGGGTTACAGATACCTGAAGGAGCCTGGTTAGTCACGATAGACATTGAAGCACTGTACAATTCAATTCCTCATACACAGGGTGTACAAGTGCTTCGATGTCTATCGTGACTAACCAGGCTCCTTCAGGTATCTGTAACCCATCTATAGCTTTTCTTAATGAAAGAGATACAAAATTTTGAGTGTTGGCTGCTGTCAGAGGGAGCAGTGAGTAGACCAGCTAGCCCCGAGCACTGTCATCTGGGAGAAGGTTACATGATATACCAGGGGCAATGGGTGATTTATGATGGTGGAGAAATCTGTCTCTCTGTCTGTCTATCTATCTATCTAAGTAACAAGGTGCTGGGCTACAGCAATATGGAGAAGGAGGCATTGCCTTTTATTGTTCTCTCCCTCTACTGGGCAGTGCATACCCAGTCAGTCTAGGACTAACATTGCCGCCATAAATGCCCTTTGGCAGTATAGTTCCAGCACTTGGTAAAATTTGCTAATGCTCACTGCTGCACTTGAGGTGGCCTTGCTACTGTTTACGCTGATCTGGACACCTGACCTCATCTTGTGCCTAGTCCCAACTGTTTATCTCTTTGTATGCAGAGTTGTGTTATTAGCATTGTTAATCAATTTTATGCTTACGTAGTTACCAATCATATTGGGCGACAATATATGAGGTTTATCTTTACTACCTGGTTTGGTGCCCGTTTTCTTTGATATAGCACTATTATTGGGTACTAAGCATTACTTTCAGTGATTTCCTGTGATATTGTTTGTTTGTACACTCATCCTGGTGTGTCATGGGGCTGAGGTTCTTGAGAAGGTTGTGGCAAAGAACAGGGGACCCATCCTATTCAGCGTCTCCTAGGGGGGTAGCGCTAAACTTATATCGATGCATTATCTATCTATTTATCTATCTATCTATCTATCTATCTATCTATCTATCTATCTATCTATCTATCTATCTATCTTTCAGAATCACACACCCTTGCCTGTGTATTATTATCTGTATCTAAAGTACATTTGTGGATCCAATAAAAAAATCATGAGAGGTATTTTCTTTGGCTCCCCTGGCTGATAAGAATGGCGGGTTGGCCCCAAGGACGCTGGATTGTGTTATATCCGCGTAGACACCTCGGAACATTCTGTACGTCCTGATTGGAGAGAGATCTCTGCGTGCAGTGTACACGGGGGAATAGTACCGACAGCACTGGGTCATCTAAATAAAAGTGGAGAGCTTCCAGGCTCTAATTAGCTGCTCTGTTTTATATTGAACTCACAGCGGAATACACATGAAATACTAATTATGCCAATAACCATTCTCACCTTGCTGAGATCAGGCATGGTACCATTGAGACTGACAAACAATTGAAGCTTTGAATGTTTGTGGATTATTATGTATAAACATTATTTGTGGAATTAATTGTATCAGTTTATTCATCTATTACAGACGCAGAGTCTACTATGCAAAATTGTCTTTCAAAGGGAAATAAGAGATGTTTTTAATGAGCTCACAATTTAAGTTATTATCCTAATATATACATGAGAGTGAATAAAGAAAGAAAGGAGGCACCTACCCCTGTTCACTTCAATAACATAATAAAACTATGTATATATATATATATATATATATATATATATATATATATATATACACACACACACTATATTGTCAAAAGTATTGGGACGCCTGCCTTTACACGTACATGAACTTTACTGTCATCCCAGTCTTAGTCTGTAGGGTTCAATATTGAGTTGGCCCACCTATTGAAGCTATTACAGCTTCTACTCTTTTATTGAAATATATTTATACAAAATTATACAATAATAGATAGTATACATATGCCAAAGAAAATCAGAAAAGCATACTGCAATATAAAAATGTCCATAGTATATAACATATAAACACCCCACAAAAACCCTTACCCATATGTGGCGTGAACTAATATAGATATTATTGGGCATAGTAGACCAGTGCAGGAACCTGTCTCTAATAAGAAATAGAATGATACACCGGAGCACTCAGATTGTTGGGCCCCTAAGAGAAACAGCCATATCATATCCTCATAATACCAACAAGATTGTAGTCCGTGGTTTACTAATCCCCATCTTCAACTCCTGCAAGGGTATAAAATACATCACACGGAAAGGGTGGGGAAGAAGGAGAAAAAAAAAAGAAAGAAAAAAAAAGGGGAAGAGAACAAAAACACAAAAAGAAAAAAAACAGGGAAAAACATAGAAAGGGAGAACAGAGGGGAATAATAACAGTAAAGAACCCAGGATTAGGCACTCAGACCTCACCTCATTCATCCCAACTCTATTCCAGGTTCAGGTCTTAAGACGAACCCGCAAGGTTATTTCGCATTTCAGGAGACTCCCTGAACAACTTCCAAGGGAGACAATTTTGACAACATTGTTCATATTTTCGTGACAGAAGTGCCTGCATCCTCTCAGTATGGTCCATCTCTACAACCCACTTAATCAGAGGTAGAGCATGTGCCATTTGCCAATGGCGTGGTATACCCGTTCTTGCTGCTGTCAGCCAATGCGTAATTAGATCTTTTTTGATGCATTTAAAAGAGCCGGGTAGGATAGATAGCAGAATAATTTGTGGCGTATTGGAGACAATCACCCCAGTTACCCTGGTATAGAGCTGAAAACTCACATCCCAGAAATCATGGACAGGTGGACATTCCCACCAGATATGTAGTAGAGAACCCTTGGCAGAGTGGCAATGCCAACATAGATATGAAACATTTGGAGATATCCAGTGTAGCAGCGTCGGGCATCTGTACCAACAATAGAGAAGCTTGAAATTCGTCTCATGTGCCGTAGTTGCTAATGACATACAGTGAGTGAGGGTAAACGCTTTCTCCCACTCCTCTGTTTTAATTTGGACATTCAAATCTAGTGACCATTTATTTGTAAATTCCGGGAGGAGCGGATGAAGTTTCAAAATTAGAATTTTATACACCGCAGAAAGAATATGATCTGGTATATTATCTTGTAAAAGAAAAGACTCAAAGGTATTTGGTTCTCTATTAACCACTTAAGCCCTGGTAGGTTTTACCCCCTTAACCACTTGACAACTGGGCACTTAAACCCCCTTAATAACCAGACCAATTTTCAGCTTTTGGTGCTCTCACAGTTTGAATGACAATTACTCAGTCATACAACACTGTACCCATATGAAATTTTCGTCCTTTTTTTCACACAAATAGAGCTTTCTTTTGGTGGTATTTGATCACCTCTGGGTTTTAAATTTTTTGTGCTATAAATGAAAAAAGACCGAAAATTTGGTAAAAAAATGCATCTTTCTTGGTTTCTGTTATAAAATTTAACAAATTAGTAATTTTTCTTCATAAATTTTGGCCAAAATTTATACTGCTACATATCTTTGGTAAAATTAAGTACAAATTAGTGTATATTATTTGGTCTTTGTGAAAGTATAGAGTCCACAAGCTATGGTGCCAATATCTGAAAGTTGATCACACCTGAAGTACTGACGGCCTATCTCATTTCTTGAGACCCTAACATGCCAGAAAAGTACAAATACCCCCCAAATGACCCCTTTTTGGAAAAAAAGACATTCCAAGATATTTAGAAATAGGCGCAGTGATTTTTTTGAAGTTGTAATTTTTTCCCACAATTCTTTGCAAAATCAAGATTCTTTTTTCATTTTTTTCACAAAATTGTCATATTAGCAGGTTATTTCTCACACACAGCATATGCATACCACAAATTACACCCCAAAACACATTCTGCTATTACTCCCAAGTATGGCGATACCACACGTGTGAGACGTTTACACAGCGTGGCCACATACAGAGGCCCAACATGCAGGGAGCACCTTCAGGCGTTCTGGAGCACCCAGGCCAATTCTGACATTTCTCTCCTACATGTAAAAATCATAATTTATTTGCTAGAAAATTACATAGAACCCTAAAACATTATATATATATATGTTTTTTTAGCAAAGATCCTAGAGAATACAATGGCGGTCATTGCAACTTTTTATCTCGCACGGTATTTGCGCAGCAATTTTTCGAACGCGTTTTTTGGGGAAAAAAAGTTTTGTGCTTTAAAAAAAAAAAAAAAACAGTAAAGTTAGCCCAATGTTTTTGCATAATGTGAAAGATGAAGTTATGCCAAGTAAATAGATACCTAACATGTCACCCTTCAAAATTGCACACACTAGAGGAATGGCGCAAAACTTTGCTATTTAAAAATCCCCATAGGCAACGCTTAAATTTTTTTTACTGGTTACATGTTTTGAGTTACAGAGGAGGTCTAGGGCAAAAATTATTGCTCTTGCTCTAACGTTCACAGCAATACCTCACGTGTGTGGTTTGAACACCGTTTTCATATGTGGGCGGGACTTACATATGCTTTCGCTTCTGCATCCGAGCACACGGGGAGAGGGGCGCTTTAAATTGTTTTTTTTTTTATTGTTCATTTTACTTTATTTATTTTAGTTTGACACTTTTTTCCCCCAAATTTTTTTTTTATCACTTTTATTCCTATTACAAGGAATGTAAACATCCCTTGTAATAGGAATATGGCATGACAGGTCCTCTTTACAGTGAGATATGGGGTCAATAAGACCCCACATCTCACCTCTAGGCTGGGCCTGGGAAGCCTGAAATCAAAAAACAAAAAACAAAAAAAACAATCCTGGCTTTGATCGTAGTGGTGAGTCGGTAGAAGCACCGGAGGGCGGCTGAAAAAGCTGATAGCTGAATGATGCCTGTAGCTGCAGTCATCATTCAGATATCCCCGCACAAAGTCAAGGACGTCATATGACGGCCGGCGGGCAGGAAGTGGTTAAAACACTTTTTTTTTTAACACAAAGTTGTCCATTTATACAATATTTCTAACACATAGCATGTACATACCAAAAATTACACCCCAAAATAGATTCTCCTACTCCTCCTGAGTACGGCGATACCACATGTGTGAGACTTCCCTAGCCTGGCCACATACAGAGGCCGAGTACAGCCGAGTATGGCTGAGCATGGCCGAGCATGGCCGAGTATGGCCGGGTATGGCTGGGTATGGTGGAGTATTACCGGGTACGGCTGGGTATCACCGAGTATGGCTGGGTACGGCTGGGTATCGCCGAGTATGGCTGGGTATCACCGAGTATGGCTGGGTATCACCGATTATGGCTGGGTATTGCAGAGTATGGCGGGGTATTTCAGAGTATGGCGGGGTATTTCAGAGTATGGCGGGGTATTTCAGATTATGGCCGGGTATTGCAGAGTATGGCCGGGTATTGCAGAGTATGGCTGGGTATGGCGGGGTATTGCAGAGTATGAGGAGAAGAAGTTGTCTGGACTGCCGCACTCTGGTTAAACGCTTTATTAATGAAGAAAATTAAAATGCCAAAACATGTCCCTTCACTTTTGATTGCTTTTGGATGGATTTTGTTTATTTATTTCTTTTTGGATTTTTTTGGCATTTTAATTTTCTTCATTAATAAAGCGTTTAACCAGAGAGCGGCAGTCCAGACAACTTCTTCTCCTCATGCATTAGAGCATAGCCAGCACCTGGAAGTGGAGCAGGGCGGGAGCTAATTGAAGGAACCTGGAACCTTTGAGCGGTACACCTTTCCTTCATTACTATTTTCTGGGTATTGCAGAGTATGGCGGGGTATTGCAGAGTATGGCAGGGTATTGCAGAGTATGGCAGGGTATGGCAGAGTATTGCAGAGTATGGCAGGGTATTGCAGAGTATGGCAGGGTATTGCAGAATATTGCAGAGTATGGCAGGGTATTGCAGAGTATGGCAGGGTATTGCAGAGTATGGCAGGGTGTTGCAGAGTATGGCACAGTATTGCAGAGTATGGCAGGGTATTGCAGAGTATGGCAGGGTATTGCAGAATATTGCAGAGTATTGCAGAGCATTGCAGAGTATGGCAGGGTATTGCAGAGTATTGCAGCATATGGCAGAGTATGGCAGAGTATGGCAGAGTATTGCAGAGTATGGCAGAGTATGGCAGGGTGTTGCAGAGTATTGCAGAGTATTGCAGAGTATGGCAGGGTATTGCAGAGTATTGCAGAGTATGGCAGGGTATTGCAGAGTATTACAGAGTATGGCAGGGTATTGCAGAGTATTGCAGGGTGTTGCAGAGTATTGCAGAGTATGGCAGGGTATTGCAGAGTATGGCAGGGATGGCTGAGCAGCGCTGTGGGCACTACACATCCAGCCCACAGCGCTGCTGCCATCCGCTCTCTCCCCCTCTCCTCTCACACTGTACCGATCGGTACACAGAGGAGAGAGAGGAAGCGGCGTCATGACATGACGCTGGTTTGTTTACAAGTGATCGCTCCGTTTACAAGTGATCGCTATCAGCGGGCATTTACCGTGATCCGTGATGCGCCGGGTCCTCTGTGAGCGTGATTCTGGGAGGACGTCAATGTACGCCCTCCCAGAATAACGAACTGCCCTGTAGCCATCATTCGGCAATGGGCCGGTTATTAAGTGGTTAATGACCAGCGGTGCATGGCGGGCGCGCATGCCCGCTATCCCGTGATTACAAAGGGATGTACAGGTACGCCCTTTTGCGCACCCGTGCCATTCTGCCAACGTATATCGGCGACCGGCGGTCGGGAAGTGGTTAAATACATCTCTTGAGGAGAAGGAAGATAGAAATTAAGATAATTGCCAATATTCCAACCAGTGCGTAATTGATTGCTGCTGTGTAGGAATCAGATTTACCAACTGCGGAAAAGTTCTCTGACATTAGATTTGAGATATTCTGTGGATTGACTCCTTATTTCAAGACAAAAAACGTATTTGAGCCACTGCCGAAGGAAACCGTGGATTGCCGAACAGGGGAGTCCCAATTGGATTTGCAATTTCTCCCAGACATGCACTAAGTGAGCTCTAAGGACGGGTATAGAGGGAAGTGGACCAAGGGCTGATATGTCTAACCTGGGAAGCGCCTGGAGACCATGAGGAGCAATCGACTGCTCTATGTGAACCGATTGTTTAGAATGGGAATGATGGAACCAGTTCACTAGCCCGGTTAAAACCCCTGCAGTGTGGTAATAATATAAGTCCGGTGCCCCTGCACCTCTTTCTCCTTTAGGGAGGTATAGAATTCTCCTCTGCAGTCTAGGATTATTACATCCCCAGATAAACCTTGTAAAAGCAGATTGTAAAATAATAAAAAAAAGAGCGGGGGACTGAAATAGGTATAGTTTGAAAGAGATAAAGAAAACGCGGTACTATGTCCATTTTTAAGACGTGGATCCTTCCAAACCATGAATATTGGGCTCAATCGTACTTCTTGAGATCTTGTATTTTACACTGCAAAAGAGGATGATAGTTTTCCATATACAGTTTGGTAAGATCTGAAGGAATTCTAATTCTCAAATATTTAAGTGTCAAGGCGCAGATTTTAAATGGGATATTGTTTCCAAGAGCCTGAACTTGATATGGTACAAGAGAGCCTTGGGTACTTGGAAAGATGTTTAGGGTGCCAAAAAATTATATATATAGTAATGCTGTACTTGTTTTTTACTAATGAAATGGCTCACCTTCTATAGCGCTCCAGAAAATTTGTAAGCCTTTAACCCCCCTAGCGCCGACCCTACGCACATATGCAGCCTCGGCTTTAAGGGGTTATACAGGGATGATGCCCGCAGCTGCAGGCATCACCCCGGTACCGTTTTTTTAGAGCTGGCGGTCGGCTCTTTAGGGATAACAACCAATGTGGCTAAAAGCCGCACAGATGTTATCCCGAAAGAGGCGGGAGCGGACGTCCCCCCTCCCGCTGCCTTCCAGCCCACCAGGAGACCCGATCCACAACCCAGCACTTCCGCCGGCTAGAGTGAGACTGGAAGGAAGCCAAAAACGGCTTCCTTCCAGTCTCCTATGTGTAAACACAGAAGCAACGTCACAACGTCACTTCCGGTTTACTCAGCTGCCAATGGTGGCGATTTAAAAAAAAAAAGACAATGGTCGATCTCAATACTTTGAAGTGCAAAGGAGGGATTTGGGGTCTTTTAGACCTACGATCCCTCCATAAAGAGTACCTGTCACCACCTATTACTGTCACAAGGGATGTTTACATTCCTTGTGACAGCAAAAAAAGTGATAATTTTTATTTTATTTTAGGAGACAATGTAAAACTCTTAAAATAAATAAGAAAAACATTTATTTATTTTTTGAAAAGCAGCCCCATCCCCGCGAGCTCACGCACATATAAGTCGTGCCCACATATGTAAACGGTGTTCAAATCACACATGTGAGGTATCGCCACAATCGTTGAGTGAGAGCAATAATTCTAGCACTAGACCTCCTCTGTAACTCTACACTGGTAACCGATTTTTAGGTACCGTCATTTGTCGCCATTCCACGACTGTGCGCAATTTCAAAGCGTAACATGTTAGGTATCTATTTACTCGGCGTAACATCATCTTTCATATTATACAAAAAAATTGGACTAACTTTACTGTTTAGTTTTTTTCTTAAATTCACGAAACTGTCTTTTTTCCCATAAAACTGCATTTGAAAGACCGCTGCGCAAATACAGTGTGACATAAAATATTGCAACGATCGCCATTTTATTCTCTAGATTCTCTGCTAAAAAAAAAAAATATATATATATATATATATATATATATATATATAATGTGGGGTTCAAAGTGATTTTCTAGCAAAACATACGGATTTTAACTTGTAAAAGAAATAGGCTTAGGCATGAAAGGGTTAATATGCAAATGTAGACTTTAGGGAGCAAAATCAAGCACTGCCACACTCCTCTGCACCTCTGTTGCTTCCCTATTGGTCACTGAGGCCACCAATCATGTTTAGGAACCAATGGCAAAATGTGGAAGGGTCCGACTGACACCATGACATTTTAATATTAGGTAGCACCAGATTTTGGCTCCTTGGGCATTTAGAAAGATATTGGGGGTGCCAAAAGTTTATACATAGTAGTGCTGTACATGCTTTTTACTAATGAAAGGTTTACTTACAGAGCTTTACCGTTACCACAGCTGAAGCCTCGTACACACGGCCGGTTTTCTCGTCAAGAAACGACAAGAAAACTGCTGGCAGAGCTTTCTTGCCGAGAAAACCGGCCGTGTGTACGAGGCTTTCAGGTTTCTCGTCAAGAAAACTGGCCAGAATCTCGGCGAGAAAAATAGAGAACCTGCTCTCTATTTTCTCGTCGAGATTCTCGTCGGCCTGTTTCCTGACGAAAAACCCGAGTGTGCGTACGCTTACCCGTGGAAACCCGCGCATGCTCGAAATGACTTTGACGCATGCGCGGTAGCTTCCTAGGCATAGGTAGGGTGTAGCAAGATGGCGGCGGCGGCATCGAATGTGACGAGCGCACGCTCGTCGTAGTCGATGACGTCACCGCGTTCGTTCCATTCAAAAGAACGGCGGTTCTTTTGAATCGTACGTGTGTACACTCGGCCGGGACAAGATTCTTGTCAAGAATCTCGTCAGGAAAAACGACGTGTTTTTTCCTGACGAGATTCCCGGCCGTGTGTACGAGGCTTTAGACTTTGAGTTTGGAGTGTAGGTCTGCTTTAACTTTCCAAGGCCATGATTTAGAATCGCATGACTCAATAGTTTAAACAATAAATTCCCAATTTTTTACATTTTGTATAATGCTAAAACACATAACATCCATCCCTCAAAGGCTCCTCGACGTTATTAAGCTGAACAGGTAATAAATAACACAATATCATTTCACTGGTAGCCGATGTAACTCTATACATAAGAGAGCCTTCAGTTCTGGAAAATGTTCAAACCAGATTTTCTGTATTAAAACATGAACCAGCTTCAGATCTTTCTCTATTTTTTTTTTTTAAAGAAATACACAAATTGTTGTATTGAGGCAGCAACTTCCACATTATACAGCAGATGCTCCACATTATAGCTGTGAAGATCCAAACAAAGAATTTCCCACCTTCGATACTCAAAGCGGTAAAAAAAAAGGGCGATTCCGACTCAGCATTTAAAGTTGAACAACGCTGTTCTATAAACCTCTTTTACTCCTTCCCCCAAAAACTGTTAAAGCTGAACTCAGATATAAAAGATGCAAATAACGCACCTCTGTAATCATTAATACATGATTTAATGCATTTTTAAATACAAGCAATGTAAATACCTAAACTCAGACAAAGAAGCAGCATAACCGTTTGCCGCCCGCCCACCGTCAAATGACGGAGAGACGGTGCGGCTCTCGTTCTGGGAGGACATCATATGACAGTGCCCCAGAACGGCCGATATCGCGCTCCCGCAGGGGCGCGCAGTGCAGCGATCGTGGCTGCGGTCGTGGCTCTTTAACCATGTGATGGGCTGTGTCCAATCACAGCCAGCCACATGTAAACAAGGAAGTGCCGTGAATTGGCTCTCCTCACATGGACTGGGTGTGTGGCGAGGAGTGCTGATCAGCGACATCTCCTCGTAGGGGAGACCTGGGCAGGTAATCAGGGCACTGATCATCAGTGCCCTGATTACAGGAAAGCCTCAGCAGTGCCACTTATCAGTGCCTATTAGTGCCACCAATCAGTTCCCATAAGTGCCACCAATCAGTGCCCATAAGTGATGGCAGTCAGTGGCTCCCATCAGTGCCCATTAGTGCCTGCTCATCAGTGCTGCCCATCAGTGCCTCCCATCAGAGCCCATCAGTGCTGCCTATTAGACTTGTGCACAACGGAAAAATTTGTTTAGTTTCGGTTTGTTTCTTTTCGGTCCTGTTGATTCGTAATCGTTCGTAATTTTGCTAGACAGGATTTTTTGTGTTCGGACTAATTCGTATTTTCGCAAGCGACATTTTTCGTTGAATCGGAATGATTCGAAATTAATGTAAGCATTATTTTTAGTTGATTTATAATTCGTACTTTCTGTAGAGTACATTGTTTTTCGTTGATTCTGGACACATATAGTGCCGTCGTACGTGTTGTACGTCACCGCGCTTTGCTCGAGTATTTTTTTTCACGATAGTGTGTAGGCAAGGCAGGCTTGAGAAGAATCACGTCGAGAAAAACGCAGTTTTTGTCAATGACATTAAAAGCGGTCGTGTGCATTATTGTGCTTTGAATGGATTCGTACATTCGTAACTTTTTTCATAACGAATTATGCCGAAGACATTCGGGTATTCGCTATTTGCAATATAATTTATTTCGGATTCGGTTTTATTTGTAATTGCTTTGTTCGGAAATTCGAATGCTTCCGAATGTCCGAAAGTTGCTAAATTCGGACGAATTTCGATTCGTTACGAAACTAATTGCACAAGCCTACTGCCTATCCATGCCGCCTATCACTGCCCACCAGTGCTGCCCATCAGTGCCCACCAGTGCCACCTATCAGTGCCCATCTGTGCGATATATTAGTGCCTCCTCATCAGTTACACCTCATCAGTGCCACCTAATCAGTGCCCATAAGTGCCACCTCATCAGTAGTCATCAGTGCAGCCTATCAGTGCCCATCATTGAAGGAGAAAAATTACTTATTTACTAAATTTACTGACAGAAAATAAGAAAAAATAAGTTTTTTTTTAAATGTTTGGTCTTTTTTTGTTTTGTTTTTTAAAAAAAAATCCCAGCAGTAATTAAATACCACCAGAAGAAACCTCATTTGCATGAAAAAATGATAAAAAAAATTTCCTCAAGAAGAATTCCTCAATGGCCAGGGCTTCAGTCTTTACCTCCACCACCTCTGTGGGACTGCGCTTTGAAATGGCGGTGATAGCACACACATCCTCCTCAGGAGTAACAGCACCTGAGATCCAATTCACTCGGTAGACTTTTGGCTTCTCTGTTGGCTGCTCTACCTCAAACAGGAATTCCCCACAGTGGGTACATCTCCCGAAGGGCCGAAGATGCACAATCAGTCCCTGACACTTTACACAGATCATGCCCAAGGCCTCTGCATCTCTGCATGCATAAAGGGCGAAGCGGCCTCTGGGCTTCAACCGGATTCCTGTGTCAGTCAAAGAGGCAGCAATAGGGGTCACATCCATGGTTGTACTGGGCAAAAAAGTACAAGATCCCGGGGAAGCAGGTTTCCACGAAGGAGCGGACATGTTGCTTCATCAATAGTCCAACAGATAATGTCCCTTTTGGTGCCAAACCCACCACGAGGAGCTCACACTTTTATTTTTCCTTCGCTGCACTTACTTTGCGGGCTTTTCCAGACTTGCGACATGCCCACAAACTACCTAGCCAGAAATAACCAGGCCTGAATCTTCCTTTCTCTTGCTTGTGGCGCAGGTTGAATTTCACATAAACATGGCCGACCTCCACGGAGCCTCACAGGGGAATAAAGTCCAACTTTTTCCGGGGGCACACACTACAAAAATCCCGGACTCTGAGCCCCCACGTGTAGCAACCCTGCCCTCCTTCTCCACTCTTTGGCTCGCTCACAGGAGAAGAAGGCGCACGGTCTCCACCATGCCCGTCCCCCCTGGGTTGCAGAGGTTAAGCACACTTATTTTCACTTACGGGTCTTTGCAGCAGGGCTCCCCCTCGGTGTTGGCTTCCGTCCCTAGAATGTAAGGACAAAGTCTCTATACCCCAAGTAACTCCAAGGTCCACACCAGCATCAACTTAAATATAGAGTTTATTTCTTTATGCATGAATATCCACAAAATGAGGAGAAGAGAGAAAAGTGTTAGGAAAACAGATCCATTCAGGCACTCTCGTTTCTTCGCCACTCGATCCCGAGTGGGTATAGCTCACCCGGATAGTCACCCGAAGGCACTAGCAGCCGGCGTGTAACTCGAACAGTCTATTAGATTCCCTAATGGATGCGTTCAGGAGATCCTCTGCCACAGAATCTATAGTGTCCCAAACCTCCTACTGGTCCCGTTGTTTAGATCCCTGTTTTCGGATGAATGACATCCCTCCAGAGAGTTACTGGGCCCCTTCCTTCACTGTGATCTCTCACCAGTCCTTCGGAACGGTCCTCCCCCGGCCTCCTCTTCTAGAAACGGGTCCCCTCGCAAGGCGGCACCCTGGGATTCTTCCTCCCGAAGTGGGCTACAGCTAAAAGTGCTGGACCCAGGGCTGAAGTTGCAGTCACAGGACTAAAGGTGCCTGGGACTGAAGTGCACGTGGCCCCATGGCCTGGAGGGCCATGCGCAACGCACCAGGACTCCGACTCTGGAACCAAAAAGAACCGACCCCTCCCAGGCTGCGTCTGCCCCTTATGTATCCTCTCCCGGCATGCACAGCAGGTAGACCACACCCACTGCACGGCTGCCGAGAGAGGACACCAAATCACTGCCCCATTACCTGTGGTTCAACCCCAAGTACAAGTGACAGCGCCACCCATACTTCTAAGGGGAACTGCACACCAGGCAAAACAGCAGCAAGGCAGAGTCCAGCAAATTGAAAGACTCGAGCCAACTACCACTCGAATCACCCTTAAATTTGGTATAGAAATCCCTAAATTTGGGACCCCCGCTACATTAGGAATAAGTCACTTAAATCTGTCCAAACAAGAGTCTAGTAGACATCCCGGGTATGATAAAGTTTGAAACATGAAATCATTAATTATAATATAATAAATAACCATAAATAATTATAACAAATAATATATATATATATATATATATATATATATATATATATATATATATAATAAAAATGATTCAATAATGTAATCACATTAAAAACACAGAAATTTGCTCAGTTGCAGAATTGTCGCTGTCAGTAGATTTAGTGTTTGATGACGAATTTCCCCACAAAATCGCTATCGCTCAATTCTGCAAGTGATTCTAATTTATTATCGCTGTTTTTTAGCTGGTCTAAAACCACTTTTGACATAAAGGGACACTTTTTGGTTGCTATGGACAATGTCCAGTTTCCAGGCAGAAAGAACAGTTTTTATTATATAAAAGTGCATGCAGTGCACTGGACAGACCACTAGGGACAAAGGGGATGTGTAATTATTTGATACTGTAATCAGTAAGATTACAGTGTACTGTATGTGTATTGTGTTTTTACTTTTTTGAATTTGGCGTCGATCTCCGCCCCCGTGCGCCGCAACGTCGCAGGGAACGGAGCTCGGCGGCACTCGGGCACTGTGTGAATCGAGCGAGGAGACGGCTCACACACACAGCGGGGAGACATTGCAGGACCCAGGGAACAAGGTAAGTAACTTTGCCTGGATACTGCGATGCGATCCCGAGTCTGGCTTGGGGTTACTGCTTTTGGTACTGAAATCTTACCCCGAGCCAGACTCGGGAATACCACTAAGAAGGTTAAAGAGAAGTCATATGCACTTTCACACACTCCTAAACCTTGTGGACAGCCTTCCCAGAAGAGTTGAAGCTGTTATAGCTGCAAAGAGTGGGCCAACTCAATATTGAACCCTACGGACTAATGGCCCCTACACAAGATCGGAAAATTGTACGAAAAATACCGCTTTAGAAGCGATCGTACAATAATCTGATTGTTAGTACACAGCTATCAATAGTAGACCACGACAGTTCATCCGATATTTTCCGATCAGTCAAGCACAAAAAAAATTCTTGTATGATACCACATTTTCATTTAATCAGTAAAGTTGTCGTCCGAAAATACAATACCAATACATTACAACACATTACATCACTTTCGAATTTCTATTCTGTCGTACAAGAATTTGCGTAACATTAATAACCTATTCAATTTCAACTTGCGACTAGCATGCGGAAACATTCAGATGATTTGTCGTCCGATTTTCAGGTCGTGTGTACGGAGCTTAAAGGGGTTGTAAACCCTCATGGTTTTTCACCTTAATGCATTCTATGCATTAAAGTGAAAAACCTTCTGTAGTGCTGCAGCTCCCCCCGAGACCCCCTTATACTTACCTGAGCCCCATAATTCCCACGCCAGGAGCGAGCAAGCAAGCTCTGCCCGGTGTCCTGATCGGATAGATTGATAGCGGCGCAGCCATTGGCTCCCGCTGCTGTCAATCAAATCCACTGGGGGGCGGGGACGAGTCCGACATTCTCTGTCTATGGATGCAAATGCTGGATTCGGGAGCGTGCCCGCACGGGTACCTCCAAGGGGAGCACTTCTCCTAGGTGGTCTCCCGATGTGGGGAGGAGCCACCAGCGCCGATGTGTGACCCCAGAAGAGGAGGATCGGGGATACTTTGTTCAAAAAGAACTGCACAGTGGAGATAAGTATGACATGTTTGTTTAAAAAAAAAAAAAAGAAAGAAAACGAGGGTTTAATAACCCTTTAAGACTGGGATGCCATTAGAGTTCATGTGCGTGTAAAGGCAGGTGTACCAATACTTTTGGTAATATTGTGTATCAAAGGTGCTACTTGAAGCTGCTATTTATATGTAGCGGGGTCTCCTTTAAGGCCCCGGGACTACGTTACCCAGAACCCGTTCGGCACCCAGAGTGCAAATGGGCCACCGGAGAGACTCATGGGAGGGGCTATTTAAGAAGGAGGCGAGGCGGAGCTCGGCCTCTTTGGACACCGCGCTGCAAGCAACAGTTTCTTCCTATGCGGATCTGCTGCAGTGCAAGGCCTGAAGCCTGGGGCCTTGCGCAACTTCCAAAGAGCCTTCCACCCCACTGCGGAGCCTGGGTGGCACCAGACTGGTCGAGTGAGGACATCAGTTGGATCGGGGACCCGATCGTTGCAGACGCTGTGTGCGGAGACACAGCCGGTGGAAGTCCCGGACTGGGATCGCGTCCGGAGTGGTGAGCGAGCACTTGCTCAAGCCAATAGACTGTACCGTGTAGGCCTATAGACTGCCTTGGCCCACCTATCGTTAGTTTGTTGTTCCATTAGGAGACCAGTAGCAGGACAGAGTTAAAGAGTCTACAGTATAGTGTTCCTTGGGACTGCCTACTTGTGGATTACAAATACTATTTCATCAAGTGCACCACCGAAAGTTTGCATGCGAAGAAATCCTAGAGTGAAAAGACTGAGATTTCTTCTATGTCAGGCCTGACTAGGGAGGAGAGAGAGTGATAATGTTTAGTGCGCCACAGGGCGCGCACACCATAATAGCTGCGCGCGGTGGGTTACCGCGCTGGGCCATTGTTGTGTGATACACCTATTGCTGCAGGGCTCTGCAAGCAAGTTGCATGTGTTCTGTTCTGCCTATGACTTTTGATAAAAGTAAAACTGTTATATTTGATCTCTCGCCTCAGTGTGTTCTCTTATTGTAAAAAAAAGGTTACTCCTTGAAATACTAAATTGCATGTGATATAAGTTTAACCCTAGACTAACTGTGCCAGAGTGGGTCGAGGAAGATTGCCGGGGGTTGGCGGTGCTGTACACAGAGCCCGAAATCAAACCAGCGGCTCTCTTAACTGGGGGTAGCGCTACATATATATAAATGGAGAGATTTGTATGTAATCATCCATTGTATTAAATATTAATCTGGAGATGGATTAATCCTTGTTTTTTAAAACAGTTTTTGAATTAATAATATAATAAAAAAGCTGTGCTTACCGTACAAAAAATGATGCAAACCAATAAATCAAATAAACAAAATAGTCAGTGAAAAATGTTGTAAATCCAAATATGTGCCAAAATTAATGTCTCTCAAAGTGCCTGTACACTTGTAGTGCAAAGTGGATTTGCCTTTCCTAAATAACCCCCATTGTGTTTTAATTAATTGGTTCCGTACCAGTGAATGTTTGGTGACTTATAACTATGCCCCTATGAGGATATGCCCAGGTTGCCTAATTATTACTTGATGAAGGGAAGCAAAGCTCCAGATTATGAGCACTGCTTGATAATTTTGGGCTAGTTCTTTGTTCCCATGGGGGGATTTCCAAACTTGTTGAGAATCTTCCCTGTGAATGGACTGTAGCCCCCCTTGTTTTCAACAGGGGCTGCTATGCCAATTTCGTTTTTTTGCTGGACTGTAGTGGACTTAGACTGATTGTATCGTTTTTCACCTAGTTTTTCCCTAGGCTTAAAGTGTTACCCCCCCCCCCCCCCGCAGTGCCCACAGCTTATAAATCTTCTTTTTACATTAAAATACTGCCACTATATACCTTTTTGGCTCATCTGTATACCATGGTCATGTGATAAACTGCAGGGTCCACCCGAGTGCTGAGTGTTCCGGTAGGAGGAGATTTCCACTACAGCTTGTGTCCTCATGCTGTTATGGGAGGCGGATCGTCCATGAATCTAAATGTGACATCCCACCCACTGTGTTCTTTTTTAGTTACTGGGCATGGAGGGGGAGGGAGGGACTGGGCTGTCATTTAGGGTCTGTATACATGCCCACATGTGTGATGTCAATACCATGTGACCTGCCTAGCTCTGATCAAATAGGAAATGTACTCTCCAGCAATAGAGACAAAACTGAGCATGTGCAGGGGAACTACTCTGATTATGTCTTATCTGGCCTTGCCCAGAGTGACCCTGCAGGAGGGGGAGGATCTGTACATACAGGATCAAAGAGCCTTTTTTACACAATGCAGAGGATTAACCCCTTAAGTTCCACAGTATAACAAGCATGCTATAATGCATACACAGACAGATTTTACGGTTGTGGGTTTAGTAACACTTTAACCACTTCAGCCCCGGAAGGATTTGCTCCCTTAATGACCAGGTAATTTTTTGCGATACAGCACTGCGTCGCTTTAACTGACAATTGCCCGGTCGTGCGACGTTGTTCCCAAACAAAATTGACAAAAAAATTTCCCCCACATATAGAGCTTTCTTTTGGTGGTATTTGATCACCTCTGTGGTTTTTATTTTTTGCGCTATAAACAAAAAAAAAAAGTCTGACAATTTTGAAAAACAACCAATATTTTTTAATTTCTGATATAATAAATATCCCAAAAAATATATAAAAAAATAATTTATTCATTAGTTTAGGCCAATATGTATTCTTCTACATATTTTTGGTAAAAAAAATCGCAATAAGTGTTTATTGATTGGTTTGCGCAAAAGTTATAGCGTCTACAAAATGGGGGATAGATTTATAGACTTTCATAATTTTTTCTATGTTTTTACTGGTAATGGTGGTGATCTGCGATTTTTAGCAGGACTGCGACATTGCGGTGGACAAATCTGACTCCAAGTGACACTTTTTGGGGACCAGTGACATTATTACAGTGATCAGTGCTAAAAAAAAATGCACTGATCTACAGGTATGTATAAATGACACTGGCGGGGAAGGGGTTAACACTAGGGGGTGATCAAGGGGTTAACTGTGCTCCCTGGGTGTGTTCTAATTGTGCGGGGGCTGAGCTCACTGGGACAACACAGAGATCACTGTTTCTGATCACTAGGAACAGCAGATCTCCATGTTGCCCCCTGTCAGAACGGGGATCTGCCTTGTTTACATAGGCAGATCCCCGTTCTGCCTCTCTGCGCAGCAATTGCGGGTGGCCGGCGGACATTGAGTCCGCCAGACCCGCGCGCGCCCACAGTATCTATTACATGAAATGACGTACTGGTACGTCATTCCGTGCAATAGAGCTGCCCTGCCGCAGTATATGTGTGGTGGACAGTCTTAAAGTGGTTAAGGTGGCTTGTGGTTTCTCACTCTTTTGCCAGTAGATGTCACTGGTATCACTGGTCTTAGTATGAAATTTCACAAACAAAACGAAGTTACGAATATTTATAACTCCATCAGCCAATCTAGTAGGAGGTTTCTGACACTGGTGTATGCTGGGGGAGGATATAAATATTTGGGACAGGCCTTGCTTTCTCTCTTCCCCTGGGCTGAGGCCTAGGGAAGAGCTGCTGGAAGGAGCTTTGCTGTTAGGCCCAATAGACTGTTTTGGGGTCTATCGTGTGCCGAAGTGGCCCTAAAGCTGTAATGCTTGATCTGGAGGAAGCTGTGCCAAGGAGGAGACCCAGGGAAGGCCCCTTGCTGGAGAGAGCCAGGAAGAAGGCTGCTCTCTCAGAAGGGCCGGGTGACTCAATTGGAGGATGCACTGAAATTTTGAAATGTGCTTACAGTGTTGCCGTGTCGGCTTAAAGATTCTAACACTGTGAAGCTGGACATAGATCTGGATCTGGAGAGTCTATAAGCGATCTGCTATGGTATATTTGACCCCTAACCCTCACCACCTTAATTGTTCTGCCATAAAATTTTAAAAAGACAAAAGTGACTGGCGCCAAATATCCTTTCTCGGCCCCACTATTTTAGCCATTGAGTGAAATGCTAGTCTGCCCCTGGCCTCTGGGGGTGCTATCCTGCCTTTGGGGTGTCAGAGGGGTGTACAGGACCCTTAAGCTGAAAACTGGAGTTCCACGTTAAAGTCTAAGTAAAATACAGTAGCAAATCGATTATCCCCAGTGTAACGAATATCTTGACGTTAATGAACTATAACATTAAGGCCCCTCACAAAATACTGACTGACTCAATTACATTCATATTTTTTCCTATTTCAGACTATACATCTTTTTAGTCTCCAAGCAATCATTACTTTTCCGTGTTTCGTTGTGAGAATTATGTTATCGTGGCTCATATTTTCCTCTGCAGTTCCGTTTTCATTTTCAATTTCGAGCTCTTCTAATTGCCCTCTTCCACCCCTTGTAGGATTTTTTAATTTGCGGATGATGATTATGGTCCCTTGCGGCACAAACAGTCCTCGTATCTGTCTCTCCGCTTCAAATTTTTATCTCTGAGCGCTGATTTTCTGTCTTCTCTATTGCCCAGTGGAATATACAGGCAAGTCTAACACTTCACTTTCGGTGATTAACAGACGGCCTGGATCTCTTCTCTGCTGTCTCGAGTTTAAATCATTATTTTTGGAGGTTCTGCGGCCCAATTCTCCACGGTTTAAAATGTATTGTGTGCATGGCTGTTTCCTGATGTGAAAGGTTAATTGGTTCACAAATGCAGAATCCGCATCCTAAATCCGGCCGTTGCTTTCTAGAAGTGAACAGATCAATCCGATGCAGTTTAGACCCGACTAGGGAACTTCTCAGCTTCTACTTATTAAACGAGCAATGTGACGATCTTGGCCCAAAAATACAAACAATATTCGCGCTGCTAGCACATGTAAGCAGCTACAATACCTGTGGAAAAAGTAACAACAAAGAATATACAAAAATGTAGCGCTATGCGTAATAACAATATAAGACACCCAAGTGCTCAAGGTGACTAGATCACAGTGGATCTAATAATGAGTCCCGATATATGAAAATACAAAACACAAAAAAGAAAAGTCTTTGATGACAAGACCGTGAATAAAATTAAAACTGTCCCGTTCAAAAATGGTGAATGTTCAAAGTATTGAGTGACTTGTGACGTGACCTCCACCACATGAAAGGGAGGCTTACCGGATGGAGTAGACCCTGTACACATACGTGTAGAGGGTCAAACAGGCTTAGTATGTATATATCCGTACATATGAAATCCCAGCTAGCACTGCACACATATGTATCCGAGATCCAAACTCAAGGATGACACCAGATATCCAAGCCCAATAGATGGATGAAAATGGCTCACATGGAAATCTTGGGTGTAAAACACTCTGGATGAAGGATCTCTCCTCGTGATCTTTCCTCACTATCTTGTCTCTGCACCTGGACCAACCGCAGGAGTCCTCGCACTATGTCAGTCCTCTAGCACGTCTAATGGCATCCTCCTGACGATCTTGGCCCAAAATTGATTTTTTTAGTATTCTGTACTTTCTACATGTGCCCACAGAAGGGATATCTCCTCCAACCCCTTCTGTAGCTGTGATCTGCCAAGCCTGGCATAAAAACGTATCTAAACCCAAGAACAGAAATTTAATATATTGCAGATTACCTGTCCTTAGATGTGGTGGGCGCATTTGTTTTCTTTTTCCAGACATTTTTCCTTTACATTTTCACCTGGTGATCCTGCCATTAACACTTTTAACCGCCACCGCCGTATGCCATATGTCGGTGGAGGCAGGGCCGCCGAGAAGGGGGTACCACTGGGCCTCCTGTAGGGGGCCCGGGCCCCATCACTTAACGGGGGGGACTGACCAGCACTGCCTAAGGTTCGGGCCAATAGGGGGCCCCATGAGAGGCTCTGTCACTGCATCCCTACTTGTTCATTTTTTGTGTTCTGTTATAGATTGCTTTTTATATTGATCTCCTCCCAAAGAAAGAAATGTCCCTGATGAAGGGATTGTTATCCTGAAATGCGTTGGACCTAAGAACAAGGAGAACTGTACTAACTGCATTGTTTTGTATTGTTCCTTTTGGACACTATATGGTGAAATATGTTAACATAGATTTTAATAATTATTCTAATAAATTTATGTAATAATTTTTTCCAAATAATTTTGTGATTGTTTTCTCAAGTTGCTCTAAAAGCCCCACACTCATGGGGGGTATTTTATTTTGAATAATCAACTTATTTGGGGTGTTGGCAACTACCCAGTCGTTACATTTGAAGCTCTCTTTTCTAAAACTGATCATACTTTGGTCATTGTTCACAGTGCTCTCCTCAGCTGTCCAATTTCCTAGATCGGTGACATGCGATTGGACCAGCTTACATGAGGACAGGACGGAGACAGCAAAGGGCCCTGTGTCCGGCCACAGAAGAGGGAACACCCCCTCCGGGAGAGCCATGCATGACAAGCCCTGCCCTTCTCTGCAGCCCGGCCAGCGGCCACTCACTGACCACCAGGATCACTGCCCCAACTGGATGGAGGATGAGCTTCACACACTCCTGTGAAAATCTGCATCTGGGAGACAACAGATATGTCCACTGCCGAAAAATTTGTTAGTTTTCGTTTCATTGGGGGTTTTTTTTTTCATTTTTTGGGTCATTCGTTATGATCGCAATTCGTAAATTCGAAAATCCAAAAGTGAGAAAGAAAATCCGAAAATGTGAAAGAACGAAAATCCGAATATTCGAAATAATAACTAACTATTAAATTATAGGTATTGGAATTTCCTTTCAAATTTGGCTGTTGAATGTAACGAATACGAATTTATCCGAAGTTACGAATTATCGTAAATAACGAATGCCGCATCTAAATGAATGGAACGTAACAAATTATTAATAAATAATAATAAAAAGTTTTTATTATTATTATTGTTATTTACTATTATTATTTGTTGTGTTCCATTCGTTTAGATACGGCATTCGTTATTTCGGATAATTCGTAACTTCGGATAAATTCGTATTCGTTACGTTCACTAAAAGGCCAAATTTGAAAGGAAATTCCATACCTATAGTTTAATAGTTAGTAATAGTTATTTTTCAGAATTTACGAATTTTTGAATTTACGAATTTGCATAATGATGAATTTACGATTTTTCGAATATTCAAATTTATGAATATTCGAAAAAATTTGTTAAATGGGTTTTCGTTAATTTGGATATTTTTGAATTAACGAATTTGTCAGAATTTGTTTAAAAAACTAATTCGGAACTAAACAAATTGCACATGTCTAAATAATACAGCGCACAGCTGTAGCTCTAGATCCTGGCTGCCGGAGCATACAAGATAGCAGCCATAATTGTGAGTAGCAGACATACTGACACCTTTCTCTCTCTCTCTCTCACCCCTCTCTCTCTCTCTCACCCCTCTCTCTCTCTCTCGCTCTCTCTCTCTCACCCTCACTCTCTCTCTCTCACCCTCACTCTCTCTCTCACCCCCTCTCTCTCTCTCTCACCCCCTCTCTCTCTCACCCCCTTCTCTCTCTCACCCTCTCTCTCACCCTCTCTCTCACCCTCTCTCTCTCACCCCCTCCCTCTCACCCCCTCTCTCTCTCACCCCCTCTCTCTCTCTCACCCCATCTCTCGTCCCCTGTCTCCCTCACACCCTCTCTCTCTCCCTCCCCCTCTCTCACCCCCCTCTTTCATTTACCACTGTGTATACGCCCCCATGTGTGACTCTATAGTCACATGGGCTGCTCAGCTGTGATAGGGAGGAAATGCTCAGCATAGAAACTCACTAAAAAAACTGAGGAAGTGCCCGAAGTGCACCACCGAACTGGGTACCTTTTTCCATGTGGTTTGGTCCTGCCCTATCATTAAAATTTTTTGGGAAGAAATGGTCTCAACGAGTAACTCAGTTGTCAATCTCTCACTTACCCTCCTTTTGGGTATCTGTGACAGATGGCACCAAATACACACAAACAGCTGTTCATTTTTTACGCAACATTCTACGCCAGAAAGACTATGCTCCTTCACTGGAAGCAACCAGACCCCCCTACGATCTCACAATGGAGAGCCATGGTTGACTCCATCCTACCACTCTACAAACTCACATATATGAATTGTAAATGCCCCAAAAAATTTAAAAGATCTGGGGCAGCTGGACGAGGAGCTGAACAACGAGGTGAGCAGTGGGATTTAGTTTGCCCATTATCTGAAAGATGTGCCTTCTGCCTTTTGCTGCTCACCCTCTCCCCCCCACCCCCTTCTTTACTGGTCCTGGGTTCACCGTGGTTCCCCCCCCTGCCCTTAGGGATGGGAAATAACTGACTTCTATCGCCCGACTGTGTACTGGATAAGTAAACTGGATGAATGAATGTTTGTCCTGCACCCATACGCTCTAATGATATCTTCTTCGTGTCCTTCTTGAACCTTTTCAAGCTGTCGTAACAGTAATGCATAATGACATGACCGTATAATAATAAGATCTGAAAGAAGATTGTACACCAATTGTTGTTGGGGTAAAAAAGTATGTAAAATGTACTGTTAAATTGTACACCATGTTTCTCCTAATGGAGGCAAATAAAAACGTATCTGTTAAAAAAAAAAAAAAAAAAAAGAATTGAAGTCGTTTGGCCTCGAAACCGGAAATTGCGTCAATGAGTTTTGCCCTCCCACAGGGTGTCATCAAGGGCTGAAAAGCTAGTGGTCCATTCCATCCGGTGAGTGGGGACACAGGAGGGGGGGTGGCGCACCTCAAATTTTTGAGCACTATTGCACTTTATTGATTGGAGCACATCGTTCACCATTTTTTGGACATTCACTCATTTATCAATTGTTTATTTTCACTTATCCATTTGATACTTTTGCACTATTGTGAGCACTGTAATTTACCCAATTTCCAGTGGTGGGAATAGTGGCCCATCGTCAGCATCAATGGAAGGAATTATGCCCCATTGTTGATGTCAGCGAAAGGAATTATGCCTTATTGTTGGATGGAGCAGTGCCCCAATGACAGGATAAAAGCAAGCAAAGGGTCGCATCCAGCTCCCAGGTTGCAGTTTGGGGACCACTGCTCTATAGTAATTCTTCTTCTTCTTCTTTTTAATTGCAGGTAAATAATAGATTACAAGCAGAAGCAATGTGCCATCATTGAGTTCCTGATACTGAAAGGGTGCAGGCTGTCCGACATCCACAGAAGGCTAAAAGAATGTTTACAGAGATGACACCATTGACAAGAGTCTTGTCATTGGTGACTGTAGGGATGAGCTTTGAGTTTGAGTCGAACATGAATTCGACTCGAACATTGCCTGTTCGCCCGTTCGTCGAACAGCGAACAATTTTCTGGTGTTCGCGGCAAATTCGAAAAGCCGCGGAACACCCTGTAAAAGTCTATGGGAGAAGTCTAAAGTGCTAATTTTAAAGGTTAATATGCAAGTTATTGTCATAAAAAGTGTTTGGGGACCCGGGTCCTGCCCCAGGGGACATGTATCAATCAAAAAAAAGTTTTAAAAACGCCCGTTTTTTCGGGAGCAGTGATTTTAATAATGCTTAAAGTGAAACAATAAAAGTGAAATATTCCTTTAAATTTCGTACCTGGGGGGTGTTTATAGTATGCCTGTAAAGTAGCGCACGTTTCCCGTGCTTAGAACTGTCCCTGCACAAAATGTAATTTTTGAAGGACAAAAAGTAATTTAAAACTACTCGTGGATATTAATGAATTGTTGGGTCCCGGCAATACAGATAAAAGCCATTGAAAAAAATGGCAGGGGTTCCCCCCCCCAGTCCATTACCAGGCCCTTTGGGTCTGGTATGAATACCAGAACCAAAATTGAAAAAGAAATGCGTGGGGGTCCCCCTCAAAATCCATACCAGACCCTTCAGGTCTGGTATGGATTTTAAGGGGAACCCCGCACCAAATTTTTAAAAAAATGGCGTGGGGTTCCCCACAAAAATCCACACCAGACCCTTATCCGAGCATGCAACCTGCCAGGCCGCAGGAAAAGAGGGGGGGCGAGAGAGCGGCTTCCCCCCTCCTGAACCATACCAGGCTACATGCCCTGTAACATGGGGAGGATGTCCCCATGTTGATGGGGACAAGGGCCTCATCCCCACAACCCTTGCCCGGGGGTTGTGGGGGTCTGTGAGCGGGGGGCTTATCGGAATCTGGAAGCCCCCTTTAACAAAGGGGACCCCCAGATCCTGCCCCCCACATGTGAATTGATAACAGGGTACATTGTACCCCTACCATTTCACAAAAAAAGTGTCAAAATGTTAAAAGCCACACAGACACAGCTTGGGACAAGTCCTTTATTAAAAAGAAAAAAAAATTAAACAAAAAAAGATTCCAGCAATGTAATCCACTCTCGATCTCCACTCCAGCGATGTAATCCATTCTCGGTATCCAGCGATGGATGATCTCCAGGCTCCAGGGAGGAACACGCACAGGATTCTGCCTCCACTGGAGGCACCAAGCCAATGACGCGGCGCCAGCTTGACAGCTCTTATGTAGCTGAGGGCGGGGCCATCCGTCACGTAACCCCGTCCCCCTTCTGACAAGGGGAAACACCGGGGTTTCCTAGTGACGTGTACAGGAGACCCCCGCCCCCCTCTGATGCAACGGGAAACCTGCGCTACTTTACAGGCATACTGTAGACACCCCCCAGGTACGAAATTTTAAGGAATATTTCACTTTTATTGTTTCACTTTAAGCATTATTAAAATCACTGCTCCCGAAAAAACTGCCATTTTTAAAACTTTTTTTGCATTGATACATGTCCCCTGGGGCAGGACCCGGGTCCCCAAACACTTTTTCTGACAATAACTTGCATATTAACCTTTAAAATGAGCACTTTTGATTTTTCATGTTCGTGTCCCATAGACTTTAACGGTGTTCGCGTGTCCGAACAAATTTTTTGCCTGTTCGGATGCAAACCGAACAGAGGGGTGTTCGGCTCATCCCTATTGGTGACTCTTGTCAGTGGTGTCAATTCTGTAGCCTTCTGTGGATGTCGGAAATTCTGAACACCTACTTCATCAAGAACTCAATGACAGCATGGTGCTTCTACTTGGAATGCATTATTTAAAGTGGTTGTAAACCCATATAACATTTTTTTTTTAATGAGCTAGTATGACTAGTATACTAGCTCATTATGTACCACTTACCTTAGATCGGGGCCCCCGAAGCCGTCCGTGTCCCTCTCTCCAGCCGCAGCCATCGCTGCGGCGATAGCCGGAATGTTACTTCCGGGTATCGCCGCTCCAGCCAATCACAGCGCCGCTCCGGCGCTGTGATTGGCCGGAGCGGCGAAGACGTGACTCCGCGCATGCGCGCGGGAGCCGTCAAATTCGGCTAAGCCCAAGCATTGCTGGGACTTAGCCGAATTTGTGAATGGGATTAACCCCATGAATGCGCCGTTGTCTACGGCGCGCATGCGCCGTAGACAGCGGCGTCTGTGATTTTAGTAAATATCTCCTAAACCGTGTAGGTTTAGAAGATATTTCTTGCACCTACAGGTAAGCCTTAGTCTAGGCTTACCTGTAGGTGCAAGTTGCAAAAGTGGGTTTACAACCACTTTAACTGCAATGAAAAAAGATGAGGAACAGTTACCATAGAAGAAGAGTTACGCTACCAACATGTGAAATTCCAATGACCTATGTCCGTTAACAAAAAAGTTATGACCACTTTTGCATTACTTTTGTTTCAGCCCTCGTATTTTAGATACCAGTTTCTCTTTAAGAAGGATCCATGTACTGTTTAGTCTCTGTGTTCTGTTTAGGTGGTGTTGTCTTCTCATTCCTCTGACCGGTCTCCCGGGCAGGCAGAATTCTCTAGGAATCCATTGTGTTCTGCCTGGCTTCCCGTCGGGGTTATACAAGCCGAAGCGTTTGCAGTTTCAGGGGAATTGCTCGCATCAGTCATCTGCTTGTCTTGTGTGTGTTTTACACAATGGAGCTGGAAGTGCCCAATAAAACCTCGCCTTTCAGACATCTGTTTTTTAAGTTGTAAAGAATTACAGTGACACGTTATAAAAAGCAGAGATTTCAGGCACTAAAACGCCCGCATTTAAGAAAGTGTGATGTTTGTGGATGCAGCCGGGTCATCGATAGATTATCTGCAACAAATTTCAGGCCTGGTTTTAATTTACTACCTGCAGTGCAGATTTTACATTGTTTGTCCCAGGCGGCTGGCGGAGTCACTGGAGGATTGTAAGTCTCAGCATGTCCTCACTGCCAGGTTCAACAGTCTTGTCCCTCGAATTGTCTACTGTCTTCTGTACTGAACGTAGTCTGTTCTCAAAGTATCCAGACTTTGTCAATGCACTGGGGCCCTCTGGGGTATGGGGGCCCTTGTTGTATGAGATGGGTGTTTGGCAGCAGGGTTGCCAACCGCCAGTAGATTTACTGACAGTTTGTAAAAAGCATTGCTTTTTTTAACCACTTCAGCACCGGACCTATTCTGGCACTTCTCTCCTTCATGTAAAAATCATAATTTTTTTGCTATAAAATTACTTAGAACCCCCAAACATTATATATGTTTTTTTAGCAGACACCCTAGGGAATAAAATGGCGGTCATTGCAACTTTTTATCTCGCACGGCATTATATTTTTTCAAACACCTTTTTTGGGGAAAAAAAACGGTTTAATGAATTAAAAAATAACAAAACAGTAAAGTTAGCCCAATTTTTTTGTATAATGCGAAAGATGTTGTTATGCTGAGTAAATATATACCCAACATGTGTTGTGGAGATTTTTACGAAGATGTATTTAATATGTATTGTCATAGTGTCACCCAGTGTTAGTACTTCCGCAACCCGCTCTAAAGAGCTGGCTGGGGCAGTCTGAGGCTGGTTGAATCCCATCTGGTAGGGGATGTCTTGAGGTTGGAGTGTGATGTTTGCAGGGTGCGGATATGTCCACCGACGAGGGCCCTCTGTGCATTAGCATGGACGATCGTTAAGGAGGGGATATGCTCGCTCTGCAACGACATCATTGGTTATAGGCAGATGCGCGCTCTTGTCTCTGTTGTGTCTGATCAACATTGATCGGGATTCGTAGCGCGCGTCTGCAGATAGCCTCCCTCCCCCATTCAATAATAGTATAATCTGAATATGCGTTATTCTATGGAATATCGATTTTGAAAGAATGTCATTGACAATTTACCAATGTACAGGAATCCCATTATTGTTTACCATTCTTTGCAGGTTAAATATGAAGGATAGAGTAATGATTTTGCTTATAAGTATTTTTCAGGTCCAAGGAGTTTGTACACAGAGAACAGGTGTATGTAGACAGCTGTACATATGGATAAATACGAGTCTAAGGAGGTAAAAGTATCATAGGCTATTTCATTGTTTCTTTTTTCCTGCACCACGCATTTCTTCCTTCAGTCTGTAATGAGGAAGAAAATGGGGGGAGAAGTGATAAATGTAAGAATGACATTTTTTTTTCAAACAAATAATGTTAACCTCTGTAATTCTAACCAAGTTTGTGCCAAGACTGTCTTTCTTTGCTAGAATTTGAATCGGAAAGCAGCAGTCTGGTGAAGTAGGTTCCCATCCCAGAGGCTAAGAACCTTTTGTCGATGGTTCCAGGTATTGTAAGCCACGCACAGGTTATGCAGTGACCACAGTCCCGATGTCTGTCTGGGTTATTGTCATATGAGGGTTGTTTGGAGGTCAATCAAATCCAGAGTCGTACTTTCCTCATTAGCTGTCATTCTTGGCTGATGGGGTGGGTGCGATCGTTGTGACATGAACTTCAAAATGTCCACCACAGGGTTCACGAGTCCCTCCTGGACCCTGACACTAGTGATGAGCCGAACACCCCCGGGTTCGGTTCGCACCAGAACCCGCGAACGGACCGAAAGTTCGTACGAACATTAGAACCCTATTAAATACAATGGATGCGAACGTTCGAATTCTAAAGTGCTAATTATAACGACTATTATGCATGTTATTGTCCTAAAAAGGGTTTGGGAACCCGGGTTCTGCACCAGGGGACATGTATCAATGCAAAAAGAAGTTTTAAAAACGATCGTTTTTCGGGAGCAGTCATTTTAATGATGCATAAAGTGAAAAAAAAAAAAAAGTCAAATATTCCTTTAAATATCGTACCTGGGGGGTGTCTAAAGTATGCCTGTGAAGTGCCACGTGTTTCCCGTGTTTAGAACTGTCCCTGCACAAAATGACACTTCTAAAGGAAAAAAAAGCCATTTAAAACTGCTTGCGGCTTTAATGTAATGTCTGGTCCCGGTAATATGGATGAAAATCTTTAAGAAAAATGGCATAGCTACCCCATGACCCCCCCCCCCCCCCACCCCAGCCCATTACCAGCCCCTTTGGGTCTTGTATGGATATTAAGGGGAACCCCGCACATAAAATAAAAAAGGCCCTATATACTCTGAACAGCCGTATACAGGCGGTGCATACAAGACAGGGACTGTAGGTTTGTTCTTATGTAGAATGTGTTTGTAATTTTGAACAGGTACATTGTTTAAGTGTAGCTCCAGCCCAAAAATCTATTTTTAAACTTTTTGGAAAACATAGGTAAGGGTTATCACCCCTGTAACATTTGTTTTGCTGTCTGTGCCCCTGTTCAGAACATTTCACCTCACTTTCCGTCCCAATGACAAATGTTTTTGAAATGTGGAGTTTTTCTTGAAACAAGGATTGGTGATAAAGCATCAGTACAGAGGAGACACCTTTCTCCCATATTAATTCTTACAGGAGAGAATTTTCCTTCCTAGGGGTAGATTTCCTCTCACTTCCTGTTGTCTTCTTGCGTTTGCAAGTAGTAGTCGTTTGTAAGTTGGATGTTTGAAAGTAGGGACCTGCCGTATATACTCTGCAGAAATAGGCCCCTTAGTTGTTGGTGTTGGCACAACACTGTAAGCACTCACAGTTACTCTTGGTTGGTGCTGGAACGCCCTGCTGTCAACTATTATATCAGGAATTGTAATTACATATAATTGTTGAACAGTGGTAGTAAAAATTGGGCCTTTGATGGTGGTGCTGGTGCCACAACACTGTAAGCCCTGACAGTTACTCTTGGTGGGTGCAGCAATGGGCCCTGCTGTGAATTATTAGATCAAGAATTGTAATTGCATGCCCCTGTTGAACAGGGGCTGAAAAATTGGGCCTTTCGTGGTGGTGGTGGTGGTGGTGCCACAACACTGTAAGCCCTCAGAGTTACTCTTGGTGGGTGCAGGAATGGGCCCTGCTGTGAATTATTAGATCAAGAATTGTAATTACATGCCCCTTTTGAACAGGGGCTGAAAAATTGGGCCTTTCGTGGTGGTGGTGGCGTTGCCACAACACTGTAAGCCTCAGAGTTACTCTTGGTGGGTGCAGCAATGGGCCCTGCTGTGAATTATTAGATCAAGAATTATAATTGCATGCCCCTGTTGAACAGGGGCTGAAAAATTGGGCCTTAGGCACTGGTGGCACAACACTACAACCCCTCACAGATACTGTACTTGGAGCACAGCAATGAGCCCTGTTGCAAAGTATTGCTTCAAAAATTGTAATGACACGCCCCTGTTAAACAGGGGCTGAAAAATTGGGCCTTAGGCACTGGTGGCACAACACTCCAATATGCAGAGCGTATTACTAATGTTCAGATAAAGGAACACCTGGGTAGCAGTGACCATAACATGATTTCATTTGATGTTAGTTGTAAGCAAAAATCACATACAGGAAAGATAAAAACACTTAATTTCAAGAGAGCAAATTTTCCAAGGATGAGTGCTGCTCTCCAGGACTTAGACTGGGAAGGAATATTGGCATCAATGGGCACAGAACAGAAATGGGAATTCTTCAAAAAGACTGTTTGGGAACTCACTGCAAAGTATATTCCCATGGGCAATAAGTTTAAAAGGCTAAAAATAAAACCTATGTGGCTCACTGACAAAGTTAAAAAAGCTATAAACTATAAGAAAAGAGCTTTTAAAAAATATAAAAATGAGGGAACACTAGTGTCATTTAAATGTTACAAAGAATATAACAGGATATGTAAAAAGGAAATCAAGGATGCAAAAATTCAAAATGAACGACAGATTGCAAAAGATAGTAGGACAAACCCCAAAAAATTCTTCAAATATATTAATAGTAAAAAGGTCAAGTCTGAGCATGTAGGCCCTTTACAAAATAATCTAGAGTGGGTGACTGGGGACAAAGAGAAGGCTAATTTATTAAATACTTTCTTCAGTTCTGTGTATACAAAGGAGCATGGGGGAGCTCATGTCCAAAATGGGGGTGGTAGTGACACAGCCCCAAATCCACAATGGCTCAAAAGTGATATGGTCCAGAAATATTTAGATGGAATAAAGGTGGATAAAGCACCTGGACCAGATGGCATACACCCACGGATCCTAAAAGAATTGAGCTCTGTAATTTCAAAGCCATTGTATTTAATTTTTAGGGACTCATTAATGACAGGAATAGTACCACTGGATTGGCGCAGGGCCAATGTGGTGCCTATATTTAAAAAGGGAATTAAGTGTTTACCAAGTAACTATAGACCTGTTAGTTTAACTTCTATAGTTGGGAAAATACTGGAGAGATTAATAAAAGACCACATAGATGAGTTCTTGCTGGAAAAAAAACTATTTAAGCAACAGACAGCATGGATTCATGAAAGACAGAAGTTGTCAAACAAACCTGATTTCTTTTTATGAAGAGGTAAGTAAGACCTTGGACAGAGGGGTGGCAGTGGACGTGGTATACTTGGATTTTGCAAAAGCGTTCGATACAGTTCCCCACACACGGCTCATGTGTAAGGTAAAGTCTACAGGATTGGAAATATCAGTTTGTAAATGGATAGAAAACTGGCTAAAAGACAGAATTCAGAGAGTAGTGGTTAATGATTCTTTCTCTGAATGGTCCAAGGTTATCAGTGGTGTACCCCAAGGTTCAGTGCTGGGACCCTTACTTTTTAATATGTTTATAAATGATATTGGGTCTGAGATCAAAAGTAACATTTCTGTCTTTGCAGATGACACCAAGCTATGCAGTGGAATAACGTCCTTACAGGATGTCGCCAATTTACAAGCCGACCTCAATGCTCTGTCTAATTGGGCGACTATGTGGCAGATGAGGTTTAATGTTGATAAATGTAAAGTTATGCACTTGGGGGCTAATAATATGAATGCATCATACATACTAGGGGGAGTACAACTGGGGGGATCCGTAGTGGAGAAGGATCTGGGGGTTTTGGTAGATCATAAGCTCAATAATGGCATGCAATGCCAAGCTGCGGTTTCCAAAGCGAGCAAAGTCCTTTCTTGTATTAAGAGAGGTATGGTCTCCAGAGAGAGAGATATCATTTTGCCCCTGTTCAAATCATTAGTAAGACCTCATCTGGAATATGCAGTTCAGTTTTGGGCCCCAGTTCTCAAAAAGGATATTGGGGAACTGGAGAAAGTGCAGAGAAGGGCAACCAAACTGATAAGAGGCATGGAGGAGCTCAGCTATGAGGAGAGATTAGAGGAACTGAATTTATTCTCTCTTGAGAAGAGGAGATTAAGGGGGGATATGATCAACATGTACAAATATATAAGGGGTCCATATAGTGAACTTGGTGTTCAGTTATTCACTTTACGGTCAACACAAAGGACAAGGGGGCACTCTTTGCGTCTAGAGGAAAAGAGATTTCACCTCCAAATACGGAAAGGTTTTTTCACAGTAAGAGCTGTGAAAATGTGGAATAGACTCCCTGCAGAGGTGGTTCTGGCCAGCTCAGTAGATTGCTTTAAGAAGGGCCTGGATTCTTTCTTAAATGTACATAATATAACTGGGTACTGACATTTATAGGTAAAGTTGATCCAGGGAATATCCGATTGCCTCTCGGGGGATCAGGAAGGAATTTTTTCCCCTGCTGTAGCAAATTGGATAATGCTCTTCTGGGTTTTTTTGCCTTCCTCTGGATCAACTGTGGGTATAGAATTGGGTATATGGGATTGTACGATATATGTTTATTTTTATTTTTTTATTTTTATTTTTTACGGTTGAACTGGATGGACTTGTGTCTTTTTTCAACCTGACTAACTATGTAACTATGTAACTCCAACCCCTCACAGATACTGTACTTGGAGCACAGCAATGAGCCCTGTTGCAAAGTATTGCTTCAAAAATTGTAATGACACGCCCCTGTTAAACAGGGGCTGAAAAATTGGGCCTTAGGCACTGGTGGCACAACACTCCAACCCCTCACAGATACTGTACTTGGAGCACAGCAATGAGCCCTGTTGCAAAGTATTGCTTCAAAAATTGTAATTACACGCCCCTGTTAAACAGGGGCTGAAAAATTGGGCCTTAGCCACTGGTGGCGGCACCCAAAAACAAAAATGATCTTCCAAGCTATCATCATCAATCGTATCATTGAGGACTCGGAGGAGGAGGATAGCCAGTCAACATAACAGCACAGGCACTCAGCATCAGCATCAGTCTTGAAGGGATGTGACATGTTAAAATCAATTAGTCTGTTATATCAGCATCAGGTGTGTGGTAGCTGGTGGTGATCCAAGACTGGTTCATCTTGATGAAAGTCAGTCGATCAACCGAGTCGGTGGACAGGCGCACCCTGTGATCCGTGACAAATCCTCCAGCAGCACTGAATGTGCGTTCCGAAAGAACGCTGGATGCAGGACAGGCCAGTAGCTCAATTGCATACTGTGCAAGCTCTGGCCAGTGATCCATCCTCAAGACCCAGTAAGCCAGAGGATTTTCGGTGGGGAAGGTGTCCAAGTCTGACCTTGCCCCTAGATATTCCTGCACCATGTTTATCAGACGCTGGCGATGGTTGCTGGAACCGATCATACTTTGGGGCTGCGGACTAAAGAATTGTCTGAACGCATCGGACAGACGGCCACCTTCCCCACCGCTCCTTCTTTGACTGGCCGAAGCCTCAGCAACTCGTTGTCCAGGACCAGGAGTTTGTAACCTCCCAGTCTCTGGGAACGCGTTGCACAGACCTTTCTGCAAGGCCTCCCGGAGTTGTCTCATCCTCTGCTCCCTCTGCGACGGTAACATAAGGTCCGCAACCTTACCCTTGTACCGTGGATCAAGGAGAGTGGCCAGCCAGTAATGGTCCCTCTCCTTGATCCGAAGAATACGAGGATCCTTCCGCAGACTTTGCAGGATCAGGGAGGCCATGCAGCGTAGGTTTGCTGAGGCATTCGGTCCGGAGTCCTCTGGGTCACTAAGGACGACATGATCCGCAGCCACATCCTCCCAGCCACGTACAAGTCCACTGGTTTCTTGGGACTGTAAATCATCCCTAAAAGACTGCTGCTGATGATGCTGAGTGCCAGCCTCCACCTCCATGCTGACACAATCCTCCTCCTCCTCCTCCTCCTCCTCCTCTTCCTGTGCAATGGGTGGGACAGAAGGAACACTGTCTGGGTAAAGGGGGCCTTGAGAGGCAAGGAAGTCCTCCTCTTCCTGCCTCTGTTCTGCCTCAAGTGCCCTGTCCATTATTCCACGCAGCGTGTGCTCCAACAGGTGGACAAGAGGTACAGTGTCACTGATGCATGCACTGTCACTGCTCACCATCCTCGTGGCCTCCTCAAATGGTGCCAGGACAGTGCATGCATCCCTGATCATGCCCCACTGGCGTGGAGAAAAAAAACCAAGCTCCCCTGACCCTGTCCTGGTGCCGTAGTCGCACAGGTACTCATTGATGGCCCTCTGCTGCGTGTGCAGCCGCTGCAGCATGGCCAACGTTGAGTTCCACCTGGTGGGCATGTCACATATAAGGCAGTTCTTGGGCAGGTTCAACTCCTTTTGCAGCTCAGCCAGGCGAGCACTGGCATTATAAGATCTGCGGAAATGCACACAGACTTTCCTGGCCTGCCTCAGGACATCCTGTAAGCCCGGGTACCTGCCCAAGAACCGCTGCACCACCAGGTTAAGGACGTGAGCCACACAGGGCACATGGGTCAGTTGTCCCTGTCGGAGGGCGGAGAGAAGGTTGGTGCCATTGTCGCAAACCACCATTCCTGGCTTAAGCTGGCGTGGCGTCAACCACCTCTCGGCCTGGCCCTGCAGAGCAGACAGGACCTCTGCCCCAGTGTGGCTTCTGTCCCCCAAACACACCAGCGCAAGCACGGCATGGCATCTTTTTGCCTGCGTACTTGCGTAGCCCCTTGAACGGCTACGGAGCACTGCTGGTTCAGAGGACAAAGCACAGGAAGAGGCCATGGAGGAAGAAGAAGAGGAGGGGGTGGAGGAGAGAGGTGTGTCACAACCAGTAGTAGCATTTTGGAGGCGTGGCCGTGGAACAACCTCCAACACTACTGCACCTTGTCCTGCATCCTTCCCAGCTGCCAAAAGAGTGACCCAATGGGCCGTGAAAGAAAGGTAACGTCCCTGTCCATGCCTGCTGGACCATGAGTCAGCGGTAATATGCACCTTACCGCTGACCGCCCTGTCCAGGGAGGCCAAGACATTGCCTTCCACATGCCGGTAGAGAGCCGGAATAGCCTTCCGTGAGAAAAAGTGGCGTTTGGGAACCTGCCACTGAGGAACCGCACATTGCACAAACTCACGGAAGGGGGCCGAGTCTACCAACTGAAAAGGCAGCAGTTGAAGCGCTAGCAATTTAGCCAAGCTAGCATTCAACCGCTGGGCATGTGGATGGCTGGGAGTGAACTTCTTTCGACGGTCCAGCAGCTGGGGCAGGGAAATTTGTTATAGTGGGGTTGGAGATCCCAGCTGATGCGGTGCAAGGAGAGGTCCGCTTTGTTCTTTGGTGTGGGTCTTTGAGGTAGGCTTGCCAACGAGCTGCATGGCAGGTCAACATATGTCTGGTCAGGCATGTGGTACCCAAGCGGCTGATGTTTTGGCCACGCGATATACGCTTGAGACATATGTTGCAAACAGCAGCTGTGCGATCTGATGCACTAGCCTCAAAAAAGGCCCACACCAAAGAACTTTTTGAATGACGGGCAGAGGCAGCGCCCTGCACAGGCGGAGCTCTGCGGTGTGATTCCGTCGGTGTACTGCCCTTACGCTGGCCACCAAAGGGCATCCTGCCTCGTTGGAGATGTGCCTCCTCCTCATCCTCCTCCTCCTCCTCTCTCCTATTAGGCACCCACGTGGAGTCAGTGACCTCATCATCCCCTCCCTCCTCATCACTGGAGCCAATCTGGCAGTATGCTGCAGCTGCTGGAACATGACTGCCAGATTGGTGTCCTTCTTGAGCATCCCCTCTGTCTGCTCTCACGCTACTGCCTTCCTGTAGCTGGGTTTCATCATCAGACCCTTCGAAACGCTGGGCATCCTCCTGGAGCATGTACCCAACACTGTGCTCAAACAGTTCGGGGGACTCCTCAGGAGGAGGACATGGTGGGTCTAGGGAAGGAGTGACTGATGATGAGTCTGACATTGATACCAGGGAAGAGGACTCTTTGGCAGCTGCTTTGCCAGTACCCTGAGCCTGGGTGAGAGAGGATGAGGAGGAGGAGGAGGGCTTGGTCATCCACTCTACCAAGTCTTCGGCATGATGTGGCTCAACATGTCCAGCTGCCGAAAAGAAGGACAAGCGTGTCCCATGGCCATGTGCTGATGACAATGCACCGCGTCCACGACCAGCACTGTTGCCCCCAGACACAGAGCCTGCTTGCCCTCTTTTATTGCCTCCTGACTGTCTGCCTCTCCTTGTTTGCCTTCCAGACATTCTAATAGATGGCCTGCAGGGAGATGGGAAAAAAGCAATAAGGGCTACCTTCAGGTGTCCTTCTCTGTCCCTTTACTTAAGGATTTCTAAATATGGTTGAGGATGATTGCTTTCGCACAGAATAGCACAACGACAATTTCCCTGACTGTCCAAAAAACAAGGATTTCAAAGATGGTTGATGAGGAATGCTTTAGCACAGTATAGCACAAGGAGAATTTCCCTCACTGTCCTTCCCTGTCCCTACAAACAAGGATTAGCACAGTAAAACACACTGACACTCTCCCTACCTATAGTTTTCTGTCCCTAGAAAAAATGTTTTTTTAAAGATGGTTGATGATCAATGCTTTAGCACAGTATAGCACAAGGAGAATTTCCCTCACTGTCCTTCCCTGTCCCTAGAAACAAGGATTAGCACAGTGAAAGAAACTGACACTCTCCCTACCTATAGTTTTCTGTCCCTAGAAAAAATGTTTTTTTAAAGATGGTTGATGATCAATGCTTTAGCACAGTATAGCACAAGGAGAATTTCCCTCACTGTCCTTCCCTGTCCCTAGAAACAAGGATTAGCACAGTGAAAGAAACTGACACTCTCCCTACCTATAGTTTTCTGTCCCTAGAAAAAATGTTTTTTTAAAGATGGTTGATGATCAATGCTTTAGCACAGTATAGCACAAGGAGAATTTCCCTCACTGTCCTTCCCTGTCCCTAGAAACAAGGATTAGCACAGTGAAAGAAACTGACACTCTCCCTACCTATAGTTTTCTGTCCCTAGAAAAAATGTTTTTTTAAAGATGGTTGATGATCAATGCTTTAGCACAGTATAGCACAAGGAGAATTTCCCTCACTGTCCTTCCCTGTCCCTAGAAACAAGGATTAGCACAGTGAAAGAAACTGACACTCTCCCTACCTATAGTTTTCTGTCCCTAGAAAAAATGTTTTTTTAAAGATGGTTGATGATCAATGCTTTAGCACAGTATAGCACAAGGAGAATTTCCCTCACTGTCCTTCCCTGTCCCTAGAAACAAGGATTAGCACAGTGAAAGAAACTGACACTCTCCCTACCTATAGTTTTCTGTCCCTAGAAAAAATGTTTTTTTAAAGATGGTTGATGATCAATGCTTTAGCACAGTATAGCACAAGGAGAATTTCCCTCACTGTCCTTCCCTGTCCCTAGAAACAAGGATTAGCACAGTAAAACACACTGACACTCTCCCTACCTATAGTTTTCTGTCCCTAGAAAAAATGTTTTTTTAAAGATGGTTGATGATCAATGCTTTAGCACAGTATAGCACAAGGAGAATTTCCCTCACTGTCCTTCCCTGTCCCTAGAAACAAGGATTAGCACAGTGAAAGAAACTGACACTCTCCCTACCTATAGTTTTCTGTCCCTAGAAAAAATGTTTTTTTAAAGATGGTTGATGATCAATGCTTTAGCACAGTATAGCACAAGGAGAATTTCCCTCACTGTCCTTCCCTGTCCCTAGAAACAAGGATTAGCACAGTGAAAGAAACTGACACTCTCCCTACCTATAGTTTTCTGTCCCTAGAAAAAATGTTTTTTTAAAGATGGTTGATGATCAATGCTTTAGCACAGTATAGCACAAGGAGAATTTCCCTCACTGTCCTTCCCTGTCCCTAGAAACAAGGATTAGCACAGTGAAAGAAACTGACACTCTCCCTACCTATAGTTTTCTGTCCCTAGAAAAAATGTTTTTTTAAAGATGGTTGATGATCAATGCTTTAGCACAGTATAGCACAAGGAGAATTTCCCTCACTGTCCTTCCCTGTCCCTAGAAACAAGGATTAGCACAGTGAAAGAAACTGACACTCTCCCTACCTATAGTTTTCTGTCCCTAGAAAAAATGTTTTTTTAAAGATGGTTGATGATCAATGCTTTAGCACAGTATAGCACAAGGAGAATTTCCCTCACTGTCCTTCCCTGTCCCTAGAAACAAGGATTAGCACAGTGAAAGAAACTGACACTCTCCCTACCTATAGTTTTCTGTCCCTAGAAAAAATGTTTTTTTAAAGATGGTTGATGATCAATGCTTTAGCACAGTATAGCACAAGGAGAATTTCCCTCACTGTCCTTCCCTGTCCCTAGAAACAAGGATTAGCACAGTAAAACACACTGACACTCTCCCTACCTATAGTTTTCTGTCCCTAGAAAAAATGTTTTTTTAAAGATGGTTGATGATCAATGCTTTAGCACAGTATAGCACAAGGAGAATTTCCCTCACTGTCCTTCCCTGTCCCTAGAAACAAGGATTAGCACAGTGAAAGAAACTGACACTCTCCCTACCTATAGTTTTCTGTCCCTAGAAAAAATGTTTTTTTAAAGATGGTTGATGATCAATGCTTTAGCACAGTATAGCACAAGGAGAATTTCCCTCACTGTCCTTCCCTGTCCCTAGAAACAAGGATTAGCACAGTGAAAGAAACTGACACTCTCCCTACCTATAGTTTTCTGTCCCTAGAAAAAATGTTTTTTTAAAGATGGTTGATGATCAATGCTTTAGCACAGTATAGCACAAGGAGAATTTCCCTCACTGTCCTTCCCTGTCCCTAGAAACAAGGATTAGCACAGTGAAAGAAACTGACACTCTCCCTACCTATAGTTTTCTGTCCCTAGAAATTTTTTTTTTTTAAAGATGGTTGATGATCAATGCTTTAGCACAGTATAGCACAAGGAGAATTCCCCTCACTGTCCTTCCCTGTCCCTAGAAACAAGGATTAGCACAGTGAAAGAAACTGACACTCTCCCTACCTATAGTTTTCTGTCCCTAGAAAAAATGTTTTTTTAAAGATGGTTGATGATCAATGCTTTAGCACAGTATAGCACAAGGAGAATTTCCCTCACTGTCCTTCCCTGTCCCTAGAAACAAGGATTAGCACAGTGAAAGAAACTGACACTCTCCCTACCTATAGTTTTCTGTCCCTAGAAAAATGTTTTTTTAAAGATGGTTGATGATCAATGCTTTAGCACAGTATAGCACAAGGAGAATTTCCCTCACTGTCCTTCCCTGTCCCTAGAAACAAGGATTAGCACAGTGAAAGAAACTGACACTCTCCCTACCTATAGTTTTCTGTCCCTAGAAAAAATGTTTTTTTAAAGATGGTTGATGATCAATGCTTTAGCACAGTATAGCACAAGGAGAATTTCCCTCACTGTCCTTCCCTGTCCCTAGAAACAAGGATTAGCACAGTGAAAGAAACTGACACTCTCCCTACCTATAGTTTTCTGTCCCTAGAAAAAATGTTTTTTTAAAGATGGTTGATGATCAATGCTTTAGCACAGTATAGCACAAGGAGAATTTCCCTCACTGTCCTTCCCTGTCCCTAGAAACAAGGATTAGCACAGTGAAAGAAACTGACACTCTCCCTACCTATAGTTTTCTGTCCCTAGAAAAAATGTTTTTTTAAAGATGGTTGATGATCAATGCTTTAGCACAGTATAGCACAAGGAGAATTTACCTCACTGTCCTTCCCTGTCCCTAGAAACAAGGATTAGCACGGTGAAAGAAACTGACACTCTCCCTACCTATAGTTTTCTGTCCCTAGAAAAAATGTTTTTTTAAAGATGGTTGATGATCAATGCTTTAGCACAGTATAGCACAAGGAGAATTTCCCTCACTGTCCTTCCCTGTCCCTAGAAACAAGGATTAGCACAGTGAAAGAAACTGACACTCTCCCTACCTATAGTTTTCTGTCCCTAGAAAAAATGTTTTTTTAAAGATGGTTGATGATCAATGCTTTAGCACACTATAGCACAAGGAGAATTTCCCTCACTGTCCTTCCCTGTCCCTAGAAACAAGGATTAGCACAGTGAAAGAAACTGACACTCTCCCTACCTATAGTTTTCTGTCCCTAGAAAAAATGTTTTTTTAAAGATGGTTGATGATCAATGCTTTAGCACAGTATAGCACAAGGAGAATTTCCCTCACTGTCCTTCCCTGTCCCTAGAAACAAGGATTAGCACAGTGAAAGAAACTGACACTCTCCCTACCTATAGTTTTCTGTCCCTAGAAAAAATGTTTTTTTAAAGATGGTTGATGATCAATGCTTTAGCACAGTATAGCACAAGGAGAATTTCCCTCACTGTCCTTCCCTGTCCCTAGAAACAAGGATTAGCACAGTGAAAGAAACTGACACTCTCCCTACCTATAGTTTTCTGTCCCTAGAAAAAATGTTTTTTTAAAGATGGTTGATGATCAATGCTTTAGCACAGTATAGCACAAGGAGAATTTCCCTCACTGTCCTTCCCTGTCCCTAGAAACAAGGATTAGCACAGTGAAAGAAACTGACACTCTCCCTACCTATAGTTTTCTGTCCCTAGAAAAAATGTTTTTTTAAAGATGGTTGATGATCAATGCTTTAGCACAGTATAGCACAAGGAGAATTTCCCTCACTGTCCTTCCCTGTCCCTAGAAACAAGGATTAGCACAGTGAAAGAAACTGACACTCTCCCTACCTATAGTTTTCTGTCCCTAGAAAAAATGTTTTTTTAAAGATGGTTGATGATCAATGCTTTAGCACAGTATAGCACAAGGAGAATTCCCCTCACTGTCCTTCCCTGTCCCTAGAAACAAGGATTAGCACAGTGAAAGAAACTGACACTCTCCCTACCTATAGTTTTCTGTCCCTAGAAAAAATGTTTTTTTAAAGATGGTTGATGATCAATGCTTTAGCACAGTATAGCACAAGGAGAATTTCCCTCACTGTCCTTCCCTGTCCCTAGAAACAAGGATTAGCACAGTGAAAGAAACTGACACTCTCCCTACCTATAGTTTTCTGTCCCTAGAAAAAATGTTTTTTTAAAGATGGTTGATGATCAATGCTTTAGCACAGTATAGCACAAGGAGAATTTCCCTCACTGTCCTTCCCTGTCCCTAGAAACAAGGATTAGCACAGTGAAAGAAACTGACACTCTCCCTACCTATAGTTTTCTGTCCCTAGAAATTTTTTTTTTTTAAAGATGGTTGATGATCAATGCTTTAGCACAGTATAGCACAAGGAGAATTCCCCTCACTGTCCTTCCCTGTCCCTAGAAACAAGGATTAGCACAGTGAAAGAAACTGACACTCTCCCTACCTATAGTTTTCTGTCCCTAGAAAAAATGTTTTTTTAAAGATGGTTGATGATCAATGCTTTAGCACAGTATAGCACAAGGAGAATTTCCCTCACTGTCCTTCCCTGTCCCTAGAAACAAGGATTAGCACAGTGAAAGAAACTGACACTCTCCCTACCTATAGTTTTCTGTCCCTAGAAAAAATGTTTTTTTAAAGATGGTTGATGATCAATGCTTTAGCACAGTATAGCACAAGGAGAATTTCCCTCACTGTCCTTCCCTGTCCCTAGAAACAAGGATTAGCACAGTGAAAGAAACTGACACTCTCCCTACCTATAGTTTTCTGTCCCTAGAAAAAATGTTTTTTTAAAGATGGTTGATGATCAATGCTTTAGCACAGTATAGCACAAGGAGAATTTCCCTCACTGTCCTTCCCTGTCCCTAGAAACAAGGATTAGCACAGTGAAAGAAACTGACACTCTCCCTACCTATAGTTTTCTGTCCCTAGAAAAAATGTTTTTTTAAAGATGGTTGATGATCAATGCTTTAGCACAGTATAGCACAAGGAGAATTTCCCTCACTGTCCTTCCCTGTCCCTAGAAACAAGGATTAGCACAGTGAAAGAAACTGACACTCTCCCTACCTATAGTTTTCTGTCCCTAGAAAAAATGTTTTTTTAAAGATGGTTGATGATCAATGCTTTAGCACAGTATAGCACAAGGAGAATTTCCCTCACTGTCCTTCCCTGTCCCTAGAAACAAGGATTAGCACAGTGAAAGAAACTGACACTCTCCCTACCTATAGTTTTCTGTCCCTAGAAAAAATGTTTTTTTAAAGATGGTTGATGATCAATGCTTTAGCACAGTATAGCACAAGGAGAATTTCCCTCACTGTCCTTCCCTGTCCCTAGAAACAAGGATTAGCACAGTGAAAGAAACTGACACTCTCCCTACCTATAGTTTTCTGTCCCTAGAAAAAATGTTTTTTTAAAGATGGTTGATGATCAATGTTTTAGCACAGTATAGCACAAGGAGAATTTCCCTCACTGTCCTTCCCTGTCCCTAGAAAAAAGGATTAGCACAGTGAAAGAAACTGACACTCTCCCTACCTATAGTTTTCTGTCCCTAGAAAAAATGTTTTTTTAAAGATGGTTGATGATCAATGCTTTAGCACAGTATAGCACAAGGAGAATTTCCCTCACTGTCCTTCCCTGTCCCTAGAAACAAGGATTAGCACAGTGAAAGAAACTGACACTCTCCCTACCTATAGTTTTCTGTCCCTAGAAAAAATGTTTTTTTAAAGATGGTTGATGATCAATGCTTTAGCACAGTATAGCACAAGGAGAATTTCCCTCACTGTCCTTCCCTGTCCCTAGAAACAAGGATTAGCACAGTGAAAGAAACTGACACTCTCCCTACCTATAGTTTTCTGTCCCTAGAAAAAATGTTTTTTTAAAGATGGTTGATGATCAATGCTTTAGCACAGTATAGCACAAGGAGAATTTCCCTCACTGTCCTTCCCTGTCCCTAGAAACAAGGATTAGCACAGTGAAAGAAACTGACACTCTCCCTACCTATAGTTTTCTGTCCCTAGAAAAAATGTTTTTTTAAAGATGGTTGATGATCAATGCTTTAGCACAGTATAGCACAAGGAGAATTCCCCTCACTGTCCTTCCCTGTCCCTAGAAACAAGGATTAGCACAGTGAAAGAAACTGACACTCTCCCTACCTATAGTTTTCTGTCCCTAGAAAAAATGTTTTTTTAAAGATGGTTGATGATCAATGCTTTAGCACAGTATAGCACAAGGAGAATTTCCCTCACTGTCCTTCCCTGTCCCTAGAAACAAGGATTAGCACAGTGAAAGAAACTGACACTCTCCCTACCTATAGTTTTCTGTCCCTAGAAAAAATGTTTTTTTAAAGATGGTTGATGATCAATGCTTTAGCACAGTATAGCACAAGGAGAATTTCCCTCACTGTCCTTCCCTGTCCCTAGAAACAAGGATTAGCACAGTGAAAGAAACTGACACTCTCCCTACCTATAGTTTTCTGTCCCTAGAAATTTTTTTTTTTTAAAGATGGTTGATGATCAATGCTTTAGCACAGTATAGCACAAGGAGAATTCCCCTCACTGTCCTTCCCTGTCCCTAGAAACAAGGATTAGCACAGTGAAAGAAACTGACACTCTCCCTACCTATAGTTTTCTGTCCCTAGAAAAAATGTTTTTTTAAAGATGGTTGATGATCAATGCTTTAGCACAGTATAGCACAAGGAGAATTTCCCTCACTGTCCTTCCCTGTCCCTAGAAACAAGGATTATCACAGTGAAAGAAACTGACACTCTCCCTACCTATAGTTTTCTGTCCCTAGAAAAAATGTTTTTTTAAAGATGGTTGATGATCAATGCTTTAGCACAGTATAGCACAAGGAGAATTTCCCTCACTGTCCTTCCCTGTCCCTAGAAACAAGGATTAGCACAGTGAAAGAAACTGACACTCTCCCTACCTATAGTTTTCTGTCCCTAGAAAAAATGTTTTTTTAAAGATGGTTGATGATCAATGCTTTAGCACAGTATAGCACAAGGAGAATTTCCCTCACTGTCCTTCCCTGTCCCTAGAAACAAGGATTAGCACAGTGAAAGAAACTGACACTCTCCCTACCTATAGTTTTCTGTCCCTAGAAAAAATGTTTTTTTAAAGATGGTTGATGATCAATGCTTTAGCACAGTATAGCACAAGGAGAATTTCCCTCACTGTCCTTCCCTGTCCCTAGAAACAAGGATTAGCACAGTGAAAGAAACTGACACTCTCCCTACCTATAGTTTTCTGTCCCTAGAAAAAATGTTTTTTTAAAGATGGTTGATGATCAATGCTTTAGCACAGTATAGCACAAGGAGAATTTCCCTCACTGTCCTTCCCTGTCCCTAGAAACAAGGATTAGCACAGTGAAAGAAACTGACACTCTCCCTACCTATAGTTTTCTGTCCCTAGAAAAAATGTTTTTTTAAAGATGGTTGATGATCAATGCTTTAGCACAGTATAGCACAAGGAGAATTTCCCTCACTGTCCTTCCCTGTCCCTAGAAACAAGGATTAGCACAGTGAAAGAAACTGACACTCTCCCTACCTATAGTTTTCTGTCCCTAGAAAAAATGTTTTTTTAAAGATGGTTGATGATCAATGCTTTAGCACAGTATAGCACAAGGAGAATTTCCCTCACTGTCCTTCCCTGTCCCTAGAAACAAGGATTAGCACAGTGAAAGAAACTGACACTCTCCCTACCTATAGTTTTCTGTCCCTAGAAAAAATGTTTTTTTAAAGATGGTTGATGATCAATGCTTTAGCACAGTATAGCACAAGGAGAATTTCCCTCACTGTCCTTCCCTGTCCCTAGAAACAAGGATTAGCACAGTGAAAGAAACTGACACTCTCCCTACCTATAGTTTTCTGTCCCTAGAAAAAATGTTTTTTTAAAGATGGTTGATGATCAATGCTTTAGCACAGTATAGCACAAGGAGAATTCCCCTCACTGTCCTTCCCTGTCCCTAGAAACAAGGATTAGCACAGTGAAAGAAACTGACACTCTCCCTACCTATAGTTTTCTGTCCCTAGAAAAAATGTTTTTTTAAAGATGGTTGATGATCAATGCTTTAGCACAGTATAGCACAAGGAGAATTTCCCTCACTGTCCTTCCCTGTCCCTAGAAACAAGGATTAGCACAGTGAAAGAAACTGACACTCTCCCTACCTATAGTTTTCTGTCCCTAGAAAAAATGTTTTTTTAAAGATGGTTGATGATCAATGCTTTAGCACAGTATAGCACAAGGAGAATTTCCCTCACTGTCCTTCCCTGTCCCTAGAAACAAGGATTAGCACAGTGAAAGAAACTGACACTCTCCCTACCTATAGTTTTCTGTCCCTAGAAATTTTTTTTTTTTTAAAGATGGTTGATGATCAATGCTTTAGCACAGTATAGCACAAGGAGAATTCCCCTCACTGTCCTTCCCTGTCCCTAGAAACAAGGATTAGCACAGTGAAAGAAACTGACACTCTCCCTACCTATAGTTTTCTGTCCCTAGAAAAAATGTTTTTTTAAAGATGGTTGATGATCAATGCTTTAGCACAGTATAGCACAAGGAGAATTTCCCTCACTGTCCTTCCCTGTCCCTAGAAACAAGGATTAGCACAGTGAAAGAAACTGACACTCTCCCTACCTATAGTTTTCTGTCCCTAGAAAAATGTTTTTTTAAAGATGGTTGATGATCAATGCTTTAGCACAGTATAGCACAAGGAGAATTTCCCTCACTGTCCTTCCCTGTCCCTAGAAACAAGGATTAGCACAGTGAAAGAAACTGACACTCTCCCTACCTATAGTTTTCTGTCCCTAGAAAAAATGTTTTTTTAAAGATGGTTGATGATCAATGCTTTAGCACAGTATAGCACAAGGAGAATTTCCCTCACTGTCCTTCCCTGTCCCTAGAAACAAGGATTAGCACAGTGAAAGAAACTGACACTCTCCCTACCTATAGTTTTCTGTCCCTAGAAAAAATGTTTTTTTAAAGATGGTTGATGATCAATGCTTTAGCACAGTATAGCACAAGGAGAATTTCCCTCACTGTCCTTCCCTGTCCCTAGAAACAAGGATTAGCACAGTGAAAGAAACTGACACTCTCCCTACCTATAGTTTTCTGTCCCTAGAAAAAATGTTTTTTTAAAGATGGTTGATGATCAATGCTTTAGCACAGTATAGCACAAGGAGAATTTCCCTCACTGTCCTTCCCTGTCCCTAGAAACAAGGATTAGCACAGTGAAAGAAACTGACACTCTCCCTACCTATAGTTTTCTGTCCCTAGAAAAAATGTTTTTTTAAAGATGGTTGATGATCAATGCTTTAGCACAGTATAGCACAAGGAGAATTTCCCTCACTGTCCTTCCCTGTCCCTAGAAACAAGGATTAGCACAGTGAAAGAAACTGACACTCTCCCTACCTATAGTTTTCTGTCCCTAGAAAAAATGTTTTTTTAAAGATGGTTGATGATCAATGCTTTAGCACAGTATAGCACAAGGAGAATTTCCCTCACTGTCCTTCCCTGTCCCTAGAAACAAGGATTAGCACAGTGAAAGAAACTGACACTCTCCCTACCTATAGTTTTCTGTCCCTAGAAAAAATGTTTTTTTAAAGATGGTTGATGATCAATGCTTTAGCACAGTATAGCACAAGGAGAATTTCCCTCACTGTCCTTCCCTGTCCCTAGAAACAAGGATTAGCACAGTGAAAGAAACTGACACTCTCCCTACCTATAGTTTTCTGTCCCTAGAAAAAATGTTTTTTTAAAGATGGTTGATGATCAATGCTTTAGCACAGTATAGCACAAGGAGAATTTCCCTCACTGTCCTTCCCTGTCCCTAGAAACAAGGATTAGCACAGTGAAAGAAACTGACACTCTCCCTACCTATAGTTTTCTGTCCCTAGAAAAAATGTTTTTTTAAAGATGGTTGATGATCAATGCTTTAGCACAGTATAGCACAAGGAGAATTTCCCTCACTGTCCTTCCCTGTCCCTAGAAACAAGGATTAGCACAGTGAAAGAAACTGACACTCTCCCTACCTATAGTTTTCTGTCCCTAGAAAAAATGTTTTTTTAAAGATGGTTGATGATCAATGCTTTAGCACAGTATAGCACAAGGAGAATTTCCCTCACTGTCCTTCCCTGTCCCTAGAAACAAGGATTAGCACAGTGAAAGAAACTGACACTCTCCCTACCTATAGTTTTCTGTCCCTAGAAAAAATGTTTTTTTAAAGATGGTTGATGATCAATGCTTTAGCACAGTATAGCACAAGGAGAATTCCCCTCACTGTCCTTCCCTGTCCCTAGAAACAAGGATTAGCACAGTGAAAGAAACTGACACTCTCCCTACCTATAGTTTTCTGTCCCTAGAAAAAATGTTTTTTTAAAGATGGTTGATGATCAATGCTTTAGCATAGTATAGCACAAGGAGAATTTCCCTCACTGTCCTTCCCTGTCCCTAGAAACAAGGATTAGCACAGTGAAAGAAACTGACACTCTCCCTACCTATAGATTTCTGTCCCTAGAAAAAATGTTTTTTTAAAGATGGTTGATGATCAATGCTTTAGCACAGTATAGCACAAGGAGAATTTCCCTCACTGTCCTTCCCTGTCCCTAGAAACAAGGATTAGCACAGTGAAAGAAACTGACACTCTCCCTACCTATAGTTTTCTGTCCCTAGAAAAAATGTTTTTTTAAAGATGGTTGATGATCAATGCTTTAGCACAGTATAGCACAAGGAGAATTTCCCTCACTGTCCTTCCCTGTCCCTAGAAACAAGGATTAGCACAGTGAAAGAAACTGACACTCTCCCTACCTATAGTTTTCTGTCCCTAGAAAAAATGTTTTTTTAAAGATGGTTGATGATCAATGCTTTAGCACAGTATAGCACAAGGAGAATTTCCCTCACTGTCCTTCCCTGTCCCTAGAAACAAGGATTAGCACAGTGAAAGAAACTGACACTCTCCCTACCTATAGTTTTCTGTCCCTAGAAAAAATGTTTTTTTAAAGATGGTTGATGATCAATGCTTTAGCACAGTATAGCACACGGAGAATTTCCCTCACTGTCCTTCCCTGTCCCTAGAAACAAGGATTAGCACAGTGAAAGAAACTGACACTCTCCCTACCTATAGTTTTCTGTCCCTAGAAAAAATGTTTTTTTAAAGATGGTTGATGATCAATGCTTTAGCACAGTATAGCACAAGGAGAATTTCCCTCACTGTCCTTCCCTGTCCCTAGAAACAAGGATTAGCACAGTGAAAGAAACTGACACTCTCCCTACCTATAGTTTTCTGTCCCTAGAAAAAATGTTTTTTTTAAAGATGGTTGATGATCAATGCTTTAGCACAGTATAGCACAAGGAGAATTTCCCTCACTGTCCTTCCCTGTCCCTAGAAACAAGGATTAGCACAGTGAAAGAAACTGACACTCTCCCTACCTATAGTTTTCTGTCCTTAGAAAAAATGTTTTTTTAAAGATGGTTGATGATCAATGCTTTAGCACAGTATAGCACAAGGAGAATTTCCCTCACTGTCCTTCCCTGTCCCTAGAAACAAGGATTAGCACAGTGAAAGAAACTGACACTCTCCCTACCTATAGTTTTCTGTCCCTAGAAAAAATGTTTTTTTAAAGATGGTTGATGATCAATGCTTTAGCACAGTATAGCACAAGGAGAATTTCCCTCACTGTCCTTCCCTGTCCCTAGAAACAAGGATTAGCACAGTGAAAGAAACTGACACTCTCCCTACCTATAGTTTTCTGTCCCTAGAAAAAATGTTTTTTTAAAGATGGTTGATGATCAATGCTTTAGCACACTATAGCACAAGGAGAATTTCCCTCACTGTCCTTCCCTGTCCCTAGAAACAAGGATTAGCACAGTAAAACACACTGACACTCTCCCTACCTATAGTTTTCTGTCCCTAGAAAAAATGTTTTTTTAAAGATGGTTGATGATCAATGCTTTAGCACACTATAGCACAAGGAGAATTTCCCTCACTGTCCTTCCCTGTCCCTAGAAACAAGGATTAGCACAGTAAAACACACTGACACTCTCCCTACCTATAGTTTTCTCTCCCTAGAAAAAATGTTTTTTTAAAGATGGTTGATGATCAATGCTTTAGCACACTATAGCACAAGGAGAATTTCCCTCACTGTCCTTCCCTGTCCCTAGAAACAAGGATTAGCACAGTAAAACACACTGACACTCTCCCTACCTATAGTTTTCTGTCCCTAGAAAAATTTTTTTTTTAAAGATGGTTGATGATCAATGCTTTAGCACAGTATAGCACAAGGAGAATTTCCCTCACTGTCCTTCCCTGTCCCTAGAAACAAGGATTAGCACAGTGAAAGAAACTGACACTCTCCCTACCTATAGTTTTCTGTCCCTAGAAAAAATGTTTTTTTAAAGATGGTTGATGATCAATGCTTTAGCACACTATAGCACAAGGAGAATTTCCCTCACTGTCCTTCCCTGTCCCTAGAAACAAGGATTAGCACAGTGAAAGAAACTGACACTCTCCCTACCTATAGTTTTCTGTCCCTAGAAAAAATGTTTTTTTAAAGATGGTTGATGATCAATGCTTTAGCACAGTATAGCACAAGGAGAATTTCCCTCACTGTCCTTCCCTGTCCCTAGAAACAAGGATTAGCACAGTGAAAGAAACTGACACTCTCCCTACCTATAGTTTTCTGTCCCTAGAAAAAATGTTTTTTTAAAGATGGTTGATGATCAATGCTTTAGCACAGTATAGCACAAGGAGAATTTCCCTCACTGTCCTTCCCTGTCCCTAGAAACAAGGATTAGCACAGTGAAAGAAACTGACACTCTCCCTACCTATAGTTTTCTGTCCCTAGAAAAAATGTTTTTTTAAAGATGGTTGATGATCAATGCTTTAGCACAGTATAGCACAAGGAGAATTTCCCTCACTGTCCTTCCCTGTCCCTAGAAACAAGGATTAGCACAGTGAAAGAAACTGACACTCTCCCTACCTATAGTTTTCTGTCCCTAGAAAAAATGTTTTTTTAAAGATGGTTGATGATCAATGCTTTAGCACACTATAGCACAAGGAGAATTTCCCTCACTGTCCTTCCCTGCCCCTAGAAACAAGGATTAGCACAGTAAAACACACTGACACTCTCCCTACCTATAGTTTTCTGTCCCTAGAAAAAATGTTTTTTTAAAGATGGTTGATGATCAATGCTTTAGCACACTATAGCACAAGGAGAATTTCCCTCACTGTCCTTCCCTGTCCCTAGAAACAAGGATTAGCACAGTAAAACACACTGACACTCTCCATACCTATAGTTTTCTCTCCCTAGAAAAAATGTTTTTTTAAAGATGGTTGATGATCAATGCTTTAGCACACTATAGCACAAGGAGAATTTCCCTCACTGTCCTTCCCTGTCCCTAGAAACAAGGATTAGCACAGTAAAACACACTGACACTCTCCCTACCTATAGTTTTCTGTCCCTAGAAAAAATGTTTTTTTAAAGATGGTTGATGATCAATGCTTTAGCACAGTATAGCACAAGGAGAATTTCCCTCACTGTCCTTCCCTGTCCCTAGAAACAAGGATTAGCACAGTGAAAGAAACTGACACTCTCCCTACCTATAGTTTTCTGTCCCTAGAAAAAATGTTTTTTTAAAGATGGTTGATGATCAATGCTTTAGCACACTATAGCACAAGGAGAATTTCCCTCACTGTCCTTCCCTGTCGCTAGAAACAAGGATTAGCACAGTAAAACACACTGACACTCTCCCTACCTATAGTTTTCTGTCCCTAGAAAAAATGTTTTTTTAAAGATGGTTGATGATCAATGCTTTAGCACACTATAGCACAAGGAGAATTTCCCTCACTGTCCTTCCCTGTCCCTAGAAACAAGGATTAGCACAGTAAAACACACTGACACTCTCCCTACCTATAGTTTTCTGTCCCTAGAAAAAATGTTTTTTTAAAGATGGTTGATGATCAATGCTTTAGCACAGTATAGCACAAGGAGAATTTCCCTCACTGTCCTTCCCTGTCCCTAGAAACAAGGATTAGCACAGTGAAAGAAACTGACACTCTCCCTACCTATAGTTTTCTCTCCCTAGAAAAAATGTTTTTTTAAAGATGGTTGATGATCAATGCTTTAGCACAGTATAGCACAAGGAGAATTTCCCTCACTGTCCTTCCCTGTCCCTAGAAACAAGGATTAGCACAGTGAAACACACTGACACTCTCCCTACCTATAGTTTTCTGTCCCTAGAAAAAATGTTTTTTTAAAGATGGTTGATGATCAATGCTTTAGCACAGTATAGCACAAGGAGAATTTCCCTCACTGTCCTTCCTTGTCCCTAGAAACAAGGATTAGCACAGTGAAAGAAACTGACACTCTCCCTACCTATAGTTTTCTCTCCCTAGAAAAAATGTTTTTTTAAAGATGGTTGATGATCAATGCTTTAGCACAGTATAGCACAAGGAGAATTTCCCTCACTGTCCTTCCCTGTCCCTAGAAACAAGGATTAGCACAGTGAAAGAAACTGACACTCTCCCTACCTATAGTTTTCTGTCCCTAGAAAAAATGTTTTTTTAAAGATGGTTGATGATCAATGCTTTAGCACACTATAGCACAAGGAGAATTTCCCTCACTGTCCTTCCCTGTCCCTAGAAACAAGGATTAGCACAGTAAAACACACTGACACTCTCCCTACCTATAGTTTTCTGTCCCTAGAATTTTTTTTTTTAAAGATGGTTGATGATCAATGCTTTAGCACACTATAGTACAAGGAGAATTTCCCTCACTGTCCTTCCCTGTCCCTAGAAACAAGGATTAGCACAGTAAAACACACTGACACTCTCCCTACCTATAGTTTTCTGTCCCTAGAAAAAATGTTTTTTTAAAGATGGTTGATGATCAATGCTTTAGCACAGTATAGCACAAGGAGAATTTCCCTCACTGTCCTTCCCTGTCCCTAGAAACAAGGATTAGCACAGTGAAAGAAACTGACACTCTCCCTACCTATAGTTTTCTGTCCCTAGAAAAAATGTTTATTTAAAGATGGTTGATGATCAATGCTTTAGCACACTATAGCACAAGGAGAATTTCCCTCACTGTCCTTCCCTGTCCCTAGAAACAAGGATTAGCACAGTAAAACACACTGACACTCTCCCTACCTATAGTTTTCTGTCCCTAGAAAAAATGTTTTTTTAAAGATGGTTGATGATCAATGCTTTAGCACACTATAGCACAAGGAGAATTTCCCTCACTGTCCTTCCCTGTCCCTAGAAACAAGGATTAGCACAGTAAAACACACTGACACTCTCCCTACCTATAGTTTTCTGTCCCTAGAAAAAATGTTTTTTTAAAGATGGTTGATGATCAATGCTTTAGCACACTATAGCACAAGGAGAATTTCCCTCACTGTCCTTCCCTGTCCCTAGAAACAAGGATTAGCACAGTAAAACACACTGACACTCTCCCTACCTATAGTTTTCTGTCCCTAGAAAAAATGTTTTTTTAAAGATGGTTGATGATCAATGCTTTAGCACAGTATAGCACAAGGAGAATTTCCCTCACTGTCCTTCCCTGTCCCTAGAAACAAGGATTAGCACAGTGAAAGAAACTGACACTCTCCCTACCTATAGTTTTCTGTCCCTAGAAAAAATGTTTTTTTAAAGATGGTTGATGATCAATGCTTTTGCACACTATAGCACAAGGAGAATTTCCCTCACTGTCCTTCCCTGTCCATAGAAACAAGGATTAGCACAGTAAAACACACTGACACTCTCCCTACCTATAGTTTTCTGTCCCTAGAAAAAATGTTTTTTTAAAGATGGTTGATGATCAATGCTTTAGCACACTATAGCACAAGGAGAATGTCCCTCACTGTCCTTCCCTGTCCCTAGAAACAAGGATTAGCACAGTAAAACACACTGACACTCTCCCTACCTATAGTTTTCTGTCCCTAGAATTTTTTTTTTTTAAAGATGGTTGATGATCAATGCTTTAGCACAGTATAGCACAAGGAGAATTTCCCTCACTGTCCTTCCCTGTCCCTAGAAACAAGGATTAGCACAGTGAAAGAAACTGACACTCTCCCTACCTATAGTTTTCTGTCCCTAGAAAAAATGTTTTTTTAGAGATGGTTGATGAACAATGCTTTAGCACAGTATAGCACAAGGAGAATTTCCCCTCACTGTCCTTCCCTGTCCCTAGAAACAAGGATTAGCACAGTGAAAGAAACTGACACTCTCCCTACCTATAGTTTTCTCTCCCTAGAAAAAATGTTTTTTTAAAGATGGTTGATGATCAATGCTTTAGCACAGTATAGCACAAGGAGAATTTCCCTCACTGTCCTTCCCTGTCCCTAGAAACAAGGATTAGCACAGTGAAACACACTGACACTCTCCCTACCTATAGTTTTCTGTCCCTAGAAAAAATGTTTTTTTAAAGATGGTTGATGATCAATGCTTTAGCACAGTATAGCACAAGGAGAATTTCCCTCACTGTCCTTCCCTGTCCCTAGAAACAAGGATTAGCACAGTGAAAGAAACTGACACTCTCCCTACCTATAGTTTTCTCTCCCTAGAAAAAATGTTTTTTTAAAGATGGTTGATGATCAATGCTTTAGCACAGTATAGCACAAGGAGAATTTCCCTCACTGTCCTTCCCTGTCCGTAGAAACAAGGATTAGCACAGTAAAACACACTGACACTCTCCCTACCTATAGTTTTCTGTCCCTAGAAAAAATGTTTTTTTAAAGATGGTTGATGATCAATGCTTTAGCACAGTATAGCACAAGGAGAATTTCCCTCACTGTCCTTCCCTGTCCCTAGAAACAAGGATTAGCACAGTGAAAGAAACTGACACTCTCCCTACCTATAGTTTTCTGTCCCTAGAAAAAATGTTTTTTTAAAGATGGTTGATGATCAATGCTTTAGCACAGTATAGCACAAGGAGAATTTCCCTCACTGTCCTTCCCTGTCCCTAGAAACAAAGATTAGCACAGTGAAAGAAACTGACACTCTCCCTACCTATAGTTTTCTGTCCCTAGAAAAAATGTTTTTTTAAAGATGGTTGATGATCAATGCTTTAGCACAGTATAGCACAAGGAGAATTTCCCTCACTGTCCTTCCCTGTCCCTAGAAACAAGGATTAGCACAGTGAAACACACTGACACTCTCCCTACCTATAGTTTTCTGTCCCTAGAAAAAAAAAATTTTTAACGATGGTTGATGATCAATGCTTTAGCACAGTATAGCACAAGGAGAATTTCCCTCACTGTCCTTCCCTGTCCCTAGAAACAAGGATTAGCACAGTGAAAGAAACTGACACTCTCCCTACCTATAGTTTTCTGTCCCTAGAAAAAATGTTTTTTTAAAGATGGTTGATGATCAATGCTTTAGCACACTATAGCACAAGGAGAATTTCCCTCACTGTCCTTCCCTGTCCCTAGAAACAAGGATTAGCACAGTAAAACACACTGACACTCTCCCTACCTATAGTTTTCTGTCCCTAGAAAAAATGTTTTTTTAAAGATGGTTGATGATCAATGCTTTAGCACACTATAGCACAAGGAGAATTTCCCTCACTGTCCTTCCCTGTCCCTAGAAACAAGGATTAGCACAGTAAAACACACTGACACTCTCCCTACCTATAGTTTTCTGTCCCTAGAAAAAATGTTTTTTTAAAGACGGTTGATGATCAATGCTTTAGCACACTATAGCACAAGGAGAATTTCCCTCACTGTCCTTCCCTGTCCCTAGAAACAAGGATTAGCACAGTAAAACACACTGACACTCTCCCTACCTATAGTTTTCTGTCCCTAGAAAAAATGTTTTTTTAAAGATGGTTGATGATCAATGCTTTAGCACAGTATAGCACAAGGAGAATTTCCCTCACTGTCCTTCCCTGTCCCTAGAAACAAGGATTAGCACAGTGAAAGAAACTGACACTCTCCCTACCTATAGTTTTCTGTCCCTAGAAAAAATGTTTTTTTAAAGATGGTTGATGATCAATGCTTTAGCACACTATAGCACAAGGAGAATTTCCCTCACTGTCCTTCCCTGTCCCTAGAAACAAGGATTAGCACAGTAAAACACACTGACACTCTCCCTACCTATAGTTTTCTGTCCCTAGAAAAAATGTTTTTTTAAAGATGGTTGATGATCAATGCTTTAGAACACTATAGCACAAGGAGAATTTCCCTCACTGTCCTTCCCTGTCCCTAGAAACAAGGATTAGCACAGTAAAACACACTGACACTCTCCCTACCTATAGTTTTCTGTCCCTAGAAAAAATGTTTTTTTTAAAGATGGTTGATGATCAATGCTTTAGCACACTATAGCACAAGGAGAATTTCCCTCACTGTCCTTCCCTGTCCCTAGAAACAAGGATTAGCACAGTGAAAGAAACTGACACTCTCCCTACCTATAGTTTTCTGTCCCTAGAAAAAATGTTTTTTTAAAGATGGTTGATGATCAATGCTTTAGCACAGTATAGCACAAGGAGAATTTCCCTCACTGTCCTTCTCAGTCCCTAGAAACAAGGATTAGCACAGTGAAAGAAACTGACACTCTCCCTACCTATAGTTTTCTCTCCCTAGAAAAAATGTTTTTTTAAAGATGGTTGATGATCAATGCTTTAGCACAGTATAGCACAAGGAGAATTTCCCTCACTGTCCTTCCCTGTCCCTAGAAACAAGGATTAGCACAGTGAAACACACTGACACTCTCCCTACCTATAGTTTTCTGTCCCTAGAAAAAATGTTTTTTTAAAGATGGTTGATGATCAATGCTTTAGCACAGTATAGCACAAGGAGAATTTCCCTCACTGTCCTTCCCTGTCCCTAGAAACAAGGATTAGCACAGTGAAAGAAACTGACACTCTCCCTACCTATAGTTTTCTCTCCCTAGAAAAAATGTTTTTTTAAAGATGGTTGATGATCAATGCTTTAGCACAGTATAGCACAAGGAGAATTTCCCTCACTGTCCTTCCCTGTCCGTAGAAACAAGGATTAGCACAGTAAAACACACTGACACTCTCCCTACCTATAGTTTTCTGTCCCTAGAAAAAATGTTTTTTTAAAGATGGTTGATGATCAATGCTTTAGCACAGTATAGCACAAGGAGAATTTCCCTCACTGTCCTTCCCTGTCCCTAGAAACAAGGATTAGCACAGTGAAAGAAACTGACACTCTCCCTACCTATAGTTTTCTGTCCCTAGAAAAAATGTTTTTTTAAAGATGGTTGATGATCAATGCTTTAGCACAGTATAGCACAAGGAGAATTTCCCTCACTGTCCTTCCCTGTCCCTAGAAACAAGGATTAGCACAGTGAAAGAAACTGACACTCTCCCTACCTATAGTTTTCTGTCCCTAGAAAAAATGTTTTTTTAAAGATGGTTGATGATCAATGCTTTAGCACAGTATAGCACAAGGAGAATTTCCCTCACTGTCCTTCCCTGTCCCTAGAAACAAGGATTAGCACAGTGAAAGAAACTGACACTCTCCCTACCTATAGTTTTCTCTCCCTAGAAAAAATGTTTTTTTAAAGATGGTTGATGATCAATGCTTTAGCACAGTATAGCACAAGGAGAATTTCCCTCACTGTCCTTCCCTGTCCCTAGAAACAAGGATTAGCACAGTGAAACACACTGACACTCTCCCTACCTATAGTTTTCTGTCCCTAGAAAAAATGTTTTTTTAAAGATGGTTGATGATCAATGCTTTAGCACAGTATAGCACAAGGAGAATTTCCCTCACTGTCCTTCCCTGTCCCTAGAAACAAGGATTAGCACAGTGAAAGAAACTGACACTCTCCCTACCTATAGTTTTCTCTCCCTAGAAAAAATGTTTTTTTAAAGATGGTTGATGATCAATGCTTTAGCACAGTATAGCACAAGGAGAATTTCCCTCACTGTCCTTCCCTGTCCCTAGAAACAAGGATTAGCACAGTGAAAGAAACTGACACTCTCCCTACCTATAGTTTTCTGTCCCTAGAAAAAATGTTTTTTTAAAGATGGTTGATGATCAATGCTTTAGCACACTATAGCACAAGGAGAATTTCCCTCACTGTCCTTCCCTGTCCCTAGAAACAAGGATTAGCACAGTAAAACACACTGACACTCTCCCTACCTATAGTTTTCTGTCCCTAGAAAAAATGTTTTTTTAAAGATGGTTGATGATCAATGCTTTAGCACAGTATAGCACAAGGAGAATTTCCCTCACTGTCCTTCCCTGTCCCTAGAAACAAGGATTAGCACAGTGAAAGAAACTGACACTCTCCCTACCTATAGTTTTCTGTCCCTAGAAAAAATGTTTATTTAAAGATGGTTGATGATCAATGCTTTAGCACACTATAGCACAAGGAGAATTTCCCTCACTGTCCTTCCCTGTCCCTAGAAACAAGGATTAGCACAGTAAAACACACTGACACTCTCCCTACCTATAGTTTTCTGTCCCTAGAAAAAATGTTTTTTTAAAGATGGTTGATGATCAATGCTTTAGCACACTATAGCACAAGGAAAATTTCCCTCACTGTCCTTCCCTGTCCCTAGAAACAAGGATTAGCACAGTAAAACACACTGACACTCTCCCTACCTATAGTTTTCTGTCCCTAGAAATTTTTTTTTTTTAAAGATGGTTGATGATCAATGTTTTAGCACACTATAGCACAAGGAGAATTTCCCTCACTGTCCTTCCCTGTCCCTAGAAACAAGGATTAGCACAGTAAAACACACTGACACTCTCCCTACCTATAGTTTTCTGTCCCTAGAAAAAATGTTTTTTTAAAGATGGTTGATGATCAATGCTTTAGCACAGTATAGCACAAGGAGAATTTCCCTCACTGTCCTTCCCTGTCCCTAGAAACAAGGATTAGCACAGTGAAAGAAACTGACACTCTCCCTACCTATAGTTTTCTGTCCCTAGAAAAAATGTTTATTTAAAGATGGTTGATGATCAATGCTTTAGCACAGTATAGCACAAGGAGAATTTCCCTCACTGTCCTTCCCTGTCCCTAGAAACAAGGATTAGCACAGTAAAACACACTGACACTCTCCCTACCTATAGTTTTCTGTCCCTAGAAAAAATGTTTTTTTAAAGATGGTTGATGATCAATGCTTTAGCACACTATAGCACAAGGAAAATTTCCCTCACTGTCCTTCCCTGTCCCTAGAAACAAGGATTAGCACAGTAAAACACACTGACACTCTCCCTACCTATAGTTTTCTGTCCCTAGAAAAAATGTTTTTTTAAAGATGGTTGATGATCAATGCTTTAGCACACTATAGCACAAGGAGAATTTCCCTCACTGTCCTTCCCTGTCCCTAGAAACAAGGATTAGCACAGTAAAACACACTGACACTCTCCCTACCTATAGTTTTCTGTCCCTAGAAAAAATGTTTTTTTAAAGATGGTTGATGATCAATGCTTTAGCACAGTATAGCACAAGGAGAATTTCCCTCACTGTCCTTCCCTGTCCCTAGAAACAAGGATTAGCACAGTGAAAGAAACTGACACTCTCCCTACCTATAGTTTTCTGTCCCTAGAAAAAATGTTTTTTTAAAGATGGTTGATGATCAATGCTTTAGCACACTATAGCACAAGGAGAATTTCCCTCACTGTCCTTCCCTGTCCATAGAAACAAGGATTAGCACAGTAAAACACACTGACACTCTCCCTACCTATAGTTTTCTGTCCCTAGAAAAAATGTTTTTTTAAAGATGGTTGATGATCAATGCTTTAGCACACTATAGCACAAGGAGAATTTCCCTCACTGTCCTTCCCTGTCCCTAGAAACAAGGATTAGCACAGTAAAACACACTGACACTCTCCCTACCTATAGTTTTCTGTCCCTAGAAAAAATGTTTTTTTAAAGATGGTTGATGATCAATGCTTTAGCACAGTATAGCACAAGGAGAATTTCCCTCACTGTCCTTCCCTGTCCCTAGAAACAAGGATTAGCACAGTGAAAGAAACTGACACTCTCCCTACCTATAGTTTTCTCTCCCTAGAAAAAATGTTTTTTTAAAGATGGTTGATGATCAATGCTTTAGCACAGTATAGCACAAGGAGAATTTCCCTCACTGTCCTTCCCTGTCCCTAGAAACAAGGATTAGCACAGTGAAACACACTGACACTCTCCCTACCTATAGTTTTCTGTCCCTAGAAAAAATGTTTTTTTAAAGATGGTTGATGATCAATGCTTTAGCACAGTATAGCACAAGGAGAATTTCCCTCACTGTCCTTCCCTGTCCGTAGAAACAAGGATTAGCACAGTAAAACACACTGAAACTCTCCCTACCTATAGTTTTCTGTCCCTAGAAAAAATGTTTTTTTAAAGATGGTTGATGATCAATGCTTTAGCACAGTATAGCACAAGGAGAATTTCCCTCACTGTCCTTCCCTGTCCCTAGAAACAAAGATTAGCACAGTGAAAGAAACTGACACTCTCCCTACCTATAGTTTTCTCTCCCTAGAAAAAATATTTTTTTTTAAAGATGGTTGATGATCAATGCTTTAGCACAGTATAGCACAAGGAGAATTTCCCTCACTGTCCTTCCCTGTCCCTAGAAACAAGGATTAGCACAGTGAAACACACTGACACTCTCCCTACCTATAGTTTTCTGTCCCTAGAAATTTTTTTTTTTTAAAGATGGTTGATGATCAATGCTTTAGCACAGTATAGCACAAGGAGAATTTCCCTCACTGTCCTTCCCTGTCCCTAGAAACAAGGATTAGCATAGTGAAAGAAACTGACACTCTCCCTACCTATAGTTTTCTGTCCCTAGAAAAAATGTTTTTTTAAAGATGGTTGATGATCAATGCTTTAGCACACTATAGCACAAGGAAAATTTCCCTCACTGTCCTTCCCTGTCCCTAGAAACAAGGATTAGCACAGTAAAACACACTGACACTCTCCCTACCTATAGTTTTCTGTCCCTAGAAATTTTTTTTTTTTAAAGATGGTTGATGATCAATGTTTTAGCACACTATAGCACAAGGAGAATTTCCCTCACTGTCCTTCCCTGTCCCTAGAAACAAGGATTAGCACAGTAAAACACACTGACACTCTCCCTACCTATAGTTTTCTGTCCCTAGAAAAAATGTTTTTTTAAAGATGGTTGATGATCAATGCTTTAGCACAGTATAGCACAAGGAGAATTTCCCTCACTGTCCTTCCCTGTCCCTAGAAACAAGGATTAGCACAGTGAAAGAAACTGACACTCTCCCTACCTATAGTTTTCTGTCCCTAGAAAAAATGTTTATTTAAAGATGGTTGATGATCAATGCTTTAGCACACTATAGCACAAGGAGAATTTCCCTCACTGTCCTTCCCTGTCCCTAGAAACAAGGATTAGCACAGTAAAACACACTGACACTCTCCCTACCTATAGTTTTCTGTCCCTAGAAAAAATGTTTTTTTAAAGATGGTTGATGATCAATGCTTTAGCACACTATAGCACAAGGAAAATTTCCCTCACTGTCCTTCCCTGTCCCTAGAAACAAGGATTAGCACAGTAAAACACACTGACACTCTCCCTACCTATAGTTTTCTGTCCCTAGAAAAAATGTTTTTTTAAAGATGGTTGATGATCAATGCTTTAGCACACTATAGCACAAGGAGAATTTCCCTCACTGTCCTTCCCTGTCCCTAGAAACAAGGATTAGCACAGTAAAACACACTGACACTCTCCCTACCTATAGTTTTCTGTCCCTAGAAAAAATGTTTTTTTAAAGATGGTTGATGATCAATGCTTTAGCACAGTATAGCACAAGGAGAATTTCCCTCACTGTCCTTCCCTGTCCCTAGAAACAAGGATTAGCACAGTGAAAGAAACTGACACTCTCCCTACCTATAGTTTTCTGTCCCTAGAAAAAATGTTTTTTTAAAGATGGTTGATGATCAATGCTTTAGCACACTATAGCACAAGGAGAATTTCCCTCACTGTCCTTCCCTGTCCATAGAAACAAGGATTAGCACAGTAAAACACACTGACACTCTCCCTACCTATAGTTTTCTGTCCCTAGAAAAAATGTTTTTTTAAAGATGGTTGATGATCAATGCTTTAGCACACTATAGCACAAGGAGAATTTCCCTCACTGTCCTTCCCTGTCCCTAGAAACAAGGATTAGCACAGTAAAACACACTGACACTCTCCCTACCTATAGTTTTCTGTCCCTAGAAAAAATGTTTTTTTAAAGATGGTTGATGATCAATGCTTTAGCACAGTATAGCACAAGGAGAATTTCCCTCACTGTCCTTCCCTGTCCCTAGAAACAAGGATTAGCACAGTGAAAGAAACTGACACTCTCCCTACCTATAGTTTTCTCTCCCTAGAAAAAATGTTTTTTTAAAGATGGTTGATGATCAATGCTTTAGCACAGTATAGCACAAGGAGAATTTCCCTCACTGTCCTTCCCTGTCCCTAGAAACAAGGATTAGCACAGTGAAACACACTGACACTCTCCCTACCTATAGTTTTCTGTCCCTAGAAAAAATGTTTTTTTAAAGATGGTTGATGATCAATGCTTTAGCACAGTATAGCACAAGGAGAATTTCCCTCACTGTCCTTCCCTGTCCGTAGAAACAAGGATTAGCACAGTAAAACACACTGAAACTCTCCCTACCTATAGTTTTCTGTCCCTAGAAAAAATGTTTTTTTAAAGATGGTTGATGATCAATGCTTTAGCACAGTATAGCACAAGGAGAATTTCCCTCACTGTCCTTCCCTGTCCCTAGAAACAAAGATTAGCACAGTGAAAGAAACTGACACTCTCCCTACCTATAGTTTTCTCTCCCTAGAAAAAATATTTTTTTTTAAAGATGGTTGATGATCAATGCTTTAGCACAGTATAGCACAAGGAGAATTTCCCTCACTGTCCTTCCCTGTCCCTAGAAACAAGGATTAGCACAGTGAAACACACTGACACTCTCCCTACCTATAGTTTTCTGTCCCTAGAAATTTTTTTTTTTTAAAGATGGTTGATGATCAATGCTTTAGCACAGTATAGCACAAGGAGAATTTCCCTCACTGTCCTTCCCTGTCCCTAGAAACAAGGATTAGCATAGTGAAAGAAACTGACACTCTCCCTACCTATAGTTTTCTGTCCCTAGAAAAAATGTTTTTTTAAAGATGGTTGATGATCAATGCTTTAGCACACTATAGCACAAGGAGAATTTCCCTCACTGTCCTTCCCTGTCCCTAGAAACAAGGATTAGCACAGTAAAACACACTGACACTCTCCCTACCTATAGTTTTCTGTCCCTAGAAAAAATGTTTTTTTAAAGACGGTTGATGATCAATGCTTTAGCACACTATAGCACAAGGAGAATTTCCCTCACTGTCCTTCCCTGTCCCTAGAAACAAGGATTAGCACAGTAAAACACACTGACACTCTCCCTACCTATAGTTTTCTGTCCCTAGAAAAAATGTTTTTTTAAAGATGGTTGATGATCAATGCTTTAGCACAGTATAGCACAAGGAGAATTTCCCTCACTGTCCTTCCCTGTCCCTAGAAACAAGGATTAGCACAGTGAAAGAAACTGACACTCTCCCTACCTATAGTTTTCTGTCCCTAGAAAAAATGTTTTTTTAAAGATGGTTGATGATCAATGCTTTAGCACACTATAGCACAAGGAGAATTTCCCTCACTGTCCTTCCCTGTCCCTAGAAACAAGGATTAGCACAGTAAAACACACTGACACTCTCCCTACCTATAGTTTTCTGTCCCTAGAAAAAATGTTTTTTTAAAGATGGTTGATGATCAATGCTTTAGCACACTATAGCACAAGGAGAATTTCCCTCACTGTCCTTCCCTGTCCCTAGAAACAAGGATTAGCACAGTAAAACACACTGACACTCTCCCTACCTATAGTTTTCTGTCCCTAGAAAAAATGTTTTTTTAAAGATGGTTGATGATCAATGCTTTAGCACACTATAGCACAAGGAGAATTTCCCTCACTGTCCTTCCCTGTCCCTAGAAACAAGGATTAGCACAGTGAAAGAAACTGACACTCTCCCTACCTATAGTTTTCTGTCCCTAGAAAAAATGTTTTTTTAAAGATGGTTGATGATCAATGCTTTAGCACAGTATAGCACAAGGAGAATTTCCCTCACTGTCCTTCTCAGTCCCTAGAAACAAGGATTAGCACAGTGAAAGAAACTGACACTCTCCCTACCTATAGTTTTCTCTCCCTAGAAAAAATGTTTTTTTAAAGATGGTTGATGATCAATGCTTTAGCACAGTATAGCACAAGGAGAATTTCCCTCACTGTCCTTCCCTGTCCCTAGAAACAAGGATTAGCACAGTGAAACACACTGACACTCTCCCTACCTATAGTTTTCTGTCCCTAGAAAAAATGTTTTTTTAAAGATGGTTGATGATCAATGCTTTAGCACAGTATAGCACAAGGAGAATTTCCCTCACTGTCCTTCCCTGTCCCTAGAAACAAGGATTAGCACAGTGAAAGAAACTGACACTCTCCCTACCTATAGTTTTCTCTCCCTAGAAAAAATGTTTTTTTAAAGATGGTTGATGATCAATGCTTTAGCACAGTATAGCACAAGGAGAATTTCCCTCACTGTCCTTCCCTGTCCGTAGAAACAAGGATTAGCACAGTAAAACACACTGACACTCTCCCTACCTATAGTTTTCTGTCCCTAGAAAAAATGTTTTTTTAAAGATGGTTGATGATCAATGCTTTAGCACAGTATAGCACAAGGAGAATTTCCCTCACTGTCCTTCCCTGTCCCTAGAAACAAGGATTAGCACAGTGAAAGAAACTGACACTCTCCCTACCTATAGTTTTCTGTCCCTAGAAAAAATGTTTTTTTAAAGATGGTTGATGATCAATGCTTTAGCACAGTATAGCACAAGGAGAATTTCCCTCACTGTCCTTCCCTGTCCCTAGAAACAAGGATTAGCACAGTGAAAGAAACTGACACTCTCCCTACCTATAGTTTTCTGTCCCTAGAAAAAATGTTTTTTTAAAGATGGTTGATGATCAATGCTTTAGCACACTATAGCACAAGGAGAATTTCCCTCACTGTCCTTCCCTGTCCCTAGAAACAAGGATTAGCACAGTAAAACACACTGACACTCTCCCTACCTATAGTTTTCTGTCCCTAGAATTTTTTTTTTTTTAAAGATGGTTGATGATCAATGCTTTAGCACACTATAGCACAAGGAGAATTTCCCTCACTGTCCTTCCCTGTCCCTAGAAACAAGGATTAGCACAGTAAAACACACTGACACTCTCCCTACCTATAGTTTTCTGTCCCTAGAAAAAATGTTTTTTTAAAGATGGTTGATGATCAATGCTTTAGCACAGTATAGCACAAGGAGAATTTCCCTCACTGTCCTTCCCTGTCCCTAGAAACAAGGATTAGCACAGTGAAAGAAACTGACACTCTCCCTACCTATAGTTTTCTGTCCCTAGAAAAAATGTTTTTTTAAAGATGGTTGATGATCAATGCTTTAGCACACTATAGCACAAGGAGAATTTCCCTCACTGTCCTTCCCTGTCCCTAGAAACAAGGATTAGCACAGTAAAACACACTGACACTCTCCCTACCTATAGTTTTCTGTCCCTAGAAAAAATGTTTTTTTTAAAGATGGTTGATGATCAATGCTTTAGCACACTATAGCACAAGGAGAATTTCCCTCACTGTCCTTCCCTGTCCCTAGAAACAAGGATTAGCACGGTAAAACACATTGACACTCTCCCTACCTATAGTTTTCTGTCCCTAGAAAAAATGTTTTTTTAAAGATGGTTGATGATCAATGCTTTAGCACACTATAGCACAAGGAGAATTTCCCTCACTGTCCTTCCCTGTCCCTAGAAACAAGGATTAGCACAGTAAAACACACTGACACTCTCCCTACCTATAGTTTTCTGTCCCTAGAAAAAATGTTTTTTTAAAGATGGTTGATGATCAATGCTTTAGCACAGTATAGCACAAGGAGAATTTCCCTCACTGTCCTTCCCTGTCCCTAGAAACAAGGATTAGCACAGTGAAAGAAACTGACACTCTCCCTACCTATAGTTTTCTGTCCTTAGAAAAAATGTTTTTTTAAAGATGGTTGATTATCAATGCTTTAGCACACTATAGCACAAGGAGAATTTCCCTCACTGTCCTTCCCTGTCCCTAGAAACAAGGATTAGCACAGTAAAACACACTGACACTCTCCCTACCTATAGTTTTCTGTCCCTAGAAAAAATGTTTTTTCAAAGATGGTTGATGATCAATGCTTTAGCACACTATAGCACAAAGAGAATTTCCCTCACTGTCCTTCCCTGTCCCTAGAAACAAGGATTAGCACAGTAAAACACACTGACACTCTCCCTACCTATAGTTTTCTGTCCCTAGAAAAAATGTTTTTTTAAAGATGGTTGATGATCAATGCTTTAGCACAGTATAGCACAAGGAGAATTTCCCTCACTGTCCTTCCCTGTCCCTAGAAACAAGGATTAGCACAGTGAAAGAAACTGACACTCTCCCTACCTATAGTTTTCTGTCCCTAGAAAAAATGTTTTTTTAAAGATGGTTGATGATCAATGCTTTAGCACAGTATAGCACAAGGAGAATTTCCCTCACTGTCCTTCCCTGTCCCTAGAAACAAGGATTAGCACAGTGAAAGAAACTGACACTCTCCCTACCTATAGTTTTCTCTCCCTAGAAAAAATGTTTTTTTAAAGATGGTTGATGATCAATGCTTTAGCACAGTATAGCACAAGGAGAATTTCCCTCACTGTCCTTCCCTGTCCCTAGAAACAAGGATTAGCACAGTGAAACACACTGACACTCTCCCTACCTATAGTTTTCTGTCCCTAGAAAAAATGTTTTTTTAAAGATGGTTGATGATCAATGCTTTAGCACAGTATAGCACAAGGAGAATTTCCCTCACTGTCCTTCCCTGTCCCTAGAAACAAGGATTAGCACAGTGAAAGAAACTGACACTCTCCCTACCTATAGTTTTCTGTCCCTAGAAAAAATGTTTTTTTAAAAATGGTTGATGATCAATGCTTTAGCACACTATAGCACAAGGAGAATTTCCCTCACTGTCCTTCCCTGTCCCTAGAAACAAGGATTAGCACAGTAAAACACACTGACACTCTCCCTACCTATAGTTTTCTGTCCCTAGAAAAAATGTTTTTTTAAAGATGGTTGATGATCAATGCTTTAGCACACTATAGCACAAGGAGAATTTCCCTCACTGTCCTTCCCTGTCCCTAGAAACAAGGATTAGCACAGTAAAACACACTGACACTCTCCCTACCTATAGTTTTCTGTCCCTAGAAAAAATGTTTTTTTAAAGATGGTTGATGATCAATGCTTTAGCACAGTATAGCACAAGGAGAATTTCCCTCACTGTCCTTCCCTGTCCCTAGAAACAAGGATTAGCACAGTGAAAGAAACTGACACTCTCCCTACCTATAGTTTTCTGTCCCTAGAAAAAATGTTTTTTTAAAGATGGTTGATTATCAATGCTTTAGCACACTATAGCACAAGGAGAATTTCCCTCACTGTCCTTCCCTGTCCCTAGAAACAAGGATTAGCACAGTAAAACACACTGACACTCTCCCTACCTATAGTTTTCTGTCCCTAGAAAAAATGTTTTTTCAAAGATGGTTGATGATCAATGCTTTAGCACACTATAGCACAAAGAGAATTTCCCTCACTGTCCTTCCCTGTCCCTAGAAACAAGGATTAGCACAGTAAAACACACTGACACTCTCCCTACCTATAGTTTTCTGTCCCTAGAAAAAATGTTTTTTTAAAGATGGTTGATGATCAATGCTTTAGCACAGTATAGCACAAGGAGAATTTCCCTCACTGTCCTTCCCTGTCCCTAGAAACAAGGATTAGCACAGTGAAAGAAACTGACACTCTCCCTACCTATAGTTTTCTGTCCCTAGAAAAAATGTTTTTTTAAAGATGGTTGATGATCAATGCTTTAGCACAGTATAGCACAAGGAGAATTTCCCTCACTGTCCTTCCCTGTCCCTAGAAACAAGGATTAGCACAGTGAAAGAAACTGACACTCTCCCTACCTATAGTTTTCTCTCCCTAGAAAAAATGTTTTTTTAAAGATGGTTGATGATCAATGCTTTAGCACAGTATAGCACAAGGAGAATTTCCCTCACTGTCCTTCCCTGTCCCTAGAAACAAGGATTAGCACAGTGAAACACACTGACACTCTCCCTACCTATAGTTTTCTGTCCCTAGAAAAAATGTTTTTTTAAAGATGGTTGATGATCAATGCTTTAGCACAGTATAGCACAAGGAGAATTTCCCTCACTGTCCTTCCCTGTCTCTAGAAACAAGGATTAGCACAGTGAAAGAAACTGACACTCTCCCTACCTATAGTTTTCTGTCCCTAGAAAAAATGTTTTTTTAAAAATGGTTGATGATCAATGCTTTAGCACACTATAGCACAAGGAGAATTTCCCTCACTGTCCTTCCCTGTCCCTAGAAACAAGGATTAGCACAGTAAAACACACTGACACTCTCCCTACCTATAGTTTTCTGTCCCTAGAAAAAATGTTTTTTTAAAGATGGTTGATGATCAATGCTTTAGCACACTATAGCACAAGGAGAATTTCCCTCACTGTCCTTCCCTGTCCCTAGAAACAAGGATTAGCACAGTAAAACACACTGACACTCTCCCTACCTATAGTTTTCTGTCCCTAGAAAAAATGTTTTTTTAAAGATGGTTGATGATCAATGCTTTAGCACAGTATAGCACAAGGAGAATTTCCCTCACTGTCCTTCCCTGTCCCTAGAAACAAGGATTAGCACAGTGAAAGAAACTGACACTCTCCCTACCTATAGTTTTCTGTCCCTAGAAAAAATGTTTTTTTAAAGATGGTTGATGATCAATGCTTTAGCACAGTATAGCACAAGGAGAATTTCCCTCACTGTCCTTCCCTGTCCCTAGAAACAAGGATTAGCACAGTGAAAGAAACTGACACTCTCCCTACCTATAGTTTTCTGTCCCTAGAAAAAATGTTTTTTTAAAGATGGTTGATGATCAATGCTTTAGCACACTATAGCACAAGGAGAATTTCCCTCACTGTCCTTCCCTGTCCCTAGAAACAAGGATTAGCACAGTAAAACACACTGACACTCTCCCTACCTATAGTTTTCTGTCCCTAGAAAAAATGTTTTTTTAAAGATGGTTGATGATCAATGCTTTAGCACACTATATCACAAGGAGAATTTCCCTCACTGTCCTTCCCTGTCCCTAGAAACAAGGATTAGCACAGTAAAACACACTGACACTCTCCCTACCTATAGTTTTCTGTCCCTAGAAAAAATGTTTTTTTAAAGATGGTTGATGATCAATGCTTTAGCACAGTATAGCACAAGGAGAATTTCCCTCACTGTCCTTCCCTGTCCCTAGAAACAAGGATTAGCACAGTGAAAGAAACTGACACTCTCCCTACCTATAGTTTTCTGTCCCTAGAAAAAATGTTTTTTTAAAGATGGTTGATGATCAATGCTTTAGCACACTATAGCACAAGGAGAATTTCCCTCACTGTCCTTCCCTGTCCCTAGAAACAAGGATTAGCACAGTAAAACGCACTGACACTCTCCCTACCTATAGTTTTCTGTCCCTAGAAAAAATGTTTTTTTAAAGATGGTTGATGATCAATGCTTTAGCACACTATAGCACAAGGAGAATTTCCCTCACTGTCCTTCCCTGTCCCTAGAAACAAGGATTAGCACAGTAAAACACACTGACACTCTCCCTACCTATAGTTTTCTGTCCCTAGAATTTTTTTTTTTTTAAAGATGGTTGATGATCAATGCTTTAGCACAGTATAGCACAAGGAGAATTTCCCTCACTGTCCTTCCCTGTCCCTAGAAACAAGGATTAGCACAGTAAAACACACTGACACTCTCCCTACCTATCCTTCTCTTTCCCTAAACTAAAGGAATCCAGGTTAAGCAAGAAAAAAAAATGTCACTGTCCCTGCCTATGCTTCTCTTTCCCTGCTCCGGAACACACTACACTAGGCCGCCGTGCTGGCGGCCTTTTATAGTGTGGGGCGTGTACTAAACACCCTCAGCAATAATTGGCCACAGGCATCCTGCCTGTGGCCAATCATTGCTCTCCTCGCTGCCGGCGCTGTGATTGGCCAAGCATGCGGGGTCACAGTGCATGCTTGGCCAATCACAGCGCCTGGATGACACTGCGATGGCGTAGTGCATTGTGGGCCGTTCGCGTCACTCGAATTAGGCGCGAACGGCCCAAATCGTTCGATCTTCGTCGAACGATCGAACAGCCGATGTTCGAGTCGAACGTATGTTCGACTCGAACACCGAGCTCATCCCTACCTGACACAATAACCAGTTTACATTCTTTCCAACCAGGTGACTGGGTCGTTGTAAAGAAGCTTGAGGGATGAGACCACGCCAGCCACTGCAAGAAGCGGCTCAACCACACCAAAGAACTGAGTAGTATCTTCGTCTATTTATATTTTTGTTGTTTAGTAAATTTTAGCAAGGGTAACGATGAAAAGCTTCCCAAGTTATTATTTAAAGTGTATTTCCTGACTAGCTCGGAAAGCGAACAGGACCGATTGCTAGGTCTGTTCTGAGTCTTCACCGAGTTTTAGTCCCCAGCGATGACAGCGGTACATGCCATTTATGATGTTATTATGGGTATGAGGAGTTTTGACAGACTGGTGAAGACTCCAAACAGACACTTGTCAATGGAATCTAACGATGCATTTTTAGAGGGTAAAATTGGTTATAGTTTTAATAGCTCTGCCTCTTGTCGGTTTGGGTATCTAGGCAGCCCAGAAGTGTGTTTGAACTTTAGTTTGGTGCTTCTGTGGATCTGCAGTTTATAAGGTAATTCCCCCAAAGCAAGAGGTTCATGCGTGATGGTGAAGCTGTCCCAGCACCTTATCTTGTGGCCGATCGCGAGGATCTGATGGCGCAGGAAATTAAGAATGGCAGGGACAGCTAGAAGGGATTTGTTCACCAACCCCGACCAGGTCTGGGCATGGGGTCCTGCATGTACAAGGTGGGGGGGGCTCGGGCTTGGGATACGATTGAACAATTCTCATCTGTTAAGGATAGGGTTCTTCATGTAACTGTTGAAGCCAGAGCTGTAGCTAAGTGAAGGTTGGGAGTCCTTTTAAGGTTCTGGGAATCTTTGGGGATCTAAATTTTATTTTACAGCGGATCGTGGTTAAAGGAAGTAGGAATATATATACTCATGTCGTTTTTATTTCTATTCTTTCTATGTCATGACGAGATGCTCCTGTTGCCTGATTGGATGCGTGACCAGAGTTTCCTTGATGAGACGCCCCGAAGACGGACCCACATACAAGACACAGAGGATCACAGACAGATCGGCGATTACTACAGCTCACCATGTCGTGTCCTCCTTTATAAGTCATGCCCCTGAAGAATAGAGTCTACATGTCAAGCCTTGTTTTCCTTTTTATGGACTAAGGACTGATTCATTTCCAGGTGTAAGAAGCAGATCAAGTTTCATCGATGGACATGGGGTGCATGTAACAAAAAAGGGAGGACTGTTGTGGAGATTTTTATGAAGATGTATTTAATATGTATTGTCATAGTGTTACCCAGTGTTAGTACTTCCGCAACCCGCTCTAAAGAGCTGGCTGGGGCAGTCTGAGGCTGGTTGAATCCCGTCTGGTAGGGGATGTCTTGAGGTTGGAGTGTGATGTTTGCAGGGTGCGGATATGTCCGCTGACGAGGGCCCTCTGTGCATTAGCATGGACGATCGTTAAGGAGGGGATATGCTCGCTCTGCAACGACATCATTGGTTATAGGCAGATGTGTGCTCTTGTCTCTGCTGTGTCTGATCAACATTGATCGGGATTCGTAGCGCGCGTCTGCAGATAGCCTCCCTCCCCCATTCAATAATAGTATAATCTGAATATGCGTTATTCTATGGAATAGCGCAGAATAAGGATTCCTATCAATGGTAATATGAAAGCGTTGTCAGAGCCGGGGAGGGCGTCCATGTTTTAAAGCAACACGGCTTTGTTTGCTGGGAGCATGCGCGCTTTCCCTGCCTGGACACGCCCATAGGACTTTAGCCATCATGCGTTATTGTATTCATTGTATGTATTGTATTGAATTGTATCCTTTAAGCTATATTTCTTGTGTGGTATTCATGTACTGGATTATATGGGACATCTTGTTAGAGGGATGTCCTTATATGGACTTTTGCTGTGTAAAGAGGACATCATGTGATGACCACTCCCATGGAGGTCACATGCTGTGATGACCACTCCCATGGGGGAGGTGATTATCTGCTGGTGAGATCTTTTGATAATAAAAAGGAACCGTGAGGCTCGAGCTGGGAATCATGCTGGTATGCTGAGATGAGAACAGAGCTGGCTGTGTGAGTGGAACTTAGCCTAAAGATAGCATTATTGCAAAAAGATGGAATCTAAAGTGTGTGCTCATTTAGCACAAGGCAAAGATGGCTGTGTGCTCTGCAAACAACAACTCTTGCCACAACACATGTCATGCTTTAAAATTGCGCACACTCATGGAATGACACCAAACTTCAGTACTTAAAAATCTCCATAGGCGACGCTTTAAAATGTTTACAGTTTACCATTTTCGCGTTACAGAGGAGGTCTATTGTTGCACTCGTTCTAACGCACGCGGCGATACCTCACATGTGTGGTTTGAACGGCGTTTACATATGTGGGCGGGTCTTACATGTGTGTTCGCTTCTGAGTGCGAGCTACCGGGGACAGGGGCGTTTTACTTTTTTTTTATTATTATTTTATTTTCATTTTTACTTAATTTTTTTAATTTTTACACTTTTTTTTTATTTTTATTTTTTTTATCACTTTTATTCCTATGTAAACATCCCTTGTAATAGGAATCTATTGTGACAGGTCCTCTTTATGGAGAGATGGGGGGGTCAATAAGACCCCCCATCTCTCCTCCAGGCTGGAAAGCATGATATTGGTAAAAAAAATTCACTGATCTCATGCTGACAGCCGAGATCACGGCTTTGTTTACATACGTTTACATAACGTCGCGCCCGGGCCTCCGATGGTCATAGAGATGACTGGTGACCATCTGGTCACCAGTCATCTCTATGCTTCCCATCTGGCACCGGCCGATTCGTTCTCCGGGCCCCCGATGGCACGGGAGAGCCCGGAGAAGCACCGGATGGCGGCGGGAGGGGGGGAAGTCCCCTCCCGCCGCCTATAAGAACGATCAAGCGGCGAAACTGCCGCTATGATCATTCTTATCGCACGCAGAATCGCCGGCAGAAGAGAAGGATATCTGAATGATGCCTGCACCGCACAAAGTCAAGGACGTCATTTGACGGTGGGCGGTAGGGAAGTGGTTAACAACTGCTAGTAAATATCAGGGGCTGATAATTTCATGCTGTGTTGACTTTTTTAGTGTAAATCAAGCAAAATACTTTGTTATAGGTATTGTCAGTGTTTCTATATCATGTTTATACTGTTCAAATATTCACTGTGTTCGTTTTCAATAGGAGTTCTGTAATGTCTCAGGTTGCCAGTAAAGAATTTACTCCACCAGTAAATTTTCCATGTGTTGTCAAAATTGTTAGTAAAAAAATGCTGCGGGAGGTTGGCAACCCTGTTTGGCAGGTTCTGATACCTGGTACTGCTGCTACGTAGACCAGAACACTGCACGATTAGAGGGTACACAGAAGCAGGGGGCATTTATCATAATTCTCTCTCAGTCCCTCTAATTGAATTGGCAGCAAAAATTGTTTCCGTACTGGGGCCCTCTGGTATATAGGGGCCCATTTTTACATGAGATGTGGGTTTGGCAGTTTCTGGTACCCTCTACTGATGCTATATAGACCTGGACACTCTACACTTCTACGGCAGTCCAGAAGCAGGAGGCATTCTTCATGATTTCCTCTCCGTCCCCCTAATTAAATACACATAAAAAATAGTTCCTGCACAGGGGAATTTTGCTGACAATTTCCCACCCTTGAGTTGGCCCACCCTTTGCAGCTATAACAGCTTCAACTCTTCTGGGAAGGCCGTTCACAAAGTTTAGGAGTGTGTCTATGGGAATGTTTGACCATTGTTCCAGAAGCGCATTTGTGAGGCCAGGCACTGATGTTGGATGAGAAGGCCTGTCTCGCAGTCTCCGCTCTAATCTATTCCGAAGGTGTTCTATCGGGTTGAGGTCAGGACTCTGTGCAGGCCAGTCAAGTTCCTCCACCCCAAAATTGCTCATCAATGTCCTTATGGACCTTGCTTTGTGCACTGGTCCAAATTATTTGGTGGAGGGGGGATTATGGTGTGGGGTTGTTTTTCAGGGGTTGGGCTTGGTTTCAGTGAAGGGAACTCTTAAGGTGTCAGCATACCAAGACATTTTTCGACAATTTCACGCTCTCAACTTTGTGGGAAGAGTTTGGGGATGGCCCCTTCCTGTTCCAACATGACTGCGCACCAGTGCACAAAGCAAGGTCCATAAAGACATGGATGAGTGAGTTTGGGGTGGAGGAACTTGACTGGTCTGCACAGAGTCCTGAGCTCAACCCGATAGAATGCCTTTGGGATGAATTAGAGTGCAGACTACGAGCCAGGCCTTCTCGTCCAACATCAGTGCCTGACCTCACAAATGTGCTTCTGGAAGAATGGTCATACATTCCCATAGACACCCTCCTAAACCTTGTGGACAGCCTTCCTAGAAGAGTTAAAGCTGTTTTGGCTGCAAAGGGTGGGCCAACTCAATATTGGACCCTACAGATTAAGACTGGGATGCCATTAAAGTTCATGTGTGTGTAAAGGCAGGTGTCCCAATACTTTTGGTAAAAATAAATAAATATATGTAGCGGACCCCCCCAAAATTGGGTTCGCTGTGCCTTAAATTTAAGGGCAGCCTGAGCAATAGTTTGTTTTAGGTTTTCTGATTCTATAGATTGGACTCTGCTCTGCTGTGGTGTTACCTGGGTGCATAGTTCCCCTTGACCTGTGGGTGGCGCTGTCGCTCAGGTCTCGGGTTGAACCACAAGTGGCATTGTGGCGTGATTGGGTGTTCTCTCTCGGCAGCCATACAGTGGGCATGGTCTACCTGATGTGCATGCGGGAGAGGGTACATAAGGGGCAGACGCCATTAGGCAGAGAGATTGCCTGGGGGATTCCAAGGGGGGACCCCTGGTGGCGAAAGTCGCGCCCTTTGGCCCTGCTGGCCAGGGGTGCGTGAATTGGTCGGGAAGTCTCGGGCACCTTCAGCCCGAGGCTGTAGTGTTCCAGGTAGGCCCAGTACCTTCAACTGGGTCTACAGCTAAACCATTGGAGTCCCAGGGAACCCGAGGGAGGGTGGCCTGCTCTGAAAGAGAGGAAACCAGGGGAGGACCTGTCCGATGGATCGGTGAAGGAAGTCATGGTCTCGGGGAGGCCTGGTTGCCTATCAGAGGGAAGGATTCCGTGAGTTGCAAGATAGATCCTGTGATGTGCCCCATTGGCACCTATGGTTTCTAAAAGTTGCAGGCGTTAAAGAGTTCTGGATTCAGGAACTAAAGGATTCTGTGGCAGAGGATCTCCTGAACTTGTCCTTGAAGGGGACTAAATCTGAAGTAACTGTTCGTGCTTCACTCCGGCTGCTAGAACTGTGAGAGAGATCTATCCGGGTGAGCAATACCCACTCAGGCTTGAGTGGAGAATAGGGTAACTGGGTGCCGCGTGCCTGAACCTATCTCCCTACCCAACTCTATCTTCAACTTTTTCCCCAATCTGTTCCAAGCAAGGAAAATAAACTCGTCTGTTGGAGTTTAAAAACAGTCTGGACATTGGCCTTCTTTCGGGGGAAAGAATAGACTTTTCCCTACATTCTGGGGACGAGAACCAATGGAGGGAGGTAACTCGCTGCAGGACCCAAAAATAGTATGAACACCGCTCAACCTCTTATACCAGGAGGATACGGGCATGTGGCATGGTGTGCCTTATCCTGCAAGTGAAGGTAAGCAGGAAAAAGGGTCCGTGACAGACGAGCGCGATTCCCGATAGTAATTTTTCCTGTCACGAAAATAGAGAACCTGCTCTCAATCTTTTCTTGGCAGGAATTCTGACAGAAAAAGTGTGATGGAGCATACACACGGTCGGAATTCCTGACAAAAAGCTCACATCACACTTTTCTTGTCGGGAAAACTGATCGTGTGTACGAGGCATTAGTCTTGCATTCTTGTAGGGGAAATTTACTAAAACTGGAGCAGAATGAATCTGGAGCAGCAAAGAATAGTAACCAATCAGCTTCTGCCTTCAGCTTGTTCAATTAGGCTTTCAAATTAAACCAAGAAGCTTATTAGATGCCATACACAGCTGCTTCAGATTCTGTCTGTTCCAGTCTTACCGAAGGTTCTGGTATGCAGTTTTTAGGGGGACCCCAATTTTGCATGGGGTCCCCCTTAAATATCATACCAGACCTAAAGGGCCTGGTATGAACTATGGGGGGAATCCCACACCAATTAACATAAATACCAGACCCTTATCCAGGAGAAGGGTCTGGTATAGATGAAGAGACAAGGTGAAATACTGCGCTGTCTCTGTGTTATGCTTATAAGTGAATAATTAGAGAGGTGTAAGGTGTGCTGCTGCAACTATCATGCGAGATACACACACTAAGGCCCCTTTCACACTGGGGCGGGCAGGAGCGGTGGCGGTATAGCAGCGCGATTTGCAGCTCTGCTATACCGTCGTTCTTACCGTGGTATGCGGACGCTAGGGGGGTGAATTTAACCCCCGCTAGCGGCCGAAAAAGGGTTAATACCGCCCCTAAACCGCAGCTATTGCCGCGGTTTGCGGGCGGTATTACCGCAGTGTCCCATTGATTTCAATGGACACCCGCGGTAAAGGAGCGGTGAACACACCGCTCCTTTACCGCTGTAAAGAAGCGGCTAGCAGGACTTTTGGAGCGGTCCTGCTAGCGCACCGCTTCAGTGTGAAAGCCTTCGGGCTTTCACATTGAAGGCTACAGGGCAGGAATTTGTCATGCGGTATAATAGCGCTATTATTAGCGCTAAACCGCATGAAAAACGCCCCAGTGTGAAAGGGGCCTAAGAGCAAATATATATATTAAGCTGCGCCCCTGGACGACGTCATCTGTGACGAAAGGGCGTAGGGAGGAGCGGCGTGCTGACGTCACCGCGAACAACGCAGAGGCCCCGGAAGGAACGGGTGAATAGCGAGAGCCGGTAGGCTCGTAATATATGACATGCTTTTATTGTTCTACACAACTGTAAAGCCCCGTACACACGATCGGTTTGACTGATGAAAACCGTCCGATGGATGGTTTTCATCAGACCAACCGATCGTGTATGGTACCCATCGGTCTTTTTTCCATCGGTTGTAAAAAATAGAACTTGTTTTAAAATTTTCCGATGGATAAAAAACCGATGGGAATTTCCGATCGTCTATGGGCAAGTCCATCGGTTAAAAAACCCACGCATGCTTAGAATCAAGTCGACGCATGCTCAGAAGCATTAAACTTCATTTTTCTCAGCTCATCTGAGTGTTTTACGTCACCGCCTTTGGAACGGTCGGTTTTTTGACTGATGGTGTGTGGCCAAGACTGATGAAAAACAGTTTCATCGGATTTCCGATGGACAAATCCATCGGACGAAAATCCATAGGTTATCCGATCGTGTGTACAGGGCTTAAGTGTACATCTGTGGTTATAATAAATTAGTTTTATGCAGTATTACACTATGGCAGTTTTTCTCTTACACATGGGGAACCATTAAACACGGATCACTTTGAGGATTCATGGTGTAGAGGATTCTGGATTGCTTTGTTGTCCACTTTAGAGACCCAGGGCTGGGGAAAAAGAGCCACAAGCGGATACGATCTCCCTAAAAAGAGATCAGTCGATCTGGTAAGAGGCACTGATGTTATAGGTGGAGGATCTTCTCTGTCAATCACTTTTCCTGTTGGTGTTAATTGATTTGAAGTCACCATAAATCACAATATTGAAGATCAGCTTCTCAGGATTGCGTACTGGAACTTTCTGCATTTGGGAACTTTTTCTTTTCTTTTTTATGCTTTTGGTTTTATTACCAGCAGTGATAACCTCATTGAAAAGGAACCCATGCAGTTTTTTTTTTTTTTGGTGATTTATCCACATCATCTGAGTACATCAGTTAGCCCTGGTTTATTTTTTTTCTAGAACTCAGAAGGAAGTTATATAAGCCTTTATATTACACCTGGTTCATGATTTTCGTATTATTCACATGATATTTTATTTTGTCACTTTTTATTTTATTTTATTGTTGCAGCGCAGCTTAATATGTATAGATGAAGAGAAAGTAGCACCACATTGCTGGTGGTAAATCTAAAGTAGGTTGTGAAGAGATTGTTCATATAGATTATAATGTATGTGACCAACTCCTTGTGCTGCTTCTCCCTCCCCCCTCTCTAAGCTCTGCTACAGAGCTGATACCAAATCCAATCCAGGCTCTCACACTGTGTGCATTTAATAAAATACATTTAATGATGAATGAATGAATACAGAGCTGCGTTTAAATTGTATCTTTATATCCGCCTGGAGTTCAGCTCTAGTTCTTCCCATAGTTAATGGCGGCAGCATTGATTAATTCTTTCAAAGACCTCGTTTCATAAACAATGTGTTTAGGGATATATTTGCGCACGGTTTATTATCTCGCTGATTGCCGCGATTTTTATTTTACACAAATATTTTGTAATACGTCTCCCCTTCCAGAATGTCGGAGTTGTTTTGGCACTTTCCAAATAAATAAAGAGCACAAGATTTACTCACTCAATTAAAAAGGGTTTTCCATCCTTAAACTGTATATTTGTACAAAGTAATGGGGCAGAGATAGGAATTAATTCTATAATTGGGCGGTCATTTGGGATTTTCTGGCTAATTCAGAGAACGCAGATTATTTAGAGGAAAAATAAGGAAGACTTGCTAGTGTTAAAATTAATAGGCAGGTTGAGGAGGTCTTGCCTCGGAAAATTACATCTCGTGTATTTTTATTTCCAGTGAAATAAATCGGTGAACTACAAATGATACTCAGGAAGGTCAGAATGCCCCCTTTGCGTAAATATGATCTAAGTTTTATAAAATCCAGGGCGGGCAGATTCAGCAGGATTTCTATACTGCTCCTGGGTGGTACTGCAAGCTCTTGTCACATGATAATGTGATGTGAAAGCTCCCACTCTTCCTGTTATGCTTGACATGGAGTATTGAATCAGGGAACATAGGTCTGTTTCTACATAAGCAAAGTTCCAAATTTCTAAATAGAAGGGGATCTGAAATGTTGCAGTTTTAGTTAGCAGCCAAGTGCACATAAATGCCTGAAAGGTAAACCAGAGAGCAGGAAGATGTCATGTCTCCTGTCAGTGTAAAAGGGAAATTAGGGTTTTTGGTCATTTCGATTTTGTTGAAAGTTTACACATTTATTGCTTTTTTTGTTTTTAATTTCTTTTTAAGATTTTTTTATTTATTTTTCACAATCTCTATTTATCAGATGAATGCCTGAAGGTATGAGCAGGTATGGCAATTTCCATATTATTGAAAGTTTACACGTTTAATGTAATAAAAAATAAAAATAAAATTAAGAGTTTTTTTTTTCTTTAACCACTTAAGCCCCGGACCAATATGCAGCTAAAGGACCAGGCCCCTTTTTGCGATTCGGCACTGCGTCGCTGTAACTGACAATTGCGCGGTCGTGCGACGTGGCTCCCAAACAAAATTGACGTCCTTTTTTTACCACAAATAGAGCTTTCTTTTGGTGGTATTTGATCACCTCTGCGGTTTTTATTTTTTGCGCTATAAACAAAAATAGAGCGACAATTTTGAAAAAAATGCAATATTTTTCACTTGTTGCTATAATAAATATCCCCCAAAAATATATTAAAAAAAACGTTTTTTCCCTCAGATTAGGCCGATGCGTATTCTTCTACATATTTTTGGTAAAAAAAATCGCAATCGACGTTTATTGATTGGTTTGCGCAAAAGTTATAGCGTTTACAAAATAGGGGGTAGTTTTATGGCATTTTTATAAATTTTTTTTTTTTACTAGTTATGGCGGTGATCACTTTTGACACATTTTTGGGGCCATTGTCATTTTCATAGCGATCAGTGCTATAAAAATGCACTGGTTACTGTGAAAATGACACTGGCAGTGAAGGGGTTAACCTCTAGGTGGCGCTGTAGGGGTTAAGTATATCCTAAGAAGTGATTCTTACTGTAGGGGGGCGTGGCTACACGTTACACGTCACTGATCGTCTGTTCCGATGACAGGGAACAGACGATCACTGACATGCCACGGAGAAGAACGGGGAAAGGTTTGTTTACACTCACCTCTCCCCGTTCTTCAGCTCTGTGACCCGATCGCGGGACACTGGCGGCTATCGGGTCCACGGGTCCCGTGGGCGCGGTCACGGAGCTGGGCTCTTAAAGGGCAACGTGTATATCAGCGTGGTTATATCAGTGGTTAAAGTAGAACTTTAGGCAAAACTTTTTCATTCATTTTGGAAAGAGCGAGGGAGGGTTATAACCCCTGTCAGATTTTTTTTTTTTTGCCATCTGTGTCCCATTGGGGAGATTTCCCTTCACTTCCTGACCCATTGCCAAACAGGAAGCGAGAGGAAATCCCTGCAAATAAAGGGAATTCCATGGGGACCCCATAGATCACCAGAACTAGTGCCCCTTTTGGAAGATTTCCCTTCTATTGCTTTTCTGGGGACAACCCAATTTGGGATTTTGTTTACTTTCACTTTCAATGATAATGGTAAACAGGACAAACAGAGAGGGTGTATCTCCTTAAAGCGGAGCTCCACCCGCAAATTTTATTTTTTTTAAAAGTCAGCGGCTACTAACACTGTAGCTGCTGACTTTTAATCAGGACACTTACCTGTCCTACTCTCCCGCGCTGATGGCCCCCCCAATGCCAATCCCTCGATCAGTGCAGGTCCCGCGCCGCCATCCACACTAAGGGTATACAGGCTTCACTGCCCGTTTCCTACTGCGCATGCACGAGTCTCACGCCGACTTGTGAATGGGCGGCTGCTCTCTGGGATTACACACAGTTCCCAGAAAGCAGCGCGCCCCATTCACTAGAAGAGGATGGGGAAGAAGACAGACCGCGGTTACGGAAGAGGCAGATTACGGACTTCCGCATAGCAACGGGTATTTCGGGTGAGTATAAAAAAAAAAAAATTCTGGGTGGAACTCCACTTTAAAGTGGTTGCATAATGCAGAATGTGAAAGTTGTACCTATAGGTAGGCCTATAATAAGGCTTACCTATAGGTACTGTAAATATCTCCTAAACGTGCGCCGTTTAGGAGATATTTACCTTGTAGTGCGCTGATGATGTCATCGGCGCATGCACTGTGAAGAAACGGACCTCCGTGCCATTTCTTCACTAGCAAGTGCCGTGACTGATGGCTCCCACGCACGCGTGGGAGTGACATCACGCGACTCCGGACAGTCACAGAGACTGAGTCCGCGGCTCCGGAAGGAAGAGGGGCGAAGATGGATGAGGCCACCAGTGGGGACAACGTGGGCTTCGTTTGCAGGTAAGTGGCACATAATGGGCTAGTATGCGATACACACTAGCCCATTATGCTTTTACTTTGCAGGGAACAAAAGAGGAAGTAAAACCCATTAGGGTTTACTTCCTCTTTAACGGGAGCATAGACAGCAATAATACCTGACAGGTGTTCTAATCCCTCTCCACTCTATCCAAAACTGAAAAAAAAAGTTTTCCTATTAGTTATACTTTAATGTTTGTTCATGATCTTTATTTATCAGATGAATATCTAAAGGTAAACTAAGGCAAGTAGGCTCCAAATCTCCTGTCATTACAGAGAAAAATTAGGGGTTTTGGTCATTTCCATAATGTTGAAAATTTACAAGTTTATTATTTTTTCTGTTTTATTTATTTTTAAATATTATCTTTTTTTTAAATTTTTGTTCAAAATATTTTTTTTATTTTTAAAATCAAATTTATTCATTATTGTTATTATTATGTTTTTACATTTACATTTCTTTCTTTTAATAACTGTTCAAACTCTTTATTTATCAGGTATATTTTCATCACAGGGAACAAACATGAAGCCTCGTACACACGACCGAGTTTCTCATCCAAAACCGGCAAGAAAAGTGCCGTTCGTGTGTATGGTTTTACGACGAGAAAATTGCCGTGAATCTCGACGAGAAAATAGAGAACCTGCTCTCTATTTTCTCGTCAAGATTCCAGATTTCCTCGTCGTGTTTCTCGTCGGCCTGTTTTGTGACGAGAAAATGGTTCGTGTGTATGCTTTTACGACTCTTCCAAAAGCGCGCATGCTCAGAAGCAAGTATGAGACGGGAGCGCATCTTCAGGTAAAACAAGCCTTCGTAATGGAGATAGCACATTCGTCACGCTCAAAATTTTTGCATCGTTTAAATGTTGTGCATTGAAATCTTCGTTAGAATGTTACATTAATCCAAACGAGTGACCTTCTTTTGCTTCTGATATTCACACAGAGTTATGACTATCTTTTTTTAACCTTTTTTCTTGTTGCTCTTAAGAAGATTTATGTGTATTATATCGTGCAAGTTTTTAGGAATATTAAAAAATTTGATATTTTTATAACTGATGTTAATTGTAATTTCGCAATGTTTTAGTAGTGATCTCCCATTGAATCTTTTAATATATATTATGTAAATTTTACACCCTTTTTTGGGAAATACGATTTAGTTATTTTTTGGGGGGTTGTTATCTGTCCCTTTTTTTGTCAGTCAAATGTATCTGCTTACTCCAAAGCTAGATTTTACATTTTTACAAATACACATAGTCAAGTATAAACTTAAAGAAAAATAAAATTTATTCATGTTTGAACTAAAATAAAGAGAAGGCAGCGCTGGAGAAGCTGCTGCCATTTGTGCATCCCAGGGACCCTAGAGCACACAGCAACCCTGTGTGGACACTAAAATTGGGAGCTTGAGAGAAGGCCAACATTTCTGAGCACAATCTGATGCTGGCCTCCCAGAGGTCAGGAACAGCAGCAGGTGAGATATATGTCCCAAGTGTGTGGTACTACAACAGGCTGCCTTCTGTCCGACCACAATGAAGCAAGGCCATCACTTCCTCGTCTTCCTGGCAACCTTCCCTGCAACCTTTCCTGAAGCCTTCCTTCTTCGTTTGGCTGGAGGCTGGGCCACTGGAGGGGTACTCCTGTCAGGAGGAGGAGGAGGTGGAGGAGAAGGGGGTGGCGCAGAAGAACAAGGTGGAGGTGGAGGAGAAGTGGGTGGGGTGGAAGAACAAGGTGGAGGTGGAGGAGAAGGGGGTGGGGCGGAAGAACAAGGTGGAGGTGGAGGAGAAGGGGGTGGGGCGGAAGAACAAGGTGGAGGTGGAGGAGAAGGGGGTGGGGCAGAAGAAGAATGTGGAGGTGGAGGAGGAGGTTGAGGTTGGGACAGTTGTGCCACCTCACAAATGGCGGTATTGGGGGTAATTTTTTCCATCACCCCCTTGTTGAGCAAGGTGATGAGCAGGGGCTCGCATAGGAGGCATTGCTCCATGCTCATCACCTTGAACTTTGCCTCCACTAGGCCGGCAATGGCCTCTTCAGGGGATGTGGACTCTTTGAGGGTGGCATGGGCCTCTTTAATAAGGGCCATTGCTGCCTCACTGGTGGTCCTGTCCCTCCTGCCTCTTTTGGGAAGCCGGATGGGAGGCACCTGGGATCTGGTGCTTCTCCTTTGCCCTGCCACCTCCTGGCTGCCACTGGGCCCTGCCACCTCCTGGCTGCCACTGGGCCCTGCCACCTCCTGGCTGCCACTGGGCCCTTCCTCCTCCTGCCTGACAGTTTCCAGACCCTCCTCCTGGCTGATTTCATCCTGTGTATGAAAAAGGGACATAGTTTAATATGTTGGTTTAATCTTTGCATCAAACTTTATAAACATGATTGAAGCAATTAGAATGTAAATCCAGAAATCTTTTTTTCTAATTTACACCTACATCAGATTGACTATTTAGCACCCAATTAAGTGCAGACTAATGTCTCGAGATCTTGATTTCACTTGTGGAACCCAAAATATTGTATGTTTCTCATTTTGACATATTTGTCAAACATTAATTTTATCCCAATACATTTTCAGTTAATACTATACCTGGCTCCAGATGGCCAAATCAGGATCATTCAGGATGGCTGCCTCCTCTTGCTCCAGAGAAGGCTCAGGTTGGCTGCAGGGAAGTCTGGGGGGAAGAGTGGAGAGTGATGGCCTTGCCTCAATGTGGTCATCCAGGAAGGACATCCTGCTGTAGTACCACAAAATCGGGACATAAACATCATCTGCTGCTGCTCCTGACCTCTGAGAAGCCAGGACCTTAGAGCGTTCAGTCCTGTAGGTGCCTCTCAAGCTCCCAATTTTAGTGTCCACTTGTTTTGCTGTGGCTGTGGGCACCTTGGTCTGCACAAATGGGAGCAGCTTCTCCAGCGCTGCTTTTCTCACCCCTCTTTTTTATGGATGGGGTTTTTCGTCTCCCACAGAGCGGGCAGCTCCCTTACCCGGTCAATAAATTCCGCCAGGAACTCTTTGTCGCTAATAAAGACATTCATATTGTATCTGCAAGTTTAAGAAATAATATATAACTAATGTGAGGCAAACAGTCTAACCTCCTTAACATCGTAGTCACCATATATATCCTACAACATTCTCAAAACAGTATAGGCCAACAATTTGTCCAAGTCACAAAATCACATACCTTCGTTCGCACGTCCGTCACTTGAACTCCTCTCTCCGCACACTGAACGTACTATAGTCACATGTGTGTTTACTATATACACCACGCATGCGTCAAACTACGAACACGTCGCTCTGCACATGTCGCCCGCCCATGACGTTCTAACTAACATCTTTTCCCCGCCCCTTCTCTTTCGGCGCGCAGACAGATATGGCGGAGTTACAGCAGGTGTCTGATAATTCCGCAACTAACGAGGAGGAGACAAGCCCGGAGACCGAGGAAACGTCACGATCAAGGAGGAGATTCAAGGCATCGAATATGTCTTTTGCGGAGATGGCGGAGATGGTGGACATCTTGCTCAAGTCTGATTATGACGCAAAGCATGGGCCGTATAGCAAACCAAATAGAAGGAAGGCCAAAATCCTCACTAAAGTCGTGAAGAGTCTGAAGACGAATTTCGGGGTGAAACGCTCAAATGATCAGCTCAGAAAGAGGCGGTCAGACCTCAAACTGAGGGAGCCAGAGCAGTTAAGGAGCATTAAGAGAATGCTCGCAAAAAGTAAGTAAAATGTACACTTTTATGCTATTAATCCTTTTCTAAACTGACATGTTGCTGGTTTATTATTTTTTTCTTATTGGACTCCCTTCCAAAATGTTATATTTTGAACTTGGTTGGGCACAGTAATCGTTCGTTACGTTACAGACACTTCGTTTGGCCACTATCCGCTGTTTTGGATTATTTTACAGCCCCAAAAGTAATTAGTCATCTGCCATTTTTTGGGAAATTTGGGGCACAAAGTTTTAGGCTAGATGATGTGTTTGTAAAGAGAATGAAATGCAAACTTTTGTCAGTGTAAAGGAGAGGACACTCAGCAGCTGCTTCCACATCTGTACTTTGGAGCACTATAGTGTGGGCCACCAGACCCGCCTTTTTTGGGTGTCCCACACAGGTGCATCAGTGAATTTTTGTGTTGCCTACATGTCTAAAAAATGACAGACAAAGGTGAATACTAAGCATATTCTTGGTCAGAAATAATGCATTCATCTTTAACTTCCGCCCAAACACACACTTGTACCCCACTTCCAAGCAATTCAGCCTGTTTTTTTTTTTTACATAGAGAATTTCTGTGTGATAACTCTACCTTTTGTTTGATTCTCATAGGGGAGAGAAGACTGGGAGGAGGACACTCCAGGGAGCACAAGAACCCCACAGCTTCACAACAACCCCAAACTCCCAAAGACTCACAAACGAAGGATGTAGAGGAAGTTGAGGTGGAGGAAGGAGAAGTGCAGGAAGGAGAGGTGGATGACGTTGTGGAACTGGTCACCACAACAGGTCAGTATCTGTCACCACAGCTTCAGGTAAGAGAGGTAGGCCTGCAGAGTTATAATACCTTGTTATTTTGTTTTTAGGGGATGTGAATGTTGGGGTGAAGGATAGTACAGGTTTCTCTGCTGACAGTGCCCTCCGCCTCATCCAGCAAGTGATGGAATGTAGCACGGAACTGGACAAAATTAAAGAAAGAATTCATGTGATGGATCAAACATTTAAAGACATTCTCGATGTTTTGGAGAGAATTCAATAAGGCATCCCAACCCCCTTTTTTTCATGTTTCTTCTTCAACTTTTAAAAAACTTTTTGACAATCAAACCAGCCAAAAATTGAATCTGCACACAGTGTGTCAACATGTGCTATCTGCCATCAGGGGATATCCATGTACGTCTTTTGGGGGTGCAACCCCTTCCTCGTATCTAAAGTAGGTGAACTGAGGAAGGGGTTGCACCCCCAAAACACGTCCATTGATCACCCCTGATGGCAGATAGCACATGTTGACAATAGGGATCAGGAGTCTAAAATCCCTATAGGAAAATAATCCCAATTGTGTGCATATTCAATTTTTGGCTGGGCAAGGGGTGGCAGGACCCCATATTAGGACGGGCACATAGAGACATATAGTTTGTGTAAGTGAATGTCTCAGATTGCTCCGAGGTATCCAATTTTGTAATTTTTGGAATGCAACTGTTGTTTTTGTATTTTCCTAAGAAAACAATTGCCGGATTGTGGCCAGGCAAACAAAAAATGTCAAATAAAAAAAAAAAAGTGTGTGAATTAGCACATAGTAAAAGATTTGAACACAAACAATGTGTAGCTTCTTTTTCTAATATGCTCTAACCTTATTTGGTACATTTTTTAAGGTTACATAGTGAAATGGTTGGTATTTACTAAAGGAAAATACACTTGGCACTACAAATGCACTAAGACGAACTAGGAGACAGGAAACCAACAAAAGTTAGAAGTTTAAACAAGATTTTTATTTGGATCGTTAGCCAGGAATCTTTAGACATAGCCTGGCATAGGAATTGCCCCCCTACCCGTGAAATAGTCAATGTATTTGTCCCGAACCTCACGGGCATTTTCGGGGGGCAAGCCAGCACGGGCAGATTCCAGGCCCGGCAGGGGATTATCAGGGGAAAGTCCAGCCTCAGGCAAAACTGAGGCCATATATGAATTCGATTTGCGGCAAAGAAAATTGTGTAGCACACAGCAGCATAACACTACAGGCATACCCCACTTTTAAGTACACAATGGGACCAGAGCATGTATGTAAAACGAAAATGTACTTAAAGTGAAACAATACCTTTTTTCACTTCTAAGCTGTTGTGGGGGGTCAGGGGCTGTAGTGGGGGTCTCAGGAGCTGTAGTTGAGGTCTCAGGGGCTGTAGTGGGGGTGTCAGGGGCACACTGGAACAGGGCGGGCTATACTCTTGGAGCTTCAGCTCTTTCTACTGCGGCTGCAAAATGTCTGTACAGTACGTGTGAGGCACTTTACATACACTCATGGGTATGTCCTTACTCGCGAGTGTATGTAAAGTGAGTGTGCTTAAAGCGGGGTATCCCTGTACATAGTTTATTTTGTACTCCGCCAAGTGGATGGGAGTCCTAAAAAGGCGGAACCGGCTGGCCATTATGCCAAAGGCATTTTCAACGACTCTTCGGCCCCTGGCCAGCCGGTAATTGAACACCCTCTTCTCTGGGGTCAGGGTCCTCTGAGGAAATGGCCTCATAAGATGTGGTCCGAGCCCGAAGGCTTCATCAGCCAAAAAAACAAAGTGGAGTCCTTCAATATTCCCTGCATCCGGTGCCAATGCAAGGTCGTCACTCTGGAGACGGAGGGCAAACTCCGTCTGGATGAAGGATCCCCCATCGGACATCCGGCCATTCTTCCCTACATCAACATAGAGGAATTCATACCGTGCTGACACCACCGCCATCAGCACAATGCTATGAAACCCCTTGTAATTGAAGTAGTAGGACCCAGAACGGGGTGGCGGCACGATGCGGACGTGCTTCCCGTCTATAGCACCACCGCAGTTGGGGAAGTCCCACCGCGTGGCAAACTCCGATGCCACAGTCTGCCATTCCTGTGGCGTGGAAGGAAGCTGTGGAGTCAAACAAGATGAAAAAAAATTAGAATACACAAATCAAACATTACAAGTATATTCTACGAAAATACATTAGAGGCCAACATCAAGCAAAGTCTACGTTTATTAAGGTGTTTTAAATAAGTATAATGGAAGGCTCATGTATCATATTCATCACCCCCTATGATGGTCCATTAATAAATTATAATGGAGAGGGGGGGGGAGATGTGTTTGGACACAGGATAGCATTGCAGTGGCGGTGCGTCCAGAGTGGGCGCTGGAGCACTGCCCCCTCTCTCCTGTGCCCGACTGCCCGTCACTCAGAACAATACATAGGTTCATGCCTTGCATTAACCTATGTATTAAAAAATACAAACAATATTCACGCTGCTAACACATATAAGCAGCTACAATACCTGTGGAAAAAAGCAACAACAAACAATATACAAAAATGCAGCGCTATGCGTATAACAATATATAACACCCAAGTGCTCAAAAATTAACTAAATCACAAAGGATTAAGTATAAGTCCAAATGTATATAAAATTCCAAATGGATGTGATGAAACGTGAATATAATCGTGATTAAATCAGTCCAAAATTGTGTATAGGTGAATCTTCGAAAGTAATGAGTGACTTGTAACGTAACCACCACCACGTGAAGGGGAGGCTTACCAGATGAAGTGGACCCAATGCACATATGTGTATGGGGTCAGACAGGCTGAATATGTATATGTCCGTACATATGGAAACCAGCACTGTGCACCCTTATGTCCAAGGTCCAAGCTCAGGAAAAAACACCAGAGGTTCAAGCCAATAGGAATAATGAAATGGCTCACATAAAGTTCATGTGGAAAAAGAAGGGAGATGGCACATAGCGTAATAACGCAAATTTAGTTAATTTTTGAGCACTTGGGTGTTATATATTGTTATACGCATAGCGCTGCATTTTTGTATATTAACCTATGTATTGTCAATACCGCCCACTATTCAGGTGGATGGCCCCCTGTTAAGCGACCGACATATGAAGAACTGCGGCATTTATGGGCTTAAAATTGCATATCAGAAACAGGAAGGAAAATTGTCTTGCACATTACAGCCTGAGGGATGTAATTGGCTTCAGAAAAGTTAAATAGGGGACGCAGGGGGGGGGGGGGGCATTCCTTGGGTAAACACTGACAGGCTGCTCTGCCAATCATGTTCACCAAGTCTGTTTAATGGTAAATGATTGGCTGATGCAACATCAAGGGAAGGAGAAGACATCAAGGACAGAAGAAGGATGACGCTGACCACAAGAAGGTAAGTGCAGGCCTGGGGGGGAACTGGCTGCATTGGAGGGGACAAAATGGCTGCATTAGAGGGAACAAAATGGCTGCATTGGAGGGGACAAAATGGCTGCATTAGAGGGAACAAAATGGCTGCATTGGAGGGAACAAATGGGGGCGTTTAATAGGCACCAGAGCAAAAAAGGAGGAAGCTTATTTCCTAAATTGGGGTTTGAACCCCCAAACATTTGGAGCAACAGGCGCCCCTGCTGGAAAGGTTAGTGAAGGAAAATATGCATGGAGGAGAAAAAAGGGGCAATCTAAAGCTTCAAGCATGCATGAGGACAAAGGGGACATTCTCAGCATATTACAATCATGGTAATTAGGGAAGGAAGAAAGAAATACAATACATTAGCATACATGTAATACATAAAATGTGATGTTAAGGGAGAAAACTTACCCTAATATAGTCCTCCTGCAGGACTTGTATTATGGCAGAACAGGTGTCTGGGATTATGAGGCCCAGAGCCTGGAGGGAGATGCCTGTCGTGAACTTCAAGTCCTGAAGACTTCTCCCTGTCGCCAGGTAACGCAACGTGGCGATGAGCCTCTGCTCAGCACTGATGGCTTCCTGCATAACGGTGTCCTGCCTGGTAATATAGGGGGACATCAAAGCCAACAGTTCCTGAAAAACGGGGTCAGACATCCTCAGAAAATTCCTGTAGTCCTCAGGATTATTCTCGACGATCTCCCGCAGCAGAGGCATGTGGCAGAATTGGTCCCGCTGGAGCAACCAATTCTTGGTCCATGAACTCCTCCTCACACCATTCATGGACTGGTCTTGGTCCAAAACAAGCAGACCAACACCAAGCGCACGCACAGCACGAACTCGACGACGAGAACGTCCAGGCGACATGGCTAGGAAACGGTCGTCTTATCAGAACGTACAGAACAGAACGCACTTTAGAACAGCAAGGCCTATGAATAACGAACTGAAAATCAGAAACGAACAGGCAAGAACGCACTGTAAAACAGATATGACCTGCCTAGACGCCCTGAAAGTCAATATACGAACCCACAAGCACAAACTGAACCGCAGAAAACGATCTGAAAAGTACGAAGACTGAAAAGCGCGAATCGTCTCTTCCCAAACTTTTACTTCACACGCGGTAACACGAGATCAGCAAAAGCAGCCCAAGGGGTGGCGCCAAGAAAATAGATCTTCCCCTTTATAGTGCCGTCGTACGTGCTGGACGTGACCGCGGAGAACAACGAGGAAATTGGGAAATGTCAGTGTGTACGCATGGAAAGCTTGACGAGAAAATCGACAAGGTTAACAAGAATCTCGTCGAAAAAAACGACGTGTTTTTTACGACAAGAAACTCGGTCGTGTGCACGAGGCTTCACACTCAGTTTTCAAAGTAGCGGGATGTAAAGCTTATGGCCCTACTCCTAGGCTGGTGTTTTCCTCCTGTATGACTGAAGCCGGGTGTACTGTACAGTTTTTTTTTTCCTTCATCAAGCAGGTTGAAAAAAAAAAAACGGCTGAACCCCCCCCCCCCCGCATCAGCATAAGGCCCCTTTCACACTGGGGCGGGCAGGTGCGGTGGCGGTATAGCGGCGCGATTTTCAGCGCCGCTATACCGTCGTTATCACCGCGGTATGCGGCCACTAGCGGGGTGAATTTAACCCCCGCTAGCTGCCGAAAAAGGGTTAATACCAGCCGCAAACCGCGGCTATTGCCGCGGTTTGCGGGCGGTATTACCGCGGTGTCCTATTGATTTCAATGGGCAGCCGCGGTAAAGGAGCGGTGAACACACCGCTCCTTCACCGCTGTAAAGATGCGGCTAGCACATTGAAGAATACAGGGCACGTTTTTCAGGCGGTATAACAGCGCTAATATTAGCGCTAAACCGCCTGAAAAACGTGCCAGTGTGAAAGGGGCCTAAGGGAACAAAAAAATATGAAAAAAAACCTGTTTTCATAGTTTGTTATAAAATTTTGCAAACAGGTAATTTTTCTCTTTCATTGATATGCGCTGATGAGGCTGCATTGATAGGCACAGATAAGATGGCACTGATGGGCACTAATAAGACGGCACTGATGGGCACTAATAAGGCGGCACTGATGGGTGGCTTTAATGGATGGCACTGAAGGGCACTGATAGGTGTCACTGATAGATGGCACTGATGGGCACTGATAGGTGGCACTGATGGGCACTGATAGGTGGCACTGATGGGCACTGGTAGGTAACACTGATAGGCAGCACTGGTGATGAGGCACTGATAGGTAGCATTGATAGGTGGCACTGTGGGCACTAATAGGTGGCGCTGGTGGGCACTGGTAGGCGGTACTGTTGTGCATTGGCAGGTGGCACTGGCAGGTGGCACAGGTGGGCACAGATGAGACGGTGGCTGATCTCCTTGATCGGGACCGATGTCCCTCTGACAGCCGCCGGTGATCAGCTTTTTTTTTTTTCTCCTCACGCTATCAGTGTGAGAAGAAAAAATAGCCGATTACTGGCTCTGTTTATAACACATGATCAGCTGACAGCTGATCACATTGTAAGGGGTCAGGATCAACCCCCTACTTTGATCTGTGATCAGCCGAGTCTCATTGCCTCGCTGATCACAGAGCGTGCCGTGTGTGCCCTGCAGGGGTGCGTAGGCCGCTCGAGCACGGGAGGATGTCATATGACGGCCTCCCGGCAAAGTAGGTCCATGCTGTAGCCATCATTCGGCTATAGCACAGACGGGAAGTGGTTAATATAAGGACACTTAACTGTCCAGGAATCCCAGGATGTCGGCACCCCGAGCCGTTTCTTCAATCAGCTTTGGGTGCAGACGCCGGCATTATAAGTAAGGGAAATCGGCAGTGAAGCCTTTAGGCTAGGGTGACCAGACGTCCCCGGTTTCCGGGGACAGTCCCCGGACTGAGGACACTGTCCCCGGAGGAAGTTTGTCCCCGGTTTTGTCACCGCTTTGCAGTCTCAGGGACGTCTGGTCACCAGATATCCTAAGTCTCCCGTGAGGTGCTGCAATGTTGCGCATTTGGGCTGCGGCTCCCTGACACACATCTGTTGCAGCCACCCTAACTAATCACTGGTTGCTAGGGCCGCCCCGCTTGGCGTCTAACAACCAGTGACGTCACACACACACACAGAGACTCGCAGAGTGAGGCCGGGTCGAGTGCGAGGCTGTGCCAGTGTTGCCCTGGATCCACCCACCTTTTCGTCTTCTCCGGCTCCCACAGTCCGCCACCCGGCGGCCTAATGCAGATACAGGCAAGTTCTCTGGCCGGGAAAAGAGAATGATCGTGGAGCCATGGGGATGATGGCAGCGGCACCTGCACTGGCCACCTCTCTCCCCGGGGAGATACAGTCTCAGCGTCGCCCTCAGTCTACATTCCTGCCATGGAGGACAGGCGGTGCTGAACTTAGAGAGCTGGAGACGGTGCACTGCAGCATGGACTGGTCAGACTCTGTGCAGCACAGCAGCAGGTCAGTGTGTGATCGTCAGGCCAGCTGTTTAGCATGTCACACTGCTTAAATGTATAGCAAGCAGGCTGAGTGTTCCTTCCCAGTGCCCTTCCACCAGGTGCTATTCCTAACTTATATCTAATTACCCTGATTTTTTCTATATACACTGAGTGCACACTGATATCTGTACACTGAGTGTCACTTGGTGTACAGATATGACAGATATCAGTGTCAGAGGTACTAGCATTCTGTGTACAGAGATCAGTGTTATATATATTGGGAATAGCACTTAGTGACTACTTAGTGACTACTATTCCCTATGTATAACACTGACATCCGTACATGGAGTGCCACTCCATGTACAGATGTCAGTGTTATATATAGGGAATAGCACTCAGTGTACAGATATCCAGGGGCGGACTGACCGTTTTTTCTGCGTGACCGTTTGGGCACCCTGGCACTGCTCAAGGGTCCAGGGAACAGTGGCGGTGCGTCCATAAGGTCGCATGGACGCCGCCCTCTCTCTCCAGCCACCCCCTCTATGACCAATGGATAGATTCATGCATTGCATGAATCTATCCATGGCCACCGCTGGGTAACAGACCCAGCACCTGATTGGTGGAGAGGCGGTTTAGTGTTAGGAAAGCGAATGCATATTCGCTTTCCTAACACTGAACCGTCTCTCCACCAATCAGGTGCTGGGTCTGTTACCCGTCACCTGATTGGCAGAAACAACAGGCGCCGCTATTGGACACCTATCAGGAGGAGAGTACGAGAGATGAGGATGGGAGAAGACGCATGAAGGACCCCGCTCGTCACCCGCTGCCCCACCAAGACAGGGTAAGTGCCGGGCAGACGGCGACCAGGCGGGGGGGGTCACACTGGCAGCATTCAATTGCACAGTGGCAGCATTTGATGGGTGCACTGGCAGCATTTGATGGCACAGTGGAAGCATTTGATGGGCACAGTGGAAGCATTTGATGGGCACAGTGGAAGCATTTGATGGGCACAGTGGAAGCGTTTGATGGCACGGTGGCAGCGTTTGATGGCACGGTGGCAGCGTTTGATGGCATGGTGGCAGCGTTTGATGGGCACAATTGATGTTTTTTTTTTCCTGAATTTTTCAGTTTGTTTGTACCCCCCAAAAAATTTTGAGCACCAGCCACCACTGGTCCGGGACCAGTAGGGGCCCCATGAAAGGCTGCTGTCCCAGCCTTGGAGGGATCAGTCTGCACAGCTGAGGACAGTGTATACGCTTGGGGTGCACAGGTCCTCCACAGGTGAGGGAGCTTGCCCACAGTCCTATGCTGCTCTGCTCATGTTCCATCCTCTCCAAGCCTGAACCAAACACGCTGTCAGCCCAGTCAGGGCTCCGCTTCCCCGCCTGTCTTTTTCTTTCTCTATCTGACTTGGGACTACGTGGCAGGGGAAAGCCTCTTCTATGCCTGAGCTGAGGGCACAACCCCAGGACCCAGCCTAATCCCTAGGGCCACACAGCACTGCCCACTACCAACAATAACTGAGCACTGCACTCCACATTAAGTGCCCCACCACTGAGAATACCCATTTCCCATCCCTCTCTCTCTCTCTCACCCCTTCCCCTCTCTTACCCCCTCTCTATTTCACCCCCCTTTCTCTCTCCCTCTCTTTCTTCCCCCTCTCTCTCAATCTCCTCCCTCTCTCACCCCCTCTCTCTCTTTCACTCCCCCTCTCTCTCTCCTCTCTATCACCTTCCCTCTCTCTCACCCCCCTCTCTATCACCCTCCCCCTCTCTCTCTCTCCATCCACCACACTCTCTGAGCCCCTCTCTCTCTCTCAGCCCCCCATCTCTCTGTCAGTCCCCCCTGTCTCCCAGCCCTCCCTCTCTCCGAGTACCACTTCTCTCTCTCTCAGCCCCCCTACCTGTTTCAAGCAGAAACACTGCATATACTGACTCCTACCACCATGACCATTTCAAATTACTGTGCAATACGTGTTCATGTTGGTTAGAGTGTTCCTTTAATATCTCTCAGAAGAAGTAAACCTCTGTATACTGATTCCATTTCATTTGATCATCCTTTAGTTGTGTTAAATTGAGTTTGCAACCTCCTTGAAATTAGTTTTTGCAGGTTAGGATGTCTGGGTCATCCATTTCTATATTTGCCAGGGGTTTGTGAAATATCCAGTGCAGCGGCGTCCCACCCTCCGTTAAGTCCTGCTGGGGTTTGGTCTGTCTCGGACGGGGAAGGGCGAGCACCACTGGATTATACAGAGTGGGGATCTCCCGCTGTGAGACGAAGTCCCGCCTTCTTAGCCGACTCCTATAATAGGCAGCACACTGGTGACGTCTGTCATAGGAGGTGGGACTTCGTCTGAGGACAGCGGCCGCACGGGGTAAACAGGAGATCCCCGCTCTACATAATCCGACTCCTCTCCTCTAGGTAAGGCTGATTGGCACTGAGCAGGCTAATCTGATGGGCACTGAGCAGGCTGATCTGATGGGCACTGAGCAGGCTGATCTGATGGGCACTGAGCAGGCTGATCTGATGGGCACTGAGCAGGCTGATCTGATGGGCACTGATCAGGCTGGACAGATAGGCACTGATCAGGCTGAGCTGATGGGCACTGAGCAGGCTGAGCTGATGGGCACTGAGCAGGCTGAGCTGATGGGCACTGAGCGGGCTGATCTGATTGGCACTGAACGGGCTAAACTGATTGGCACTGAAGGGGCTAATCTGATTAGCACTGAAGGGGCTGATCTGATTGGCACTGAAGGGGCGGCATTGATGGGCACTATACAGGCTGATCTGATGGGCAACAAAACAAGCTGATCTGATAGGCACTGAACAGGCTGATCTGATGGGCACTGAACAGGTTGCATTGATGGGCACTGAGCAGGCTGCATTGATAGGCACTGAACAGGCTGAGCTGATTGGCACTGAACAGGCTGAGCTGATTGGCACTGAACAGGCTGAGCTGATTGGCACTGAACAGGCTGAGCTGATTGGCAGTGAACAAGCTGCATTGATGGGCACTGAACAGGCTGATCGGATTGGCACTGAGCGGGCTGATCTGATTGGCACTGAGCGGGCTGATCTGATTGGCACTGAACGGGCTTATCTGATTGGCACTGAACGGGCTGCATTGATGGGCACTGAATGGGCTGCATTGATGGGCACTGAATGGGCTGCATTGATGGGCACTGAACAAGCTGATTTGATGGTTACTGAACAGGCTGCATTGATGGGCACTGAACAGGCTGCACTAAACAGGCATCATTGATGGGCACTGAACAGGCTGCATTGATGGGCACTGAACAGGCTGAGCTGATGGGCACTAAACAGGCTGCATTAATGGGCACTGGTGAGTATAGTACACTCTTCAACTGTGCTTTAAAATGCATGGTTTTCCCTTTTGTGAACCAGAAAATAATGATGTTATGCGGTTGGGCCGGTATAATAATGCTATGGGGCTGGTATGAAATTATTTCCAGAAATAACGTATATATATATCATACAATCATTCCTTAAACACATACCAGATACACTGCATATATAATTTGAGGAAAATATGCTTATAAAATAGTTTACTATTTGCCAATTAAAAACAAAAAAATGTCCCCGGATTTCATTTTAAAAATCTGGTCACCTTACTTTAGGCATTACAGCAGGTTTCCTACTATGCATGCGCCAGTCGCGCTGCGCTTTCTAAATGGTCCCGCTATCTTCTGGGACCTGTGTGTGTCCCAGAAGGCAGTGGGGGGAAAGAGGAGGGGCCGGAAATGTTGTAGCTTGCCAATCCTTCCAGGAAGTGGGAGTGTGTTCCTGTCAAAACCAGGTACCCGCTCCCCCTCCCCCCAAAAGTGCCAAATATGGCAGTGGAGCGGGAAGGGGGGGGGAGGGTGTGAACAAGCGGAGCTTGCTCTTTTGGGTGGAACTCCGTATTAAATGACAATCTATTTCCAAAATAGCATTTTTTTTTCAACAAGAAAGCCAGTGTATAACTTGTGGCCCTTTATGCAGGTTAGGAGGGGTGTGTCCCTCTGAGATACTTACAAGATTATTACATTTTAAAGCTTCCTTCTCTAACTCTGCTGCCACTGGCCCACGGATGTTATTATGATAACTACAATGCTATATGGACGTCTGCAGTCCCAAAACTGAAATTCTAGTACACCCAGGGTTGCCACTTTTTCTTAGAGCCAAATAATATGAATAATACGTCTGGGTTTCAGGTGGACAGAAACCCGAACACACGATTCTAAACCCGGACTGTCCGGGTGATTCCCAGACAGGTGGCAACCCTAAGTACACTCTCTGAATCCATGAATGCAATACCCTGGGCCTTTGTGACCTAAAAAGAGGCGCACACTACTAGAGGACATACCAGGGCTCTGACTCAAGGCTGGAGGTAGATATACATTAAGAACCCTGACCATTTATACAGTTTCCAAGCTGCACTGGAGGATAGGTATGGACAGGCAATTCTAGTTCCCTACTTTTAATTACAAAGGTCAGTTTCCAAACTTTAAACATGTGACACAGTAACTGAACTTCTTGGTGAAATCAAGTCCAAGGACAAAAAGCAGTGGTTTTCTGAGAAATGGTATTTTTAGATTATATCATCATGCCGGATTTCACCAGCAGGTGGCGATCAGTGACATGTGTAATTTTTATATATTTCTGTATGTCGGAGCCGCTGGATAGGATGGGTCTTTTGTTATTTGCCTTGACCTTCTCAAGAACCTCAGCTCCTCTGGGACACCAGGTTGGGTATACAAACATTCGAGATAACAGGAAATCATTGAAATTAATACTTAGTACCCAAAAGTAGTGCTTTATTAACCCCTTCATGATGACATAACACAAATATGTGACCTTACTGGACTGGGCTTTTTGCCATGGGGCTACATATATGCGTATTTGTCTTTGTGCTGGGAGTGTGCTGCACAGCCCACTCCCAACTCAGAGGACGGGGTCTCACCGAGAGCCCCGGTTCCTGTACTAGCTATCGGTACCCGAAATTCCTGATTCCAGGTCACCTGATGGCTGTGGTAGCCTCTGATTGGCTACCAGAGTGATCAGTCACTGTGAAGTCCACCCCTATGTTTCTCTCTCTGTGAATGGAGAGGAAAGATACATTGTATCTTTCTCTCTCCTTGCAGAGAGAGAGAAAAAAAGTGTGTGTAAAAAAAATAATAGTAATGAAAAAATTAAAAATAAAAAAATACCTAGATTAATGTTTGATCTAGGTCAGTGCCAGGGTTAGTGTGTGGTTCAAAGGTCAGGGTCTGTATATTTTGGGTAGGCTTTTTTTTTTTTCATTAGTATCAATGTCAGTCAGTGTCAGTGTGTTTTAGGTAGGACAGTGGACGGCATCAGAAGATCAGTGGACGGCGTCAGAAGGTCAGTGGACGGCGTCAGTAGAGCAGTGGACGGCGTCAGTAGAGCAGTGGACGGTGTCAGAAGATCAGTGGACGGCGTCAGTAGATCAGTGGACGGCGTCAGAAGATCAGTGGATGGCGTCAGTAGAGCAGTGGACGGCGTCAGAAGATCAGTGGACGGCATCAGAAGATCAGTGGACGGCGTCAGAAGAGCAGAGGATGGCGTCAGTAGAGCAGAGGACAGCGTCAGTAGAGTGGAGTCTGTAATACCATGCTTTCTCCGCTCACTGTCTCTGGTGGCATTGGTGCCGGGTGGGTGGGAGAGTGAGAGCGCACAGACAGACAGTGCAGTGTGACCTGGCTGCAGGACATTAGCCCCGCTGGAGCAGGGGAAGAAGGGGGGAATGCGTGCTGTTTGAGGGTAGCTGACAGAGGAGGGGGGGTAGCTGACAGAGGGGGGTAGCTGACAGAGGGGAGGGGGTAGCTGATAGAGGGGAGGGGGTAGATTACAGAGGAGGGGGTAGCTGACAGAGGAGGGGGTAGCTGACAGAGGGGAGGGGGGTAGCTGACAGAGGAGGGGGTAGCATGACAGAGGGAAGGGGGGGAGCTGACAGAGGGGAGGGGGGTAGCTGACAGAGGAGGGGATAGCTGACAGAGGGGAGGGGGGTAGCTAACAGAGGGGAGGGGGTAGCTGAAAGAGGGGGGTAGCTGACAGAGGAGGGGGTAGCTGACAGAGGAGGGGGTAGCTGACAGGGGGGGTAGCTGACAGGGGGGTAGCTGATGCTGACAGAGGAGGGGGGTAGCTGGCAGAGGAGGGGGTAGCTGACAGAGGAGGGGGTAGCTGACAGAGGGGGGTAGCTGACAGAGGGGAGGGGGTAGCTGACAGAGGAGGGGGGTAGCTGACAGAGGAGGGGGGTAGCTGATAGAGGCGAGGGGGATAGCTGATAGAGGAAGGGGGTAGCTGACAGAGGAGGGGGGTAGCTGACAGAGGAGGGGGTAGCTGGCAGAGGAGGGGGGTAGCTGACAGAGAGGAGGGGGGTAGCTGACAGAGGGGAGGGGGTAGCTGACAGAGGAGGGGGGTAGCTGACAGAGGCGAAGGGGGTAGCTGACAGAGGGAAGGGGGTAGCTGACAGAGGAGGGGGTTGCTGACAGAGGAGGGGGTATCTAACAGAGGGGAGGGGGGTAGCTGACAGAGGAGGGGGTAGCTGACAGAGGGGAGGGGGGTAGCTGACAGAGGGGGGTAGCTGACAGAGGGGGGTAGCTGACAGAGGGGAGGGGGGTAGCTGACAGAGGGGGGTAGCTGACAGGGGGTAGCTGACAGAGGAGGGGGGTAGCTGACAGAGGCGAAGGGGGTAGCTGACAGAGGGAAGGGGGTAGCTGACAGAGGAGGGGGTAGCTAACAGAGGGGAGGGGGGTAGCTGACAGAGGAGGGTGGTAGGTGACAGAGGGGAGGGGGTAGCTGACAGAGGGGAGGGGGGTAGCTGACAGAGGGGGTAGCTGACAGAGGGGGGTAGCTGACAGAGGGGAGGGGGTAGCTGACAGAGGGGGGGCCTCGTCCCTCTTAGGTTAATAGTGTGTAGTGACAGAGTGAAGACATCCAGAGAGCCGTACACAGAAGCTCGGGTCACAGTGCAGACGAGGGGGTGACTCACAGTAGCAGATGAGGAAGAAATCCCTGTACAGCTCCAATGTCTGTGATGGAGCTCTAGTGGGCTGAATGTCACTACTGCTTCTACTCCTCGCCCAGGCTGTCTTCCATGCTGCTGAAACTTGCTTGCAGTGGTGTAGCGGGGGATGGCTGGTGTCAAGGACGGACGGAACAGGCTTCATTCATGACAGGCTGGCTGGCTGTGGTGGGGGACAGGGTTGGACGGCAGGCACGAACCCCATGGGGGAGAAAGCAATAGGAGGGAGACTGTTGGGACTGGAGGTAATGCTGCCGTGTCCGGTAGGAGTACAGAAACCCGGGCACAGGTGTCAAAAACCGGACTGTCCGGGTCATTCCTGTACGGGTGGCAACCCTACTGTTAGCTGCAAGCTGTTGATTAGCTTTCTGTTAATTAGATCACTGTTAGCTGTTGGCTGTTAATTAGATGTACTAATGATATTACTGTTTACAGTTTGCATTGTTTAGAATAATGTGATCAAGTTCTTACCGTTTTTTTTGTGGTACAGTATATATTCTGTGGGAATTTACAATAAAGAGAGTTCCTGTTTGCACCTAAGCTAGTGTTGTCTAGTTCTTGGGTGCAATTTCCAGCTATAATATCTTGTTCCTGGTTCCAGAGTGGAAGAAGCTGTATCTTGGCGGAGGCACTCTGGCAGGGTGCCAGGCGGTCCACCACAATTAGAAATATGTGGTTGTTTCCAGAACAGGAACCAGGCCTCCAGTGGGGACACCTGTTCTGGTGACAACTGTCTAAGAGTTTTAGAGAGTTCCTTTCTCTTCCAGTTGGGTTTCCATGCACAAAGTGCAGGAAAATCTCCCCAGTGGGTCACGGTTTGACTGTCTATGCAGTGAACTGTATTCACATGTGTATGGACCGATGTAAAAATATCAACAAATTCCTTTCTTGATCTTTTTTAACTCACCCGTAATTTTTAGTTTATCTTGTTAAAAAGACAGATTTGCAGAGAGTTTGAGTAATCGTTTCCATAAGGCAATCCTGATTTCCACAGATAATCAGCACCAAGAGACGTTTTGGAAAAAAACACATTTTATCAAGTCTTATAAACAGAAAATGAAAGGCGTACATCACGGCTCAAATCTCTGCAAAAACAATGAAGTACAAATGATACCTTTTATTTATTAAATATATTACAAAATGCAAACTATTAAAGCTGAACTAACTCCAGGCCTAAAAACTGTCACTAAAATAAGTTCCTTTAATAGCCACAAAGTATATGGATCAACTTTATGACCACCAGATGCCTTTCCAGCCCAGATATTACCTTCCAAACGTAGTAGTGACATTATCATTGTGCTGTACATAGTCTGTAAAAAGAGCAGAGATGTGGGAGGAGCCCATCAGGCTCCACCCACTACAGGCTGCCTGCAGAAACCTACAGGAGGTCGGAGACAAGACCAGTCACCCTGCACAAGTAGAGAGAGCAGTAGTGAGCGGTCTTTATTACAGGAACCTCCTGCACAGAGGGAAAGTCTCACACTGGATTACTGCACAGATCTGGAAGAAATAGACAAAGCACACCAAGATTAAAGGAAGAGAATGCATGAGTATTCTGGAATTAGCCCCCCCCCCCAATCAACCTCCCTCATCTGTAGATGCACCCAGGGCCGTCTTTAAGGCAGGGCAAAAGGGGTAGCTGCACTGGGCCCTGTCATTGTTGTGGGGCCCAAAGCAGCTGCCTCCTACTTGCCAACTATGCCAGTTTAAATTCCCTTATCCCTTGAAGTTTTAGTCCTTTGCTGTGTCCTGATATCTCAGTGTGAAGTGCTGCTACTAATGCTGCCCAGCTCTGCCCTATTGTTGTGTACAGAAGACTGACCTGCAGACCCTGTGTTTACATGTAAATAACCATCATTCATATGTAAATAACGGGATCATTCATATGTAAATAGCTGGGGACGGCAGCATTCATATGTAAATAAAGGCGGCAATCATATGTATACCATGCCCCTCTGCAGTGAAGACATGATGTGCTGCAACCTCTAGCAACCAGTGAGCAGTATTACTGTACAGTAATCTCTAGCAACCAAACAAGAAGAAATAATGTGCTGTAACCTCTAGCAACCAATCAGTGAGCCGTAATGTGTGCTGTAACCTCTAGCAACCAGTCAGTAAGTGGTAATGATATGCTGTTACCTCTGGCAACCAATCGCAATCACTGCCTGATCTGATACATTAAACTGATTTTAAGTCTAGCTGATATTTATTGTATGTCTCAGAGCAGGTGGAGAGTAAAATTGCACGTGGGGGGGCCCAAGAAATTTTTTGCCCAGGGTCCAATCAACATTAAAGATGGTCCTGGATGCACCCCATTGCAGTTGTTGTTTTATTACTTACCCTTTACTGATTTTTTTCAGGCAGGTCACCTGATTCTGGGTCTTATGCTTCTTCAGATCTTCCCCCAGTGGTGGGTGGCCCTGTATGATGTAGAGAGCAGTGAGGGCTGTATATGAAGGGTGCTGAGAAGGCCCCAGATGTTCTGCTCTCACAATGTGTCCTCAGTCTTCCAGGTTGAGCTTCAATGGGGTTCATGCAGCCTAGAAGGCTGAGGACATCATTTAGTGCAAAAAATGTACTGGTGAGTATTGTAGCCTCTTATTCATCCCAAAGGTGTTCTATTGGGTTGAGGTCAGGACTCTGTGCAGGCCAGTAAAGTTCCTCCACCCCAAACTCGCTCATCTATGTCTGTATGGACCTTGCTTTGTGCACTGGTGCGCAGTCATGTTGGAACAGGAAGGGGCCGTCCCCAAACTGTTACCACAAAGTTGGGAGCTTGAAATTGTCCAAAATGTCTTGGTGTGCTGACGCCTTAAGAGTTCCCTTTACTGGAACTAAGGGACCAAGCCCAACCCCTGAAAAACAACCCCACACCATAATCCCCCCTTCACCAAATGATTTGGACCAGTGCACAAAGCAAGGTCCATAAACGAGTTTAGGGTGAAGGAACTTGACTGGCCTACACGGAGTCCTGACCTCAACCCGATAGAACATCTTTGGGATGAATTAGAGCAGAGACTGCGGGCCAGGCATTTTCGTCCAACATCAGTGACTGACCTCACAAATGCGCTTCTGGAAGAATGGTCAAACATTCTCAAAGACACACTCCTAAACCTTGTGGACGGCCTTCCCAGAAGAGTTGAAGCTGTTATAGCTGTAAAGGGGGGGCCAACTCAATATTGAACCCTATGGACTAAAACTGGGATGCTATGAAAGTTCATGTGTGTGCGTTTATGCAATTTTGTGTATGCATTTTTATGTCATTCAATATGCTGTACATGATCTCACAAGGCATATTAAAATGCTTTTTGCTAAGACTGCTTTTTGGTATACATCTCTCATTCAAAGTCCCTAACAAACTCCCCCCTTTTTTGTCGGAACCTATATAAGCAATACTGTGCTGTATATCCCACATGCTTACTCTACATAGTGATTGGCCTCATTTAAAGTCCCCCTGACCAAACTCTCTCCTTTTCTCGCTATGAAAGTTCATGTAAAGGCAGGTGTACCAATACTTTTGACAATATAGTGTATTTACCTATCTGCTGCAGCAACAGTCTGATGTTTCAGCTGTCCACCGCTGGCTCTAAGGCCAAGAACTAAGCAATCACATGACTGTTGATTGCTCCGTTCTAGGTCTGCTTTGAGCAAAGAGCTGTGACGGACAGCCACTGGAGCGCTGGGCTGTGGAGGGGGTGGAAGCAGCTGGCTCAGGCTCTCAGTGGTGTGATGAGAGCCTGAGTCAGCTGCCTGTAAGGCATCTGGGTGGATCTGAACATTGTCAGGATCCCTGCAAAGCTGGGACCGGCTCTGTGACGTTTCCTGATGGTCACAACTACGTCATTTAGCAAACTAAGTATAATATTAGGGTTTACAAATTTTATTAGCGAAATTATAAAATTGTAAAAGCTGGTAAGGAGGGCTAAACACGCCCCCTAATTAACCCCCCCAAACCACCACTGCGCCCAGATGGAATTAGAACAAATAATCCTGAAGCTGCTGCTTAAAAATTTAAACAATGTGGTATGTGAATTTTAAGTGAAAAAATAGTAGCGCTCTGTTTATGAAAAAAACAGTCCTAACAAGTGATATACAAATCAAAAATACTATAATGTGTATATAAATAATATTCCACCAAGTGAAAGTGGACAAATGATAAATATAGTAGTCCTATGTATCCAAAACGTATAATCAAGCAACAAAAGTAATGAAATATATGTGCAGTGAATCATAAATAAAAGTCCATAAAACAATATTCATGAATAAAAAGTCCATAAAGCAAAGTACAAGTGATAAAGAAATCCAGGTGATGAAAAACTCGAGTGCTTCCAACAAATATGCTTAATCTTGAAAATGTAATTATGCTCCTTCACCCACACCACTTGTGTCTGTGAATCCACTCCCAAAGGAAAAAAAACTCACCAGATAGATATGCCTCACACTCTCATGTTCGGCATAAAAGCTTGATACCCCGCCGGGGTTAATAGACAAATCCACCAGAATTTTTACAAGAGAATCCACTCCACATGTAAAAAATGAATAAGTGCTTCCAATGGTGAAGTAAGTAAAAACAATTTATTTTAAAATTGCACACACATCTTCAACCATCGTACTCACATTGTTCAAAATTCAAACAGGCACTTCAAATAAAAAGCAACAGAAATGAATGAAGGAGGCTTGCAATGGCGTACTAGGAATTGCGGTCACGGCGGACCCAGAATAACCAGCAGATCTCACCCTCCAATTGCTCGCTCTCCTTCCCGGCCAGAGTCGTATCAGCCTCGGTGGTGGTGGATACGTTCAGAGTTCACAAAAAGTTACCGTGCAGGCCAAGGTAACTTTTTGTGAACTCTGAATGTAGACACCACCACCGAGGCTGATACGACTCTGGCCGGGAAGGAGAGCGAGCAATTGGAGGGTGAGATCTGCTGGTTATTCTGGGTCCGCCGTGACCGCAATTCCTAGTACGCCATTGCAAGCCTCCTTCATTCATTTCTGTTGCTTTTTATTTGAAGTGCCTGTTTGAATTTTGAACAATGTGAGTACGATGGTTGAAGATGTGTGTGCAATTTTAAAATAAATTGTTTTTACTTACTTCACCATTGGAAGCACTTATTCATTTTTTACATGTGGAGTGGATTCTCTTGTAAAAATTACGGTGGATTTGTCTATTAACCCCGGGGTTTGGTATCAAGCTTTTATGCCGAACATGAGAGTGTGAGGCATATCTATTTGGTGAGTTTTTTCCTTTGGAAGTGGATTCACAGACACAAGTGGTGTGGTGAAGGAGCATAATTACATTTTCAAGATTAAAGCGGAAGTAAACCCATCGATTTAACAGTTTCAAAAAGCAGTTACATTCCCGGCATTCCGGGAATGCCAACTGTCTCATTGGTTGTGCTCTCAACCAATCTGTCAAACCATCCAATGGCTGGTGTCATAACTGATCACATGTGCAGCATCATGGCAGTTGAAGATTAAACAGAGGCCAAGATGGCAGCTTCCTTGCCTGAAAATAATAGGAGGGTTTACTTCCACTTTAAGCATATTTGTTGGAAGCACTTTGGAAGTTTTTCATTACCTGGATTTCTTTATCACTTGTACTTTGCTTTATGGACTTTTTATTCATGAATATTGTTTTATGGACTTTTATTTATGATTCCCTGCACATATATTTCATTTGTGACGAAACGGCGTAGGGAGGAGCGACGTGCTGACGTCACCGACATCCAAACGAGTCCCGGAGCGAAAGGGCTTGCTTAGTTGGCCAGCTAATTTTATACCAGACGCCTTTGATTCGTGACAGTCTGTAAGTGCATTTTTTTTATTATTAAACAAAGTTATACCGGATTTACGCTATGGTGGCTTTCTTTCCTTTCACAATCTATCAACTGTGACACATGGAGAGAAGTGGCATGGAATCCTGGAGATAGCGGTATAGAGACCCTGGCAGGGAAATAGCCATCTGTTGGTATTGATCTGTGAACAGATCATTTGCTCTGGTAAGCGGCAGTGATTACTAGTGGTGGTGGAACCTTTCTCTATGAAATACCTGGCACTATTTTCAAGGGTGTTTTTACGTTTCAAGTCACCAGTGGTTGAATGAGAAGACCTTTATCTGCACCATTTGGCTTATATGATCTTCAGCTCTATACATTTCATCAATTATTCACAAGACTGTGCTCCTTTTCTAGTTTAAACTACACAGTTTCATGTTGGACTGTCTGGCATCAGTCGGGAACTTTTCAATTGGTTGTATAATATCTACATCAGAGACAGTTCCTGCTATACCATTTTGTTTTTTCACATATTGATGGTACTCAATTTAGTGTTGCGCAGCTTTATTATTTCTAGCATTTCATTACTTTTGTTGCTTGATTATACGTTTTGGATACATAGGACTACTATATTTATCATTTGTCCACTTTCACTTGGTGGAATATTATTTATATACACATTATAGTATTTTTGATTTGTATATCACTTGTTAGGACTGTTTTTGCATAAACAGAGCGCTACTATTTTTTCACTTAAAATTCACATACGAAATTATAAAATTATACATAAATTATTTATTAGAAAATTATGACAATAACCAACCAAAATGAATCCTATCTTCAGATTATCATGAATGGTGGCGATACTTCTCCAAACATTGGCATTCAGCAGCATTCATGTAAAACACAATTAAACAGCCATAGTGCTCTCTGTTTCATTAAAAAAGATCACATTTATTTATAAAAAGTTTGCACTCACATAAAAAGCACTGAGCCCAGTGCTAGGAACAAGAGCCTCCTGTTTCATAGAAACAGCGTCTTTGTTGCAAGTTTCTGGGTATCGGTCAAATGACGTCACATGATGGTCCCCTCTGCACGCGTATCGTTCCTTCGGGCGGAACTTCCTCAGCGTGTGATATATTGTCCTTGAGTGTTCAGCTGCTTTGTTTAGCGAGTTATTAGAGTTGTTTTTTCTTTTGCGCTGACTGAACCCACATTTTTTATGTACCGTATATATTCGAGTATAAGCCTAGTTTTTCAGCACATTTTTTATGCTGAAAAATCCCACCCTCGGCTTATACTCGAGTCAGCGCTGTGTAAACTAGCCGGCAGCCGTTGCTGGGTGTATTGCACATGCGCGAGCACGTCCAAGTCCACGAGAACGTCTTTCGTGATGGGGGATTATCGCGCATTGTACCATGGACGTGCTCACGCATGCGCAATACACCCGGCCGCCATCTACAGTTAACACATCGGGAGAATGCCGTACAAGGCGGTACAACATGGAACAAGGTACGTGAGGCTGCAGATGGGTACAGTAAGGGCTGCAAATGGGCACAGTAAGGGCTGCAAATGGGCACAGTAAAGGCTGCAAATGGGCACAGTAAGGGCTGCAAATGGGCACAGTAAGGGCTGCAAATGAGCACAGTAAGGGCTGCAAATGGGCACAGTGAGGATGCAAATGGGCACAGTAAGGGTGGCAAATGGGCACAGTAAGGGCGTAAATGGGCACAGTGAGGATGCAAATGGTTGTTGACCCTCTTTCCACTTAAAGTAGCTGCTGCATTTCCCACCCTAGGCTTATACTCGAGTCAATGCGTTTTCCCAGTTTTTTGTGGTAAAATTAGGTGCCTCGGCTTATATTCGGGACGGCTTATACTCAAGTATATACGGTAATTGTAGGATTTGTGTTGGATAGAGTAGGTAAGGGTGACAACCCTATGAGTTTATTTTTGCTGCCTGTGTCCTGCTGGGAAGATTTCCCTTCACTTCCTGTCCTGTAGACACAACAGGAAGTAAGAAGAAATCTCTCTAAAGTGAAGGAAGTCCCCTCTAAGTTATCACCGCCACAATGGTCCCCAATGGAAGATTTATTTTCTATTCCTGTTCTCGTGACAACTTAAGCATTTGGGTTTTCCCATCACTCTTGTTGACAATGGTCACCAGGACAAATAAAGAAGGTGGATCTACCTAGCTGGAACACAGACAGCAATAAAAAATTATCTATCCAAAGCTAAATACATTGTAAAAAATGCCTACACATACACTTAAAACATTTAAGAGCATTTATTGTATGTCAATCTCTAGACTATGGAGATTAGGTATGGGCCCTTGGAAAAAAAACTGGGGGCCCCCCAGAAATCTGGCCTGGAGTATACATTAGGTGGGCAGAATGTATTAGTGCAACCCTGCTGACCGCTCCACTGGAAATAACATTACTTTAGGGTGGAATGACCCTTAAACGCTACATTTTTCTAATTTTTCCAATAGCAGATATTTCTGACATCTGATGTGTGTGATACATGATATTACCAGGCTGTCATAAAATGTTTTTAGTATACAGAAAAACCTCATCATGACAGCCCATATATAACCGCCATTTTCCTGGATTGTATTTCATTTGGGTCCTGTGGGAAAGATGGCCAGTGCGAAATGTTGGAGGGGCTCCAAGTAACGTTGTGGTGTTTATTGATAAATTCCATCCCTGCCTGTAGGAATGCTGACATCAGGCAATGCATTGTGTAGTGCAAAGCAGGAAGCTGAAATGTTCTAGTCATTGTACCCTCGCAGTCATTTGTAATGGATAGCATCACCGAGCTGCTCTGGAAACGTACGATTCCTCCAGGCTTGCAAACATACCCTTTTTAAAAGTAGACTATAGTGCATTTTAGTGAGCACATATTTTAAGTTATTGCTATAAATTTTAAATGCCAACCATAGTGGTTCTGTAAATATCTTGTATTTTTTTTTTTTAAATGTAATATAAATACAGTATATATATATTACACAGTATCTCACAAAAGTAAGTACACCCCTCACATTTTTGTAAATATTTTATTCTATCTTTTCATGTGCCAACACTGAAGAAAGGACACTTTGCTACAATGTAAAGTAGTGAGTGTACAGCTTGTATAACAGTGTAAATTTCCTGTCCCCTCAAAATAATTCAACACACCGCCATTAATGTCTAAACCGCTGGCAACAAAAGTGAGTACATCCCTAAGTGAAAATGTCCAAATTGGGCCCAAAGTGTCAATATTTTGTGTGGCCACCATTATTTTCCAGCACTGCCTTAACCCTCTTGGGCATGGAGGTCACCAGAGCTTCACAGGTGGCCACTGGAATCCTCTTCCACTCCTCCATGACAACATCACAGAGTTGGTGGATGTTGGATACCTTGCGCTCCTCCACCTTCCGTTTGAGGATGGCCCACAGATTCTCAATAGTGTTTAGGTTTGGAGACATGCTTGGCCGGTCCATCACCTTTACCCTTAGCTTCTTTAGCAAGGCAGTGGTTGTCTTGGAGGTGTGTTTGGGGTTGTTCTCATGTTGGAATACTGCCCTGCGGCCCAGTCTCTGAAGGGAGGGGATCATGCTCTGCCTCAGTATGTCACAGTACATGTTGGCATCCATGGTTCCCTCAATGAACTGTAGCTCCCCAGTGCCGGCAGCACTCATGCAGCCCCAGACCATGACACTCCCACCACCATGCTTGACTGTAGGCAAGACACACTTGTCTTTGTACTGCTCACCTGGTTGCCGCCACACACGCCTGACACCATCTGAACCAAATACGTTTATCTTGGTCTCATCAGACCACAGGACATGGTTCCAGTAATCCATGTCCTTAGTCTGCTTGTCTTCAGCAAACTGTTTGCGGGCTTTCTTGTGCATCATCTTTAGAAGAGGATTCCTTCTGGAACAACAGCCATGCAGACCAATTTGATGCAGTGTGCGGCGTATGGTCTGAGCACTGACAGGCTGACCCACCCCTTCAACCTCTGCAGCAATGCTGGCAGCACTCATACATCTATTTTCCAAAGACAACCTCTGGATATGACGCTGAGCAAGTGCACTCAACTTCTTTGATGGACCATGGCGAGGCCTGTTCTGAGTGGAAGCTGACGCTGTATGGTCTTGGCCACCATGCTGCAGCTCAGTTTCAGGGTCTTGGCAATCTTCTTATAGCCTAGACCATCTTTATGTAGAGCAACAATTCTTTTTTTCAGATCCTTCAGAGAGTTCTTTGCCATGAGGTGCCATGTAGAACTTCCAGTGACCAGTATGAGAAAGTGAGAACGATAACACCAAATTTAACACACCTGCTCCCCATTCACACCTGAGACCGTGTAACACTAAGGAGTCACATGACACCGGGGAGGGAAAATGGCTAATTGGACCCAATTTGGACATTTTCACTTAGGGATGTACTCACTTTTGTTGTCAGCGGTTTAGACATTAATTGCTGTGTGTTGAGTTATTTTGAGGGGACAGCAAATTTACAAGCTGTACACTCACTACTTTACATTGTAGCAAAGTGTCATTTCTTCAGTGTTGTCACATGAAAAGATAGAATAAAATATTTACAAAAATGGGAGGGGTGTACTACATTTTTTTACTCAGATAAATATGAAGCAAATAATTTTATATTTAAATATACATTTTGTTTTCTGCCCTTTGTGTTCGTACTCTTTTCTATAAAGTATTTGTGGAATTAACATTACATTACATACATTTTTACATGTATTATTTTATATATACCAAAAATTTAAAATAAATGAATATTTGTTATTTGCCTAGATCACGTATATATTTTTACTCAGAAAAATATGAAGCAAAATTATTTTATATTTAAATATACATTTTTTTCAAATACATTTTTACATGTATTATTTTATATCCAAATATTTTAAATGAATGATTTTTTTTTTTGCATAGATCGCATGGGGAAATAGAACTTTTTTTAAATAAAAATAAAATAAAAATGGTCTTTGCTTTGTCATAATCAATTTTGTGGCTAGATTTTGGCTTGAGCTATTGAGCTCTCTAAAGCTGGCCATACACCAGTAGAACTTTGTTCGCATTCGTTTGTCAGCGCATTTGATAGTGCCATTATGGACTCGACAAATTTTATATACAAAACCCTGAAAAATTTAGTTTAATTGCCATGCCAATGTTTTGAATTCTACATTTGATTTAAGGATGTCCCTTTCACATTACAAAAAGTATACTTTTTTCCAAACGAAGACCACATTCACAGTTAGAATTTCCTTCATTAGAGAAAAAGAAATCCATCCTGTTTTTTTTTTTTCGTCAGTACAGTTGAACGTGATCATTGATTTTACCCCATCAAAAATTAGAAAACTGAAAGCTCCAAAAACACAATTCGGTTGTTTTTCAAACAGAATTGTACCGGTTTGTGGCCAGCTCTAGAGAGCTCAATAGCTCAAACCAAAATCTAGCCACACAATTGATTATGTCAAAGACATTTTTTTTTTTTTTTAAACAAATTTTTTAAAGTGCCTTTACATTTTTACATTCTTGCCTTTGCATATCCACACTATTGTGTTGGGCATACCTCTCCAGGGCATATATGTATTATATTGCAGTTAGCCCTCCCTGATCTACAACTAGGACAATACTTAAGAGCTGAATTTACATATCGCCAGCTTTGGCATGTTACTAGTGTAGCACTACCTCCGTAGGAGTCGCTGAAGTTAGGGTTCCCCACTGCTGCACAGCCAGTCATGTAGCATCTCCTTCATTAATTCCAACTCAGAAAACAGTCCTTGGCTTGCTTTGTTGTTTTTATTAGGGGATGATAACTTGGATAGGGTAAGGGAATTATGGGATGCCCAACTTGGAAATGTTTAAACATGTGGCAAAGGGACAACTTCCTCCCTATTTACAAAAATAATAATTTCTTCCTTCCTCCTGCACAAACTTGGTTCCTTGTACAGCATCTGCTGCTCACTCCTGAGGGATCTAACAGGTTCAGTTAGTTCAGCAAAGGCCCTTTACAGGCAGGGACTCCCAGCCTCTTTGACACAGTACAAAGCTGGAGTGAACAGCAAACATCTTTTCTTCTGCCTTCTTGTGGCCACTGATCCCAGTTCTACTTGCGTGCAGAAATGCTACCCCACCTGGCTGCCACCAGCCGCACCTGGCTGTCTTCCTTCCCAGTCCTCCTAACTGTCTCTCTACCCCAGTCCTGCCCAACTGACATATATATACTGTATATGGAGATTCCTTAGGGCAAGGTTTAATGAGGACTTGGCACAACGTGGTCTTCAAGAGAGCACTGCTAGAGCTGACAGTCTCTCTCCTTGTCTTGTCCCTGCACTGTGCTGTTATTACTCAATGTCTCTGCTTGCTCCTTCCTGCTGCCTATCCTGCATGAATCCCTCCACTGCCTTTTGTGTTAGGATCCTTCCAAGCCAGCTTTCCTGAGCTCCAGCCCGAGGTAAACCCCCCTTGCCCAGTAAGAGGTCCCTCATGGGCCACCAACAGCCTCCCTCAGCACTGCTTCTCCATCTTCCTCCCGACCCCCTGCAGGAATGGGCCATGTCAATTTATGGGGTTGTCTTAGTCCCCTGCCAGCCCACCTCTGGGGATTGGCTGAGGCCCCATACATATTCATGGCAGCTCCTCCTAACCCCCACCCTCTAGTTCTAGAAGGTTCCCCAACCTTCCAGACACCAGGGGGAGGCACCAGTGAGCTGCCAGGATGAGTCATCCAGCTCTGGCCTCTAGTAACCCTGACCCAATTAAGTGACTCAGGCTTATCCCTGGCCAGACAAATGCTTTTACCTGCACTAAACTTCTAGTAGAACACACTAAAGGGTGCTAGCATTTTAAAAGTCTTGCCCCTCCAGTGTGAATACAGCATGCACCTATCACTCAGAAAAGGACAAGCGCAAATAGCTGAGCTGCACATTGGTGTTTAGGGACATGCCAGCTGACAAATGTGCCTAAAGGTGGTCAGAAGATGCTTGCACTCGCTAAATTATGGGACTAAGTTATAATTGTATCCCTAAAGCCTATCCAATGGAATTGCCACAACTGGCCAGCAAGGCACTCTCACCAGACAGGGTTCGCAGCAAGACTAGCACTAGCAAACTGACGTCTTAGATTGGTCATTAACATTTTTATGTTGTAAATATCCAGAAAAAACACATTTCAAAAAGGTTATAAATTGATTTGCATTTTAATGAGTGAAATAAGTATTTGACCCCCTCGCAAAACATGACTTTGTACTGCCAAAACCTTTGTTGGCAATCACAGAGGTCAGACATTTCTTGTAGTTGGCCACCAGGTTTGCACACATCTCAGGAGGGATTTTGTTCCTCTCCTCTTTGCAGATCCTTTCCAAGTCATTAAGGTTTCGAGGCTGAAGTTTGGTATCTCAAACCTTTAGCTCCCTCCACATACTTTCTATGGGATTAGGGTCTGGAGCCTGGCTAGGCCACTCCAGGTCCTTGAGGTGCTTTTTCTTGAGCCACTCCTTTGTTGCCTTGGCTGTGTGTTTTGTGTCATTGTCATGCCGGATTACCCATCCATGACCCATTTTCAATGCCCCGGTTGAGGGAAGGAGGTTCTCACCGAAGATTTGATGGTACATGGCCCCGTCCATCGTCCCTTTGATGCGGTGAAGTTGTCCTCTCCCCTTAGTAGAAAAACACCCCCAAAGCATAATGTTTCCACCTGAATGTTTGACGATGGGGGGTGGTGTTATTGGGGTCATAGGCAGCGTTCCTCCACCTCCAAACATGGTGAGTTGAGTTGATGCCAAAGGACTTGATTTTGGTCTCATCTGACCACAACACTTTCACCCAGTTCTCCTCTGAATCATTCAGATGTTCATTAGCAAACTTCAGACAGACCTGTACATGTGCTTTCTTTAACAGGAGGATCTTGCGGGCGCTGCAGGATTTCAGTCCTTCACGGCGTTGTGTGTTACCAATTGTATTCTTGGTGATTATGGTCCCAACTGTCTTGAGATCATTGACCAGATTCTCCTGTGTAGTTCTGGGCGGATTGCTCACCGTTCTCATGATCATTGAAACTCCATGAGGTGAGATCTTGCATGGCGCCCCAGACCGAGGGAGATTGACAGTTATTTTGTGTTTCTTCCATTTGCAAATAATTGCACCAACTGCTGTCACCCTCTCACCAAGCTGCTTGGCGATGGTCTTGTAGCCCATTCCAGCCTTGTGTAGGTCTACAATCTTGTCCCTGACATCCTTGGACAGTTCTTTGGTCTTGGCCACGGTGGAGAGATTGGAATCTGATTGATTGATTGATTGCTTCTGTTGACAGGTGTCTTTTATACAAGTATTAAGCTGAGATTTGGAGCACTCCCTTTAAGAGAGTGCCCCTAATCTCAGCTCGTTACCTGTATAGAAAACACCTGGGAGCCAGAAATCTTGCTGATTGATAGGGGATCAAATACTTATTTCACTCATTAAAATGCAAAATAATTTATAACTTTTTTGAAATGCGTTTTTCTGGATTTTGTTAAAATAACCTACCATTTAAACTATAGACTGATCATTTCTTTATCAGTGGGCAAACGTACAAAATCAGCAGGGGATCAAATAATTTTTTTATCTATCTATCACCAGGTACATAGCATGGAAGATACTAAGAGAAGCAGGGCCGTCTTTAAGGCAGGGCAAAAGGGACAATGTTCAAATTGAAGCTGAAGAGTGAGAGAAGTCATTTAACTTAACACACTGTATGTCATTAACAATTAAAGCACAAGAGACGAACTACAAACTTCTCACCAGATGGTACTGGAGCCCGCTGTCACTTCAGCGTATATACCCAGATAAATCGGACATATGCTGGCGGTGCCATGCGGCCAAAGGCTCATTGTTTCATATTTGGTGGGAATGCCCTCAAATTTTAAATTTTGGGGAAAAAATTATGCAACTGTATACTACAGTTACTGGGGAACTAATATCAAACACGCCACAAATTACCCTGCCCTCGATTTTTCCGAGGATCATATAAAAATATCAAAAAGAGTCTTTTGAGACACTGGCTGACAGCAGCGAGACTAGTTATACCGCGGCACTGGCGTTCAATACAAATTCCATCAGTCAAGGAATGGGTTAATGAAATGGACTGTATAGGGAAGATGGAGACACTCTTAGCACATGAACTAGACACTCACGAGGAGCACCACCGGACATGAGCCCCCTGGAGGGTGCACAGGGAAACAACAAGAAACTAGAAAGTCCCTGGAGAAACAAAGAAAGGAATATGGTTGAGATGAGCAAGGTCTCAATATAGGACAACTTCATTCGCTGTCACTTTTCACCCCGCCCCTTCCCCCTCCCCTCTCTTATTTTTTGGTTTATTTGTTTGTTTTGTTTTGTTTTGTTTCCTCAGTTATGTGTGACTACGTATTTGAAATTGGCTAGATGAAATAACTATACTATCTTTATATGTATGAATTTATTAATGTTTGTATTATAATTTCACAATAGAATTAGATTGAACAAAAAACTCCCAGTGCTAGTGCTACTACAGCTTCCTCCATTCCCAGTGTCTACTTCTACTACAGTGATCTCCACTCCCGGTGCCTACAACTACTACTACAGTGATCTCCACTCCCGGTGCCTACAACTACTACTACAGTGATCTCCACTCCCGGTGCCTACAACTACTACTACAGTGATCTCCACTCCCGGTGCCTACAACTACTACTACAGTGATCTCCACTCCCGGTGCCTACAACTTCTACTACAGTGATCTCCACTCCCGGTGCCTACTACTACATTTGCAAATAATCGCACCAACTGCTGTCACCCTCTCACCAAGCTGCTTGGCGATTGTCATGTAGCCTATTCCAAACTTGTGTAGGTCTACAATCTTGTCCCTGACATCCTTGGACAGCTCTTTGGTCTTGGCCAGGGTGGAGAGATTGGAATCTGATTGATTGATTGCTTCTGTGGACAGGTGTCTTTTATACAAGTATTAAGCTGAGATTTGGAGCACTCCCTTTAAGAGATTGCTCCTAATCTCAGCCCGTTGCCTGTATAGAAGACACCTGGGAGCCAGAAATCTTGCTGATTGATAGGGGATCAAATACTTATTTCACTCATTAAAATGCCTTCTCTCCAGGGCCGTCTTTAATGTTGATTGGACCCAGGGAAAAAAAATTCTTGGGCCCCCCGTTCCATTTTGCTCTCCACCTGCTCTGAGACATACAATAAATATCAGCTAGACTTAAAATCAGTTTACTGTATCAGATCAGGCAGTGATTGCAATTGGTTGCCAGTAGTAACAGCATATCATTACCACTTACTGACTGGTTGCTAGAGGTTATAGCACACATTACAGCTTAGTTGCTAGAGGTTACAGCACATTATTTCTTCTTGATTGGTTGCTAGAGATTACTGTACAGTAATACTGGTCACTGGTTGCTAGAGGTTACAGCACATCTTCTCTTCACTGCAGAGGGGCATGATATACATTTGATTGCCACCTTTATTTACATATGAATGCCGCTGGACCCAGCTATTTATATATGAATGCTCCAGTTATTTACATATGAATGATGGTTATTTACATGTAAACACAGGGTCTGTAGGTCAGTCATCTTTACATAACAATAGGGCAGAGCTGGGCAGCATTAGTAGCAGCACTTCACACTGAGATATCAGGACACAGCAAAGGACTAAAACTTCAAGGGACAAGGGAATTTCAATTGGGATAGTTGGCAAGTATGAGGCAGCTGCTTTGGGCCCCACAACAATGACAGGGCCCAGGGCAGCTGCCCCTTTTGCCCTGCCTTAAAGACGGCCCTGGTAGTAGTGGTAGTTGTAGGCACCGGGAGTGGAGATAACTGTAGTAGAAGTAGACACTGGGAGTGGAGATAACTGTAGTAGTAGGCACCAGGAGTAGAGATCACTGTAGTAGTAGTTGTAGGCACAGGGAGTGGAGATCACTGTAGTAGAAGTAGACACTGGGAGTGGAGATAACTGTAGTAGTAGGCACCAGGAGTAGAGATCACTGTAGTAGTAGTTGTAGGCACCGGGAGTGGAGATCACTGTAGTAGAAGTAGACACTGGGAATGGAGATAGCTGTAGTAGCACTAGCACTGGGAGTAGAGATTACTGTAGTAGCAGTAGGCATGGGAAGTGGAGATCACTGTAGTAGAGGTGTCTACTACTGTGATGTTCAAGTTACAGAGGGATCCCATAGGTATGGTATATACATAGTTACATTGGATATAAATAATGAACCACATTGAAGAGAGACAAAAAAGAAATGCTTCTCTTCAGGTGTTGCCACCATGCCAAATAGTAGGAATAAACCCAAACAGGGCATAAGTACCCCCCGGTACAACGGGACTTTAAAATCCGATTTAACCAACTGTCACATGACAAATTGGCAACTAAAGATAAGAAATTCTGGTGCGATAAGCGCGCATTTCAGGAGGGCAAAGCCTACAAGTGGCAACAGCCCAGCCAATCTCAGCGGTTTCAAAGGGGTAATATGGGTCAAAACTCCAAAGACTCAGGGTATAACTCCTCTTTAAATTCCTCTATTTCTTCCTCTTCTCAAAATAAATATAGAAGTCGGAAGCAGAAAACTAAAAGAAAATCACCTGGCGAGGACCCATCATTAAACAAGAGAAGAACAACAGAGCCCTCCTCTACTCAACCATCTCTCATTCTTCTATCTCTTGGTTTAGGTAATTCACGTGGTGGTAATCAATCATCTTCTGTTGGGCTTCTGGTACTTCTACAACTATGCACATTGGTGATTCTTCACTTTCATCTATTCCCTCCAATGTACTTCTCACTGACAATTTTTTAGCCCATCGAATGGCGGAGGGCCTTCCAGAAACATAGACCCCCACCCATGTCCAATTTGGACTCTATTTCTTACCCCCTTTCCAAATCTAATAATCCAAACACCAAAAACATCATTAATCTTTCTAATCACCCTCTCACTCAAGCTGAAAATTATCTTTTCTGTAAGGGTCTTAGTTTTTGTTCAGATGCCAGCATAGATAATTTCAAAACTATAAAAGATCTGAATTTATTTGCTAGGAAACTTTACTATAAAAGTCTCTTTTCCAAAGAGACTGCTGCTTCTAAATGGGATACTCAAAGATCTGATGAAGCATTTGATGATCTTTTCACCCTTGAGGAACAAGACCCAATTGACCTAATTGATTCAGTTGACATTGAGGCCCTCTTAGAGGCACATATTTCCAGAGAGCCATTATCGTTGTCTGATACAACAACACAAAAGAAATTTAAGAAAAAATCAGATAAATTCCCCTCCTTTGCGGGGAACCCCAATCTTGCTGCTTTTATAGCATCAACAACAGCATAAATCCAGAAACTGAAACCTCATGTCTTGCATAGTAACCTCACCAATGATGAACTTTCTGCCTTAGAATCCCTGAAAAAGGATTTTTCATTAACGATTAAACCATCCAATAAAGGTGGTAATGTCATTATTATGACTAACGAGCAATATGCAACTATGTGCAAAGATGTTGTCAACAATCAATCATGGTACAAACCCATCTCGAGAAGCGTTGTCGACAAGTTCGACAACGCTTTCTATGACTTGGTGGATGGAGCTTTTTGTAACGGGGCCATAGACAGAGATGTCTGGGAATACATTAGAACTCCATACCCACGCATCCTGACTCTATATTGCCTCCCAAAAGTACATAAAAATCTAACAAATCCGCCAGGTCGCCCGATAATTTCGGGTAATGGCTCTATGACTGAAAACCTTAGCAAATTATAGATAGCCATCTAAGACCTTTTGTCAACAATTTGTCCTCGTATGTAAAGGACACTATTCATTTATTACAAAATTTAGAAGATCTACATATCCCTTCACAAGCTTTTCTGGTTGCAATTGACGTAGAGTCATTATATAGCTCAATCCCCCATGATCAGGGACTTCTAGCCATTCAGCGGGCTATATCACAATCACATAGCGATGATCGGAAGTTCAACCTTTTTCTTGTTGAGGCTCTGAACTTCATTCTTACTCACAATATTTTCTCCTTTGATGGTTCCCACTATCTCCAGGTGCAGGGGGTTGTGATGGGGACATGCTGTGCCCCATCGTATGCAAACCTGTTCCTGGGGGAGTGGGAAAAACCCTTGCTATCAAGTGACAATCTATCATCTTATACCTCCCATGTTTTATCATGGTTCAGGTATATATATGATATCCTAATGATTTGGGATGGCACACCGGAACATTTACAAGCTTTCATCCATACCATGAATAAAAATACCTCAAACCTCTATTTCACTATGACATTTAGTGACACATCTATTTCCATTCTTGACCTAAACATCATTACATCAGCAGATGGTTCCTTGTCCAGCGGTCTCTATCGCAAAGAGACCGCTGGTAATACCATCCTACATGCGTCATGTTCGTACCCTCAGCATTTAGTTATGTCCATACCGTATGGACAGTACCTAAGGCTCAGACGCAATTGCTCAACGGAGACAGAATTCGCCAAAGAGGCTGATTTACTCAGAAATTGCCTCTTAGATCGGGGTTACTCATCTACATGCTTGAAGAAAGCTTTCAGGCGTGCAGGTGGACAAACAAGACATGACCTATTATTCTCCAAAAAAACAGATAACACTTTAAAACCAATCACTCGATTGATAACGACATACAATACCCAACACAAGGCTCTTAAAAAAATCCTGCAAAAACACTGGCACTTACTACAGGTAGATACAAATTTAAATGCACACATTTCTGCCACTCCAAACATAACATTCAGAAGCGCATGCTCACTGAGAGACCATTTGGTCCAAAGTGAATATGTTGGATCTTTTCAAACCGACCCATGCAAAAGATTTGGCACTTATATGTGTGGTGGCTGCCCATTTTGTCGATATATGAACGTACAGCCCAAATTTATATTACAAAATGGAAAAAAACATAGACCAAAATACTATGCTAACTGTAAAACTCCTGGGGTCATCTACTTACTGATGTGTCAGTGCTTCTATGTAGGGAAAACTAAATTACAATTTCACAAAAGAGCAGCCCGCCATATCACAAGTATTAAAACTGCCAACCCAGATCTCCCTCTGGGTCGGCATGTACGTGATAACCATGCAGACATTCCTCCTCGCTTTCTATTTACCATCTTAGACGGTAGAGGTTCGCTGGATTGCTGACCTCAATGCTACATCTTTTCCAGGCCTGAATACTCAATTAAGTTTCTATCCATTTTTGGATGGTTTCAATTCAGGTGGTTGTGAAAAAGAATAAATACCTATGAGAATATATGTTGTATTGAGTTAAGTGTTATTCTGTTACTTTTTGCTATTGATATAGCCGATTGTGTAGTTGTTTCACTTAGATAACTAATGTATGTTCTCCACCTGTTTTGTGGGACTTTGTTATTTATAATCTTATTTGATGTCTAGCTGTTCTACATCCCCCTTTTTGTTCCATTGATCCATATTTGATTGTCATATCCACATCCACATAACAGTTGTACTAATTTTTGTCTTTATTCATAAAGGGTCATTTAGAAACCTTTGGTTTAATATATGATTACTTTCTCATATTTGTACTAATTTAAAACGCATGATTGCTGTTCCATGCCTTCATGCATCCTTCGCTCGGTCCATCCCTGCCCGATGCACGGGAGCCCGTCCTCCATCTCTACTCAGGATTTGGGGGCGGGTGTCTCGTTTCATCTGGCATGCCACAACATCACACTCTCTGTGTGGCTTTTTGGTCTCTGCTGCTGTTTTTGTGTCGGTGGGCTTTCTCTGCATGATGCTCACCCATTCTTGTAATGGGGGGGCGCCGTGCAGCTTTCGCCCTGGGGGTCCCTTTTTTGGCACTCCCTTTTTGGTTTTCCTTGGATATTTGGATCCACTCTTTGTACATTAGTGGATTCCACCGAATTTATATCTTATGTCCAAGTCTGAAACCTCGTACACATGACCGATTTTCTCGGCAAGAACCAGCAAGAAACTTGCTGGCAGAGCTTTCTTGCTGAGTAAATCGGTCGTGTGTACGCGGCTTTCATGTTTCTTGTCAAGAAAACCGTCAAGAATCTCGACGAGAAAAATAGAGAACCTGCTCTCTATTTTCTCGTCGAGATTCTCGTCAGCATGTTTCTCGACGAGAAAAGTGTGTGTGTGTACACTTACCTGTCGCCGTGGAAACCCGTGCATGCTCAAAATGACTTTGACGCATGCGCGGTAGCTTCCTAGGCATAGGTAGGGTGTAGCAAGATGGTGGCGACGGCATAGAATGTGACGAGCGCACGCTCGTCGTAGTCGATGACGTCACCGCGTTCGCTCCATTCAAAGAACCGCGGGTTCTTTGAATCAAGCGTGTGTACACTCGGCCGGGACAAGTTTCTTGTCCAAGAATCTCGTCAAGAAAAACGTCGAGTTTTTTCATGACTAGATTCTCGGCCGTGTGCACGAGGCCTCACTTTTTTGGACATATCTGGATACATTTCAACTTTGTAAGTTTTACCATGATTAATGCACTCTTTTAACACATACCGGCTTTTCATTGGCATTTGAGGTGTTGGTTTCTTTGCAAACAACAAGACTGTACTATGAGCTGATGCAGTGTCATGCTGTATTTATATTGACATCTAAATTGTCCACCAATTCCATCCATTTTACTTTATTCGCTCAATTTTCTAATCATTTGTCCAGCATGTTTTTAGCTGCTTCCCCCGTTCTTACCAGCAGGGGGCGTGAGCTTTTAAGTCATAGGCTTTTTGCCTGTGTAGCGGGGTCTCCTTTAAGGCCCCGGGACTACGTTACCCAGAGTGCAATTGGCCACCGCAGAGATTCATGGGAGGGGCTATTTAAGAAGGAGGCGAGGCGGAGCTCGGCCTCTTTGGGACACTGCGCTGCAAGCAACAGTTTCTTCCTGTGCGGATCTGCTGCAGTGCAAGGCCTGAAGCCTGGGGCCTTGCGCAACTTCCGAAGAGCCTTCCACCCCCACTGCGGAGCCTGGGTAGCATCAGACTTGTCGAGTGAGGACATCAGTTAGATCGGGGACCCGATCGTTGCAGACGCTGTGTGCGGAGACACAGCAGGTGGAAGTCCCGGACTGGGATCGCGTCCGGAGTGGTGAGCGAGCACTTGCTCAAGCCAATAGACTGTACCGTGTTTAGGCCTATAGACTGCCTTGGCCCACCTATCGTTTGTTTGTTGTTCCATTAGGAGACCAGTAGCAGGACAGAGTAAAAAGGGTCTCCAGTATAGTGTTCCTTGGGACTGTCTACCTGTGGATTACAAATACTGTTTCATCAAGTGCACCACCGAAAGTTTGCATGCGAAGAAATCCTAAGTGAAAAGACTGAGATTTCTTCTATGTCAGGCCTGACCAGGGAGGGGAGAGAGTAATATTGTTTAGTGCGCCACAGGGCGCGTACACCATAATAGCTGCGCGCGGTGGGTTACCGCGCTGGGCCATTGTTGTGTGCTACACCTATTGCTGCAGGGCTCTGTAAGCAAGTTGCATGTGTTCTGTTCTGCCTATGCCTTTTGATATAAAAGTAAAACTGTTATATTTGATCTCTCGCCTCGGTGTGTTGTCTTAGACCAAAGAGATTACCCCTTGCAATACTATATTGAATGTGATATAAGTTTAACCCTAGACTAACTGTGCCAGAGTGGGTCGAGTAAGATTGCCGGGGGTTGGCGGTGCTGTATACAGGGCCCAAAATCAAACCAGCGGCTCTCTTAACTGGGGGTAGCGCTACACCTATATATGACTTTATTGCATTGTAGTGTGGACATGGGTGTTATCTGCGGTGTATGATCTCTGTGGGTGGCTGTCCGCCCCGCTCTGCCCTCTTTGTCAGCACATCTTTACCACTCGGCGAGCTGTCTCAATATCGGCCGACGACCGGACGATGCGCATGCCCAGGTATTTGTTTATGTGCCGCAATATGACAGCGCATTCAACTGACGTTATTAGTCGGTGTGCGTCAGTGCGCATGCGCGGGCGTTCTTTCAGGCTGGGTTCACACTTGTGCGGTGCGAATTCCAGCTCTGTTATCTCTGCAAGGAGATAAGAGAGCTGTTCAGCGTTTTGTGTGCGGTGGAACATGCAAACTTGCTGACCTGGGAGAGGGGGGGGGGGGGGGGAGTGTAGTGAGCATTGAAAAAAGTCTTGTTCAGAACGGAAGTCATCTGCGAATCAGATGCGTTGCCATAGAAGATAATGGACCTGAATTCGCACCTGAGCCGCACCGCAATATCTAGAAAACGCACACTTGTTTTGGTAATGCGCAGTGCGAATGCATCACACATATGTGAACCAGCCTCATTGAAAAGAATGTATTTTTTAATGTTATGCGAATTGGATGCCCCAACCAATTCGCATAGGCGTGAACCCGGCCTTAAACCCGCGAATGGCGCCACTGACAATACAAACGCTGCTGCCGCAGCATCACAACGCCATTCGTTTCTTTGTGCAATACCTAGTAGGTAAGAAGCTTCTCATACTCTCCATACCTTGTTTTTCAACCATGTCCAAATATTGATAAGTAAAGTATAATGTGGGCCCCCTTGAGATTACTTCTCTGGTGCGTGACTGGTTGTTTAATTTAATGCTAAATCTCAGTTACTCAGTGTTCTATCCTATTCATATTGCTATTATTCACCCAGTCACTTCATATTGCTTTTTTAGCATCTGCGACTGTTTAATTCAATACCAATTTCATATCTTATTATTTAGAGCTTTATTTCACTCACACTGTCATCACTTAACTCATTTAGTTATTTGATACTGCTTGCATAGTACATACAACCTGTAAGGGTTGATAAATAAGAGTTTATTTCCGTATTAGAGCACACTGTTTAAACATTTGAGATACTGTACAATTTATTTTTAATGCTAGTTAACTCTTTGCAATCATTGGTGCAAAATTCTTCCCTCATATTAGGATATCCTTTTGCACCTTGAGGCCTTTTGGTGTTTGCATGCTGGGAGTCGGGACCTCTGTGTGGGCCGATCCGAGCTGGGATGGGCATTTCTCTCCCTTTATGAATGGCAATGGCAGCTCTGTTCTATTCTTTAGGACCTTGTGTCCTTTACTTTTAACTATTATGGAATATTTTGACATACAAAATTACAAATCCAGTGCTTGGTATGTATATTGGATGTGCTTGTGACCTCAATAATGCTGACCGTTGGAACGGTTTCTGAGTTTTGTCTTTTTGCTTTATTTTTAGAATACATTTTTACTTTCTCCTACCAAGAGCCTCCGAAGAAAGGATTGGTATTCCTGAAATATGTTAGGCTAAAGGAGTAGAACTTTTCTCACTGGAAATTTGTAGTGTAGTGTTTCAATGTTCCAATATGATTGTATTTCATGTATACTGTGCAAATTGTTAATGTAGCGGGGTGTTCCCCTTTAATCAGAGACAGGAAATTCCAGAGAGAGGGGAGTCGGGGGGAAGGAATATAAGGAGGGGGCGAGGCCTAGCTCTTTCTCTTTGGACACGGGGAGGCAGAGAGAGATACACCTGTGCGGATCTGTGCTGTTCCAGGCCTGAAGCCTGGGGCCTGTGGAGCAAACCAAAGAGCCTTCCACCCCCCTTTGCGAGCCTGGGTGGCATCCAGACTCATCTCTTCTAAAGTTATCTGGATCGGGGATCCGATCGTAGAAGCTGCTGTGGACGAGGACCGACACAGCCGGTGGAAGTTCCGGACTGAGGGAAGTGTTCCGGAGTGGTGAGCGAGCGAAAGCTCATCTTTAAACTGTTACTTTTATACTTTGTGCCTACTAGACTTCCGAGGCCTAACACCTCCGGTGTGGGAGAATTACCCCCCCCCTATTGGATTACAAATACATGGTTTTAAATACTTCAAGTGCACCACCTTTACAGATCCTGTGCCGGTGAAGATTCGTGTTTCTTCTAAGACTGAGTTTCATGGTTAGGGATCAGGCCTGATCCGTTAGATAGTTATAAGTTAGTTATCACACCACAGGGTGTTTAGGTAACGGTCGCCCCACGTGGCGTTCCGTCCCCTTTCCATTGCTGGTACACACACACACAGTATTGTGATTTATAACTGCAGGGACCTGCTTATGTGTTGTGAACCAAATGTTACATGCATGTTATCCCCGTTTATCTTACCACTAACAGTAAAGTCAGTTATTATTTACAACATTGTCTATGAGTCTGAGTTATCAATCCACACACCCACATTTAAAGCATAAGTGATTGTTTATGGGAAATTGCTGTGGGTTAACTGTGCCAGAGCAGGTAGAGCAGATTGCCGGGGGGTTGGGGAAGCTGTACTCAGGGCCCAAATCAAAACTTGCGGCTCTCTTAAGTTGAGGGTATCGCTACACGTGGGGGCTCGTACGTCCGGGATGACTGAGACAGCGGTGAAACCGCCAGAAGCTACCGGCATGGACCCGATAGAGGTGGGACAGTGGTACAAGAGATGGGGCGTAGACCCAGCCAGGACGGCAGTTATAGAACTCCCGGGGATATGGCAGACACAAGCAATGATACAACTCATAATGTCCCTATCACCGATTCTCAAACCATGGGTGATAGACGTGAAAACTAGTGGTGGACTTTCACATGTCTTACTGGAATGGCAGGCAGAAATTCCTGAACAGTTTAGAGGCAACAGCATACAAGATGAGGACGATCAGGTCTATCATTTGCTGCATGCGCTGCCGCGCACAAGAGACAACCCTCAGACAACAATAACACTATCACCGCAGCCATCTTCCCCATCATCCCCACAGAAGGACACAAAGAGCCACAGGACAAGCCCAGGCACCCTTAGTGCAGAATTATGCGCTGTTCTGGGGGAGATTGTAGCTCAGTGCAAGAAAGAGCCCACAGATTACCCGATGTCGGGGTACAGGAAACTCCGGATGTTTTCAGGGAGGAAACCAGTACCCTTGGAAGAAGAGGGATTTGAGGAGTGGCTAGATAGCGCAACTCAGGCACTAGAGGAATGGGAAGTCCCGGACCGTAGAAAGAAACAGAGGGTTGTGGAAAGTTTGAAAGGGCCTGCTCTAGAGGCCGTACGCAACCTGAAGATGAGCAAGGCAGATTGTACTGCACAAGAGTGCCTCGATGTGTTACAGAATGTGTTTGGTGGGACAGAGAAAGTCACGGAGCTTGCTTATCAGCTGGAGCATTGCTACCAGAAGGAAGGTGAAAAACTATCAGACTATATGGGACGCCTGGACAAAATACTGCATAGGATGATCCTAAAGAAGGGGATCAGCCCAGGGAAAGTAGATGAGGCCCGTGCTCAACAGGTAGTGAGGGGAGCTCAACCCATGGATCCAATTGCATGGACACTGCGTGCCCGGCAGGATGGGAAGAATCTGGAGTACCCTGACCTCATCCGAATGATTAGAGAGGAAGAGGCTATATTGGAAGAAAAAAAAAAAGAAGAACGCCTGATAGAGCCCGTCAAACAGCCGGTAGCAATAGTTACACCGGTCATGACTCCCGATAGGGGAGCGGAGGTGGACACTTTGAAGTTGCAGATGTCCCAGATGATGGAGATGATGACTGCTATAGTGGCGAAAGTTCAAGGTGGAGCAGAGAAACCAAGCCCCAGAAAGGAGTTGTTCCCAGATACGTCAATACCGAGTCCCACTCGGGACCGAGAAGAGATGTTATGCTACAACTGCGGAGGCAGTGGCCACTTTGCCAGTAGGTGTTCCAGTCCTAAGAAGAAGAAATGGATAATCGCCAGCCGGCGGGAAACGCCAGAGGGCCCCGGTGAGGGAGTCAACCGGGTGCCCATCTCTTTCAGTGAGCTCCAAACTGAATGGAAGGAAGCAAAAGAGAGAGAACAAAACTCCTCAAAAGGAATCTAGGGTCTCTCAACCAAGATACACACCAGAGAGAGGGGACAAGACCCCTCAGAAGAAATTTAGCACTCCCAAGAAGGAATGCCTACAACCAAGAGACAATAACATCCCTCAGTGGGTTTGTACTCCCATTAGGGTGGGGAAGGTCAATGCATACCGGGCTCAAGAGAGAATAAAGTCAAAAACAAACTGGATGAAGACAAGTCCTCAGAAGAAAGTGACCTCAACCCGGCCGTACCCAGAAGAATTGGTCGGCCCGTCCCCCACTGTATCTATCCAGGTGGAAGAAGTATATACGAAGGCCCTCCTGGACACTGGAGCTCAAGTGACTTTGTTGTACAGAGACTTCTACGATAGGCACTTAAGTCATTTGCCTATACAGAAGATAGAAGAACTGGAGATATGGGGCCTGGGAACGCAGAGGTTCCCCTATGATGGTTATCTGCCCATAAAGCTGACATTCGACCCCTCTGTGGCTGGGAAGACAGAAGTGTTCGACACCCTGGCAGTTGTGTGTCCTAGACCACCCGGGGCCAGCAAGATGTCCCTCATCATAGGCACCAATACGGATCTAGTGAGAAGACTTCTGACCCCCCTGGTGAAGATGAGGAGCCATCAAGATCCAAACATCCATCCCATGCTGAAGACAGCCTACCAATGGTTAGTGTTGGAGCAGAAGACCCCAGGAGAGGGGATAGGGAAGGTGTGGAGACTGGGGAGAGAAGGAGTGGTGCTGCAGCCCGGACAGGTGGCTTGCCTCAGGGCCACTGTGAAGCTCACCTGGAAGCAGCCTGGTCCCTTTGTCATGCTGGAATCCGACCCAAGGGAAGATCACTCAGGCCTGGAAGTGATACCGGAAGTGATTCCAATCAAGGCCCTGAAGAAAGCCAGGGGAAGAGTCCCGGTGAGTGTGAGGAACTCTACAGAAAGGGCCATAGAGATCCCTGCCCGGATGCTGTTGGGACAGGTGAGTCCTGCTGTCCCAGTCAGCTGGTCAGAAGTAAAGGGGACGGGTGAAGAAGGAGATGTTTGGGAAAAACTTTCCATGGAGAACCCGAATTTACCTGGAGCCTGGAAAGGGAGAGCCAAGGCCCAGCTGACTAGATGGGAGAAGATTTTCTCCAAAGATGAGTTCGATGTGGGGTGTGCGAGGAGTGCTACCCACCGCATCCGCCTGCAAGAAGACAAACCGTTCAGGGAGAGAGTCAGGCGGGTTCCGCTGGCAGATCTGGAGGATCTGAGGGAGCAGCTTGCAGAACTGAAAAAGACTGGGGTGATTCGAGAATCCAGAAGCCCCTATGCCTCTCCAATAGTGGTGGTCAGGAAGAAGAATGGGTCGTTGAGGCTCTGCATTGACTACAGAACTCTTAACAGGAGGACCACCCCTGATCAGTACACCACGCCAAGGATAGAGGACGCCTTACAGAGTTTGTCTGGAGCCAAGTGGTTCAGCGTGATGGACCTCAAGAGCGGGTACTATCAAATCCCCATGCACCCAGAGGATAGAGAAAAGACCGCTTTCATAACTCCTGTGGGATTCTTTGAGTTTAACAGAATGCCTCAGGGCCTATCTGGGGCCCCAGCTACTTTTCAACGTCTCATGGAAAAGACTGTCGGAGATTAGGGATGAGCTTCGTGTTCGAGTCGAACATACGTTCGACTCGAACATTGGCTGTTCGATCGTTCGACGAAGATCGAACGATTTGGGCCGTTCGCGCCAAATTCGAGTGACGCGAACGGCCCACAATGCACTACGCCATCGCAGTGTCATCCAGGCGCTGTGATTGGCCAAGCATGCACTGTGACCCCGCATGCTTGGCCAATCACAGCGCCGGCAGCGAGGAGAGCAATGATTGGCCACAGGCAGGATGCCTGTGGCCAATTATTGCTGAGGGTGTTTAGTACACGCCCCACACTATAAAAGGCCGCCAGCACGGCAGCCTAGTGTAGTGTGTTCCGGAGCAGGGATAGAGTAGCATAGGCAGGGACAGTGACTGTTATTTCTTTCTTGCTTAACCTGGATTCCTTTAGTTTAGGGAAAGAGAAGGATAGGTAGGGAGAGTGTCAGTGTGTTTTGTGCTTCTGCTATAGTGTGCTTAAAAAAAACATTTATTCTAGGGACAGAAAACTCTAGGTAGGGACAGTGTCAGTTTCTTTCACTCTGCAAGTCCTTGTTTCCAGGGACCTGTAAGGACAGTGAGTTAATTGTCCTTGTGCTATATTGTGCTTAAAAAAAACATTTATTCTAGGGACAGAAAACTCTAGGTAGGGACAGTGTCAGTTTCTTTCACTCTGCAAGTCCTTGTTTCCAGGGACCTGTAAGGACAGTGAGTTAATTGTCCTTGTGCTATATTGTGATTAAAAAAAACATTTATTCTAGGGACAGAAAACTCTAGGTAGGGACAGTGTCAGTTTCTTTCACTCTGCAAGTCCTTGTTTCCAGGGACCTGTAAGGACAGTGAGTTAATTTTCCTTGTGCTATATTGTGATTAAAAAAAACATTTTTTCTAGGGACAGAAAACTGTAGGTAGGGAGAGTGTTTTTTTTCTTTCACTCTGCAAGTCCTTGTTTCCAGGGACCTGTAAGGACAGTGAGTTAATTGTCCTTGTGCTATATTGTGCTTAAAAAAAACATTTATTCTAGGGACAGAAAACTCTAGGTAGGGACAGTGTCAGTTTCTTTCACTCTGCAAGTCCTTGTTTCCAGGGACCTGTAAGGACAGTGAGTTAATTGTCCTTGTGCTATATTGTGATTAAAAAAAACATTTATTCTAGGGACAGAAAACTCTAGGTAGGGACAGTGTCAGTTTCTTTCACTCTGCAAGTCCTTGTTTCCAGGGACCTGTAAGGACAGTGAGTTAATTTTCCTTGTGCTATATTGTGATTAAAAAAAACATTTTTTCTAGGGACAGAAAACTGTAGGTAGGGAGAGTGTTTTTTTTCTTTCACTCTGCAAGTCCTTGTTTCCAGGGACCTGTAAGGACAGTGAGTTAATTGTCCTTGTGCTATATTGTGCTTAAAAAAAACATTTATTCTAGGGACAGAAAACTCTAGGTAGGGACAGTGTCAGTTTCTTTCACTCTGCAAGTCCTTGTTTCCAGGGACCTGTAAGGACAGTGAGTTAATTGTCCTTGTGCTATATTGTGATTAAAAAAAACATTTATTCTAGGGACAGAAAACTCTAGGTAGGGACAGTGTCAGTTTCTTTCACTCTGCAAGTCCTTGTTTCCAGGGACCTGTAAGGACAGTGAGTTAATTTTCCTTGTGCTATATTGTGATTAAAAAAAACATTTTTTCTAGGGACAGAAAACTGTAGGTAGGGAGAGTGTTTTTTTTCTTTCACTCTGCAAGTCCTTGTTTCCAGGGACCTGTAAGGACAGTGAGTTAATTGTCCTTGTGCTATATTGTGCTTAAAAAAAACATTTATTCTAGGGACAGAAAACTCTAGGTAGGGACAGTGTCAGTTTCTTTCACTCTGCAAGTCCTTGTTTCCAGGGACCTGGAGAGACATTGAGTGAATTGTCCTTGTGCTATATTGTGATTAAAAAAAACATTTATTCTAGGGACAGAAAACTCTAGGTAGGGACAGTGTCAGTTTCTTTCACTGTGAAAGTCCTTGTTTCAAGGGACAGAGAAGGACACCTGAAGGTAGCCCTTATTGCTTTTTTCCCATCTCCCTGCAGGCCATCTATTAGAATGTCTGGAAGGCAAACAAGGAGAGGCAGACAGTCAGGAGGCAATAAAAGAGGGCAAGCAGGCTCTGTGTCTGGGGGCAACAGTGCTGGTCGTGGACGCGGTGCATTGTCATCAGCACATGGCCATGGGACACGCTTGTCCTTCTTTTCGGCAGCTGGACATGTTGAGCCACATCATGCCGAAGACTTGGTAGAGTGGATGACCAAGCCCTCCTCCTCCTCCTCATCCTCTCTCACCCAGGCTCAGGGTACTGGAAAAGCAGCTGCCAAAGCGTCGTCTTCCCTGGTATCAATGTCAGACAAATCATCAGTCACTCCTTCCCTAGACCCACCATGTCCTCCTCCTGAGGAGTCCCCCGAACTGTTTCAGCACAGTGTTGGGTACATGCTCCAGGAGGATGCCCAGCGTTTCGAAGGGTCTGATGATGAAACCCAGCTAGAGGAAGGCAGTAGCGTGAGAGCAGACAGAGGGGATGCTCAAGAAGGACACCAATCTGGCAGTCATGTTCCAGCAGCTGCAGCATACTGCCAGATTGGCTCCAGTGATGAGGAGGGAGGGGATGATGAGGTCAATGACTCCACGTGGGTGCCTAATAGGAGAGAGGAGGAGGAGGAGGATGAGGAGGAGGCACATCTCCAACGAGGCAGGATGCCCTTTGGTGGCCAGCGTAAGGGCAGTACACCGACGGAATCACACCGCAGAGCTCCGCCTGTGCAGGGCGCTGCCTCTGCCCGTCATTCAAAAAGTTCTTTGGTGTGGGCCTTTTTTGAGGCTAGTGCATCAGATCGCACAGCTGCTGTTTGCAACATATGTCTCAAGCGTATATCGCGTGGCCAAAACATCAGCCGCTTGGGTACCACATGCCTGACCAGACATATGTTGACCTGCCATGCAGCTCGTTGGCAAGCCTACCTCAAAGACCCACACCAAAGAACCAAGCGGACCTCTCCTTGCACCGCATCAGCTGGGATCTCCAACCCCACTATAACTTCAGTCCTCTCTGAAACATGCACTGAGAGGAATGAAGGTGTAGAATTAGGTGTGTCACAGCCAAGTACTTGTGCCCACTCTGCTAGCAGTACACCGACGTCCGATTCTAGCAGGCAAATTTCCCTGCCCCAGCTGCTGGACCGTCGAAAGAAGTTCACTCCCAGCCATCCACATGCCCAGCGGTTGAATGCTAGCTTGGCTAAATTGCTAGCGCTTCAACTGCTGCCTTTTCAGTTGGTAGACTCGGCCCCCTTCCGTGAGTTTGTGCAATGTGCGGTTCCTCAGTGGCAGGTTCCCAAACGCCACTTTTTCTCACGGAAGGCTATTCCGGCTCTCTACCGGCATGTGGAAGGCAATGTCTTGGCCTCGCTGGACAGGGCGGTCAGCGGTAAGGTGCATATTACCGCTGACTCATGGTCCAGCAGGCATGGACAGGGACGTTACCTTTCTTTCACGGCCCATTGGGTCACTCTTTTGGCAGCTGGGAAGGATTCAGGACAAGGTGCAGTAGTGTTGGAGGTTGTCCCACCGCCACGCCTCCAAAATGCTACTACTGGTTGTGACACACCTCTCTCCTCCACCCCCTCCTCTTCTTCTTCCTCCATGGCCTCTTCCTGTGGTTTGTCCTATGAACCAGCGGTGCTCCGTAGCCGTTCACGGGGCTACGCAAGTACGCAGGCAAAAAGATGCCATGCCGTGCTTGCGCTGGTGTGTTTGGGGGACAGAAGCCACACTGGGGCAGAGGTCCTGTCTGCTCTGCAGGGCCAGGCCGAGAGGTGGTTGACGCCACGCCAGCTTAAGCCAGGAATGGTGGTTTGCGACAATGGCACCAACCTCCTCTCCGCCCTCCGACAGGGACAACTGACCCATGTGCCCTGTGTGGCTCACGTCCTTAACCTGGTGGTGCAGCGCTTCTTGGGCAGGTACCCGGGCTTACAGGATGTCCTGAGGCAGGCCAGGAAAGTCTGTGTGCATTTCCGCAGATCTTATAATGCCAGTGCTCGCCTGGCTGAGCTGCAAAAGGAGTTGAACCTGCCCAAGAACCGCCTTATATGTGACATGCCCACCAGGTGGAACTCAACGTTGGCCATGCTGCAGCGGCTGCACACGCAGCAGAGGGCCATCAATGAGTACCTGTGCGACTACGGCACCAGGACAGGGTCAGGGGAGCTTGGTTTTTTTTCTCCACGCCAGTGGGGCATGATCAGGGATGCATGCACTGTCCTGGCACCATTTGAGGAGGCCACGAGGATGGTGAGCAGTGACAGTGCATGCATCAGTGACACTGTACCTCTTGTCCACCTGTTGGAGCACACGCTGCGTGGAATAATGGACAGGGCACTTGAGGCAGAACAGAGGCAGGAAGAGGAGGACTTCCTTGCCTCTCAAGGCCCCCTTTACCCAGACAGTGTTCCTTCTGTCCCACCCATCGCACAGGAAGAGGAGGAGGAGGAGGAGGAGGAGGAGGAGGAGGATTGTGTCAGCATGGAGGTGGAGGCTGGCACTCAGCATCATCAGCAGCAGTCTTTTAGGGATGATTTACAGTCCCAAGAAACCAGTGGACTTGTACGTGGCTGGGAGGAGGTGGCTGCGGATCATGTCGTCCTTAGTGACCCAGAGGACTCCGGAGCGAATGCCTCAGCAAACCTACGCTGCATGGCCTCCCTGATCCTGCAAAGTCTGCGGAAGGATCCTCGTATTCTTCGGATCAAGGAGAGGGACCATTACTGGCTGGCCACTCTCCTTGATCCACGGTACAAGGGTAAGGTTGCGGACCTTATGTTACCGTCGCAGAGGGAGCAGAGGATGAGACAACTCCGGGAGGCCTTGCAGAAAGGTCTGTGCAACGCGTTCCCAGAGACTGGGAGGTTGCAAACTCCTGGTCCTGGACAACGAGTTGCTGAGGCTTCGGCCAGTCAAAGAAGGAGCGGTGGGGAAGGTGGCCGTCTGACCGATGCGTTCAGACAATTCTTTAGTCCGCAGCCCCAAAGTATGATCGGTTCCAGCAACCATCGCCAGCGTCTGATAAACATGGTGCAGGAATATCTAGGGGCAAGGTCAGACTTGGACACCTTCCCCACCGAAAATCCTCTGGCTTACTGGGTCTTGAGGATGGATCACTGGCCAGAGCTTGCACAGTATGCAATTGAGCTACTGGCCTGTCCTGCATCCAGCGTTCTTTCGGAACGCACATTCAGTGCTGCTGGAGGATTTGTCACGGATCACAGGGTGCGCCTGTCCACCGACTCGGTTGATCGACTGACTTTCATCAAGATGAACCAGTCTTGGATCACCACCAGCTACCACACACCTGATGCTGATATAACAGACTAATTGATTTTAAAATGTCACATCCCTTCAAGACTGATGCTGATGCTGAGTGCCTGTGCTGTTATGTTGACTGGCTATCCTCCTCCTCCGAGTCCTCAATGATACGATTGATGATGATAGCTTGGAAGATCATTTTTGTTTATGGGTGCCGCCACCAGTGCCTAACGCCCAATTTTTCAGCCCCTGTTTAACAGGGGCGTGTAATTACAATTTTTGAAGCAATACTTTGCAACAGGGCTCATTGCTGTGCTCCAAGTACAGTATCTGTGAGGAGTTGCAGTGTTGTGCCACCAGTGCCTAAGGCCCAATTTTTCAGCCCCTGTTTAACAGGGGCGTGTCATTACAATTTTTGAAGCAATACTTTGCAACAGGGCTCATTGCTGTGCTCCAAGTACAGTATCTGTGAAGGGTTGCAGTGTTGTGCCACCAGTGCCTAAGGCCCAATTTTTCAGCCCCTGTTCAACAGGGGCATGTAATTACAATTCTTGATCTAATAATTCACAGCAGGGCCCATTGCTGCACCCACCAAGAGTAACTGTCAGGGCTTACAGTGTTGTGGCACCAGCACCACCATCAAAGGCCCAATTTTTACTACCACTGTTCAACAATTATATGTAATTAAAATTCCTGATATAATAGTTGACAGCAGGGCGTTCCAGCACCAACCAAGAGTAACTGTGAGTGCTTACAGTGTTGTGCCAACACCAACAACTAAGGGGCCTATTTCTGCAGAGTATATACGGCAGGTCCCTACTTTCAAACATCCAACTTACAAACGACTCCTACTTGCAAACGCAAGAAGACAACAGGAAGTGAGAGGAAATCTACCACTAGGAAGGAAAATTCTCTCCTGTAAGAATAAATATGGGAGAAAGGTGTCTCCTCTGTACTGATGCTTTATCAGCAATCCTTGTTTCAAGAAAAACACCACATTTCAAAAACAGTTGTCATTAGGACGGAAAGTGAGGTGAAATGTTCTGAACAGGGGCACAGACAGCAAAACAAATGTTACAGGGGTGATAACCCTTACCTATGTTTTCCAAAAAGTTTAAAAATAGATTTTTGGTCTGGAGCTACACTTCAACAATGTACCTGTTCAAAATTACAAACAGATTCTACATAAGAACAAACCTACAGTCCCTGTCTTGTATGCACCGCCTGTATACGGCTGTTCAGAGTATATAGGGCCTTTTTTATTTTATGTGCGGGGTTCCCCTTAATATCCATACAAGACCCAAAGGGGCTGGTAATGGGCTGGGGTAGGGGGGGGGTCATGGGGTAGCTATGCCATTTTTCTTAAAGATTTTCATCCATATTACCGGGACCAGACATTACATTAAAGCCGCAAGCAGTTTTAAATGGCTTTTTTTTCCTTTAGAAGTGTCATTTTGTGCAGGGACAGTTCTAAACACGGGAAACACGTGGCACTTCACAGGCATACTTTAGACACCCCCCAGGTACGATATTTAAAGGAATATTTGACTTTTTTTTTTTCACTTTATGCATCATTAAAATGACTGCTCCCGGAAAACGACCGTTTTTAAAACTTATTTTTGCATTGATACATGTCCCCTGGTGCAGAACCCGGGTTCCCAAACCCTTTTTAGGACAATAACATGCATAATAGTTTTTATAATTAGCACTTTAGAATTCGAACGTTCGCATCCATTGTATTTAATAGGGTTCTAATGTTCGTTCGAACTTTCGGTCCGTTCGCGGGTTCTGGTGCGAACCGAACCCGGGGGTGTTCGGCTCATCACTATCGGAGATATGAACCTCATAGAAGTCCTCGTGTACCTGGACGATGTCATTGTCTTCGGGAGAACTTTGGAGGAACATGAGGCCCGATTGGAGAAAGTGTTGAGGAGACTTAGTGAAGAGGGGTTGAAGCTTTCCCCAGAGAAGTGTCGGTTCTACCAGTCTTCGGTGAACTATCTGGGACACATAGTGTCTGAAAAGGGGGTGGCTACTGATCCTGAGAAGTTGGAGGCAGTTACCTCCTGGCCAAGACCCACAACAGTCACTGAACTTAGATCTTTCCTGGGCTTCTGCTCCTACTATAGGAGGTTTGTGGATGGGTTTGCCCATATTGCCAAGCCCCTAAATGAACTGCTCAAGACTGAAGGGGAAGAGGATGGCCAGGGACCCAGAAGACCCGGGGAGTCGGTTCAAGATCAGTGGACCCCCAGGTGTGAAGAGGCCTTCAGAACCCTGAAGAGGAGCCTCACCACAGCCCCAGTATTGGCCTATGCTGATCCCACCAGACCATACGAGTTACATGTTGATGCTAGTCATGAAGGCCTAGGTGGAGTGCTCTACCAAGAGTATGAAGAGCTACTGCGACCAGTGGCCTATGTGAGTCGGAGTCTGACCCCCTCGGAGAAGAACTACCCCACTCATAAGTTGGAGTTCTTGGCCCTCAAATGGGCAGTTGTGGACAAACTAAGAGACTACCTTTATGGAGCAGAGTTTACAGTGAAAACAGATAACAACCCCCTGACCTACCTGTTCACCACTGCCAAGTTGGATGCCACAGGACACAGGTGGCTAGCTGCATTATCTGGGTTCAATTTCAGTCTGAAGTACAGACCAGGGGCTGGAAATAGGGATGCAGATGCCCTGTCCCGAAGATCTCATGCCATGGCTGATGACTGGGAGGACTGGACTCAGATAGCACCGGACGGGGTGCGGGCCCTTTGTCAAGGAGCTGAATTCCAAGCCCGAGGAGGCTCCAGAGCTGAGGAGATTGGAGTTACCACAGTGGGAGTCCCAAAACACTACTGCGGGGTGACTCAACTTGAAGAGGAATGCTTACCGAAGCTGTCTAAAAAGGAACTGAGGTGCGACCAATTGGAAGACCCCATGGGGAGATTGGTCTTTGAAGCATTGGAAAACAAGAGTCCAGAGAAACTTCGACATCACCCCTCCAAGGAGGCTCGTCTGCTAAGGAGAGAGCTAGACAAGCTACAGGTCAATCAGGGAGTGGTCTACCGAAGGGGCCCCTCTGATGACTCCGAGGATAAATGGCAGTTGTTTCTCCCAGAGAAGCACCGAGAGACTGTGCTGGTTGCCTTACATGACCAGCATGGTCACCTGGGAGCTGAAAGAACTTTCCAACTTGTCAGAAGCCGGTTCTATTGGCCCTGTATGAGGGCTGAAGTGGAGGAGTATTGCCACTCCTGTGCACGATGCATCCAGAGGAAGACTCTACCCCATCAAGCTGCCCCAATGGGCCACCTACAGAGTCAAGGCCCAATGGATCTGGTATGCATTGACTTTCTCTGCCTCAAACCCGATTTGAGTGGATTGGGAAATGTTCTGGTGGTAACCGATCATTTCACCCGTTATGCACAGGCGTTCCCCACCAGAGACCAGAAGGCTTCCACTGTAGCTAAGGTGCTTGTAGAAAAATACTTCGTCCACTATGGATTACCACAGAGAATCCACTCCGACCAAGGAAGGGACTTTGAGAGTCGCCTGATCCGGAACCTACTGGACTCCCTGGGAGTGGAAAAGACCAGGACTACCCCTTATCATCCACAAGGAGATGCCCAGCCTGAGAGATTTAACCGGACTTTGCTAAACATGCTTGGGACTCTGGAGACAGAGAAGAAGCAGCATTGGAGTCAACACATATCCACTTTGGTGCATGCCTACAATTGCACCACCAGTGATGTGACGGGTTACTCTCCCTACCGCCTCATGTTTGGGAGAGAAGCAAGATTGCCAGTGGATCTGGCCTTTGGCATTTCTCTAGACTATACCTCTGCTACCTCCCACAAAGGATATGTAGACAGACTTAGGTATAATTTGAAAGCGGCCAATGAACAAGCCCAAGCGGCCTCAGACCAGAGAGGGGCCCGAAATAAAAGGAACTATGATTTGAAGGTTCGAGTGCAAGACCTGCAGCCTGGAGACCGTGTTCTGCTACGCAACCTAGGGATCCCAGGGAAGCACAAACTTGCTGATAGGTGGAGGTCTGAGCCTTACGTTATTTGTAGGAAACTCCCTGGACTACCGGTGTACAAGTTAAAGCCAGAGGGGAGAGTGGGACCCTTGAAGACCTGGCACAGAAACCACTTACTCCCGCTTAAAGAAGCAGTCAGGATACCTCCAGTGAGGAACCTACCGGAATCTGTTTCCATCTTGGATACTCCCAGACCCAACACTCGGTCTCAGACCTCTCGATCTAGAGGTGGACAGGCTTCTCAACCAAGTGAAGATGGGAAAGGAGAACTGGAGTGGCTATGGCCCTCCCCAACCCCGGAAAATCCCACCATAGACCTTCCACCCACTGAGGATATGCAGGATGGGACCCTGAACCCAGAAGCTACAGAGTTCATTCCATCCAGTGGCGTGCCTGAATGCTGGGAAGATATTCCGGGCCTGTACTCAGATGAAGAAGAGACAGAGGCCCCAGAACCAGTGACGATGTCAGAGAGTGTTGCTGAAACAGAGCCTGTGGCACCAGAGCCTGAAGTCCCAAGGGAGCAGAGAGCTCGCAGAGTCGTGAGGCCTCCCATGAAGTTAACCTACCCTCAATTGGGAAAGAGCTCAGAGGACTCTGTTACCACCGCTAGAAGAAGTACCGAGTGCTCCAATCCTTCCACTGTTCATTTGGTGGAGGGCAACCCCAGCTCACTCTCTGGCACAGTTAGGCAGGCCACTCATGCCAGTGTGACCTGTGGGACAGGGAATCCCACCTCTGAGTTTTGGTGGCAATTCCCTGTACCAACATCATACTCCGCACTCTCTAAAATGGTTCAGAAATGTTGTTAAAATGTTTATCTTTGGGGACCAAAGAGTTTTAGTGGGGGGAGTGTGTAGCGGGGTGTTCCCCTTTAATCAGAGACAGGAAATTCCAGAGAGAGGGGAGTCGGGGGGAAGGAATATAAGGAGGGGGCGAGGCCTAGCTCTTTCTCTTTGGACACGGGGAGGCAGAGAGAGATACACCTGTGCGGATCTGTGCTGTTCCAGGCCTGAAGCCTGGGGCCTGTGGAGCAAACCAAAGAGCCTTCCACCCCCCTTTGCGAGCCTGGGTGGCATCCAGACTCATCTCTTCTAAAGTTATCTGGATCGGGGATCCGATCGTAGAAGCTGCTGTGGACGAGGACCGACACAGCCGGTGGAAGTTCCGGACTGAGGGAAGTGTTCCGGAGTGGTGAGCGAGCGAAAGCTCATCTTTAAACTGTTACTTTTATACTTTGTGCCTACTAGACTTCCGAGGCCTAACACCTCCGGTGTGGGAGAATTACCCCCCCCCCATTGGATTACAAATACATGGTTTTAAATACTTCAAGTGCACCACCTTTACAGATCCTGTGCCGGTGAAGATTCGTGTTTCTTCTAAGACTGAGTTTCATGGTTAGGGATCAGGCCTGATCCGTTAGATAGTTATAAGTTAGTTATCACACCACAGGGTGTTTAGGTAACAGTCGCCCCACGTGGCGTTCCGTCCCCTTTCCATTGCTGGTACACACACACACAGTATTGTGATTTATAACTGCAGGGACCTGCTTATGTGTTGTGAACCAAATGTTACATGCATGTTATCCCCGTTTATCTTACCACTAACAGTAAAGTCAGTTATTATTTACAACATTGTCTATGAGTCTGAGTTATCAATCCACACACCCACATTTAAAGCATAAGTGATTGTTTATGGGAAATTGCTGTGGGTTAACTGTGCCAGAGCAGGTAGAGCAGATTGCCGGGGGGTTGGGGAAGCTGTACTCAGGGCCCAAATCAAAACTTGCGGCTCTCTTAAGTTGAGGGTATCGCTACATTAATATGTCACACATACTTTGATATTTGCATATAGTAAAATCTTTCTACTTAAAAATACTAAGAATTTTCCTAATAAATAATATATTTTTATAAAATTTGCTTTTTTTGTTTGCCCGTAAAGTCACGTTGTACCTGGGGGTACTTATGCCCTGTTTGGGTTTATTCCTACATAGTTACATTGGTCCAAGCTGAAACAATGTAACTGTAGCGGACCCCCAAAATTGGGGTCGCTGTGCCTTAAATTTAAGGGCAGCCTGGGCAATGGTTTGGCTCAGGTTTTCTGATTCTCTAGATTGGACTCTGCTCTGCTGTGGTGTTGCCTGGGTGTATAGTTCCCCTTGACTTGCAGGTGGCGCTGTTGCCCAGGTCTTGGGTCGAACCACAGGTGGCATTGTAGTGCGATTGGGTGTCCTCTCTCGGGAGAGGGTACATAATGGGCAGACGCCCAGGGTACCCGAGGGAGGGTGGCCCGCTCTGAAAGAGAGGAAACCAAGAGAGGACCTGTCCGGAGGATCGGTGAAGGAAGTCACTGTCTCAGGAGAGGCCTGGTTGCCTATCAGAGGGAAGGATTCTGTGAGTTGCACAATAGCTCCTGTGATGTGCCCCTTGGCACTTATGGTCTCTAAAAGTTGCAGGCGCTAGAGAGTTCTAGATTCAGGAACTAAAGGATTCTGTGGCAGAGGATCTCCTGCACTTGCCTTTGAAGGGAACAAAATCTAAAGCAACTGTTTGTGCTTCACTCCGGCTGCTAGAACTGTGAGAGGGATCTATCCGGGTGAGCAATACCCACTCAGGCTTGAGTGGAGAATAGGGTGACTGGGTGCCGCGTGCCTGAACCTTCCTCCCTACCCAACTCTATCTCTATCTTCAACTTTTTTCCCACTAAGTTCCAAGCAAGAAAAATAAACTAGTTTGTTAGAGTTTAAACAGTCTGGACATTGGCCTTCTTTTAAGATAAAGAATAGACTTTTCTCTACACTCTAGGGACGAGAACCAATGGAGGGAGGTAACTCGCTGCAGGACACAAAAATTGTATGAACACGCTCAACCTCTTATACCAGGAGGATACGGGCATGTGGCATGGTGTGCCCTACTCAGGGGCGTAACTATAGGGGGCACAGCAGTCGCGACCGCGACTGGGCCCTGTGCTGCAGGGGGCCCCGTGTGGCCGCCCTTTACATATGGCAGAACACCTGCTGCAACAAAGGCGACGGGCTAGGATTACCAGTGCACCATGTGCATGGGTGGCTGGAGGTGGGAGGTGACTAGCAGAGCTACATGCTCGACTATTGCACTGGCTGCTCTTTAGTTGTGGTCCCCCTCTCCTGCTCCATGCAGCGCCGCTTAGTCCGATGTCTGTCCTCCCCAGCCAGAGCCCCACCCCCTCAGTCCGGCTCACACTGCACTGCAGGCTTCTTCCGGGGAAACAAACTTTAAGCACACGGGTGCAGTGCAGCCCTGTGAGAGCCGGCTCCCCGAGGACACCGCAAGCTTGTCTGCCAGCCCCCCTCCTCTTCCCCCGTCATACACAGGTGACAGGAGGTCTTTCTGGGAGATATGCTGATCACCCATTCAGCAGGCTGGAGGGAGCCCAGGCCACCATGGATGAGTGCCCAGCCTGCAGCTTGGTCATGTAGGTGAGTGAGATGACCCCATCCCCCACACACCATCACATACCCTCTCCATCTCCCCTGGGGACAGGGACACCATTTTACCTGGGGACAGGGACCCCAATCTCCCCTGGGGATAGGGACCCCTTCTCACGTGGGGACAGGGACCTCTTCTCACGTGGGGACAGGGACCTCTTCTCACGTGGGGACAGGGACCTCTTCTCACGTGGGGACAGGGACCCCATCTCTCCTGGGGACAGGGACCTCTTCTCACGTGGGGACAGGGACCCCATCTCTCCAAGGGACAGGGACCTCCTTCTCTCCTGGGGACAGGGACCCCATCTCTCCTGGGGACAGGGACCTCTTCTCACGTGGGGACAGGGACCCCATCTCTCCTAGGGACAGGGACCTCCTTCTCTCCTGGGGACAGGGACCCCATCTCTCCTGGGGACAGGGACCTCCATCTCTCCTGGGGACAGGGACCTCCATCTCTCCTGGGGACAGGGACCTCCATCTCTCCTGGGGACAGGGACCTCCATCTCTCCTGGGGACAGGGACCTCCATCTCTCCTGGGGACAGGGACCTCCTTCTCTCCTGGGGACAGGGACCCCATCTCTCCTGGAAACAGGGACCCCATCTCTCCTAGGGACAAGGACCCCTTCTCTGCTGGGGACAGGGGCCCCTTTTCACGTGGGGACAGGGACCCCATCCTGCCTAGGGTTTGGAACCCCATCTCCCCTGGTAACAGGGACTCCATCTTACCTAGGGGCCCCATCTTCCCTGGGGATCAGGACCCCACCTCCCCTAAGAAATGGAACCCCATCTACAGACCATGCTGGCTGGCAGGGCTGGTGTCAGCCACCCTATGGTGCCAGGATGGAGGAGGGGGCAGAACACACAGAGGAAATCTGAATCCCCAGCCATTTGGGGGGTGTACCAGTAGGGGTCACTGGACACCAGGGGAGGGGAGGGAGGTACAGCAGTACCAGTGTGGTGAGGTTGGAGGACAGACAGGGGTCTAGCAGTACCAGTGTGGGGTGGCTGGAGAATTGGGGGGTACAGCAGTACCAACAAGGTGTGCTCTCCAGCCTCTGTGTGCTCTTTCTCGGACCCCCTCAGTCGGCTCTGCCAGGTTTCCCCATCCCCTTTCCTGCTGGCTGCTGCTGGGGATCTGTCAGCACGGAGAGTGAGAAATGGGCCGGTAAATGTGTAATTTACCAGCCCCTTTTTTTCCTGAATTGAGAGTCAGTGATCTATACTGATCACTGACTCTGTCCATTCATAACTGTGGCATATACTAAACTGCATTTACTATGCTTCAGTTTATGAATGGACAGGAAGCTCTGTACAGAGCTATTCCTGTCCATTCATTCTATGTAGCTGAGGCTGCAGAGAAGGAAACTGGGGGCTGTGTCCTCAGTCTTCCTCCTTGTCTCAAAGGTGAAACATCAAAGGTCTCTTTAGACCTCTGATATCTCACGAAAGTCCCCCAACAGGGCTCCTAAAAAATTGTAAAAAATAATAAAAAAAACACTGATACCAGTGGCGGAACTACAGGGCTCACAAAGGTAATACCTGTGACCGGGCCCTGGAGTTCCACCACCGGACTCGGAGGAAAGGGCCCCGGCTGGGGTTCAGGGGGGGCCCTTCATGGTTTCTTCCACCGGGGCCCTGAAGGTTCTAGTTACGCCACTGGCCCTACTCTGCAAGTGGAGGTAAGCAGGAGAAAAAGGGTCTGTGTGCTACATAACTATATAGAAATATCTATAGCTGGAATTCTTCTTCTTTAAAGGTGACAGCGGGGACACAGACAGCAATAAAATAGCTTCCTTACCCTATCCAAAACAAAATAAAAAAAATGGCTTGGGTTACATTTTAAAAGCTAAATTAGTAGAATTCACCAGCAGAGTTTTTGATCCAGGGAATTAATCTGCCTGCAAATGTTGGGGCCAAAAAGGCTTATTTCTTCCTTTCGTTTTGGGATTGCTTGGCAGCTGCTGTTTTTCCTGATCACTGGTATTACAGCGGTATTAAAGGAGCACTAAAGCTTTTTTTTTTTTTGCTTAAAAATAACAAACATGTTATACTTACCTCCACTGTGCAGCTCGTTTTGCACACAGTGGCCCCGATCCTGGTCTTCTGGGGTCCCTCGGCGGCTGTCTTGGCTCCTCCCCGCAAGGACTCCACACCTTAATGCGAGTGAGCTCGCATGGTGTGGAGTGATTGCGGGCGCGCTCCCGTGATACAGCGGCGGCCATAGCCGCCGACTGTATCACTCGGCCCCGCCCCCCGGCGTGCCGCGTCATTGGATGTGATTGACAGCAGCGCCAGCCAATGGCTGCGCTGCTTTCAATCTATCCAGTGTAGCCAATCGGCGGCCAGGCAGAAAAACGAAGAGGATGACGGGGACGAGCATGGGACTTTCGAGGGGCCAGGTAAGAAAAACGGGGGCTCGGGGGGGGGGCGGTATTGTCGAATGTTTTTTCACCTTAATGCATAGGATGCATTAAGGTGAAAAAACATGTAACTTTACTACTCCTTTAAAATAGGTTCACTACAGTCTCTTTCCACCCTTCTATGCTATGGATAGAAAACTATGTAGCATCTCAAGTAGAGAAGCACCTTTAACAAGCGGTGACAATGTTGCTCTCAGTCATCAATCAGATTCCATCAATCATTTGCAATCTGCATAGTATCTCCCGCTTTCACACAGCTGCACAGAACAGGATATATGAAAAAGTACCAATACCAAGCCAAACTGCATCATTGCCCATAAAATGTTCACTTTTCATCGCGTTGCAGCAGCCAAACAGAAAATGATTGAACAAATGGAAACACACTCCCCTCTGAATGCCGGGATTTTCTCTATAAACCAAGCAAAATAAATAAATTCATAAAAAATGGCATAGCCAACAGCTGCTTCTAATTTACTGGTTGGAAATGACTAAAAACAGGATTAGCTCTGATAAGATATATAAGTCGGGCAGACGAGAACGATACCAAACCCTATACATATATGGAAGTTAAAAAAAAAGACGATAATAGAACAAGTTTAATGCCGCGTACACACGATCGATTTTTTCGACGGTGAAAACACCGTCGAGAAAATCGACGTGAAAAACGAGGAACAGCTTGTTCCCCTCACACACGGCCGTTTTAAATGACATTTTTTTTCATGGTCGAAAAAAACGACCGTGTGTAGGCTCCCCGGCAGTGTTTCCCTATGGGAAAACTGGCACGGAAAAAAATGACGGGAATCACGACGAGAAAAATTAGAGCATGTTCTAATTTTTCTCGTCGTGATTAATGCCGTTTTTCCCGTCGGGAAAAATTACAAAAAGCCCACACACGGTCGTTTTTCTCGTCCAAAAGAAAAAAATTAATTTTTCCCGACGGGAAAAATGATCGTGTGTACGCGGCATTAGCATTCGATGACCACTATCCTTCAGACTGGTCTGTTATGGGTGGAACTCTGGTGGGAAGAAGTCCACCTCTTGCTGCAGCCATTGTTTAAGTGTCTTATGCCCCGTACACACAATCGTTTTTACTGTCATTTTTTAAACCGACGTTTTTCTCCTCGTTTTTTTTCATGTTACCTCTCAAGCCTGCCTTGCGTACACACCATCATTAAAAAAAATGATCAAGCAAAGCGCAGTGACGTTCAACACGTACGACGGCACTATAAAGGGGAAGTTCCGTTCGAATGGCGCCACCCTTCATGTTAGTAAAGTTTGTTGAGCGACGATTCGCGCTTTTCAGTCCGTTACTGTGTAATGAATGTGCTATCTCCATTACGAACGCTAGTTTTACCAGAACGAGCGCTCCCGTCTCATACTTGATTCTGAGCATGCGCGTTTTTTTTTCACGTCGTGAAAGCATACACACTATCGTTTTTCACGTCGTTAAAAAAAACGACATGAAAAACGACGTGAAAAAAGAGAGCATGTCCGGAATTTTTAATGGCCGTTTTTCACGTCGTTAAAAATGCTCTGGAGCCTACACATGATCATTTTTAATGGCCATTTTTTAAAATGGCATTTTTAACGGCATGAAAAACGATTGTGTGTATGGGGCATTAAAGTGGAGCCTCCGATAAAAAATGTTTTTTTTTTTTTTTTTTAGTTTTGGATAGGGTGGAAAAGGGTGAGGGCATCTATCAGGTTTTATTACTGTCAGAGGTTCTTATTTCTTGTCTGACTATACAGAAAGCATAGCTCCCAAGTGTCCTTCATTTAGACGGACTTTCCATCATTTGGAACCAAATCTGTTTTCATTTTTCTTCCTCAGTTGTCCCTTTTTTTGGTCTGATGTATAGATCTCTAATGCCGCGTACACACGATCGGATTTTCCGATGAAACAAGTCAGATGGACTTGTTTCATCGGAAATTCCGATCGTGTGTGGGCCCCATCGGACTTTTTTCCATCGGAGTAAAAAAATAGAACGTTTTAGATTTTTCCGATGGGAAATTCCGATCGTCTGTGTGGAATTCCATCGGAGAAAAATCCATGCATCAGAATCAAGTCGACGCATGCTCGGAAGCGTTGAACTTAATTTTTCTCGGCTCGTCGTAGTGTTTTACGTCACCGCGTTTTGGACGGTCGGAATTTAGTCTGACAGTGTGTATGCAAGACTGATGGAAGTCAGCTTCATCGGAATTCCGATGGAAAATTCCATCGGATTTTATTCCATCGGAAAGCCGATCGTGTAAGTGTTTTTACTTCACTAAACATTTTATTTATTCTTTAAAATGTTCCATTCATGTTTTTTTTTTTGGGGGGGTAATCTAATAATTTTTTCAACATTAATCTTTATGGTCCGCGTTACTGGAGGCATGGCAGGGGCGTGCCCTTTGCCTACGTGACTTTGTGCTATAATGGGGGAGATTTACTAAAACTGGAGCACTGGTCCAGCTGTGCATGGTAGCCAATCTTTTTCTAAGTTCAGCTTTCTATGCAGAGCTGCACCAAATTTTGCACTCTCCAGGTTCAGTAAACCCCCCCTGTAGGCAGGTGTTGTTTGGCCTCCCTGCATCGGTGGTAGTAAAGGGCAAGGGGTATCCATGTTTCACTAAGGCTTCCGTAGGTGTTAACTATGCCGCCGCATTGATTGACCTCTGCGGACATTTAAAGGGTGGGCAGTGCTAATAAATAGCACCATCTCCCTTCAGTGGGCATGTATTTGCGAAGTGGTTAGGTCAGGGACAGTAACCTGGTGGCTAGGGACAGTGTGTCTAGTGCAGGAAGAGGTTCAGATAGAGGAGGGACGGTGTAGGGTCCCCTCTCCTGTGTCATCAGCTAGGAGCTTCTCCATCTTCAGGCACCTTGTTACCATGCTGCCTTCCAGCCATCTCCTCTGTCGGATGCTGTTGGCGTTATCAGTGTTACGGGGAACCTCTGTAAAGCCCCATACACACGGTCTGACTTTTTGCCAACAAACTTCAAAATGAGCACGTTTTCCAAAAAATCAGACCGTGTGTACGCTCCATCGGACAAACTTTTTCGGTTTTCATCGGACAAAAGTTCGCTCTGCAAATGGACAAACTTTTCGGCAACAAAAGTCAGATGGTGCAAAGTCCTACCGTGTGTACAGAAATCCATCGGACTTTTGTCCAAAGTACAAATGCGCATGCCCAGAACCAATGTTAAAATCAACCAACAATAGCAGAAGTTGACCAAAGGGTGGCTGGAAAGAGCAGAAAAACCACATGATGTTGGAAAAGTTTTGGGAAAGTTTGCAGAAAAGTCCTGCCGTGTGTATGCTATGGGTGTGCCCAGCCAACTCCCTTTGGAGAAAAATCCACGGAAAAGTTTGTTTGAAGTCCGACCGTGTGTATGGGGCTTAACTCTTTATAAGTGCTGCTGTGCCAGTCTGTCAGTGTTACAGTGACTCTCTTACCACCTTGTCTGAACTTTTCTTTTAAATATATGTCACTGCATTATCTGGTCTCCGCATGCCTTCACTCCTCTCTGGGCACCCCACTCAAGGCCCCGCTCACACCTCAATGTGTTCTTCTTTCCCATCTCAAAAAGTTGGGAGGTATGAGATAGTGAGGATATTCTACTCTTAAAAAGTAAATGTCTGCTGACTTCCCAGAGCAGTACAGTAGTTATCAACCTTATTTGAACCAGGAACCCAGTAAATTCTTCCAAAACCTTCTATGCCTCAAAAGTAAAAAAAAGTTTATACTAACACAATAAAAGTATGGGAATGCAAAATATGTCTTGAAATGCAGAAAAAATCTGGATGGGGCTGGGTGTCACTGTGGGGGAGATGGGGGTTTTGGAGGGGGTTAAGGGACTCTGTAGCAGACTTGGTTGTCTTGTAGTGAATTAGGTTTCTGGAGGGGCTAGGGTTCTCTCCAAGAGTCTGGGGAATTTGCAGGGGCACTTTGGGAACTGGAGGTTTCGGCAGGGACTCAAAAGTGAGTACATCCCTAAGTGAAAATGTCCAAATTGGGCCCAAAGTGTCAATATTTTGTGTGGCCGCCATTATTTTCCAGCACTGCCTTAACCCACTTGGGCATGGAGTTCACCAGAGCTTCACAGGTTGCCACTGGAGTCCTCTTCCCCTCCTCCATGACGACATCACGGAGCTGGTGGATGTTAGAGACTTGTGAGATTACTGTATATGGTCAAAAGTTTGTTGTCACCTAACCATCAAATCTATGTCTATGGCCACTCCCCTCCAAATTACTGAATTCAGGTGTTTCCCGTGAAGGGTACAGTTACTCCGACAATATAGAAAGACATTTTAGACAATTGTGTGCTTCCAGCCTTCTAATTGTAATGCCGCGTACACACGACCGTTTTTCATTACGAGAAAAATGGAATTTTTTTATTTGGTCATTAAAAACGACCGTGTGTGGGCTCCAGAGCATTTCCCACGACGTGAAAAATGGCCATGAAAAATTTGGAACATGCTCTAATTTTTCTCGTAGTTTTTCACGTCGTCGTTTTGTCTCGTCATGAACAACGGCCATGTGTAGGCTTTAACGACGTGAAAAAAAACGCGCATGCTCAGAAGCAAGTGATGAGACGGGAGCGCTCGTTCTGGTAAAACTAGCGTTCGTACTGGAGACAGCACATTCGTCACGCTGTAACGGACTGAAGAGCACGAGGCTGAAAAGCGCAAATCGTCTCTCAACAAACTTTACTAACACGAGGATCAGCAAAAGCAGCCCAAAGGGTGGCGCCATCCGAAGGGAACTTCCCCTTTATAGTGCCGTCCTACATTTCATACGTCACCGCGCTTTGCTCCAGCATTTTTTTTCATGATAGTGTTTAGGCAAGGCAGGCTTGAGAAAAATCATTTCGAGAAAATTGTTTTTTTTTTCAATGACATTAAAAGCGGTCGTGTGTACGCGGCATTATAGGTTGGAGAAGGTCCTTTTCTCTCCAGCATGGCTGTGCCCCTGTGCACAATGCCAGCTCCATATGGACATGGTTTGACCAGTTTCATATGGAGGAACTCCAATGGCCTTCACAGATCCCCGACCTCAACCCTGCTGAACAACATTGGGATGCATTGTAAAGCATACTGTGAGCCAGGTCTTCTCAACCAACATTAATACCTGATTTTACAAATTTTCTTCTGGTCAAACCACCCATCCATCTATCCCTGTTTCTTTCTCTCTCTACTTCTCTTATCTATCTATCTATTTAATATCGATCAATCTGTGTTGGGTCTCAGTGGCGGCTGGTGCTCAGAATTTTTTGGGGAAGCAAACAAACTAAAAAGAAAACCCGTCAAACGCAGCCACTGTGCCCATCAAACGCAGCCACTGTACCCATAAATTGCCGCCACTGTGTCATAAAACGCAGCTGGCACTGTGCCCATCAATTGCTGACACTTTGCCCATCAAATGTTGCTACTGTGCTCATCAATTGATGCCAGTGTGCCCATCAATTTCTGATAATGTACTCATCAATTGTTGCTAGTGTGCCCATCAACTGCCGCTACTGTGCCCATCAACTGCTACCAGTGTGCCCATCAACTGCTACCAGTGTGCCCATCAACTGCCGCTACTGTGCCCATCGATTGCTGCTCCTGTGCCCACCAATTGCTGCCAGTGTGCCCATCAAATTCTGCCACTGTGCATCCCCGCCCGCCCGGCACTTACCTTGTCTTGGTGGGGCAGCAGGTCACAGCAATGTCCTCCACGCTCCTCAATGTCTTCTCCCGTCCTCTCTTCCCGTCCTCTGCTATGATTGGACGCCTGATAGGCTGCGTCCAATCACAGCGCCTGTCATTTCAGCCAATCAGGTGACAGGTAACAGACCCGAGCACCTGATTGGCTGAGAGGCGGTTTAGCTGTAATTCAGGCGCCCGGCGCCCGAAAAGGGGTCGGCACATGAATAGGGGGTGGCAGCGGCGACCATAGATAGATAGATTCATGCAATGCATGAATCTATCTATCTATGGTGAGAGAGAGCAGGCAGGAGAGAGGGGGCAGTGCCCGTGCACCCTTTATGGATGCACCGCCACTGGGTCTTCTATCTGTCTCTCTATCCGTCTTTCAGCTTCCACTTGAGGTTCATAGATGATACGTATAATGATCTTGGCATTTTTGTATGTACTATGTAACATATCTCCTATATTCAGCTTCAAGTCAGATTGGTGATTATGGGAAGGGTGGCAACATAGTGTAAATATAGTTAGCGCTCTTATCTCTAGCGTCTGTCAGCGTGAGGCAGGAGTAAAAGAGTCAGTGCTGGAGGCCTACACTAAATTATGCCAGATCTCAATAACAATGTCGAATAAAACGATCCAACATTAGTGATGAGCCGAACACCCCCGGGTTCGGTTCGCACCAGAACCCGCGAACGGACCGGAAGTTCGAACGAACATTAGAACCCTATTAAATACAATGGATGCGAACGTTCGAATTCTAAAGTGCTAATTATAACAACTATTATGCATGTTATTGTCCTAAAAAGGGTTTGGGAACCCGGGTTCTGCACCAGGGGACATGTATCAATGCAAAAAGAAGTTTTAAAAACGGTCGTTTTTCGGGAGCAGTCATTTTAATGATGCATAAAGTGAAAAAAAAAAAGTCAAATATTCCTTTAAATATCGTACCTGGGGGGTGTCTAAAGTATGCCTGTGAAGTGCCACGTGTTTCCCGTGTTTAGAACTGTCCCTGCACAAAATGACACTTCTAAAGGAAAAAAAAGCCATTTAAAACTGCTTGCGGCTTTAATGTAATGTCTGGTCCCGGTAATATGGATGAAATTCTTTAAGAAAAATGGCATAGCTACCCCATGACCCCCCCCCCCCCTACCCCAGCCCATTACCAGCCCCTTTGGGTCTTGTATGGATATTAAGGGGAACCCCGCACATAAAATAAAAAAGGCCCTATATACTCTGAACAGCCGTATACAGGCGGTGCATACAAGACAGGGACTGTAGGTTTGTTCTTATGTAGAATCTGTTTGTAATTTTGAACAGGTACATTGTTGAAGTGTAGCTCCAGCCCAAAAATCTATTTTTAAACTTTTTGGAAAACATAGGTAAGGGTTATCACCCCTGTAACATTTGTTTTGCTGTCTGTGCCCCTGTTCAGAACATTTCACCTCACTTTCCGTCCCAATGACAACTGTTTTTGAAATGTGGTGTTTTTCTTGAAACAAGGATTGCTGATAAAGCATCAGTACAGAGGAGACACCTTTCTCCCATATTTATTCTTACAGGAGAGAATTTTCCTTCCTAGTGGTAGATTTCCTCTCACTTCCTGTTGTCTTCTTGCGTTTGCAAGTAGGAGTCGTTTGTAAGTTGGATGTTTGAAAGTAGGGACCTGCCGTATATACTCTGCAGAAATAGGCCCCTTAGTTGTTGGTGTTGGCACAACACTGTAAGCACTCACAGTTACTCTTGGTTGGTGCTGGAACGCCCTGCTGTCAACTATTATATCAGGAATTTTAATTACATATAATTGTTGAACAGTGGTAGTAAAAATTGGGCCTTTGATGGTGGTGCTGGTGCCACAACACTGTAAGCCCTGACAGTTACTCTTGGTGGGTGCAGCAATGGGCCCTGCTGTGAATTATTAGATCAAGAATTGTAATTACATGCCCCTGTTGAACAGGGGCTGAAAAATTGGGCCTTAGGCACTGGTGGCACAACACTGCAACCCCTCACAGATACTGTACTTGGAGCACAGCAATGAGCCCTGTTGCAAAGTATTGCTTCAAAAATTGTAATGACACGCCCCTGTTAAACAGGGGCTGAAAAATTGGGCCTTAGGCACTGGTGGCACAACACTGCAACTCCTCACAGATACTGTACTTGGAGCACAGCAATGAGCCCTGTTGCAAAGTATTGCTTCAAAAATTGTAATTACACGCCCCTGTTAAACAGGGGCTGAAAAATTGGGCGTTAGGCACTGGTGGCGGCACCCATAAACAAAAATGATCTTCCAAGCTATCATCATCAATCGTATCATTGAGGACTCGGAGGAGGAGGATAGCCAGTCAACATAACAGCACAGGCACTCAGCATCAGCATCAGTCTTGAAGGGATGTGACATTTTAAAATCAATTAGTCTGTTATATCAGCATCAGGTGTGTGGTAGCTGGTGGTGATCCAAGACTGGTTCATCTTGATGAAAGTCAGTCGATCAACCGAGTCGGTGGACAGGCGCACCCTGTGATCCGTGACAAATCCTCCAGCAGCACTGAATGTGCGTTCCGAAAGAACGCTGGATGCAGGACAGGCCAGTAGCTCAATTGCATACTGTGCAAGCTCTGGCCAGTGATCCATCCTCAAGACCCAGTAAGCCAGAGGATTTTCGGTGGGGAAGGTGTCCAAGTCTGACCTTGCCCCTAGATATTCCTGCACCATGTTTATCAGACGCTGGCGATGGTTGCTGGAACCAATCATACTTTGGGGCTGCGGACTAAAGAATTGTCTGAACGCATCGGTCAGACGGCCACCTTCCCCACCGCTCCTTCTTTGACTGGCCGAAGCCTCAGCAACTCGTTGTCCAGGACCAGGAGTTTGCAACCTCCCAGTCTCTGGGAACGCGTTGCACAGACCTTTCTGCAAGGCCTCCCGGAGTTGTCTCATCCTCTGCTCCCTCTGCGACGGTAACATAAGGTCCGCAACCTTACCCTTGTACCGTGGATCAAGGAGAGTGGCCAGCCAGTAATGGTCCCTCTCCTTGATCCGAAGAATACGAGGATCCTTCCGCAGACTTTGCAGGATCAGGGAGGCCATGCAGCGTAGGTTTGCTGAGGCATTCGCTCCGGAGTCCTCTGGGTCACTAAGGACGACATGATCCGCAGCCACCTCCTCCCAGCCACGTACAAGTCCACTGGTTTCTTGGGACTGTAAATCATCCCTAAAAGACTGCTGCTGATGATGCTGAGTGCCAGCCTCCACCTCCATGCTGACACAATCCTCCTCCTCCTCCTCCTCCTCCTCCTCTTCCTGTGCGATGGGTGGGACAGAAGGAACACTGTCTGGGTAAAGGGGGCCTTGAGAGGCAAGGAAGTCCTCCTCTTCCTGCCTCTGTTCTGCCTCAAGTGCCCTGTCCATTATTCCACGCAGCGTGTGCTCCAACAGGTGGACAAGAGGTACAGTGTCACTGATGCATGCACTGTCACTGCTCACCATCCTCGTGGCCTCCTCAAATGGTGCCAGGACAGTGCATGCATCCCTGATCATGCCCCACTGGCGTGGAGAAAAAAAACCAAGCTCCCCTGACCCTGTCCTGGTGCCGTAGTCGCACAGGTACTCATTGATGGCCCTCTGCTGCGTGTGCAGCCGCTGCAGCATGGCCAACGTTGAGTTCCACCTGGTGGGCATGTCACATATAAGGCGGTTCTTGGGCAGGTTCAACTCCTTTTGCAGCTCAGCCAGGCGAGCACTGGCATTATAAGATCTGCGGAAATGCACACAGACTTTCCTGGCCTGCCTCAGGACATCCTGTAAGCCCGGGTACCTGCCCAAGAACCGCTGCACCACCAGGTTAAGGACGTGAGCCACACAGGGCACATGGGTCAGTTGTCCCTGTCGGAGGGCGGAGAGGAGGTTGGTGCCATTGTCGCAAACCACCATTCCTGGCTTAAGCTGGCGTGGCGTCAACCACCTCTCGGCCTGGCCCTGCAGAGCAGACAGGACCTCTGCCCCAGTGTGGCTTCTGTCCCCCAAACACACCAGCGCAAGCACGGCATGGCATCTTTTTGCCTGCGTACTTGCGTAGCCCCGTGAACGGCTACGGAGCACCGCTGGTTCATAGGACAAACCACAGGAAGAGGCCATGGAGGAAGAAGAAGAGGAGGGGGTGGAGGAGAGAGGTGTGTCACAACCAGTAGTAGCATTTTGGAGGCGTGGCGGTGGGACAACCTCCAACACTACTGCACCTTGTCCTGAATCCTTCCCAGCTGCCAAAAGAGTGACCCAATGGGCCGTGAAAGAAAGGTAACGTCCCTGTCCATGCCTGCTGGACCATGAGTCAGCGGTAATATGCACCTTACCGCTGACCGCCCTGTCCAGCGAGGCCAAGACATTGCCTTCCACATGCCGGTAGAGAGCCGGAATAGCCTTCCGTGAGAAAAAGTGGCGTTTGGGAACCTGCCACTGAGGAACCGCACATTGCACAAACTCACGGAAGGGGGCCGAGTCTACCAACTGAAAAGGCAGCAGTTGAAGCGCTAGCAATTTAGCCAAGCTAGCATTCAACCGCTGGGCATGTGGATGGCTGGGAGTGAACTTCTTTCGACGGTCCAGCAGCTGGGGCAGGGAAATTTGCCTGCTAGAATCGGACGTCGGTGTACTGCTAGCAGAGTGGGCGCAAGTACTTGGCTGTGACACACCTAATTCTACACCTTCATTCCTCTCAGTGCATGTTTCAGAGAGGACTGAAGTTATAGTGGGGTTGGAGATCCCAGCTGATGCGGTGCAAGGAGAGGTCCGCTTTGTTCTTTGGTGTGGGTCTTTGAGGTAGGCTTGCCAACGAGCTGCATGGCAGGTCAACATATGTCTGGTCAGGCATGTGGTACCCAAGCGGCTGATGTTTTGGCCACGCGATATACGCTTGAGACATATGTTGCAAACAGCAGCTGTGCGATCTGATGCACTAGCCTCAAAAAAGGCCCACACCAAAGAACTTTTTGAATGACGGGCAGAGGCAGCGCCCTGCACAGGCGGAGCTCTGCGGTGTGATTCCGTCGGTGTACTGCCCTTACGCTGGCCACCAAAGGGCATCCTGCCTCGTTGGAGATGTGCCTCCTCCTCATCCTCCTCCTCCTCCTCTCTCCTATTAGGCACCCACGTGGAGTCATTGACCTCATCATCCCCTCCCTCCTCATCACTGGAGCCAATCTGGCAGTATGCTGCAGCTGCTGGAACATGACTGCCAGATTGGTGTCCTTCTTGAGCATCCCCTCTGTCTGCTCTCACGCTACTGCCTTCCTCTAGCTGGGTTTCATCATCAGACCCTTCGAAACGCTGGGCATCCTCCTGGAGCATGTACCCAACACTGTGCTGAAACAGTTCGGGGGACTCCTCAGGAGGAGGACATGGTGGGTCTAGGGAAGGAGTGACTGATGATTTGTCTGACATTGATACCAGGGAAGACGACGCTTTGGCAGCTGCTTTTCCAGTACCCTGAGCCTGGGTGAGAGAGGATGAGGAGGAGGAGGAGGGCTTGGTCATCCACTCTACCAAGTCTTCGGCATGATGTGGCTCAACATGTCCAGCTGCCGAAAAGAAGGACAAGCGTGTCCCATGGCCATGTGCTGATGACAATGCACCGCGTCCACGACCAGCACTGTTGCCCCCAGACACAGAGCCTGCTTGCCCTCTTTTATTGCCTCCTGACTGTCTGCCTCTCCTTGTTTGCCTTCCAGACATTCTAATAGATGGCCTGCAGGGAGATGGGAAAAAAGCAATAAGGGCTACCTTCAGGTGTCCTTCTCTGTCCCTGGAAACAAGGACTTGCAGAGTGAAAGAAAAAAAACACTCTCCCTACCTACAGTTTTCTGTCCCTAGAAAAAATGTTTTTTTTAATCACAATATAGCACAAGGAAAATTAACTCACTGTCCTTACAGGTCCCTGGAAACAAGGACTTGCAGAGTGAAAGAAAAAAAACACTCTCCCTACCTACAGTTTTCTGTCCCTAGAAAAAAATGTTTTTTTTAATCACAATATAGCAAAAGGACAATTCACTCACTGTCCTTCCAGGTCCCTGGAAACAAGGACTTGCAGAGTGAAAGAAACTGACACTGTCCCTACCTAGAGTTTTCTGTCCCTAGAATAAATGTTTTTTTTAATCACAATATAGCAAAAGGACAATTCACTCACTGTCCTTCCAGGTCCCTGGAAACAAGGACTTGCAGAGTGAAAGAAACTGACACTGTCCCTACCTAGAGTTTTCTGTCCCTAGAATAAATGTTTTTTTTAATCACAATATAGCAAAAGGACAATTCACTCACTGTCCTTCCAGGTCCCTGGAAACAAGGACTTGCAGAGTGAAAGAAACTGACACTGTCCCTACCTAGAGTTTTCTGTCCCTAGAATAAATGTTTTTTTTAATCACAATATAGCAAAAGGACAATTCACTCACTGTCCTTCCAGGTCCCTGGAAACAAGGACTTGCAGAGTGAAAGAAACTGACACTGTCCCTACCTAGAGTTTTCTGTCCCTAGAATAAATGTTTTTTTTAATCACAATATAGCAAAAGGACAATTCACTCACTGTCCTTCCAGGTCCCTGGAAACAAGGACTTGCAGAGTGAAAGAAACTGACACTGTCCCTACCTAGAGTTTTCTGTCCCTAGAATAAATGTTTTTTTTAATCACAATATAGCAAAAGGACAATTCACTCACTGTCCTTCCAGGTCCCTGGAAACAAGGACTTGCAGAGTGAAAGAAACTGACACTGTCCCTACCTAGAGTTTTCTGTCCCTAGAATAAATGTTTTTTTTAATCACAATATAGCAAAAGGACAATTCACTCACTGTCCTTCCAGGTCCCTGGAAACAAGGACTTGCAGAGTGAAAGAAACTGACACTGTCCCTACCTAGAGTTTTCTGTCCCTAGAATAAATGTTTTTTTAAATCACAATATAGCAAAAGGACAATTCACTCACTGTCCTTCCAGGTCCCTGGAAACAAGGACTTGCAGAGTGAAAGAAACTGACACTGTCCCTACCTAGAGTTTTCTGTCCCTAGAATAAATGTTTTTTTTAATCACAATATAGCAAAAGGACAATTCACTCACTGTCCTTCCAGGTCCCTGGAAACAAGGACTTGCAGAGTGAAAGAAACTGACACTGTCCCTACCTAGAGTTTTCTGTCCCTAGAATAAATGTTTTTTTTAATCACAATATAGCAAAAGGACAATTCACTCACTGTCCTTCCAGGTCCCTGGAAACAAGGACTTGCAGAGTGAAAGAAACTGACACTGTCCCTACCTAGAGTTTTCTGTCCCTAGAATAAATGTTTTTTTTAATCACAATATAGCAAAAGGACAATTCACTCACTGTCCTTCCAGGTCCCTGGAAACAAGGACTTGCAGAGTGAAAGAAACTGACACTGTCCCTACCTAGAGTTTTCTGTCCCTAGAATAAATGTTTTTTTTAATCACAATATAGCACAAGGAAAATTAACTCACTGTCCTTACAGGTCCCTGGAAACAAGGACTTGCAGAGTGAAAGAAAAAAAACACTCTCCCTACCTACAGTTTTCTGTCCCTAGAAAAAAATGTTTTTTTTAATCACAATATAGCAAAAGGACAATTCACTCACTGTCCTTCCAGGTCCCTGGAAACAAGGACTTGCAGAGTGAAAGAAACTGACACTGTCCCTACCTAGAGTTTTCTGTCCCTGGAATAAATGTTTTTTTCAGCACAATATAGCACAAGGACAATTAACTCACTGTCCTTACAGGTCCCTGGAAACAAGGACTTGCAGAGTGAAAGAAAAAAAATACTCTCCCTACCTACAGTTTTCTGTCCCTAGAAAAAAATGTTTTTTTTAATCACAATATAGCAAAAGGACAATTCACTCACTGTCCTTCCAGGTCCCTGGAAACAAGGACTTGCAGAGTGAAAGAAACTGACACTGTCCCTACCTAGAGTTTTCTGTCCCTGGAATAAATGTTTTTTTCAGCACAATATAGCACAAGGACAATTAACTCACTGTCCTTACAGGTCCCTGGAAACAAGGACTTGCAGAGTGAAAGAAAAAAAATACTCTCCCTACCTACAGTTTTCTGTCCCTAGAAAAAAATGTTTTTTTTAATCACAATATAGCAAAAGGACAATTCACTCACTGTCCTTCCAGGTCCCTGGAAACAAGGACTTGCAGAGTGAAAGAAACTGACACTGTCCCTACCTAGAGTTTTCTGTCCCTAGAATAAATGTTTTTTTTAATCACAATATAGCAAAAGGACAATTCACTCACTGTCCTTCCAGGTCCCTGGAAACAAGGACTTGCAGAGTGAAAGAAACTGACACTGTCCCTACCTAGAGTTTTCTGTCCCTAGAATAAATGTTTTTTTTAATCACAATATAGCAAAAGGACAATTCACTCACTGTCCTTCCAGGTCCCTGGAAACAAGGACTTGCAGAGTGAAAGAAACTGACACTGTCCCTACCTAGAGTTTTCTGTCCCTAGAATAAATGTTTTTTTTAATCACAATATAGCAAAAGGACAATTCACTCACTGTCCTTCCAGGTCCCTGGAAACAAGGACTTGCAGAGTGAAAGAAACTGACACTGTCCCTACCTAGAGTTTTCTGTCCCTAGAATAAATGTTTTTTTTAATCACAATATAGCAAAAGGACAATTCACTCACTGTCCTTCCAGGTCCCTGGAAACAAGGACTTGCAGAGTGAAAGAAACTGACACTGTCCCTACCTAGAGTTTTCTGTCCCTAGAATAAATGTTTTTTTTAATCACAATATAGCACAAGGAAAATTAACTCACTGTCCTTACAGGTCCCTGGAAACAAGGACTTGCAGAGTGAAAGAAAAAAAACACTCTCCCTACCTACAGTTTTCTGTCCCTAGAAAAAAATGTTTTTTTTAATCACAATATAGCAAAAGGACAATTCACTCACTGTCCTTCCAGGTCCCTGGAAACAAGGACTTGCAGAGTGAAAGAAACTGACACTGTCCCTACCTAGAGTTTTCTGTCCCTGGAATAAATGTTTTTTTCAGCACAATATAGCACAAGGACAATTAACTCACTGTCCTTACAGGTCCCTGGAAACAAGGACTTGCAGAGTGAAAGAAAAAAAATACTCTCCCTACCTACAGTTTTCTGTCCCTAGAAAAAAATGTTTTTTTTAATCACAATATAGCAAAAGGACAATTCACTCACTGTCCTTCCAGGTCCCTGGAAACAAGGACTTGCAGAGTGAAAGAAACTGACACTGTCCCTACCTAGAGTTTTCTGTCCCTGGAATAAATGTTTTTTTCAGCACAATATAGCACAAGGACAATTAACTCACTGTCCTTACAGGTCCCTGGAAACAAGGACTTGCAGAGTGAAAGAAAAAAAATACTCTCCCTACCTACAGTTTTCTGTCCCTAGAAAAAAATGTTTTTTTTAATCACAATATAGCAAAAGGACAATTCACTCACTGTCCTTCCAGGTCCCTGGAAACAAGGACTTGCAGAGTGAAAGAAACTGACACTGTCCCTACCTAGAGTTTTCTGTCCCTAGAATAAATGTTTTTTTTAATCACAATATAGCAAAAGGACAATTCACTCACTGTCCTTCCAGGTCCCTGGAAACAAGGACTTGCAGAGTGAAAGAAACTGACACTGTCCCTACCTAGAGTTTTCTGTCCCTAGAATAAATGTTTTTTTTAATCACAATATAGCAAAAGGACAATTCACTCACTGTCCTTCCAGGTCCCTGGAAACAAGGACTTGCAGAGTGAAAGAAACTGACACTGTCCCTACCTAGAGTTTTCTGTCCCTGGAATAAATGTTTTTTTCAGCACAATATAGCACAAGGACAATTAACTCACTGTCCTTACAGGTCCCTGGAAACAAGGACTTGCAGAGTGAAAGAAAAAAAATACTCTCCCTACCTACAGTTTTCTGTCCCTAGAAAAAAATGTTTTTTTTAATCACAATATAGCAAAAGGACAATTCACTCACTGTCCTTCCAGGTCCCTGGAAACAAGGACTTGCAGAGTGAAAGAAACTGACACTGTCCCTACCTAGAGTTTTCTGTCCCTGGAATAAATGTTTTTTTCAGCACAATATAGCACAAGGACAATTAACTCACTGTCCTTACAGGTCCCTGGAAACAAGGACTTGCAGAGTGAAAGAAAAAAAATACTCTCCCTACCTACAGTTTTCTGTCCCTAGAAAAAAATGTTTTTTTTAATCACAATATAGCAAAAGGACAATTCACTCACTGTCCTTCCAGGTCCCTGGAAACAAGGACTTGCAGAGTGAAAGAAACTGACACTGTCCCTACCTAGAGTTTTCTGTCCCTAGAATAAATGTTTTTTTTAATCACAATATAGCAAAAGGACAATTCACTCACTGTCCTTCCAGGTCCCTGGAAACAAGGACTTGCAGAGTGAAAGAAACTGACACTGTCCCTACCTAGAGTTTTCTGTCCCTAGAATAAATGTTTTTTTTAATCACAATATAGCAAAAGGACAATTCACTCACTGTCCTTCCAGGTCCCTGGAAACAAGGACTTGCAGAGTGAAAGAAACTGACACTGTCCCTACCTAGAGTTTTCTGTCCCTAGAATAAATGTTTTTTTTAATCACAATATAGCAAAAGGACAATTCACTCACTGTCCTTCCAGGTCCCTGGAAACAAGGACTTGCAGAGTGAAAGAAACTGACACTGTCCCTACCTAGAGTTTTCTGTCCCTAGAATAAATGTTTTTTTTAATCACAATATAGCAAAAGGACAATTCACTCACTGTCCTTCCAGGTCCCTGGAAACAAGGACTTGCAGAGTGAAAGAAACTGACACTGTCCCTACCTAGAGTTTTCTGTCCCTAGAATAAATGTTTTTTTTAATCACAATATAGCACAAGGAAAATTAACTCACTGTCCTTACAGGTCCCTGGAAACAAGGACTTGCAGAGTGAAAGAAAAAAAACACTCTCCCTACCTACAGTTTTCTGTCCCTAGAAAAAAATGTTTTTTTTAATCACAATATAGCAAAAGGACAATTCACTCACTGTCCTTCCAGGTCCCTGGAAACAAGGACTTGCAGAGTGAAAGAAACTGACACTGTCCCTACCTAGAGTTTTCTGTCCCTAGAATAAATGTTTTTTTTAATCACAATATAGCAAAAGGACAATTCACTCACTGTCCTTCCAGGTCCCTGGAAACAAGGACTTGCAGAGTGAAAGAAACTGACACTGTCCCTACCTAGAGTTTTCTGTCCCTAGAATAAATGTTTTTTTTAATCACAATATAGCAAAAGGACAATTCACTCACTGTCCTTCCAGGTCCCTGGAAACAAGGACTTGCAGAGTGAAAGAAACTGACACTGTCCCTACCTAGAGTTTTCTGTCCCTAGAATAAATGTTTTTTTTAATCACAATATAGCAAAAGGACAATTCACTCACTGTCCTTCCAGGTCCCTGGAAACAAGGACTTGCAGAGTGAAAGAAACTGACACTGTCCCTACCTAGAGTTTTCTGTCCCTAGAATAAATGTTTTTTTTTAAGCACACTATAGCAGAAGCACAAAACACACTGACACTCTCCCTACCTATCCTTCTCTTTCCCTAAACTAAAGGAATCCAGGTTAAGCAAGAAAGAAATAACAGTCACTGTCCCTGCCTATGCTACTCTATCCCTGCTCCGGAACACACTACACTAGGCCGCCGTGCTGGCGGCCTTTTATAGTGTGGGGCGTGTACTAAACACCCTCAGCAATAATTGGCCACAGGCATCCTGCCTGTGGCCAATCATTGCTCTCCTCGCTGCCGGCGCTGTGATTGGCCAAGCATGCGGGGTCACAGTGCATGCTTGGCCAATCACAGCGCCTGGATGACACTGCGATGGCGTAGTGCATTGTGGGCCGTTCGCGTCACTCGAATTTGGCGCGAACGGCCCAAATCGTTCGATCTTCGTCGAACGATCGAACAGCCAATGTTCGAGTCGAACGTATGTTCGACTCGAACACGAAGCTCATCCCTATCCAACATCAACAAACAGTGCATAGAGCAAAAATGCCAAGGAATATACACAGCGGAGACTGGATATCCTCTCCCCCAAAAATAACTGTTGCATTCATTGTCTGGGTAAGAACAAATAAAAGGCAGTTTGGGGGGAGTGTCTTAGGTAAATATTGCGGAAATATTTAATTTTACCAATTGTTTTTTTTTTTTTTCTACATTTTGAAATCAGTGATAGTGACAATATTTTTAAAGTGACCCTGTCAAATTAATTAAAAAAATCAAGATGAAAGGTCCTTGTAATAGAAGAGCTGTTATACTCACCTCTCCAGTGGGCATTGGTGTGCGCAGCCTATTGCATTGGCAGTGCAATAGCAAAGCAGTGGACGTGTCAATAGAGCAGAAACTGGTGTCAGTAGGGCAGTGGGCGGCATCAGCAATTTTTCATTTTTATTATTTTTTTTTTTTTCTTTTTTTTTTTTTTTTTTTACAATATAATTTTTTTGTATTTTTCTACAGTTTATTAGGAGGCTTTGGTAAAATGTCAAGGGTCCAAACAGACCCCTGATATCTCATTGAGGACAGAGATTCCCCAGTCCCTTTCTCTGCAGCCTCAGCTGCACTGGACAGTGAATGAATGGGAAGTTCTCTGTGCTGAGAGGCTTCCTGTTCATTCACAAGCTGAAGCATAGTAAACACAGTTTACAATGCTTCCGTTAAGAGTGAACACAGGAGCGATCGGTAGAGATTACTCACTATGTTCTTTCAGAAAAGGAAGGGCCGGTAAATTAAATATTTACCGACCCCTTCCCCCACTCTCCATCTTAAAGTGGAGTTCCACCCTAAAAAAAAAAATTACACCAAAATCCTGCAAAAAAAAAAATTTTTTTTTTTTTTTTAAATAATAATTTTTTACCAGAAATTGTGGTTGCTATTCGGATGTTCCTAATCTGCCTCTTCCTAGTCCAAGGCAGGTCTTCCTCCTCTTCTTCCTCATGTTGTCTTCTGGTGAATGTGGCGCGCTGCCTTCTGGGAACTGTGTGTATCCCAGAGAGCAGCCGCCCATTCACAAAGCGCCGCGCTACTCGCGCATGCTCCTGTTTCCTTTAGTGAGGATGGCGGCGCCGGGACCTGCCAGGATCGAGGGATCGGCCCCGGGGGACCGATATTGCGGGCGCCTAGGACAGGTAAGTGTCCTTATTAAAAGTCAGCAGCTACAGTGTTTGTAGCTGCTGACTTTAAAAAAAAAAATTGTGGGTGGAATCCTGCTTTAAAACATCCCCCGCAGAAGCTGGCAGGAGAGAAGAGGGGGTAAGCTGGCATTACTGCAGAGGGAGACAGGGGGTGCCAGAAAGCAGAGGAAATCAGCACCACACTGGGTGAGTAGGGTGTGCCCAGGCACACTCGGCACACCCTGTCCGCACAACTTTGCCAGTGGCCCTTGTCTCCTTTCCAGGAATGTTGGGAGACTGTGTATCCTGCCACGTACCATGGCTCCATCCTCTGACCCTATGTCACCACAGGTCACATTAAGGATAGGAAATGTCAAATGTCGAAAAGTTAATCTGATCCTTCCATGAAAAAGTACTGATTTTGCTATTGGATCATGTTCACTCATTATGCAACTAGGTGAATTTTTTGGGGGGATAAAAGATCAACTCTTTTTTTTTTTACTAATTTAGAGGGTGTTTTTATTGAGGGGTGTATGTAGGTATTTTAGCTTATTTTATTTTTTGTTCTTTGTACTTTTTTTTATTGTTGTTTTTGTCGCTATTTATGAATCTTCACTTATTGTTATTCTACTTTTTTTTGGCTGCCATTTAACGGCTTGTCCACCACCCACCGTCAAATGACGGCGGGCGGAAGACCCTATTGTTCTGATCGGACGTCATATGACATCACGCCTTCCGAAGCCACTAGAGGGCGCGCGCACGCGCGCACGCCCGCCGCGTCGTTGGGGACCCGATGCTATAAATCTATCCCCTATTTTGTAGATGCTATAACTTTTGCGCAAACCAATCAATATACGCAATTTTTTTTACCAAAAATATGTAGAAGAAGAATACGTATCGGCCTAAACTGAGAAAAAAAAATTGTTTAAAAAAAAGAAAAAAATTATATTTTTTATAGCAAAAAGTAAAAAATATTGTGTTTTTTTTAAAACGTGTACCTCTTCTTTTGTTTATAGCGCAAGAAATTATCGCAGAGGTGATCAAATTCCACCAAAAGAAAGCTCTATTTGTGGGAAAAAAATGATAAAAAATTTCATTTGGGTACAGTGTTGCATGACTGCGCAATTGTCATTCATAGTGTGACAGCGCTGAAAGCTGAAAAATGGCCTGGGCAGGAAGGGGGTGAAAGTGCCCTGTATGGAAGTGGTTAAACTCTTTTGCGCCCTTAACCACTTGCTTACTGGGCACTTAAACCCCCTTCCTGCCCAGGCCAATTTTCAGCTTTCAGCACTGTCACGCTTTAAATGACAATTGCGCGGTCGTGCGACATGGCTCCCAAACAAAATTGGCGTCCTTTGTTTCCCACAAATAGAGCTTTCTTTTTGTGGTATTTGATCATCTCTGCGGTTTTTATTTTTTGCGCTATAAACAAAAATAGAGCGACGATTTTGAAAAAAACACAATAATTTTTTACTTTTTGCTATAATAAATATCCCAATATTTAAAAAAAAATAATCTTTTATTCCTCAGTTTAGTCCGATACGTATTCTTCTACATATTTTTGGTCCAAAAAAATCGCAATAAGCGTTTATTGATTGGTTTGTGCAAAAGTTATAGCGTCTACAAAATAGGGCATAGTTTTATAGCATTTTTAATAATATTTTTTTTTTTACTAGTAATGGCGGCGATCAGTGATTTTTATTGTGACTGTGACACTATGGCGGACACATCGGACACTTTTGACACCATTTTGGGACCATTGTCATTTTTACAGCGATCAGTGCTATAAAAATGCACTGGTTACTGTAAAAATGACACTGGCAGTGAAGGGGTTAACACTAGGGGGGCAAGGAAGGGGTTAAATGTGTGCCCTGGGGGTGATTACTACTGTGGGGGGAGGGGACTGAGTGGGGGAGGTGACCGATCTGTGTCCCTATGTACAAGGGACACACCATCGGTCCCCTCTCCCTGACAGGATGCGGATCTCTGTGTTTACACACAGAGATCCACATCCTTGTGTGTATACACGCCGATCGCGGGTGCATGGTGGACATCGCGGCCGCCAGGCACGCGCATCGGCATGTCAGTGACGCGCCGGGTGCGTGCGCGCCCCCCAGTGGCCGGAGGAGCCGAGGACGTCTATTGACGGCCTCCCGGATATCTAGAGTCACCTTGAGGCTGTCAATAGTCTATGGCCCGGGCTCCAGGTAGTTAAAAGCCACGAACAGCCACCTTAAAGGATAAGTTCACCTTTACATAAAAAAATAATAAATGCACATACTCTTGCAGAAAAAAAAATGTGTATTTATAATTTTTCCCTGCAGGAGCCTGAGAGCATTGCAGCCATGATCGGTAGATCACGGGTGCAATGTGGGCTCCTGCAGACATGTCCTCTGGCTTTCAGCCCATAACTCTGCACAGGCTTTCTGTTTGAAAGCTGGAGGACATGTCAGTGGACTACAAGAGCACTCAATAGTGCCCCCAAGGGCCCATTAAGAACTACAAGCCATCTGCTGTGGATGCTGTGTAAGATGGTACTTGAAGCTTATTTATTAACAGGGATCTGTGAATGAATGACATGTCTATGTGGGTGGAGCCCCACACAGCCACGCTGTGTTTAAAAAGTGACAGGAGGTGTGGGGAGAAGAACCCCCACTTGCTGTCATGAGGAGAGGGGGATTAGAGGGAGAGGAGGCAGAAGCTGGAACATGGTACATGTTCCACCCTAAATACGGGTGGACCATATAACGTGTTCCAAAGGTGAACCTTTTTTGACTTCCCTATTGACTCCAATGCATTTCACCAAATTGGCAAAACTCAACTTTAACAGAAATTTCAGAGGAAAAATAAATATTCAATTTTGGACATCCCAACTTCAATATATATTTATACAAGATGATCATATACACTATATTGCCAAAAGTATTGGGGCGCCTGCCTTTACACGCACATGAACTTTCATGGCATCCCAGTCTTAGTCCGTAGGGTTCAATATTGAGTTGGCCCACCCTTTGCAGCTATAACAACTTCAACTCTTCTGGGAAGGCTGTCCACAAGGTTTAGGAGTGTGTCTATGGGAATGTGTGACCATTCTTCCAGAAGTGCATTTGTGAGGTCAGGCACTGATGTGGACGAGAAGAACTGGCTCGCAGTCTCCGCTCTTATTCATCCCAAAGGTGTTCTATTGGGTTGAGATCAGGTGCAGGCCAGTCAAGTTCCTCCACCCCAAACTCACTCATCCACACCATATTGCCAAAAGGTTTGGACCACCCCTCCAAATCATTAACTCGAGGGGGGATTATGGTGTGGGGGTTGGTTTTCAGTGGGTTGGGCTTGGCCCCTTAGTTCCAGTGAAGAGAACTCTAAAGGCGTCAGAATACCAAGACATTATGGGAACAGTTTGGGGATGGCCCCTTCCTGTTCCAACATGACTGCGCACCAGTGCACAAAGCAAGGTCCATAAAAACATGGATGAGCGAGTTTGGGGTGGAGGATCTTGACTGGCCTGCACGGAGTCCTGACCTCAACCTGATAGAACACCTTTTGGATGAATTATAGCGGAGACTGCGAGCCAGGCCCTCTCGTCCAACATCAGTGCCTGACCTCACAAATGCACTTCTGCAAGAATGGTCAAACATTCCCATAGACACACTCCTAAACCTTGTGGACAGCCTTCCCAGAAGAGTTGAAGCTGCAAAGGGTGGGCCAACTCAATATTGACCTCTTTTGGCACTATAGTGTACCTCTTTGTCAAGGGAGAATACATTTATTTCAGTTAATCCTTCCCTATAGCCGAGATCTTCCATGTCCCTGAAATATATAGTTACCATTTCCTGCACTCTCTCCAGTTCTGCAACATCCTATCTTCCCTGTTGCCTTTTTTTTTTGCTCCATATTCCCTGTTCCTGTATTGTCCTCCTGTTACATTCTCCCCTGGTGGACCCTACATGTAGCCATGCGAACACACATTGCAAGGGCATGATCCAATGTAGTCACTACCAGGAAGCTGGTCAAACAAACAATAGTGTGTATTTGACCGTGGATCAAGTGCATGTAGGAAGTGGTTAAAAGAGGCTTCAGGAGAACAGCAGCATTGAGATCTAGCAAAGGAAGAAAAAAAAGCTAAAAAACCGCTCTTACAAAAAATAAAGGCTATATTTTCTTGTAAATGACCCCTGGTGAGCGCATTGACATGATAAATTGTTCAGTAATAGAATTCTGAGTCCTTTTGATTTCCACCATCTCAAATATTGCAATTTAATATGTTTTTTCCTTACTTATTAAAAAAAACGCAGTCCCCGAGTACGCAGGGATGTTTAAATCATGCATTTTCCTGTTGTAAATAATTTCCCCCAGGTACTAGGCATTCATAGACAGTACACACGATGCGGGCTTGGTGATTTACGTCAGACACTTATAGATGTGGCAGCAAATCCGTGATAGGAAACGAGTGAAGAAAAAGATGTTATATTATACCGGAGGCAGGGCGACGGCGGCGGAGGTAGATGCTGCGCGCTGTCACGCTGACCAATTCCTCCAAAGTGTTCACAGGAAATAAAAAAGATAACTAAATAATTTAATTTAGTTAGGAACAAACACAATACAGCACTACTCAGCAATCAGGCAACAAGTAAACTAAATCAATGACCGCTATCTAAGAAACATTACTACAGATCTGAAATCAGTAAGTCCCAAAAGATAAGCTTCGTTCTGAGTTTCATACACTTTATGGTCAAACGTATGTGAGCGCCCCTCCACATTATTGAGTTCAGTTACTTTCAGGGAAGGGAACAGTTAAAGTGTATGTAGAATGGACTTCATGTGAAAAAATGTCTACAGAACAGACATTACTTACAGGTGCACCTGTATATTCCAGATCAGAATGCAAAATTGTTTCCCTGAATTCGGAACTCCAGGGCTATCTGAATTTTTTTCCAAACACAGAACTCCAGAGCTTTAGAAATTGTTTCCCCGAATGCAGAATTTCAGGGCTATCCAAAATAGGTTCCCTATACACAGTAATCCAGGGCTATCTGTTAGACCCCTTTCACACTGTGGCGCTTTGCAGGCGCTATTGGGCTAAAAATAGCGCCTGCAAAGTGCCCTAAAAAAGCTGCTACTTTGTATCCAGTGTGAAAGCCCGAGGGCTTTCACACTGGAGCGTTGCGCTTGCAGGAGGGTAAAAAAAACTCCTGCAAGCCGCATCTTTGAGGCCCGATAGGAGCGGTATTTTTACATTTGAAATCAATAGGGTAGCGCCTCCAAAACGCCGCAAAGAGGCGTTATTGTGGGCGTTTTTAACCCTTTTTCGGATGCTAGCGGGGGCTAAAATCACCCCGCTAGCGCCCGCAAATCGCGGCAAAAACAGCGGTATAGCGGCGCTAAAAATAGCGCCGCTATACCGCCAGCGCATCCAGTGCTTCAGTGTGAAAGTAGCCTAATGCCCCATACACACGATCGTTTTTCATGCCGTTAAAAATGCCATTAAAAAAAATGGCCATTAAAAATGATCGTGTGTAGGCTCCAGAGCATTTTTAACGACGTGAAAAACGGGCATAAAAAATTTCGAACATGCTCTCTTTTTTCACGTCGTTTTTCATGTCGTTTTTTTTAACGACGTGAAAAACGATAGTGTGTATGCTTTAACGACGTGAAAAAAAATGCGCATGCTCAGAATCAAGTATGAGACAGGAGCGCTCGTTCTGGTAAAACTAGCGTTCGTAATGGAGATAGCACATTCGTCACGCAGTCACGGACTGAAAAGCACGAGACTGAAAAGAGCGAATCGTCGCTCAACAAACTTTACTAACATGAAGGGTGGCGCCATTCGAACGGAACTTCCCCTTTATAGTGCCGTCGTACGTGTTGTACGTCACTGCGCTTTGCTTGATCGTTTTTTAAAATGATCGTGTGTACGCAAGACAGGCTTGAGAGGAAACATGAAAAAAAACGACGTGAAAAACGGCAAGAAAAAAAATGGCAAGAAAAACGATCGTGTGTATGGGGCATAATTGTTTCCCCAAACATAGATCTCTAGAGCTATCCAAAATTGTTTCCCTGAACACAGAACTCCAGAGTTATATGAAATTGTTTCCCCTGAAATCAGAACTCCAGGGATGCCTGAAATTGTTTCTTCTGAACTCAGAACTCCAGGGCTATATGAAATTATTTCCCCTGAAATCAGAACTCCAGGGATGCCTGAAATCATTTCTTCTGAACTCAGAACTCCAGGGCTATATGAAATTATTTCCCCTGAAATCAGAACTCCAGGGATGCCTGAAATCATTTCTTCTGAACTCAGAACTCCAGGGCTATATGAAATTGTTTCCCCTGAAATCAGAACTCCAGGGATGCCTGAAATTATTTACCCTGAAATCAGAACTCCAGGGCTATATGAAATTATTTCCCCTGAAATCAGAACTCCAGGGATGTCTGAAATCGTTTCTTCTGAACTCAGAACTCCAGGGCTATATGAAATTATTTCCCCTGAAATCAGAACTCCAGGGATGCCTGAAATCATTTCTTCTGAACTCAGAACTCCAGGGCTATATGAAATTGTTTCCCCTGAAATCAGAACTCCAGGGATGCCTGAAATCATTTCTTCTGAACTCAGAACTCCAGGGCTATATGAAATTGTTTCCCCTGAAATCAGAACTCCAGGGATGCCTGAAATCATTTCTTCTGAACTCAGAACTCCAGGGCTATATGAAATTATTTCCCCTGAAATCAGAACTCCAGGGATGTCTGAAATCATTTCTTCTGAACTCAGAACTCCAGGGCTATATGAAATTATTTCCCCTGAAATCAGAACTCCAGGGATGCCTGAAATCATTTCTTCTGAACTCAGAACTCCAGGGCTATATGAAATTGTTTCCCCTGAAATCAGAACTCCAGGGATGTCTGAAATCGTTTCTTCTGAACTCAGAACTCCAGGGCTATATGAAATTATTTCCCCTGAAATCAGAACTCCAGGGATGCCTGAAATCGTTTCTTCTGAAATCAGAACTCCAGGGATGCCTGAAATTGTTTCTTCTGAACTCAGAACTCCAGGGCTATCCAAAACTGTTTCCCCGAACTCAGAACTCCAAGGCTATCCATGTCATTTCCCTGAATTTAGAACTCCAGCACTATTCAAAATTGTTTTCCTAAACTCAGAACTCCAGGGCTTTCTGAAATCATTTCCCCAAACTCTGAACTACATGGCTTTCCAAAATCATTTCCCCCGAACGCAGAATTACATGGATATCTGAAATTGTCGATCTGAACTCAGAACACTAGGGCTATCCAAAATAATTTCCTTGAACAAAGAAATCCAGGGATGTCTGAATTTGTTTCCCCAAACCCATAACTCCTGGGCTATCCAAAATAATTTCCCCAAAGTCAGAACTCCACCAATATCCAAAATCATTTCCCTCAACACAGAACTCCAGGGCCTTTCCAAAATTGTTTCCCCAAACTCAGAACTCCAGGACTATATGAAACTGTTTTGATAAACTAAAGCCTCGTACACACGACCTTTTTCCCGGCAGGAAAACTGCTCTGGAAAATAGAGAACCTGCTCTCTATTTTCCCATCAGGATTCCCGGCAGAGTGTTTCCTGCCGAGAAAACCGATCGTCTGTATGCTTACCTGAAGGGGAAATAAACCGCGCATGCTCAATAACACTTTGACGCATGGGCGGTAGCATACAACATTATTTAGCCAGCTCGTCGTAGTCTTTGACGTCACTGCATTCTTGCCATTCAAAAGAACGGCGGGTTTTTTGTGTGGCTGTGTGTATACACGGCTTTTCAAGGCAAGCTTGCCAGGAATCCCATCAGGAAAACCGACGGTTTTCAAACAGACGGGATTCCCGGACGTGTGTACATGGCTTTAGAACTCCAGGGATATTTGAAATTATTTCTCCAAACTCAGAACTCCAGGGCAATCTAAAATAGTTTCCCCGAATACAGAATGCCAGGAATATTCAAAATTTGTTTCCCAAATTCAGAACTCCAGGGCTATCTGAAATCATTTCCCTGAACTCAGAACTTCTAGGACTATCCGAAACCGTTATCCCCAAAATTAGAACTCCAGAGCTATACAAAATGATTTCCCTCAACTCAGGGAGCTCAAGGACTATCCAAAATTGTTTCCTCAAACAACTCCAGGGTTTTCCAAAATCATTTGCTTGAACACAGAACGCCAGGGCTATCCAAAATCCTTTCCCCAAACACAGAACTCCAGATATGTCTGAAATCGTTTTTTCCGAACTCAGATCTCCAGGGCTATATGAAATCATTTCCCTAAACTCAGATCTTCAGGGCTATCTGAAATCATTTCCCTAAACTCGGGAGTCAAGGGATATCAAAATTGTTTCCCTGGACTCTGCACTCCAGGGCTATTCTAAATCATGTTCCCAAACACAGAACTCCATGGCTATCTGATATAGTTTATAAAAACTCAGAACTCCACAGTCATCTTAAATTGTTTCCCTGAACTCAGAATTCCAAGGCTATCCATGTAATTTCCCTGAATTTAGAACTCCAGCACTATTCAAAATTGTTTTCCTAAACTCAGAACTCCAGGGCTATCTGAAATCATTTCCTCAAACTCAGAACTCCAGGGCTATCTGAAATAATTTCCCCAAACTCTGAACTACATGGCTTTCCAAAATCATTTCCACGAACGCAGAATTACATGGATATCTAATATTGTCAATCTGAACTCAGAACACCACAGCTATCAAAAATAATTTCCCTGACCTCGGGACTCTTTTCTTACTTCTGGTTCCTGGGGGACGCTCAATCCCCAGGACCAATCAGTGGCCTCCTGACCCGTGGAGCTGGAGCTCTCCATGTCCCACACCAGGCATTAAATGTCCCACATACTCCTCAATGTAGGGCACTAAAATAGCATAGGGGCATGATGAGCCTTCAGCCTGAAAAAGTCAGACTAGTCTACGCCACCGCCAAAAGTCCACTCTAAAACTAACAACCCTACCCTCCACCTTTTTGCAGGTTCTTGCATAGGGAACATGTTCTCAATAACCAGAATGTCCAGACTAAATAACAGTGAACATTGTGCTTTTACATAGATTTTGGTACGAATCCAACAAAGTGGTTTGTTTCTTTAGAAAAAATGAACAGTGTTACAGGATATCCTTTTTTCACACTGTAAACAACAAAGAATTCTTCATGGTGCAAGTTACTAGGAGGAGATCCCACATTCGGCATCCAACAAAAAGTCCAGTATACTGGCAAACAATATACACATCCCCTTCTGTATCGCATTTCCAAAGGCAAAATTCCTTTGCTTTCCCTTAAAGGGAAAAGGGTTTACCAACTTGTAGCTAACATAGTGGCGCAGGTGATCTTTAATTCCATGGGAAGAGCTGAACCTTCTTTACACAAGGCCCACTCCCCAACTTCACACAACTCCTTCCCCTAGGTTGAAGTCCTTTGCTTTCCCTCAAAGGGGGTAGGTGTTCACCAACTTTTATCCTAGACATGAGACTATAGGAGCCTCTCTTCTCATATCTCAAGTATCTACTGGCAAAAGTGATCTTTTAATTTGTCTTTAAGGAGCATTTTTACCACTGTCTGTGTATGTAAGGAGGAATAAACTGACACCTGATGTAGGGAGCCACTTCTCCAGTAACCACCCATGTAAGGGAACACTTCTCCTATTGACTACAGATGTAAAGAGGTCCTCCTCCAAATCAAAGGGGGCTGAAGAGTGGTACTAATTGTCACCCTCTGTCCAATATGCTAAGTATACCACATTATTCCTTATTTATAACCATTCAGATCTACAAATTACTGATCATACTAATGTACCTTAAAGTGATTGTAAAGCTATTAAAAACAAACATGTTATACTTACCTCCTCTGTGCAAGGGTTTTGCACAGAGCGGCTCCAATCCTACTTTTCTGGGGTCCCCAGGTGGCACTCCTGGCTCCTCCTCTTCTCGACTGCACCCACAGAGAGCCACATTCCATGGGGGCACTCGTGTGGACGTAGGGTGACCACGTGTCCCGGATTGCCCGGGACAGTCCCGCATTTTGCAGATCTGTCCCGGGCACCTTCATTCCAGGACAATACAGTGTCCCGGAATGAAACTGACACAGCCACCCCCCAGGCCAAGCTGATGCCCCCAAAAAAGGCTGCCACATCACCGCTTTACTCACTGACAGTACTTGTCCTGGCCGGGAATGCCTGGAGAAGCACAATCCCTGCCCCCTGCTTGTGATTGGAGAAATCATAAATCCCACCTCTTGTGTCTAATCACTGTGCTGTGATTCGTTACAGCACAAGCTGATTTTTGGGAAGGGAGGGTGTCCCTGAATGGTAGTTTAAAAATGTGGTCACCCTATGCGGACGTGCTCCCAAGTCCTGCTGCTGCGGCCATTGACACAGACAGCAGGACTTGGCGCCATCCCCGTGTCACTGGATTTGATTGACAGCAGCTGGAGCCAATGGCTTCCGCTGCTATCAATCTTTCCAATGAGGACCCGAGACAGCGGTTGGAGCTGCTGTGCTCGTCCCTGTTGCTGGAACGAACGGGCTCAGGTAAAAAAAAGGGGGGTCTGGGGGGATACTGCAGCACAAAAGGTTTTTCACCTTAATGCATAGAATGCATTAGGGTGAAAAACCATGAGGGTTTACAACCCCTTTAAGCTGTAGTTATAATTATTTATGTAGGGGTTCCCCGAGACCTGAAAATTATTTTTAAGGGTTCCTCTTTTGTAAATAGGTTGAAAAAGCCTGGTCTAAACAAACTGAGCTTCTTACTTAACAGTGTAGCAGTGGTTATAATTCTTCTGTGCAAGTCTATCCATTTTTTTGCATTGCCCTGAAATGAATTTATGAAATACCATCACAATAGCTTGTAATATCAAGCAAATAAAAATGTGAAAGTCACATAAAAAATCTGTAAAGGGTAAATATTGCATTAATAATTCAAAACACAAACCCACAGGAAGTAGGCTATAGTTTCCCTTTAATTCAGTCCATCAAGCGTTCACCACCCACAATTCCCCACTTGCCTATTTCAAGGATTTCTGGGAAACAATCAGGCTTCTGGAAGGTGTTGGAATGTCTTTAACAAGTCTGATGCCATTTTGGTGAATTGTTCTTTGACATAAAAAAGGATGTAGTTTTCGGATGAATTCACGTTTCATTTTGTTTCAGGGAAAGCTCCAGAAAGTCCCAAAGAAACCTTTGTAGGAAATATCATCTGGTCCTTGGCAGCATTGAGACATGGATGGAGAAACCTATCCTTTGACCACAAATAGGCCTATTCTTCTTTCCACACTAAGGAAGATCCAAATATCGGACTTCTGCCCAAATCCATTCACGGTTTTTAAAAGGATTTTATTACAAGCGTAGGAAATGAGTTTTTTGTATTTAACTGGAACACTCGAAGCACAGTAGGAACATAGGTAGCTGTAAAGTGAACGGCTTGGTGAGGATTTATGGCATGTGTTGCAGTGAGTAAAGAAACATTTCCTGACTGTCTTTCCTTTCAGCATGTTCTGTACCAAGAGGGAAAGTGAACAAGACACGAAGTATCCTGCCTACGATCACAATGTCATTTTTCATTACTGTCTAAGAATGGAAACAAATTGAAAGCAAAAATCAAAATTACCGTCAAAAATTTCCATTGACTATTGGTGTGATCAATTAATGTAGAGCTTCACAAGATGATTTCAAGCTTAAAGTAGCATTAAACCATCAGTTTTTTTTTTTTTTAGCTCGACACATTGAGCACAATAAAATAAACACTCCCCAGTAAATTAAACTAATTAAAGACTGTATTTAATACTTGGCCACCACACGGTACAATAAGCACAGACGCAATGCGGTTGATGGGTTTTTTCAGATATAGGCCCTCCAGTTTATCCCCTAAGGACCGCCCTATAGGAGATATACTGCTACAGGGAGGCCCTCCTGTGCAGAATCACTTATACACTTCCGCCTAAGGGGCATGTGCGTGCGCCGCCTGTGGGCTGCTTCTGCTGTAATTACTCTGATCTGCGGGTGTTGGGCACTGGATGTTCACCGGTACCTGCCGATCATCGGGAAGAGACACAGAACAGAGCTCTGTCTACAGGATCTCACAAAAGTGAGTACACCTCTCACATTTACAATGTAAAGAAGTGAGTGTACAGCTTGTATAAAAGTGTAAATTTGCTGTGCCTTCAAAATCACTCAACACATAGACATTATTGTTTAAACCGCTGGCAACAAAAGTGAGTACACCCCTAAGTGAAAATGTCCAAATTAGCCATTTTACCTCCCCAGTGTCATGTGACTCAATAGTGTTACAAGGTCTCAGGTGTGAATGGGGAACAGGTGTGTTAAATTTGGTGTTATCGCTCTCACTCTCTCATACTGGTCACTGGAAATTCCACATGGCACCTCATGGCAAAGAACTCTCCGAGGATCTGAAAAAGAGAATTGTTGCTCTACATAAAAATGGTCTAGGCTATAAGAAGATTGCCAAGACCCTGAAACTGAGCTGCAGCACAGTGGCCAAGACCATACAGCGGTTTAACAGGACAGGTTCCACTCAGAACAGGCCTCGCCATGGTCCACCAAAGAAGTTGAGTGCACGTGCTCAGCGTCATATCCAGAGGTTTTCTTTGGCAAATAGACGTATGAGTGCTGCCAGCATTGCTGCAGAGGTTGAAGGGGTGGGGGGTCAGCCTGTCAGTGCTCAGACCATACGCCGTACACTGCATCAAATTGGTCTGCATGGCTGTCATCCCAGAAGGAAGCCTCTTCTAAAGATGATGCACAAGAAAACCCCCAAACAGTTTGCTGAAGACAAGCAGACTAAGGACATGGATCACTGGAACCATGTCCTGTGGTATGATGAGACCAAGATAAACTTATTTGGTTCAGATGGTGTCAAGCGTGTGTGGCGGCAACAAGGTGAGGAGCACAAAGACAAGTGTGTCTTGCCTAAAGTCAAGCATGGTGGTGGGAGTGTCATGGTCTGGGGCTGCATGAGTGCTGCCGGCACTGGGGAGATACAGTTCATTGAGGGAACCATGAATGCCAACATGTACTGTGACATGCTGAAGCAGAGCATGATCCCCTCCCTTCAGAGACTGGGCCACAGAGCAGTATTCTAACATGATAACGACCCCAAACACACCTCCAAGACAACCACTGCCTTTCTAAAGAAGCTGAGGGTAAAGGTGATGGACTGGCCAAGCATGTCTCCAGACCTAAACCCTATTGAGCACCTGTGGGGCATCTTCAAACAGAAGGTGGAGGAGCGCAAGGTCTCTAACATCCACCAGCTCTGTGATGTTGTCATGGAGGAGTGGAAGAGACTCCAGTGGCAACCTGTGAAGCTCTAGTGAACTCCATGCCCAAGAGGGTTAAGGCAGTGCTTGAAAATAATGGTGGCCACACAAAATATTGACATTTTGGCCCCAATTTGGACATTTTCACTTAGGGGTATACTCACTTTTGTAGCATTAATTGCTGTGTGCTGCGTTATTTTGAGGGGACAGCTGCACACTCACTACTTTACATTGTAGCAAATTTTTATTTCTTCAATGTTGTCAAATGAAAAGTTATAACAAAATATTTACAAAAATGTGAGGGGTGTACTCACTTTTGTGAGATACTGTATGTAAACCAAGTAGAGCTCCATTCTGATGCCGCGTACACACGATCGATTTTTTTCGACGGTGTAAACACCGTCGAGAAAATCGACGTTAAAAACGAGGAACAGCTTGTTCCCCCCACACACGGCCGTTTTTTTTAACAAATTTTTATTGGAAATTAAAAGACAATTGAACAAGTGGAAAGATAAGTACAAAAGTACAAAAAAAAGATGTCAGTCAGGTTTAAACAAACAATGGTACATAGAAATATCGATGTAGCTAGTTGGGTACATCAAGTAGGGCAGAAACAAGAGATAAAACTTGACACTAACTCACTAGGAGACTAACATTGTGGGGTTATAGAGAGAGGGTGCTTTATAGACATAATTCTCTCCTAGTGAGGGTACAACAGGTCATCCTAGACAAATACCGATACTGCAATGTGATCAGAAGGTGAGTACTGGATGGATCTGTCCATGCGCATCTATGTTTAGAATCGGGAATAGAGGAAAGATCATAACAAGAAACTAATAAGTGAGGAGGGAGGAGGGGAGGAGCTCCAGAGACAAAGGCAGGCTGTCCGTTTCAATACGTAGATGGTCCCGAGAGTGAAACAGCCATGGTGGGCCATCCGGAAAGTATAGTGTATGCAGTGCCACCAATTATTACAGCCCTTGTGAGATAGGATCAGCGTATGAGAAGGAGAGTTGTTCCAGAGCCGCCTGATCAGCTGACGAGAGGGTTGATATGATGAAGGATTCCCATCTGTAGTAAAAGCGCGCTCTAGATCTGGGTTCTTTGAAGTCTGTAAGAAGTCGTTCTTTATAGAAAAGGTTGAGGCAGTCCTTTTCGAGTTGGATGAGAGAAGGGCTTTGAGGAGAGATCCAGTGCCTGAGAATGAGTCTCCTGGCGACAAGCAGACAGAGCAAGCCCGGTGTGCGATCTTGAGTTGGGCTTCTCTCCAAATTTCGTTGAGTGTCAGTCGGAGAGTTTTCTGTAGACCAGATAAGATTTTGTCAGTTATATCTGGTACTGGGAAATCCACTGCCCAGTTAGCAATAGACGAGGAGGACAAGGATGGTGGAGATTCTTGCAGGAGAGGTTTGTAGATGTCCGAAATTTTATAACGTCCACCTCGCAATAAAAGTTCAGAAAAGCTGTTTTCGAATCTCCGGAGATTGTCTTTGCAGGTGTTAGATAAGAAGCTAATTCATTGGTTGTAATGGAATACGTGAGAGGGGGGCAAAGAAAATGACAAGGATATTGTGGAAAAAGGAAGTGGTTTTCCAGTGTTGCCATCGCACAATGAGGAAAAATTTGACAGTCCTTGAGCCTGCCAGACCGAAAAGGCTTTGCAATGAAGACCAGGGACGAAGTTGGGGTTACCTTGGATTGGCAGATGGGGAGAGATAAAGGGAGATAGCTAGAGTGTTTTCCTGATTTCTCTCCAAGCTAGAGCTGTGTCCTTCAGCAGGAGATTATGTTGATAAGGGGGGGGGACAGTTTTCCATCTGCAGTGTAGGAGGGCCACCAGAGAGTAGGGGTGAGCCATTTCGGATTCCAGGACATAGTTGGAGTATTGGGATGAGTGGGCTATCCAATCTAAGCTGGTCCTAAACAAACATGCTAAATTATACAATCTAATATGAGGTAGACTGATACCCCCATCACGTCTAGGAAGGTGTAGTTTTTTAAAGGCTATCCGAGGTCTTTTGCCGTGCCAGATGAAATGTGAAATTTTGGAGTTGAGAGATTTGCCATCTTTGTATTTCAAGAGCAAAGGTATGGTTTGTAAAGGATAAAGCAGTCTGGCGAAGCTAATCATTTTGACAAGGTGACACCTTCCCAGGAGTGAGAGGGGGAGATCCATCCAGTTTGACAGTTCCTGGTAGAGTTTTGTGAAAAGGGGGGGGTAATTGAGGTGGTAGATGGAAGAGGGTAGTTTCCCAATCTTTATACCTAGATAGGTGATGTAAGAAGAGGCAACCTTAAACAAAGAGTGTTGAGTCCAGGGGGGTGGGGAGTGTGTCCCTATGGGGAGAATTTCGCTCTTGGAGTAATTAATACGGAGGCCGGAGCACAGTCGAAAGTCGTCAAAGGTGGTTTTAATGGTCAAGATGTCGTCTCTGGGGTTACCCGTAAATATGAGGACGTTGGCGGCGAAGAGTGAGGTGTGAAGTTCCGTTTTGCCTATTTTGATGCCTCGTAAGGGGGCTATCTGGGAAAGGTATCTAGACAGAGGTTCTAAGGCTAAGTTGAACAGGAGGGGAGAGAGAGGGCATCCCTGCCTGGTCCCCTTATGTAGGCGGAAGTCCTCTGAAAGGAGTCCAGCAGCAACAAGTCTAGCTGAGGGCGCTGTATACATGGCATTGATAAGGTGTCAGAAGGGGCCTGAGAATCCCATTTTAGACAGGGTAAGGGAAAGCCAGTCAAAACTTACGTTGTCAAAGGCTTTTTCTGCGTCTAGCGTGATGATGGCATAGTCTCCCGTGGGATCTTGTTTGGCTCGTTCAAGGGCCAGGAGTACCTTACGTATGTTAAGGGTGGCTGTCCGCCCTTTCACAAAGCCTGATTGGGCCGGGTGGATGAGGTCCGGGAGGATGACCGCTAGTCTGGAGGCCACAATCTTCGAAAGAATTTTGACATCCAGGTTGAGTAGTGAAATAGGCCTGTAGGAGCCCGGTTCTAGAGGGTCTTTGCTCTTTTTTGAAAGTAGCTTGATGATAGCCTGGTTGCCTGTCGGGAGATAGGGACCACCCGCCCAGATATTGGAATAAACCGAGTGGAGTATGGGTGCAGTTATATTATGGAGAGTTTTATAAAATTCACTTGTGAAGCCGTCCGGGCCGGGGGCTTTTGAGGGGCGGAGAGCATGTATGGTGCCTTCTATTTTATTGAAGGAGATGGGGGCATTCAGGGATTCCAGATGGGCAGTGGAGATAGTTGGTAGATTCATTTTTTCAAGGAAGGCCTGGGCCATTTTATGGTCGATAGGGTCGGGTGCGTAGAGGGCCGTGTAGTATTCCAGCATGGTTTTATTTATGTGAAGTGGGGTAGAATGTGTATTTCCCGAGCGGTCCCACAGCGAGGTAATGTGCGTCGGACGGTAGGTGCCCTTGCAGAGTCTGGATAGGAGTTTGCCAGCCTTATTACCAAATTTATGGAGAGAGGCATCTAGATGTGATTTTTTTGTGAGTTCCAGGGTGTCTGCCCAGGTGTCGAAGGCATTTTTAGCCGCCGACCACTCCGCCGTGGCAGCCGGCGAAGTCGAGGTGGCGAGAATGCGTTGTGCGAGGTGAAGTCTATCGCTGGCCAGTTTAAACTTCGAAAGTGCATTTCTTTTAAAGGAAGTGGCATATGAGATGATCCGACCCCTCAGGTATGCTTTTCCTGCATCCCAGAGAAGGTTCGGATCCCCTGCGTGTGGAGCATTAGCGGAGGAGAACTCCGCCCATGCTCTTTCCATGTATGCGCTGAATTCAGCATTATTGTGGAGGAAGGATGGGAAGCGCCAGATATTACGGTGGGGGGGAAGGTCTAGATTGTCATGGGTAAGGTGTATTGGGGCATGGTCCGATATGGCTATGTCCCCAACCTCTATGTCTGAAACGAGAGGAATAAGATTATCAGTCCCAAAAAAGTAATCGATCCTAGTGAGGATCTTGTGAGGATTAGAGTAAAAGGTGAACTCCCTGTCCACCGGGTGCGTTAAGCGCCAGATGTCGGTGAGATGGAGGGAGTCCATGGTGGAGGCAAATAGGGTGGGAACAGATGTAACGGGTGTTGGGGTAGATTGTTTCGGAGAGGACCTGTCGTCTGGAGGATGCATGAGGTCATTGAAGTCTCCCCCAACTAGGTGAGGTAAGTGGGAGGTATTTAGGAGCCAAGTAGAGAGTTGAGAGTAAAATGTCTTTGTAGGACTGTTAGGAGCATATACATTGGAAATTACTAGGTCTTTAGTGCCAATTCTAACCCTGGAGGAGATGAAACGTCCTTGGTCATCCGTGTGCGTGGATAGAACAGTACATGGGAGGTTTTTTGTGGAATAGAAGGAGGACACCAGCCTTCCGTCCAACTGATTCTGACCCCAAGACCTTTCCGACCCAAAGTTTCTGCATGCGACTGAAGTCAGATGCCGAAAGATGAGATTCCTGAAGTAGTGCTATGTCAGCTTTTAGCCTTTTGAGATGGCGAAGAATCTTCATTCTCTTGTTAGGAGAACGAAGACCCTTCACATTCCAAGAGATTACCTTAAGATAACACGGATGATGAAGTGTATAGGCGGCGATTTAGTAGCTGTAAGAAGTATAAGTGAGGATCAGGAGGCATGGCTTAAGCTCGGGAGGGATGTGAGCATCTGTATGTGGAGCCCTAGGGTCAAGAGTGTAGGTTGATATGTGGAGTGGGGGGAGGGGGGGAAAAGAAAAGAGAACAAGGTATAACAAAACAACTAAGTAAAGTAAGCATCAGAAATAACTTCGCTTTTTTCCGCATGAGTTTGCTCTGCAAGGTAGCTCCCCATACAGGACCCTTCATGGAAGAAGGAGACCAGTTATGGTGTCTGAGCGCCCCAGGGGCATCAATATGTGCGAGGGACCCCCGGAGTGGAGATTATGGCAAGGAAGCAGAAAAGTCGCACAGCGGAGCCATGGAGGGCAATTTAAATGTAAACAAACTTGTGTATAGTGCGGCTTGTTCGCTAAACTACCCTGGTGGAAAAAAAATTGATTTCAGGCATAACATACAGAACAGTAGATTGAGTCAAAAAAGAAACGACAAATGAATTCAGGACAGTTGTGGGAGAGAACACTGGGTGCTCGCCAAGGTGTCAGTGCCCGGTCGTGGACTCATGGTGACCACGTAAATTAGGTCTAGCATCACGAACACCCGGAACGACCGCAAAAAAAAACATACGACCTGTAATGGCGTGGATGGAAGTTCAGGGCGGTGAAAGGGAGTTCATCACCGGGAGTTTAGGTAGTGCTGGTCCGGAGCAGAATGTCTAAAACGTTTTGGAGAGTCCTTGCGAGGGCTTCTCTGTTTCAGAGATCGGAGACTGGAATTCGACTTTGAGGGCGTGTGCGGGTTTGTTTCACCCCGTATGGAGCGGAGAAATGATTCAGCTTCCGAAGGATCCTGGAACGAAAGTTGTTCCCCTTTAGGTGATTTGAGGCGTAGAGTTGCAGAAAATGCCAGGGTAAATTTTATTTGTTGCTTGAAGAGTTCAGAGCAGATTGGTTGAAAAGCTTTTCTTTTCTTGGAGACTTCGATCGAGTAGTCTGCAAAAATGAGGATTTTTACCCCGTCAATTTGGAGAGATGGGGACTGCCGGAATGTCTGTAGAATGAGGGATTTGTCAGCATAGTTGAGGTACTTGGCAATAATGTGACGGGGAGTCTTGCGCTCTGAATTGAAGGACCCCATACGGTGTGCGCGTTCCACTGTGAACAGGCCTGAAAGGCCCAAAGCCTCCAGGATGCGTTTTGAGCAGAATTCTGCCAGAGCTGCAGAGGGAAGCGATTCGGGGACGCCTACAAATCGCAGGTTGCTCCTTCTGGATCTATTTTCCAAATCTTCCAATTTTTGAATGATATATTGGTTAGTTTTGTCCTGTGACTGTTCCGTGGCCTGCGCTTGGTAGAGTTCGCCTTCTACCTCTGAGAGGCAGTGTTCCATCTCATTGAGTCTAGTGGAGTGTTCAGCGATTTGGGCTTTGATTTGCTGCATGCCCGCATTGACTGCCTTTTCCACCGAGGCAGAGATCATGGGGGAGAGAAGGGCTGCTACAGCAGCAGAAATGCGGTGTGTGTTGTCCACGTCCCCGGGGGGTGTGGGAATGGAAAAACTCCCTGGTGTGGCTGGCTGGGTTAATAGCAGAGCCGGACCCTGAGATGGATTAGCAGAGGGGGTGGTGGTCTGCTGGGAAGGATGTCCGCTCACCTCCATGTCGGCCGCCTGTGGTTCCTCCGCGGCGTGTGTGTAGGCCGAAGCCGGGGCCCCAATTTGCGGCTTGCCCGGCGCCGCCGCTGCGGCCGCGAACGAGCGGGCGCCGTTTTTTTCCAAGAAGCGGTCCATCTCAGTAATGGGGGGCACACGGGTGTGGTGGATGGCTATGGGGGGCCGCTCAGGCTGGTTTTATAAGCCGTTTTTCGGGCCCTGGTGCGGGAGCTGTGAGAAGGCGCAGCTACCTCATGCGGCGCCGGAACCGCAAGTGCACGGCCGTTTTAAATGACATTTTTTTTTTGGTCGAAAAAAACTACCGTGTGTGGGCTCCCCGGCAGTGTTTCCCTATGGGAAAACTGCCGCGGCAAAAAACTACGGGAATCACGACGAGAAAAATTAGAGCATGTTTTAATTTTTCTTGTCGTGATTAATGCCGTTTTTCCCGTCGAGAAACACGACAAAAAGCCCACAGACGATCGTTTTTCTCGTCCAAAGGGAAAAATGAAATTTTTCTCGACGGGAAAAATGATCGTGTGTACGCGGCATGACAGGGGGGAAGTGATGGATTTTGTGAACCTGCAAAGCAGGAAAAAAATCCATCACTTCCCTTAGTAAAAGCACCTAACACAGCACACAAAAACACTGGCTAGGCACACAGTTAACCCTTTGATTGCCCTAGATGTTTAACCCCTTCCCAGCCAGTGTCATTAGAACATTGACAGTGCATATTTTTAGCACTGATTAATGTCACTAGTTCCCACAAAGTGTTAAACATGTCCAATAGTGTCCAACTGTCCACCACAATAGCACAGTCGCGCTATAAGTCGCTGATCACCACCATTATTAGTATAAAAAAATAAAAATAAAATAACAATACCAGTATACAGTATATCCCATAGTTTGTGGGAAAAAAAATTCACAGTAATTTAGACCAACATGTATTCTGCTAAATATTTTTGGTAAACAAAATTCCAAAAAGCATATGTTAATTGCACAGACTTTGCACAATTAACATACGCTTATTGAGAAATATTTTCTGGCAGCCCAGCCAGTCACGGCAGTTTGGTGGCTAGTGCCGGACGCGTCCAACCCAGCGGCAGTTCTGGAGTAGTGATGAGCCGAACACCCCCGGGTTCGGTTCGCACCAGAACCCGCGAACGGACCGAAAGTTCGTACGAACATTAGAACCCTATTAAATACAATGGATGCGAACGTTCGAATTCTAAAGTGCTAATTATAATGACTATTATGCATGTTATTGTCCTAAAAAGGGTTTGGGAACCCGGGTTCTGCACCAGGGGACATGTATCAATGCAAAAAGAAGTTTTAAAAACGGTCGTTTTTCGGGAGCAGTCATTTTAATGATGCATAAAGTGAAAAAAAAAAAAGACAAATATTCCTTTAAATATCGTACCTGGGGGGTGTCTAAAGTATGCCTGTGAAGTGCCACGTGTTTCCCGTGTTTAGAACTGTCCCTGCACAAAATGACACTTCTAAAGGAAAAAAAAGCCATTTAAAACTGCTTGCGGCTTTAATGTAATGTCTGGTCCCGGTAATATGGATGAAAATCTTTAAGAAAAATGGCATAGCTACCCCATGACCCCCCCCCCCCCCCCTACCCCAGCCCATTACCAGCCCCTTTGGGTCTTGTATGGATATTAAGGGGAACCCCGCACATAAAATAAAAAAGGCCCTATATACTCTGAACAGCCGTATACAGGCGGTGCATACAAGACAGGGACTGTAGGTTTGTTCTTATGTAGAATCTGTTTGTAATTTTGAACAGGTACATTGTTTAAGTGTAGCTCCAGCCCAAAAATCTATTTTTAAACTTTTTGGAAAACATAGGTAAGGGTTATCACCCCTGTAACATTTGTTTTGCTGTCTGTGCCCCTGTTCAGAACATTTCACCTCACTTTCCGTCCCAATGACAACTGTTTTTGAAATGTGGTGTTTTTCTTGAAACAAGGATTGGTGATAAAGCATCAGTACAGAGGAGACACCTTTCTCCCATATTAATTCTTACAGGAGAGAATTTTCCTTCCATGGGGTAGATTTCCTCTCACTTCCTGTTGTCTTCTTGCGTTTGCAAGTAGGAGTCGTTTGTAAGTTGGATGTTTGAAAGTAGGGACCTGCCGTATATACGCTGCAGAAATAGGCCCCTTAGTTGTTGGTGTTGGCACAACACTGTAAGCACTCACAGTTACTCTTGGTTGGTGCTGGAACGCCCTGCTGTCAACTATTATATCAGGAATTGTAATTACATATAATTGTTGAACAGTGGTAGTAAAAATTGGGCCTTTGATGGTGGTGCTGGTGCCACAACACTGCAACCCCTCACAGATACTGTACTTGGAGCACAGCAATGAGCCCTGTTGCAAAGTATTGCTTCAAAAATTGTAATTACACGCCCCTGTTAAACAGGGGCTGAAAAATTGGGCCTTAGGCACTGGTGGCACAACACTGCAACCCCTCACAGATACTGTACTTGGAGCACAGCAATGAGCCCTGTTGCAAAGTATTGCTTCAAAAATTGTAATTACACGCCCCTGTTAAACAGGGGCTGAAAAATTGGGCGTTAGGCACTGGTGGCGGCACCCATAAACAAAAATGATCTTCCAAGCTATCATCATCAATTGTATCATTGAGGACTCGGAGGAGGAGGATAGCCAGTCAACATAACAGCACAGGCACTCAGCATCAGCATCAGTCTTGAAGGGATGTGACATGTTAAAATCAATTAGTCTGTTATATCAGCATCAGGTGTGTGGTAGCTGGTGGTGATCCAAGACTGGTTCATCTTGATGAAAGTCAGTCGATCAACCGAGTCGGTGGACAGGCGCACCCTGTGATCCGTGACAAATCCTCCAGCAGCACTGAATGTGCGTTCCGAAAGAACGCTGGATGCAGGACAGGCCAGTAGCTCAATTGCATACTGTGCAAGCTCTGGCCAGTGATCCATCCTCAAGACCCAGTAAGCCAGAGGATTTTCGGTGGGGAAGGTGTCCAAGTCTGACCTTGCCCCTAGATATTCCTGCACCATGTTTATCAGACGCTGGCGATGGTTGCTGGAACCGATCATACTTTGGGGCTGCGGACTAAAGAATTGTCTGAACGCATCGGTCAGACGGCCACCTTCCCCACCGCTCCTTCTTTGACTGGCCGAAGCCTCAGCAACTCGTTGTCCAGGACCAGGAGTTTGTAACCTCCCAGTCTCTGGGAACACGTTGCACAGACCTTTCTGCAAGGCCTCCCGGAGTTGTCTCATCCTCTGCTCCCTCTGCGACGGTAACATAAGGTCCGCAACCTTACCCTTGTACCGTGGATCAAGGAGAGTGGCCAGCCAGTAATGGTCCCTCTCCTTGATCCGAAGAATACGAGGATCCTTCCGCAGACTTTGCAGGATCAGGGAGGCCATGCAGCGTAGGTTAGCTGAGGCATTCGGTCCGGAGTCCTCTGGGTCACTAAGGACGACATGATCCGCAGCCACCTCCTCCCAGCCACGTACAAGTCCACTGGTTTCTTGGGACTGTAAATCATCCTTAAAAGACTGCTGCTGATGATGCTGAGTGCCAGCCTCCACCTCCATGCTGACACAATCCTCCTCCTCCTCCTCCTCCTCCTCCTCCTCTTCCTGTGCGATGGGTGGGACAGAAGGAACACTGTCTGGGTAAAGGGGGCCTTGAGAGGCAAGGAAGTCCTCCTCTTCCTGCCTCTGTTCTGCCTCAAGTGCCCTGTCCATTATTCCACGCAGCGTGTGCTCCAACAGGTGGACAAGAGGTACAGTGTCACTGATGCATGCACTGTCACTGCTCACCATCCTCGTGGCCTCCTCAAATGGTGCCAGGACAGTGCATGCATCCCTGATCATGCCCCACTGGCGTGGAGAAAAAAAACCAAGCTCCCCTGACCCTGTCCTGGTGCCGTAGTCGCACAGGTACTCATTGATGGCCCTCTGCTGCGTGTGCAGCCGCTGCAGCATGGCCAACGTTGAGTTCCACCTGGTGGGCATGTCACATATAAGGCGGTTCTTGGGCAGGTTCAACTCCTTTTGCAGCTCAGCCAGGCGAGCACTGGCATTATAAGATCTGCGGAAATGCACACAGACTTTCCTGGCCTGCCTCAGGACATCCTGTAAGCCCGGGTACCTGCCCAAGAACCGCTGCACCACCAGGTTAAGGACGTGAGCCACACAGGGCACATGGGTCAGTTGTCCCTGTCGGAGGGCGGAGAGGAGGTTGGTGCCATTGTCGCAAACCACCATTCCTGGCTTAAGCTGGCGTGGCGTCAACCACCTCTCGGCCTGGCCCTGCAGAGCAGACAGGACCTCTGCCCCAGTGTGGCTTCTGTCCCCCAAACACACCAGCGCAAGCACGGCATGGCATCTTTTTGCCTGCGTACTTGCGTAGCCCCTTGAACGGCTATGGAGCACCGCTGGTTCAGAGGACAAAGCACAGGAAGAGGCCATGGAGGAAGAAGAAGAGGAGGGGGTGGAGGAGAGAGGTGTGTCACAACCACTAGTAGCATTTTGTAGGCGTGGCGGTGGAACAACCTCCAACACTACTGCACCTTGTCCTGCATCCTTCCCAGCTGCCAAAAGAGTGACCCAATGGGCCGTGAAAGAAAGGTAACGTCCCTGTCCATGCCTGCTGGACCATGAGTCAGCGGTAATATGCACCTTACCGCTGACCGCCCTGTCCAGCGAGGCCAAGACATTGCCTTCCACATGCCGGTAGAGAGCCGGAATAGCCTTCCGTGAGAGAAAGTGGCGTTTGGGAACCTGCCACTGAGGAACCGCACATTGCACAAACTCACGGAAGGGGGCCGAGTCTACCAACTGAAAAGGCAGCAGTTGAAGCGCTAGCAATTTAGCCAAGCTAGCATTCAACCGCTGGGCATGTGGATGGCTGGGAGTGAACTTCTTTCGACGGTCCAGCAGCTGGGGCAGGGAAATTTGCCTGCTAGAATCGGACGTCGGTGTACTGCTAGCAGAGTGGCCGCAAGTACTTGGCTGTGACACACCTAATTCTACACCTTCATTCCTCTCAGTGCATGTTTCAGAGAGGACTGAAGTTATAGTGGTGTTGGAGATCCCAGCTGATGCAGTGCAAGGAGAGGTCCGCTTTGTTCTTTGGTGTGGGTCTTTGAGGTAGGCTTGCCAACGAGCTGCATGGCAGGTCAACATATGTCTGGTCAGGCATGTGGTACCCAAGCGGCTGATGTTTTGGCCACGCGATATACGCTTGAGACATATGTTGCAAACAGCAGCTGTGCGATCTGATGCACTAGCCTCAAAAAAGGCCCACACCAAAGAACTTTTTGAATGAAGGGCAGAGGCAGCGCCCTGCACAGGCGGAGCTCTGCGGTGTGATTCCGTCGGTGTACTGCCCTTACGCTGGCCACCAAAGGGCATCCTGCCTCGTTGGAGATGTGCCTCCTCCTCATCCTCCTCCTCCTCCTCTCTCCTATTAGGCACCCACGTGGAGTCAGTGACCTCATCATCCCCTCCCTCCTCATCACTGGAGCCAATCTGGCAGTATGCTGCAGCTGCTGGAACATGACTGCCAGATTGGTGTCCTTCTTGAGCATCCCCTCTGTCTGCTCTCACGCTACTGCCTTCCTGTAGCTGGGTTTCATCATCAGACCCTTCGAAACGCTGGGCATCCTCCTGGAGCATGTACCCAACACTGTGCTCAAACACTTCGGGGGACTCCTCAGGAGGAGGACATGGTGGGTCTAGGGAAGGAGTGACTGATGATGAGTCTGACATTGATACCAGGGAAGAGGACGCTTTGGCAGCTGCTTTGCCAGTACCCTGAGCCTGGGTGAGAGAGGATGAGGAGGAGGAGGAGGGCTTGGTCATCCACTCTACCAAGTCTTCGGCATGATGTGGCTCAACATGTCCAGCTGCCGAAAAGAAGGACAAGTGTGTCCCATGGCCATGTGCTGATGACAATGCACCGCGTCCACGACCAGCACTGTTGCCCCCAGACACAGAGCCTGCTTGCCCTCTTTTATTGCCTCCTGACTGTCTGCCTCTCCTTGTTTGCCTTCCAGACATTCTAATGGATGGCCTGCAGGGAGATGGGAAAAAAACAATAAGGGCTACCTTCAGGTGTCCTTCTCTGTCCCTTTACTTAAGGATTTCTAAATATGGTTGAGGATGATTGCTTTCGCACAGAATAGCACAATGACAATTTCCCTGACTGTCCAAAAAACAAGGATTTCAAAGATGGTTGATGAGGAATGCTTTAGCACAGTATAGCACAAGGAGAATTTCCCTCACTGTCCTTCCCTGTCCCTAGAAACAAGGATTAGCACAGTAAAACACACTGACACTCTCCCTACCTATAGTTTTCTGTCCCTAGAAAAAATGTTTTTTTAAAGATGGTTGATGATCAATGCTTTAGCACAGTATAGCACAAGGAGAATTTCCCTCACTGTCCTTCCCTGTCCCTAGAAACAAGGATTAGCACAGTGAAACACACTAACACTCTCCCTACCTATAGTTTTCTGTCCCTAGAAAAAATGTTTTTTTAAAGATGGTTGATGATCAATGCTTTAGCACAGTATAGCACAAGGAGAATTTCCCTCACTGTCCTTCCCTGTCCCTAGAAACAAGGATTAGCACAGTAAAACACACTGACACTCTCCCTACCTATAGTTTTCTGTCCCTAGAAAAAATGTTTTTTTAAAGATGGTTGATGATCAATGCTTTAGCACAGTATAGCACAAGGAGAATTTCCCTCACTGTCCTTCCCTGTCCCTAGAAACAAGGATTAGCACAGTGAAACACACTGACACTCTCCCTACCTATAGTTTTCTGTCCCTAGAAAAAATGTTTTTTTAAAGATGGTTGATGATCAATGCTTTAGCACAGTATAGCACAAGAAGAATTTCCCTCACTGTCCTTCCCTGTCCCTAGAAACAAGGATTATCACAGTAAAACACACTGACACTCTCCCTACCTATAGTTTTCTGTCCCTAGAAAAAAAGTTTTTTTAAAGATGGTTGATGATCAATGCTTTAGCACAGTATAGCACAAGGAGAATTTCCCTCACTGTCCTTCCCTGTCCCTAGAAACAAGGATTAGCACAGTGAAACACACTGACACTCTCCCTACCTATAGTTTTCTGTCCCTAGAAAAAATGTTTTTTTAAAGATGGTTGATGATCAATGCTTTAGCACAGTATAGCACAAGGAGAATTTCCCTCACTGTCCTTCCCTGTCCCTAGAAACAAGGATTAGCACAGTAAAACACACTGACACTCTCCCTACCTATAGTTTTCTGTCCCTAGAAAAAATGTTTTTTTAAAGATGGTTGATGATCAATGCTTTAGCACAGTATAGCACAAGGAGAATTTCCCTCACTGTCCTTCCCTGTCCCTAGAAACAAGGATTAGCACAGTAAAACACACTGACACACTCCCTACCTATAGTTTTCTGTCCCTAGAAAAAATGTTTTTTTAAAGATGGTTGATGATCAATGCTTTAGCACAGTATAGCACAAGGAGAATTTCCCTCACTGTCCTTCCCTGTCCCTAGAAACAAGGATTAGCACAGTAAAACACACTGACACTCTCCCTACCTATAGTTTTCTGTCCCTAGAATTTTTTTTTTTTAAAGATGGTTGATGATCAATGCTTTAGCACAGTATAGCACAAGGAGAATTTCCCTCACTGTCCTTCCCTGTCCCTAGAAACAAGGATTAGCACAGTAAAACACACTGACACTCTCCCTACCTATAGTTTTCTGTCCCTAGAAAAAATGTTTTTTTAAAGATGGTTGATGATCAATGCTGTAGCACAGTATAGCACAAGGAGAATTTCCCTCACTGTCCTTCCCTGTCCCTAGAAACAAGGATTAGCACAGTAAAACACACTGACACTCTCCCTACCTATAGTTTTCTGTCCCTAGAAAAAATGTTTTTTTAAAGATGGTTGATGATCAATGCTTTAGCACAGTATAGCACAAGGAGAATTTCCCTCACTGTCCTTCCCTGTCCCTAGAAACAAGGATTAGCACAGTAAAACACACTGACACTCTCCCTACCTATAGTTTTCTGTCCCTAGAAAAAATGTTTTTTTAAAGATGGTTGATGATCAATGCTTTAGCACAGTATAGCACAAGGAGAATTTCCCTCACTGTCCTTCCCTGTCCCTAGAAACAAGGATTAGCACAGTAAAACACACTGACACTCTCCCTACCTATAGTTTTCTGTCCCTAGAAAAAATGTTTTTTTTAAAGATGGTTGATGATCAATGCTTTAGCACAGTATAGCACAAGGAGAATTTCCCTCACTGTCCTTCCCTGTCCCTAGAAACAAGGATTAGCACAGTAAAACACACTGACACTCTCCCTACCTATAGTTTTCTGTCCCTAGAAAAAATGTTTTTTTAAAGATGGTTGATGATCAATGCTTTAGCACAGTATAGCACAAGGAGAATTTCCCTCACTGTCCTTCCCTGTCCCTAGAAACAAGGATTAGCACAGTAAAACACACTGACACTCTCCCTACCTATAGTTTTCTGTCCCTAGAAAAAATGTTTTTTTAAAGATGGTTGATGATCAATGCTTTAGCACAGTATAGCACAAGGAGAATTTCCCTCACTGTCCTTCCCTGTCCCTAGAAACAAGGATTAGCACAGTAAAACACACTGACACTCTCCCTACCTATAGTTTTCTGTCCCTAGAAAAAATGTTTTTTTAAAGATGGTTGATGATCAATGCTTTAGCACAGTATAGCACAAGGAGAATTTCCCTCACTGTCCTTCCCTGTCCCTAGAAACAAGGATTAGCACAGTAAAACACACTGACACTCTCCCTACCTATAGTTTTCTGTCCCTAGAAAAAATGTTTTTTTAAAGATGGTTGATGATCAATGCTTTAGCACAGTATAGCACAAGGAGAATTTCCCTCACTGTCCTTCCCTGTCCCTAGAAACAAGGATTAGCACAGTAAAACACACTGACACTCTCCCTACCTGTAGTTTTCTGTCCCTAGAAAAAATGTTTTTTTAAAGATGGTTGATGATCAATGCTTTAGCACAGTATAGCACAAGGAGAATTTCCCTCACTGTCCTTCCCTGTCCCTAGAAACAAGGATTAGCACAGTAAAACACACTGACACTCTCCCTACCTATAGTTTTCTGTCCCTAGAAAAAATGTTTTTTTAAAGATGGTTGATGATCAATGCTTTAGCACAGTATAGCACAAGGAGAATTTCCCTCACTGTCCTTCCCTGTCCCTAGAAACAAGGATTAGCACAGTAAAACACACTGACACTCTCCCTACCTATAGTTTTCTGTCCCTAGAAAAAATGTTTTTTTAAAGATGGTTGATGATCAATGCTTTAGCACAGTATAGCACAAGGAGAATTTCCCTCACTGTCCTTCCCTGTCCCTAGAAACAAGGATTAGCACAGTAAAACACACTGACACTCTCCCTACCTATAGTTTTCTGTCCCTAGAAAAAATGTTTTTTTAAAGATGGTTGATGATCAATGCTTTAGCACAGTATAGCACAAGGAGAATTTCCCTCACTGTCCTTCCCTGTCCCTAGAAACAAGGATTAGCACAGTAAAACACACTGACACTCTCCCTACCTATAGTTTTCTGTCCCTAGAAAAAATGTTTTTTTTAAAGATGGTTGATGATCAATGCTTTAGCACAGTATAGCACAAGGAGAATTTCCCTCACTGTCCTTCCCTGTCCCTAGAAACAAGGATTAGCACAGTAAAACACACTGACACTCTCCCTACCTATAGTTTTCTGTCCCTAGAAAAAATGTTTTTTTAAAGATGGTTGATGATCAATGCTTTAGCACAGTATAGCACAAGGAGAATTTCCCTCACTGTCCTTCCCTGTCCCTAGAAACAAGGATTAGCACAGTAAAACACACTGACACTCTCCCTACCTATAGTTTTCTGTCCCTAGAAAAAATGTTTTTTTAAAGATGGTTGATGATCAATGCTTTAGCACAGTATAGCACAAGGAGAATTTCCCTCACTGTCCTTCCCTGTCCCTAGAAACAAGGATTAGCACAGTAAAACACACTGACACTCTCCCTACCTATAGTTTTCTGTCCCTAGAAAAAATGTTTTTTTAAAGATGGTTGATGATCAATGCTTTAGCACAGTATAGCACAAGGAGAATTTCCCTCACTGTCCTTCCCTGTCCCTAGAAACAAGGATTAGCACAGTAAAACACACTGACACTCTCCCTACCTATAGTTTTCTGTCCCTAGAAAAAATGTTTTTTTAAAGATGGTTGATGATCAATGCTTTAGCACAGTATAGCACAAGGAGAATTTCCCTCACTGTCCTTCCCTGTCCCTAGAAACAAGGATTAGCACAGTAAAACACACTGACACTCTCCCTACCTGTAGTTTTCTGTCCCTAGAAAAAATGTTTTTTTAAAGATGGTTGATGATCAATGCTTTAGCACAGTATAGCACAAGGAGAATTTCCCTCACTGTCCTTCCCTGTCCCTAGAAACAAGGATTAGCACAGTAAAACACACTGACACTCTCCCTACCTATAGTTTTCTGTCCCTAGAAAAAATGTTTTTTTAAAGATGGTTGATGATCAATGCTTTAGCACAGTATAGCACAAGGAGAATTTCCCTCACTGTCCTTCCCTGTCCCTAGAAACAAGGATTAGCACAGTAAAACACACTGACACTCTCCCTACCTATAGTTTTCTGTCCCTAGAAAAAATGTTTTTTTAAAGATGGTTGATGATCAATGCTTTAGCACAGTATAGCACAAGGAGAATTTCCCTCACTGTCCTTCCCTGTCCCTAGAAACAAGGATTAGCACAGTAAAACACACTGACACTCTCCATACCTATAGTTTTCTGTCCCTAGAAAAAATGTTTTTTTAAAGATGGTTGATGATCAATGCTTTAGCACAGTATAGCACAAGGAGAATTTCCCTCACTGTCCTTCCCTGTCCCTAGAAACAAGGATTAGCACAGTAAAACACACTGACACTCTCCCTACCTATAGTTTTCTGTCCCTAGAAAAAATGTTTTTTTAAAGATGGTTGATGAGGAATGCTTTAGCACAGTATAGCACAAGGAGAATTTCCCTCACTGTCCTTCCCTGTCCCTAGAAACAAGGATTAGCACAGTAAAACACACTGACACTCTCCCTACCTATAGTTTTCTGTCCCTAGAAAAAATGTTTTTTTAAAGATGGTTGATGATCAATGCTTTAGCACAGTATAGCACAAGGAGAATTTCCCTCACTGTCCTTCCCTGTCCCTAGAAACAAGGATTAGCACAGTAAAACACACTGACACTCTCCCTACCTATAGTTTTCTGTCCCTAGAAAAAATGTTTTTTTAAAGATGGTTGATGATCAATGCTTTAGCACAGTATAGCACAAGGAGAATTTCCCTCACTGTCCTTCCCTGTCCCTAGAAACAAGGATTAGCACAGTAAAACACACTGACACTCTCCCTACCTGTAGTTTTCTGTCCCTAGAAAAAATGTTTTTTTAAAGATGGTTGATGATCAATGCTTTAGCACAGTATAGCACAAGGAGAATTTCCCTCACTGTCCTTCCCTGTCCCTAGAAACAAGGATTAGCACAGTAAAACACACTGACACTCTCCCTACCTATAGTTTTCTGTCCCTAGAAAAAATGTTTTTTTAAAGATGGTTGATGATCAATGCTTTAGCACAGTATAGCACAAGGAGAATTTCCCTCACTGTCCTTCCCTGTCCCTAGAAACAAGGATTAGCACAGTAAAACACACTGACACTCTCCCTACCTATAGTTTTCTGTCCCTAGAAAAAATGTTTTTTTAAAGATGGTTGATGATCAATGCTTTAGCACAGTATAGCACAAGGAGAATTTCCCTCACTGTCCTTCCCTGTCCCTAGAAACAAGGATTAGCACAGTAAAACACACTGACACTCTCCATACCTATAGTTTTCTGTCCCTAGAAAAAATGTTTTTTTAAAGATGGTTGATGATCAATGCTTTAGCACAGTATAGCACAAGGAGAATTTCCCTCACTGTCCTTCCCTGTCCCTAGAAACAAGGATTAGCACAGTAAAACACACTGACACTCTCCCTACCTATAGTTTTCTGTCCCTAGAAAAAATGTTTTTTTAAAGATGGTTGATGAGGAATGCTTTAGCACAGTATAGCACAAGGAGAATTTCCCTCACTGTCCTTCCCTGTCCCTAGAAACAAGGATTAGCACAGTAAAACACACTGACACTCTCCCTACCTATAGTTTTCTGTCCCTAGAAAAAATGTTTTTTTAAAGATGGTTGATGATCAATGCTTTAGCACAGTATAGCACAAGGAGAATTTCCCTCACTGTCCTTCCCTGTCCCTAGAAACAAGGATTAGCACAGTAAAACACACTGACACTCTCCCTACCTATAGTTTTCTGTCCCTAGAAAAAATGTTTTTTTAAAGATGGTTGATGATCAATGCTTTAGCACAGTATAGCACAAGGAGAATTTCCCTCACTGTCCTTCCCTGTCCCTAGAAACAAGGATTAGCACAGTAAAACACACTGACACTCTCCCTACCTATAGTTTTCTGTCCCTAGAAAAAATGTTTTTTTAAAGATGGTTGATGATCAATGCTTTAGCACAGTATAGCACAAGGAGAATTTCCCTCACTGTCCTTCCCTGTCCCTAGAAACAAGGATTAGCACAGTAAAACACACTGACACTCTCCCTACCTATAGTTTTCTGTCCCTAGAAAAAATGTTTTTTTAAAGATGGTTGATGATCAATGCTTTAGCACAGTATAGCACAAGGAGAATTTCCCTCACTGTCCTTCCCTGTCCCTAGAAACAAGGATTAGCACAGTAAAACACACTGACACTCTCCCTACCTATAGTTTTCTGTCCCTAGAAAAAATGTTTTTTTAAAGATGGTTGATGATCAATGCTTTAGCACAGTATAGCACAAGGAGAATTTCCCTCACTGTCCTTCCCTGTCCCTAGAAACAAGGATTAGCACAGTAAAACACACTGACACTCTCCCTACCTATAGTTTTCTGTCCCTAGAAAAAATGTTTTTTTAAAGATGGTTGATGATCAATGCTTTAGCACAGTATAGCACAAGGAGAATTTCCCTCACTGTCCTTCCCTGTCCCTAGAAACAAGGATTAGCACAGTAAAACACACTGACACTCTCCCTACCTATAGTTTTCTGTCCCTAGAAAAAATGTTTTTTTAAAGATGGTTGATGAGGAATGCTTTAGCACAGTATAGCACAAGGAGAATTTCCCTCACTGTCCTTCCCTGTCCCTAGAAACAAGGATTAGCACAGTAAAACACACTGACACTCTCCCTACCTATAGTTTTCTGTCCCTAAAAAAAATGTTTTTTTAAAGATGGTTGATGATCAATGCTTTAGCACAGTATAGCACAAGGAGAATTTCCCTCACTGTCCTTCCCTGTCCCTAGAAACAAGGATTAGCACAGTAAAACACACTGACACTCTCCCTACCTATAGTTTTCTGTCCCTAGAAAAAATGTTTTTTTAAAGATGGCTGATGATCAATGCTTTAGCACAGTATAGCACAAGGAGAATTTCCCTCACTGTCCTTCCCTGTCCCTAGAAACAAGGATTAGCACAGTAAAACACACTGACACTCTCCCTACCTATAGTTTTCTGTCCCTAGAAAAAATGTTTTTTTAAAGATGGTTGATGATCAATGCTTTAGCACAGTATAGCACAAGGAGAATTTCCCTCACTGTCCTTCCCTGTCCCTAGAAACAAGGATTAGCACAGTAAAACACACTGACACTCTCCCTACCTATAGTTTTCTGTCCCTAGAAAAAATGTTTTTTTAAAGATGGTTGATGATCAATGCTTTAGCACAGTATAGCACAAGGAGAATTTCCCTCACTGTCCTTCCCTGTCCCTAGAAACAAGGATTAGCACAGTAAAACACACTGACACTCTCCTTACCTATAGTTTTCTGTCCCTAGAAAAAATGTTTTTTTAAAGATGGTTGATGATCAATGCTTTAGCACAGTATAGCACAAGGAGAATTTCCCTCACTGTCCTTCCCTGTCCCTAGAAACAAGGATTAGCACAGTAAAACACACTGACACTCTCCCTACCTATAGTTTTCTGTCCCTAGAAAAAATGTTTTTTTAAAGATGGTTGATGATCAATGCTTTAGCACAGTATAGCACAAGGAGAATTTCCCTCACTGTCCTTCCCTGTCCCTAGAAACAAGGATTAGCACAGTAAAACACACTGACACTCTCCCTACCTATAGTTTTCTGTCCCTAGAAAAAATGTTTTTTTAAAGATGGTTGATGAGGAATGCTTTAGCACAGTATAGCACAAGGAGAATTTCCCTCACTGTCCTTCCCTGTCCCTAGAAACAAGGATTAGCACAGTAAAACACACTGACACTCTCCCTACCTATAGTTTTCTGTCCCTAGAAAAAATGTTTTTTTAAAGATGGTTGATGATCAATGCTTTAGCACAGTATAGCACAAGGAGAATTTCCCTCACTGTCCTTCCCTGTCCCTAGAAACAAGGATTAGCACAGTAAAACACACTGACACTCTCCCTACCTATAGTTTTCTGTCCCTAGAAAAAATGTTTTTTTAAAGATGGTTGATGATCAATGCTTTAGCACAGTATAGCACAAGGAGAATTTCCCTCACTGTCCTTCCCTGTCCCTAGAAACAAGGATTAGCACAGTAAAACACACTGACACTCTCCCTACCTATAGTTTTCTGTCCCTAGAAAAAATGTTTTTTTAAAGATGGTTGATGATCAATGCTTTAGCACAGTATAGCACAAGGAGAATTTCCCTCACTGTCCTTCCCTGTCCCTAGAAACAAGGATTAGCACAGTAAAACACACTGACACTCTCCCTACCTATAGTTTTCTGTCCCTAGAAAAAATGTTTTTTTAAAGATGGTTGATGATCAATGCTTTAGCACAGTATAGCACAAGGAGAATTTCCCTCACTGTCCTTCCCTGTCCCTAGAAACAAGGATTAGCACAGTAAAACACACTGACACTCTCCCTACCTATAGTTTTCTGTCCCTAGAAAAAATGTTTTTTTAAAGATGGTTGATGATCAATGCTTTAGCACAGTATAGCACAAGGAGAATTTCCCTCACTGTCCTTCCCTGTCCCTAGAAACAAGGATTAGCACAGTAAAACACACTGACACTCTCCCTACCTATAGTTTTCTGTCCCTAGAAAAAATGTTTTTTTAAAGATGGTTGATGATCAATGCTTTAGCACAGTATAGCACAAGGAGAATTTCCCTCACTGTCCTTCCCTGTCCCTACAAACAAGGATTAGCACAGTAAAACACACTGACACTCTCCCTACCTATAGTTTTCTGTCCCTAGAAAAAATGTTTTTTTAAAGATGGTTGATGAGGAATGCTTTAGCACAGTATAGCACAAGGAGAATTTCCCTCACTGTCCTTCCCTGTCCCTAGAAACAAGGATTAGCACAGTAAAACACACTGACACTCTCCCTACCTATAGTTTTCTGTCCCTAGAAAAAATGTTTTTTTAAAGATGGTTGATGATCAATGCTTTAGCACAGTATAGCACAAGGAGAATTTCCCTCACTGTCCTTCCCTGTCCCTAGAAACAAGGATTAGCACAGTAAAACACACTGACACTCTCCCTACCTATAGTTTTCTGTCCCTAGAAAAAATGTTTTTTTAAAGATGGTTGATGATCAATGCTTTAGCACAGTATAGCACAAGGAGAATTTCCCTCACTGTCCTTCCCTGTCCCTAGAAACAAGGATTAGCACAGTAAAACACACTGACACTCTCCCTACCTATAGTTTTCTGTCCCTAGAAAAAATGTTTTTTTAAAGATGGTTGATGATCAATGCTTTAGCACAGTATAGCACAAGGAGAATTTCCCTCACTGTCCTTCCCTGTCCCTAGAAACAAGGATTAGCACAGTAAAACACACTGACACTCTCCCTACCTATAGTTTTCTGTCCCTAGAAAAAATGTTTTTTTAAAGATGGTTGATGATCAATGCTTTAGCACAGTATAGCACAAGGAGAATTTCCCTCACTGTCCTTCCCTGTCCCTAGAAACAAGGATTAGCACAGTAAAACACACTGACACTCTCCCTACCTATAGATTTCTGTCCCTAGAAAAAATGTTTTTTTAAAGATGGTTGATGATCAATGCTTTAGCACAGTATAGCACAAGGAGAATTTCCCTCACTGTCCTTCCCTGTCCCTAGAAACAAGGATTAGCACAGTAAAACACACTGACACTCTCCCTACCTATAGTTTTCTGTCCCTAGAAAAAATGTTTTTTTAAAGATGGTTGATGATCAATGCTTTAGCACAGTATAGCACAAGGAGAATTTCCCTCACTGTCCTTCCCTGTCCCTAGAAACAAGGATTAGCACAGTAAAACACACTGACACTCTCCCTACCTATAGTTTTCTGTCCCTAGAAAAAATGTTTTTTTAAAGATGGTTGATGATCAATGCTTTAGCACAGTATAGCACAAGGAGAATTTCCCTCACTGTCCTTCCCTGTCCCTACAAACAAGGATTAGCACAGTAAAACACACTGACACTCTCCCTACCTATAGTTTTCTGTCCCTAGAAAAAATGTTTTTTTAAAGATGGTTGATGATCAATGCTTTAGCACAGTATAGCACAAGGAGAATTTCCCTCACTGTCCTTCCCTGTCCCTAGAAACAAGGATTAGCACAGTAAAACACACTGACACTCTCCCTACCTATAGTTTTCTGTCCCTAGAAAAAATGTTTTTTTAAAGATGGTTGATGATCAATGCTTTAGCACAGTATAGCACAAGGAGAATTTCCCTCACTGTCCTTCCCTGTCCCTACAAACAAGGATTAGCACACTAAAACACACTGACACTCTCCCTACCTATCCTTCTCTTTCCCTAAACTAAAGGAATCCAGGTTAAGCAAGAAAAAAAATGTCACTGTCCCTGCCTATGCTTCTCTTTCCCTGCTCCGGAACACACTACACTAGGCCACCGTGCTGACGGCCTTTTATAGTGTGGGGCGTGTACTAAACACCCTCAGCAATAATTGGCCACAGGCATCCTGCCTGTGGCCAATCATTGCTCTCCTCGCTGCCGGCGCTGTGATTGGCCAAGCATGCGGGGTCACAGTGCATGCTTGGCCAATCACAGCGCCTGGATGACACTGCGATGGCGTAGTGCATTGTGGGCCGTTCGCATCACTCGAATTAGGCGCGAACGGCCCAAATCATTCGATCTTCGTCGAACGATCGAACAGCCGATGTTCGAGTCGAACGTATGTTCGACTCGAACACCGAGCTCATCCCTATTCTGGAGGTTGCGGTGGTCCGTTCTGTGGAGGCCCTAACACACTTACCCATTCGAAGTCCCAAAGCTCCATACGATTTGACCACCTCCATGCACACGACTCTGAAGGCCAGGAGGGTGGGACTGGGACTTGAAGATAACACAAGCGGGGGACAGTAATAAAGAAGATGACACAAGTGGGGGACGGTAATGAAGAAGAAGGTGACACAAGTGGGGGACAGTAATTAAGAAGAAGGTGACACAAGCGGGGGACAGTAATGAAGAAGGTGACAAAAGTGGGGGACAGTTATGAAGGAGAAGGTGACACAAGCGGGGGACAGTAATGTAGGAGAAGGTGACACAAGCGTGGGACAGTAATGAAGGTGACACAAGCGGGGGACAGTAATGAACAAGAGGTTGACACAAGCGGGGGACAATAATGAAGAAGAAGGTGACACAAGCGGGGGACAGTAATGAAGAAGAAGGTGACAAAAGTGGGGGACAGTAATGAAGAAGGTGACACGAAAGGGGGATAGTAGTGAAGAAGGTGACACAAGCAAGGGACAGTAATGAAGAAGGAGGAGGTGACACAAGTGGGGGACAGTAATGAAGAAGAAGGTCACACAATTGGGGGACAGTAATGAAGAAGGTGACACGAAAGGGGGATAGTAGTGAAGAAGGTGACACAAGCAAGGGACAGTAATGAAGAAGAAGAAGGTGACACAAGTGGGGGACAGTAATGAAGAAGAAGGTCACACAATTGGGGGACAGTAATGAAGAAGGTGACACGAAAGGGGGATAGTAGTGAAGAAGGTGACACAAGCAAGGGACAGTAATGAAGAAGAAGGTGACACAAGTGGAGGACAGTAATGAAGAAGAAGGTCACACAATTGGGGCACAGTAATGAAGAAGAAGGTCACACAATTGGAGGACAGTAATGAAGAAGAAGGTCACACAATTGGGGGACAGTAATGAAGAAGGTGACACAAAAGGGGGATAGAAGTGAAGAAGGTTACACAAGCAGGGGACAGTAATGAAGAAGAAGAAGGTGACACAAGTGGGGGACAGTAATTAAGAAGGTCACACAATTGAGGGACAGTAATGAAGAAGGTGACACAAAAGGGGGATAGAAGTGAAGAAGGTTACACAAGCAGGGGACAGTAATGAAGAAGAAGGTGACACAAGTGGGGGACAGTAATGAAGAAGAAGGTCACACAATTGGGGGACAGTAATGAAGAAGAAGGTCACACAATTGGGGGACAGTAATGAAGAATAAGGTCACACAATTGGGGGACAGTAATGAAGAAGGTGACACAAAAGGGGGATAGAAGTGAAGAAGGTTACACAAGCAGGGGACAGTAATGAAGAAGAAGGTGACACAAGTGGGGGACAGTAATGAAGAAGAAGAAGGTGACACAAGTGGGGGACAGTAATGAAGAAGAAGGTCACACAATTGGGGGACAGTAATGAAGAAGAAGGTCACACAATTGGGGGTCAGTAATGAAGAAGGTGACACAAAAGGGGGATAGAAGTGAAGAAGGTTACTCAAGCAGGGGACAGTAATGAAGAAGAAGGTGACACAAGTGGGGGACAGTAATGAAGAAGAAGGTGACACAATTGGGGGACAGGATAAACATGTCACTGTTTTAAACAAGGTTATGTTAAATACAGTTCTGTAAGCAACACCTTATTTTCTGGCAGTGCCCCTCCCGAGAATAGCCTTTAGATCTGCTCCTGCTCCCCTCTCTCCACCCTTGAATAACTAAGGGAGATTTGATTATGAAGCAACAATCCCCACCCCCTGGAGGTCAATCTTTCTTAAAACCTGGAATACCAAAGAGGAAATAAAATACTTCCTTAAAGAGACAGCAATGGCAGAAAGGTTACACAGTTTACATAAAGCCTTCCATTCTTGTATAAGATTTTCCCTAGTTTATGATCATCTTCATCCAGACATCTGCAACCTGTTCAGACATCTGCAACCTGTTCATTAAAGCCTTATTTAGCCGTGAGAGTTTTTTTTTTATTATTCTCATGTCTTAATGAAAACAGGACATGAGAAACCGATGTGTTATTATTAAATCATGAAAAAATGTTCTAATCTTAAACTTGCCGCAATTATAGTTATTGCTATAATTGACAAAAAACAATAATTCTGGGGAGCAAATGACTTAAAGATGGTATGCCAGGAGTGAAGTGAGCATTAAGGTAATGGTGCGGGGACACGCGTGTTCCACACAACCGGCCCTGGTAAACTGCTTTAAACAACTTTGATGAAAGTGTTGGTGATGACGGCTTCACAGCTGCCCAGCCATTTCAGCCTGCTGTTTTAAACTGTTGTAAAATAAAGTCATGATTTAATCTTTTGAAACCTCGGGTGCAGTGTTTGGGCTTTTCATTGCCGACTTCAAAGCCCAGGCTGAGCCGGAAAAATGCCCTTAAGGGCTGCTTTTAAGGAGCAATTATTTAATATGAAGGCATAATCATTATTGTTTATAGCACACTTGCATAGCTGTCTTCATTGTATTGCCCTCTACCTTAAAGTGCACCTGTTGTTGTCTAAGTGCCAGAGGGAGGGGGTCAAGCTGTTAAATAAAGGACAGCTCAAAGCAAAACACAAAAATGCAGTTAAAGTATTTTTAAAAATACCCATTTATTTTCATATACAGGTGCATTTCAAAAAATTTGAATATCATCAAAAAGCTCATTTATTTCAGTAATTCAATTTAAAAAGAGTGATATATTTCAAGCATGTCTTTCTTTTCATTTTGATGACTATGCTTACAGCTACTGAAAACCCCAAATTCAATATCTCAGAAAATTAGAATATTGTAAAAAAAGTTGAATATTGTAGACTCATGGTGTCACACTCGAATCCGCTAATTAACTCTAAACACCTGTTAAGGTTTCCTGAGTCTTTAAATGGTCTCTCAGTTTGGTTCAGTAGGTTATACAATCATGGGGAAGACTGCTGACCTCTCAGTTGTCTAAAAGACAGTCATTGACACCCTCCACAAGGAGGGTAAGTCAGAAAAGGTCATTGCAAAAGAAGCTGGCTGTTCACAGAGTGCTGTATCCAAGCATATTAATGGAAAATTGAGTGGAAGGAAAAAGTGTGGTGGATAAAGGGTGCACAAGCAACAGGGATAACCGCAGCCTTGAGAGGATTGTGAAGCAACTGCCATTCAAGAATTTTGGGGAGATTCACAAGGAGTGGACTACGGCTGGTGTCAGTGCTTCAAGAGCCACCACACACAGACGTATTCCAGGCTACAACTGTCACAGTCCTTGCGTCAAGCCACTCCTGAACCAAAGACAACATCAGAAGCATTTTACCTGGGCTAAGGCGAAAAAGGACTGGACTGTTGCTCAGTGGTTCAAAGTCCTCTTTTTGGATGAAAGTAAATTGTGCATTTCATTTGGAAATCAAGGTCCAGAGTCTCAGAGTCTGGAGGGAGAGTGGAGAGGCACAGAATCCAAGTTGCATGAGGTCCAATGTGAAGTTTTCACAGTCAGTGATGATTTGGGGAGCCGTGTCATCTGCTGGTGTTGGTCCGCTGTGTTTTATCAAGTCTAAAGTCAGTGCAGCCCTCTACCAGGAAATTATAGAGCACTTCATGCTTCCCTCTGCTGACCATCTTTATGGAGATCATGATTTCATTTTCCAGCAGGACTTGGCACCTCCCACACTGCCAAAAGTACCAAAACCTGGTTTAATGATCATGGTATCACTGTGCTGGAAAAGAGAGACGCCCTGGGACTTTGTGTGAGGTGGAAGAGATAGGCACATGTAAACAAGGAAAATTGTTGTGTGATCTATTTAATTCGTAACAACACATAGCTGTACATCAAAGAAGGGGACAACAATGAGTGTGTGTCGCCGGGCATAGTGGCCATGGTGTACAGTGAGGATACAGAACATAAATAAAAAACAACAACAATACATCCATATGACAATAATGAAAATGATTATACAGGTGGACCAGTGCAATGGTTTGCACACAATGTAAAATTCTTATTGCACTCATGTGGAGTACATATGATGTTGGCATATAGAAATAAATCAAATGCGGTAGCACGGTTACTCGATAATCAGATAGGTAAGGCATAAAAGGGCCCGACGCGTTTCGCGAGCTCTGCTCGCTCCTCAGGGGCAGGTGCCAAATCATTGTATCTGTTAAGAATAGAAAAAATGTGATAAATATATGACAACATTGTAGTGGAGGGATGTGTGGGAAAAGGCGAAGAGGTCACATCAACCGGTGACCTTGTACTCACCAAAATCTGTGCCAACAAGCCAATCGACATGGTCCAGGCCGGTGGCAAACCCAAAGTCCGGCTCGGGAGCTGAGAGGGCGAGGCATATGGACAACACCACATGCACAATCCGGATAGTCTGTGCGGTCTGTGAGAGTTGCCCAGCCAGCATTTGCTGGGCACCCTAGGAAAACAACGGCATGTCTGTAAAAGGGTATAGTTGAATATAAAGGCATGTGTGTGACAAAGGGTCATAGCAGATTGCAAATGATGCTATATGTAAAAAATCTTAAATGCAAAAAAGGGGAGTCTAAAAGTAATGATAACTATAAAAGCCATATAATATAAGTATACAAATGGCTATGCTGAGAAAATTGATTGTTTTTTAGACAAAAGGTCATAGCAGATTGCAAATGATGCTATATATAGAAAATCTAATGCAAAAAAGGGATCTGAAAGTAATAAAAACTATACAAGCCATATAGTATAGATGTAAAAATGGCTATGCATGAAAACATGACATGTGGTATGATACTGAATAGAGTAAACCAAAAAAGGGGAAGGTGCTGTATAATCAAAAGTAATGAGAAACCTAATATAAACAAAATGCACATATGTGGTATATACCGTCTACCATACTGTGTATGTATGGGTATAGGGCTAAACTGAGTCCAGGTGACATATCACCATGGAGTCATAATGTTGTAGGCCAAACAAGAAAAGTACTAAATATATATTCCATAGCAATGTTAAAACATAATGCGCATATATGGGAGAGTAGAGAAATAAATAAAGGAATGACTCAAAATGACTGAACAAAGACAGTCAAGGGTGGTGAAGATACCTTATAAAAGGAGTATGACAAGGACACGATGAGAAGTGTCCAGCACGCCAGGTTGAGAGACCGCAAATGGAAATCCAGGTTGTGGTTCAACCTATGCCGGCGGTGACAGCGCCACCTACAGGCAACACTACTGCCAGGTAGCATCACACCCAGAGAAGAAGCAATAATGAAATATCAATTGGTCTGAGCCCAACTACTGGCTCAGACTACCCCTAAATAGACACATAGCGCCCCCAAAAATTGGGGGGGGGTCGCTACAGGTATAATAAATGAAATAAATAAAATAACTTGGAAGTCATGGTTCCCTCTAAATTGGCATGATACGGTATAAATGAACCAGTAATCACAGTACATTTATGATACAGAAATGTAATCACAAAAGGAGCAATTCATAATCATCATTAATTTAATAACACATGATTAGTTAGTGAACATAATTAATGACATACAGACATGATAATAAATAAATCAATGAATAATAAATATATGAGTAATAACAACATTTATTTAATTCTAGACTACTTTCATGCATCCAAACTCCTGACAAGTGGTAGGCGACCATGAAACGCGTAGAGTTTACATCCTCGGATGCTCTACATCATCTTAAATTATTATCTGCCAATTATATATTTGTCAATCATGTTGTTATTACTCATATATTTATTATCCTGTCTGTATGTCAATAATTATGTTCCCTAACTAATCATGTGTTATTAAATTAATGATGATTAATTATGAATTTCTCCTTTGTGATTACATTTCTGTATCATAAATGTACTGTGATTACTGGTTCATGCCAATTTAGAGGGAACCATGACATCCAAGTTATTTTATTTATTTCATTTATTATACCCTTATACCTCATTTAAAGTCTCAATTCCACTACTTCTCTGTTTTTACACATTATTTAGGGATGGAGGTATTCTGGTATGTCTCTAGGCTGGGATGGGTCTCAACCTCCCCTCTCTCAATTAATCATGATAGATGTAAACAAATAAATATTATTGACAGAATTCATGATTTTGGGCAAGCTTGACTTGGCACACTTGAGTGTAGACTCAACGTGTTTCATGGCGTTTACAGACAATCATCAGGAGTAGGATGCATGAATTTTGGCTACAAAATGGAATAAATAAATAAATAAGTAAATGGAGTCTCGAATAATGCGCCATGCTTCCTGAAAAAGAGCAGGAACCAGTAATTTATATGTTACCTATGGCATAGCCCATGTACGTAGCCCAACAATCCCCATAATGGAGTAGGATGGTGGTCCTGAGTGAACCGTCTCCCACAGGGTTGAGGCGGGAACAAACCCCCCCCCCAACATCCAGAAGTGACCGGAGAGGGGGTAATGGGAAACAGCACCTATAGAATGAGCCAGTTGCCACAACACAATGCCAGAGTATGAGGTATACACATATGGGACAAAAGTCAGATTCTGTGAAAAAAGTGAGATGAAATAAATAAAACGTGATTCAAAAAAAGAGAAAAATTGTGAATGGGTGAAAATGTGTAATAGTGATTAAAGCAACTATGTGAGCCCTTAAAGGGAATATGTGTAAGTGTTACTTGATTTCCTGCCTAGAAAACCGATCGTCTGTATGCTTACCTGTCCAAGGTAAACCCGCGCATGCTCGAAAAGTGACGCATGCGCGGTAGCATACAAGGTTAGTGTGGGGTGTAGCAAGATGGCGGCGACGGCATCGAATGTGACGAGCGCTGGCTCGTCGTAGTCGATGACGTCACCGCGTTCTTGCTATTCAAAAGAATGGCGATTCTTTTGAATGGGTGTGTGTACACTCGGAGTGCAAGGCAAGCTTGCCGGGAATTCCGTCGGGAAAACCAATGTTTTTTTTTCCCCGACGGGATTCCCGCCCGTGTGTACAGGGCTTGAGTAAACTCTGCTGTTGGAGTTTATCTGGTTGAGTGATGTCATTGCTCCGCCACATGACAGTGTTTAGTAACATGCTGCTCCATACCCAGGAACCACAATTCTGGAGCACGGAAGTGGTAAAGAAGCCTGGATGGGTGAGTACATTATACTAGGGGCTAGCAGGAGGCACATTCCCTTTGCCCCGAATGGGAACACTTTAAGCGGAGTTCCGCCCTCCCCTCCAAATATTAACAGTCAGCAGCCACACATACTGTAGCTGCTGATTTTTAATATCAGGACACTTGTGGCACCGGAGGAATCAGATAAGCTGAAGTTCCACTTTTGGGTGGGACTCTGCTTTCAGGAGTGTAAACCTCCTGGGTCCTTCACAACTTTCACTGATTCTTCCTGCTAAACTCCACTTATTACAGGAGCAAAGGACCCAGGAAATGAACAATCCCAGAAGTGTTGGTTTCCCACTGAACTTCAAGGGACGGTTTCTCATGACAATGGTATTAAAGATACATTTTTCCTGTCACGCTGCCTGACCACTCCTCCACCACATGTCAATATCTTAATATCACACACAAGACGCTAATTGGAGCTTAACCACTTAACAACCACCTGCCGACAAATAACGTCGACAAGGTGGTTGCTAAACTCTGGGAGGACGTTATATAACGTCCTCCCAGAATCGCGCTCCCGCGCGCCCCCTGGGGCGCGCACACGGGAAACTCCGTGACCGCCGGGTCCAGAGGACCCGGCGGATCACGAATCGCGGTAAATCGCCGCTGATAGCGGCCGTTTACCACGTGATCGCTCCGTCAAATGACGGAGCAATCACTTGTAAACAGACCGGCGTCATTTGATGACGCCGGTTCCTCCCTCCCCTCTCTGTACCGATCGGTACAGTGTGAGAGGGGAGGGGGAGGGAGCGGATGGCAGCAGCAGCACTGTGGGCTGGATCTGTGACAATTGCAGTCACAGATCCATCCATCCCTGCTCAGCCATCCCTGTGCTATACCCTGCCAATACTCTGCAATACACCCTGCCAATACTCTGCAAAATACCCTGCCAATACTCTGCAAAATACCCTGCCAATACCCTGGTGCAATACTCTGCAATACCCTGGTGCAATACTCTGCAATACCCTGGTGCAATACTCTGCAATACTCTGGTGCAATACTCTGCAATACTCTGGTGCAATACTCTGCAATACTCTGGTGCAATACTCTGCAATACTCTGGTGCAATACTCTGCAATACCCTGCGCAATACTCTGCAATACCCTGTGCAATACTCTGCAATACCCTGCGCAATACCCTGCACAATACTCTGCAATACCCTGCACAATACTCTGCAATACCCTGCACAATACTCTGCAATACCCTGCACAATACTCTGCAATACCCTCCACAATACTCTGCAATACCCTCCACAATACCCTGTGCAATACCCGTGCAATACCCTGCCATACACCGCAATACCCTGCCATAGTCCGCAATACTCCGCAATGCCCTGCAATACTCCGCAATGCCCAGCAATACTCCGCAATGCCCGGCAATACTCCGCAATGCCCGGCAATACTCCGCAATGCCCGGCAATACTCTGCAATAACCACTTCCCGCCCTCCGGCCGTCATATGATGTCCTTGACTTTGTGCGGGGATATCTGAATGATGGGAGCAGCTACAGGAATCATTCAGATATTAGCTTTTTCAGCCGGCGATTCACTACACCATAAGAACAATCATAGCGGCTGTTCCGCCGCTTGATCATTCTTACGGGAGGCGAGAGGGGATGTCCCCCCCCCCGCCGCCCTCCGGTGCTTCTACCGACTCACCGCTACGATCAAAGCCAGGATTGTTGTTTTTATTTTTTTTTATTTTTTCAGGCTTCCCAGCCTAGAGGTGAGATGTGGGGTCTTATTGACACCCCCCCCCCCCCATATCTCACTGTAAAGAGGACCTGTCATGCCATATTCCTATTACAAGGGATGTTTACGTTCCTTGTAATAGGTATAAAAGTGATCAAAAAAATGTTTAGGGCGGAAAAACATGTCAAACTAAAATAAATAAAGTAAAATGAAGAATAATTTTTTTTTTTTTTTTAAAGCGCCCCTGTCCCCGTGAGCTCGCATACAGAAGCGAACGCATACGTAAGTCCCGCCCACATATGAAAATGGTTTTCAAACCACACATGTGAGGTATCTCTGCGAACGTTAGAGCGAGAGCAATCATTTTGGCCCTAGACCTCCTCTGTAACTCAAAACATGTAACCAGTAAAAATATTTAAAGCGTCGCCTATGGGGATTTTTTAAGTAGCGAAGTTTGGCGCCATTCCACGAGTGTGTGCAATTTTTAAGGGCGACATGTTAGGTATCTATTTACTCGGCGTAACTTCATCTTTCACATTATGCAAAAACATTGGGCTAACTTTACTGTTTTTTTTTTTTTTTAAGCACAAAACATTTTTTTTCCGTAAAAAACGCGTTAAAAAAATTGCTGCGCAAATATCGTGCGAGATAAAAAGTTGCAACAACCACCATTATATTCTCTAAGGTCTTTGCTAAAAAAACATATATAATGTTTTGGGGTTCTATGTAATTTTCTAGCAAACAAATGATGATTTTTACATGTAGGAGAGAAATGTCAGAATTGGCCTGGGTGCTCCAGAACGCCTGAAGGTGCTCCCTGCATGTCGGGCCTCTGTATGTGGCCACGTTGTGTAAAAGTCTCACACATGTGGTATCGCCATACTCGGGAGTAATAGCAGAATGTGTTTTGGGGTGTAATTTGTGGAATGCATATGCTGTGTGTGAGAAATAACCTGCTAATATGACAATTTTGTGAAAAAAAAAAAAGAGAAAAAAAAAATCTTGATTTTGCAAAGAATTGTGGGAAAAAATGACAACTTCAAAAAACTCACAATGCCTCTTTCTGAATACCTTGGAATGTCTTCTTTCCAAAAAGGGGTCATTTGGGGGGTATTTGTACTTTTCTGGCATGTTAGGGTCTCAAGAATTGAGATAGGCCGTCAGTACTTCAGGTGTGATCAATTTTCAGATATTGGCACCATAGCTTGTGGACTCTATAACTTTCACAAAGACCAAATAATATCCACCAATTTGTACTTATTTTTACCAAAGATATGTAGCAGTATAAATTTTGGCCAAAATTTATGAAGAAAAAATAGTAATTTGCAAAATTTTATAACAGAAACGAAAAAAAAATCATTTTTTTACAAAATTTTCAGTCTTTTTTCTCTTATAGCGCAAAAAATAAAAAACCCAACAGTGATTAAATACCACCAAAAGAAAGCTCTATTTGTGTGAAAAAAAGGACAAAAATTTCATATGGGTACAGTGTTGTATGACTGAGTAATTGTCATTCAAAATGTGAGAGCACCGAAAGCTGAAAATTGGTCTGGTTATTAAGGGGGTTTAAGTGCCCAGTGGTCAAGTGGTTAAAGTGGTTGTAAACCCTCGTTTACAACTTTATGCTACAGGTAAGCCTATATTAAGGCTTACCTGTAGCTAACAAGGATATCTCCTAAACCTGCACGGTTTAGGAGATATCCCTGTATTTGCATGTGCCGATGTCATGCGGCTAGGGTGACCACATGTCCCGGATTGCCCGGGACAGTCCCACATTTTGCAGGTCTGTCCCGGGCACATTCATTCCAGGACAATACAGTGTCCCGGAATGAAACTGACACAGCCACCACCCCCAGGCCAATCTGATGCCCCCAAAAAAGGGCGCCACATCACCGCTTTACTCACTGACAGTACTTGTCCTGGCCAGGAATGCCTGGAGGAGCACAATCCCCGCCCCCTGCTTGTGATTGGAGAAATCATAAATCCCGCCTCTTGTGTCCAATTACTGTGCTGTGATTCGTTACAGCACAAACTGATTTTTGGGAAGTGAGGGTGTCCCTGAATGGTAGTTTGGAAATGTGGTCACCCTACATGCGGCACATGCGCACTTAAGCCAACTGAAGCAATGGCACTATGTGCCGTTGCTTCAGTTGTACTGTGCTGTTCCCGCGCGCATGTGCGGGAGTGATGTCATCGCGGCTCCGGCCAATCACAGTGCCGGAGCCGCGATACACGGAAGACACTGCAGGACAACATGTCGGCGGCTGGAGGGGGAGACGTGGACGGCTGCAGGGGCTTCGATCGGAGGCAAGTACTACATAATGAGCTAGTATGCTATGCATACTAGCTCATTATGCCTTTGTCTTGCAGGGTCTTTTTTTTTAACCACTTCCCGCCCAGTCAATAGTGAATTGACGTCCGGGAAGTGGTTGCACTATCGTCCTGCAGGATAATGCCTTGCGCGCGCCCGCGGACACAGCGCTTCCCCGATCACGGTAAACAGCCAATTTCATTGGCTGTTTACCATGTGATCGGCTGTGTCAAAGTCACAGCCGATCACCTGTCAAAACAAACTCGGCGGCGCGCTCCGTGCGCGCCGCCACAGGCTTGCAGAGCGGGGATCGGGGAAGGCGAGTGTCCCTTGGACACAGCGCGTCCCCGATCAGAGTAAACAGCCAATGAATTGGCTGTTTACCACGTGACCGGCTGTGTCCAATCACAGCCGGTCACAAATGTAAACAAACTCCACAGGAGTTACTACCTGATCCCTGCTCTCTCCTCACACACCGATCTGTGAGGAGAGAGAAGAGATCAGTAAGTTAGCTCAGTGTAGTTTGTCTACATAAGTTTACAGTGCACAACACGCCCCCCCCCATAAAGAGGACCTGTCACACAGCCCAGCACATCAATCAGCCCAGCCAATCAGCCCATCTGTCAATCAGCCCATCTGTCAATCAGCCCATCTGTCAATCAGCCCATCTGTCAATCAATCAGCCCATCTGTCAATCAATCAGCCCATCTGTCAATCAATCAGCCGATCTGTCAATCAATCACCCCACCTGTCAATCAATCACCCCATCTGTCAATCAATCAACCCATCTGTCAATCAATCAATCAGCCCATCTGTCAATCAGCCCATCTGTCAATCATCTGTCACAGGCCCACCTCCATCGGTACCGCCATTGGCACCGCCACACAGGCTACCAGTACCGCCATCGGTACCAGTACCACCACCAGTACCGCCACCAGGCCCAGCATCTATACTGCCACACAGGCCCGCTACCAGTATCACCACTAGTGCCGCCATCGGTACCACCACCAGTACCACCACCCGTACCACCGTCGGTAGTGCCACCACCACCTGTACCACCACCTGTACCGCCATCGGTACCATCACCACCCGTACCACCATTGGTACCACCACCACCTGTACCGCCATCGGTACCACCACCACCTGTACCGCCATCGGTACCACCACCACCCATACCGCCATCGCTACCACCACCACCCGTACCGCCACCTGTACCGCCATCGGTACCGCCGCCACCACCACCACCCGTACCGCCATCGGTACCACCACCACCTGTACCGCCATTGGTACCACCACCACCCATACCGCCATCGGTACCACCACACAGGCCCACCACTAATACCTCCATCGGTACTACCACACAGACCGCCACCACTACCACCAGCAGTACCATTACACAGGCCCACCAATAAGCACTGCCATAATGTCCCAAAGGGTTTACACACCTGAGGAGGCATATGCCATTCTTGCCATGTCGGATGATGAGAGCAGCGGGGAGCTCCCATTATCCGATTCTGGTTCGGAATACGAGCCAGTGGAGGATAGTGGCTCAGAGTCCGAGTCCCCGGAGGAAACCGTCCCTCCCAAAAGAATGCGATCGGCACCAAGATCAGCACCAAGATCAGCACCAAGATCAGGAGAACTGCCCACCACCAGCAGCGCCATACCCCAGGAAGAGGAGCCCAGTACAAGCAATGGAAATGCACGCCCAACCCGAAGAATCCAGCCCCAATCCTACCTTCCCGATGCCCTGGCAAACCCCTTATGGTTGCCTGCCAACTCAGGATCCGCTATCATCCCCCCTTTCACCGCACAGCCAGGTGTGCAGCCCGACACTACAAATTTTTCTAAATTTGATTATTTTTGTTTATTTTTCCCACAAGATTTGCTGCAGAATATAGTGGATCAAACGAATCTGTATGCATCCCAATTTATTGCTGCCAACCCCGATTCTTCCTACGCCCGCATGTTCCAGTGGCGGCGTCTAACATTGGAGGAATTTAAATTATTTTTGGGCCTTATGTTCAATATGGGGCTTACAAAAAAGAACGAAGTCCATTCATATTGGTCCAAACGCCCCATCCAACACATGCCCATATATTCCGCTGTCATGTCCAGGAAAAGATACGACATGATTATGCGCTTTCTCCACTTCAATGACAATTCACAGTGCCCTCCCCGAGATCATCCCAACTACGACAAATTGTACAAGATACGCCCCCTAATCAATGCCTTTTCCCAGCGATTTGAAGAAGTTTTCATCCCAGACCAAAAAATTTGTGTGGACGAGTCCCTCGTACATTTCACCGGCCGACTGCAGTTCAAGCAGTACATACCAAGCAAGAGAGCCAGGTATGGGTTAAAATTAAATAAATTATGTGATCGAGCCACTGGATACGTCTGCAAATTCAGGATCTACGAAGGCAAAGACTCCCAGCTCCAGCCCCGTGATTGCCCCACATATATTGGAACCAGTGGGAAAATTGTCTGGGAGTTGGCATACCCCCTGTCCGGAAAAGGTTACCATTTATATGTTGATAATTATTATACCAGTCTGCTCCTTTTTCGCCACCTTTACAGTAAACAAACCCCGGCCTGCGGTACCTTAAAAAAAAACCGGAAGGGATTCCCACAAAATTTATTGACAAAAAAATTGCGACCTGGAGAATCGGCATCCATGAGGAACGAGGAGGTGTTGGCCATGAAGTGGAGGGACAAGAAAGATGTCCACATCCTCTCTACGATCCACAATGACACCATGGTGGAGATCCCAAGAAGACGCGGCTCCATTGTAAAGCCTGAATGTGTCCACGACTACAATTTGTACATGGGGGGGGTGGATTTAAACGACCAGATGCTACAGCCCTACTTATCAACCAGAAAGTCCCATTATTGGCACAAAAAAGTTGCGTTTCACCTGTTTCACATGGCCCTTTTTAATTCGTTTGTCTGCTACCAAAAAGCAACTCAAAATCACCGACTCCACTACCTCCAATATATCGAAGATATCATCGATGCCCTCAATTACCAACAAGATCCCGCCCCAGGAAGCATTCGCTCTGATAGTGTGAGTCGGCCTCACGAGCGACACTATCCCTTTAGCATCCCCCCCCCACAGAATCTGGAAGAAGACACCAAAAGAAATGCCGTGTATGCAGCAGAGGAGGAGTAAGAAGAGACACCAGCTATTATTGTCCCGATTGTCCCTCCCAACCTGGCCTGTGCATCGGAAATTGCTTCAAAAATTATCATACATCCATTAGTTCCCCTTATTATTAACAGACTGCCATTTCCCTATTTGCCTGCTACCATGTTACTAACTACCTTCCATGTTAATTAACTGACCCTGGCCTGTTTACCGACGATGCCTCTGCCTGCCGATTTAAACCATGTTTCTGACTTCCACGTGTACCGACCTTGGCCTGTTAATCGACCATGTTTTTGCCTGCCACTTGGACTGATCTTTTGGCCATCTACTTTTAGTACACAGGGGTCTCACATATGTGAGGGGCTTCAGAATAGCGTTCTGAGTAGAGAAAACCAGTTTTTCATTTTCTGTGCTCCAAGAACAGGGTCTGGTTGCCCGGAGGCTTCAAAGCGATTTGGGTGGGAGAAGCCTCTACCCCTGTCCCCCTGGCCCTAAGCTTGATGGTCCTTCCTGCTGCCTGGACCAATAATTTGGCTGTGCTGACCATATTACTGCCTGTAATGACCCATGACATTATGGACCATGTTTCTTCCTGCTGCTTGGGCCAATACTTTGGCTGTGTTGACCATATATCTGCCTGCTGCCTCTACTGACTTTGGACAGCATTTCTGCCGGGACACCTCTGCCTGCTACCTGGACCTGTGCTTTGGCTGTGCTCTGGCTGTGCTGACAGTATCTCTGCCTGTGCGAACTATGGACAGTATTCCTGCCTGCTGCCTGGATGATTGCTTTTGCTGTCGCTGACCTCATCCCTGCCTGCTGCCTGGACCGATGCTCTCCTCTGTGGACCACTGCACTTCTAAAACCACAGGTAATCTTTTGTTATTTGGTATGTACCTGCTATGTGTTAGATATATGAAGGGCCTTCAAAAATGTGATCGGTAGTCAGAAAATGATATGTGCAATTAATGCTGCTAGAATGCCTGGAGGTGCTACTTGGATGTTGGGCCTCTGTATGTGGCCAGGCTGTGTAAAAGTCTCAAACATGTGGTATCGCCATACTCAGGAGGAGTAGCAGAATGCATTTTGGGGTGTAATTTTTGCTATGTACATATTATGTGTTAGAAATATCTTATAAATTGACAACTTTGTGTAAAAAAAATGCATTTTAATTTTTCTCCACATTTTCCAAAACCTTCTGGAAAAAAATGAACCGTTCAAAAGACTCATAATGCCTCATAGATTATACGTTGGGGTGTGTGCTTTCCAAAATGGGGTAATTTTGTGGAAAATTCTATTGTCCTGGTGCTCCAGGGCCTTCAAAATTGTAATAGGTGGTTGAGAAAGTATATGTGCGATTTATGCTTGTAGAACGCCTGAAAGTGCTACTTCAATGTTGGGCCTCTGTATATGGCCAGGCTGTGTAAAGGTCTCACACATGTGGTATCGCTATACTCAGGAGGAGTAGCAGAATGCATTTTGGGGTGTTATTTTTGCTATGTATATGCTATGCGTTAGAAATATCTTATAAATGGACAACTTTGTGTAAAAAAAATGCATTTTCATTTTTTCTCCACATTTTCCAAAACCTTCTGGAAAAAAATGAACCGTTCAAAAGACTCATAATGCTTCATAGATTATACGTTGGGGTGTGTGCTTTCCAAAATGGGGTCATTTTGTGGAAAATTCTATTGTCCTGGTGCTCCAGGGCCTTCAAAATTGTAATAGGTGGTTGAGAAAGGATATGTGCGATTTATGCTTGTAGAACGCCTGAAAGTGCTACTTCAATGTTGGGCCTCTGTATATGGCCAGGCTGTGTAAAAGTCTCACACATGTGGTATCGCTATACTCAGGAGGAGTAGCAGAATGCATTTTGGGGTGTCATTTTTGCTATGTATATGCTATGCGTTAGAAATATCTTATAAATGGACAACTTTGTGTAAAAAAAATGCATTTTCATTTTTTCTCCACATTTTCCAAAACCTTCTGGAAAAAAATGAACCGTTCAAAAGACTCATAATGCTTCATAGATTATACGTTGGGGTGTGTGCTTTCTAAAATGGGGTCATTTTGTGGAAAACTCCATTGTCCTGGTGCTCCAGGGCCTTCAAAAGTGTAATAGGTGGTTGAGAAAGGATATGTGCGATTTATGCTTGTAGAACGCCTGAAAGTGCTACTTCAATGTTGGGCCTCTGTATGTGGCCAGGCTGTGTAAAAGTCTCACACATGTGGTATCGCTACACTCAGGAGGAGTAGCAGAATGTATTTTGGGGTGTAGTTGCAATTATGCATATGCTGTGTGAGAGAAAAAAACTGTTAATATGACCAGTTTGTGTAAAAAAAAAAAAAAAATAATTAAATTTTCCCAAGAATTGTGGGAAAAAAATACAACTTCAAAAAACTCACCACACCTCTTAGTAAATACCTTGGACTGTCTACTTTCCAAAAAGGGGCAATTTTGGGGTATTTGTACTTTCCTCGCTTGTTAGTGTCTCAAGAAATGAGATATCCCTTCAGTACATCAGGCGTGATCAGATGTGATACATTTTCAGTGATTGCCACCATAGTTTGTAGACTCTATAACTTTCACAAAGACCAAATAATATACACTAATTTGGGTTCATTTTACCAAAGATATGTAGCAGTATACATTTTGGCACAAATTTATGAAGAAAAATTACTTATTTGCAAAATTTTACAATAGAAACTAAATAAAAGTGTTTTTTTTTTTAAAAATTGCTGTTTTTTTGCTTATATCGCAAAAAATAAAAAACCCAGTGGCGATTAAATACCACCAAAAGAAAGCTCTATTTGTGAGAAGAAAATGATAAAAATTTTGTTTGGATACAGTGTAGCATGACTAAGTAATTGTCATTCAAAGTGTGAGAGTACTGAAAGCTGAAAATTGGTCTGGGTGGGAAGGTGCATAAGTGCATGGTATTGAAGTGGTTAAAGGCCGCAGCAGCTATTTGGTAACAAATATAAAAAAACGAACAACATTCAATACAATAGGAATAGATGCCCAAGGTCCTTGTAGGCATTTCTACTTAAAGAACTAATCTCTCCTATGGTTTTCAGCCAAGGAAGCTGCCATCATGGCCTCTGTTTGATCTTCAACTGTCATAATGGTGCACATCAGTTATGACACCAGCCATTTGATGGTTTGACAGTTTAGTTAAAGTGGAAGTAAACCCTCCTATCATTTTCAGGCAAGAAAGCTGACATCTTGGCCTCTGTTTAATCTTCAACTGCCATGATGCTGTACATGTGATCAGTTATGACACCAGCCATTGGATGTTTGACAGTTTGGTTGAGAGCACAACCAATGTGACAGTTGGCATTCCCGGCATGCCGGGAATGTAACTGCTTTTTGAAACTGTTAAATCGATGGGTTTACTTCCGCTTTAAAGGGGAGGTCCCACAAAAAAAAAATATATATTAAAAGCCAGCAGCTACAAATACAGCAGCTGGTGACTTTTAATATATGGACACTTACCTGTCCAGGTCGCCTGCGATGTCGGCAGCCGAAGCCGATCTGTTGCTCGAGGGTCGGCTGCTGCCGCTGCCATGCTCGATACGGGAATCAGGAAGTAAAGCGTTGCGGCTTCACTTCCCGGTTCCCTACTGCGAATGCGCGTCTTCACTGGTCCCCGTTGTGTTCTGGGACCTGTGTGTCTCCCAGAAGGCAGCAGGGGTACAGAGTAGGCGCTGGAAGTGGCGTAGATCACCGAGGTGATCTATGCCAGGAAGTGGGAGCAAATACCTGTATTAGACAGGTATCTGCTCCCCCCTCCCCCCTGAAAGGTGCCAAATGTGACACCGGAGGGGGGGAGGGTTCCAAAAAGTGGAAGTTCCATTTTTGGGTGGAACTCCACTTTAAGAGAACAAGCAAATGTGCCGAAATTGTAACTGTTTTTTAAAACTGTTAAAGTGGAACTTTAGGACAAAATGAAAAAAATTGGGGAACAGGCAGGCATTTTCATACAGAAGAGATAAGCTTTGTCTCTTCTGCATTAAAGTTACCTACCTGCCTGTCTGCCCTTGTACAGTAAGCCCCGCACATGCAGCTCACTGTACTAATTCGGCAATGCCCATTCTGTCTGAGCTCCCTCGTCATCCTCGCCCAGCCAATGAAAGCAGCTAGCGATTGAGACCCAAAAGCCAGACGCCCAAAGGTGTCAGTGGGCCGGCCGGGGACCTCGGGGACATCACTTCGCTGGAGCTGAGGTGAGTATATTTCTGATTTAAATCAATGGGTTTAGTTCCGCTTTAACTGGAGTACCTGCATAAACCCAAAAGCTAGGTCGCATGCCTCGTACACACGAACAAGTTTCTCGGCAAGAACCAGCAAGAAACTTGCTGGCAGGGATTTCTTGCCGAGAAATTCGTTCGTGTGTATGGTTTCTCGTCAAGAAAAGCGACTCGAATCTCGACGAGAAAATAGAGAACCTGCTCTCTATTTTCTCGTCGAGATTCTCGTCAGCCTGTTTCTCGACGAGAAAATGGTTTGTGTGTACACTTACCTTTTCGCCGGGAAGCCCGCGCATGCTCGAAATGACTTTGACGCATGCGCGGTAGCTTCCTAGGCATAGGATAGGGTGAACCAAGATGGCGGCGACGGCATCGAATGTGACGAGCGCATGCTCGTCGTATTCGATGATGTCACCGCGTTCGCTCCATTCAAAGAACCGCGGGTTCTTTGAATGGAGCTTGTGTACACTCGGCCGGGACAAGTTTCTTGTCCAAGAATCTCGTCAAAAAAAACTACATGTTTTTTCCGACGAGAATCTCGGCCGTGTGTACGAGGCATCAGACTGCACAACACCGACTTGAAGACAATTGCACAAGCAACTATAGATACTAACATGGACGACCCCACTTCTCTGTCAGTGAACCGTACAAAAAAAATGGAGAAGCCATAACAATTCACATTTTAACCACTTCCATACAGGGCTTTTTATACCACTTCCATACTGGGCCTATGCTGGCACTTCTCTCCTACATGTACAAATCATAATTGTTTTGCTAGAAAATTACTCAGAACCCCCAAACATTATATATATATTTTTTTAGCAGACACCCTAGGGAATAAAATGACAGTCATTGCAACTTTTTTTCTTGCAAGGTATTTGCGCAATAATTTTTTAAACGCCTTTTTTTTAAAAATAACAAAACAGTAAAGTTAGCCCAATTTTTTGAGAAAATATGAAAGATGATGTTACGCCGAGTAAATAGATACCTAACATGTCACGCTTTAAAATTGCGCACACTCATGGAATGGCGCCAAACTTCGGTACTTAAAAATCTCCATAGGCGACGCTTAAATTTTTTTTACAGGTTACCAGGTTAGAATTACAGAGGAGGTCTAGTGCTAGAATTGTTGCACGCGCTCTAACGCACGCGGCGATACCTCACATATGTGGTTTGAACGGCGTTTACATATGTGGGCGACTTACGTGTGCATTCGCTTCTGATTGCGAGCTACCGGGAACAGGGAGGTTTTACTTTTTTTTTATTATTATTTATTTATTTATTTTACTTATTTATTTATTTTTTTACAATTATTTTACTTTTTTTTATCACTTTTATTCCTATTACAAGGAATGTAAACATCCCTTGTAATAGGAATGTGTGTGACAGGTCCGCTTTATTGAGAGATGCGGAGTCAATAAGACCCCACATCTCTCCTCCAGGCTGGAAAGCATGAGATCAGTGAAAACATTTTCACCGATCTCATACTTACAGCCGCAATGGCGGCTTTGTTTACATTTGAGGACCCGGGCGTGACGTCATCACATCGCGCCCGGGCCTCCGACGATCATAGAGATGACTGGTGACCATCTGGTCACCAGTCATCTCTATGCTCGTCACGTGACCCACCAACGGCGCCGGAAGATTCTCTCCGGGTCCCCGATCGCACGGGAGAGCCCAGAGAAGCACCGGATGGCGGCGGGAGGGGGGGGATGTCCCCTCCCACCGCCTATAAGAACGATCAAGCGGCGGAACCGCCACTATGATCATTCTTATGGTGCACAGAATCGCCGGCACTTCAAAAGGATATCTGAATGATGCCTCTAGCTGCAGGCATCATTCAGATATCCCCCTACAAAGCCAGGACGTCATATGACGTCCACCCAGGATGGGAGATCCCGTCTGTGGACGTCATTTGACTATGGCTGGGTAGGGAAGTGGTTAACATAATGACCACCTTCAAGGACCTTGAACCCATCAGCTGCTATGACTATATGTATCAACCTGAAGGACAATGACTATCAAATAACATTAAGAAAGAAGGAACAGTGGGAAGATTCCTCGTCAGCTGAAGACTTTCTCCAGGCATCTTACTGTATCCATTCCCTAAAACCCCACGATCGGGTAGGTACCCCGATTCCATGTTTACCTAAAGGGGTTGTAACCCTCAGACATGAAATATGAACAAAACATATCCTTCTATTGTGTGTACTTGTCTCAATCCAGAACACTTATGCCCTGTAAACATGATCGGAATTCTGATGGAATAAAATCCGATGGAACTTTCCGTCGGAATTCCGATGAAGCTGACTTTCATCAGTCTTGCCTACACACCATCAGACAAAATTCCGACCGTCCAAAACGCTGTGACGTAAAACACTCAGACGAACTGGGAAAAATTAAGTTCAATGCTTCTGAGCATGCGTCGACTTGATTCTGAGCATGCGTGGGATTTTTCTCCGATGGAGTTCCCCACAGACGATCAGAATTTCCTATCGTTTTTTTTTCCATCGGAAAAATTTAAAACATGTTCTATTTTTTAACACCGATGGAAAAAAGTCAGATGGGGCCCACACACGATCGTTTTTTTCGACCGTGTGTACAGGGCATAAGTGTAATTTCTATCCGCTGCTCTGTTACTCTGCTATCTGCATTAGTCACTTCTGACAAGTTTTCCTGACACCAAGAGAAAAAATGGTGACAGGGGAGGGAGCTCCAGCAGATTGACAGCCTCAGCTCTGTTCCTGTGCGCTGTGTGAAGGGGGTTTACCCTTTCCTCCCAATCAGCTCTCAGAGCTCTCCTCACTGATGTAACTTTAGCTCTCCACCCCCTGCTTTTCAGAGCTGAGAGATCCTGTGTAAATTCTGAACTTTGAATGGATGTAGGGAAAAGACTACTGTAAATAAACAGGTACAACTTATGTAGGATCATTTTTTTCATCTCTGTGTATCACCTGAGGCCAGTCACTTCACTATATATACAGCGTCTTGAAAAAGTATTGAAATTTGAAATTAAAAATTTTCCACAATTTGCCATGTTACATCCAAAAACTTAAATGTATTTTATTTGGCTTTTATGTGATAGACCAGTGGTCCCCAACCTTTTTGGCACCGAGGACCGGCGTTGTGTAATAGAATCGTGCCAAGGCCCGGGGGGGGGGGGTTGGGTTATGTAGCTTTTCGCGGGCAGTTTGTCGGGGAAATGGCTAGTGTTAGCGCCTCAATCATCACAGAACAATGGCTGATATGGTGTTGGGATGATTGAAGCGCATTATTTCTGTCATTGCATTGTAATATAAAATGAAATAGTTCAAACTCACCATAATGCAGAATCTGCCACCAGATGCGGTTTGTCACTTGCCACGTCGCCTTCCACCAGGTGTGGATTGTTGCTTGCCACGTCACCTGCCACCAGGTGTGGATTGTTGCTTGCCACGTCACCTGCCACCAGGTGTGGATTGCCACGTCGCCTGCCACCAGATGTGGATTGCCACGTCGCCTGCCACCAGATGTGGATTGTCGCTTGCCACCTCGCCTGCCACCAGATGTGGATTGTCGCTTGCCACAACACCTGCCACCAGGTGCGGATTGCCACGTCGCCTGCCACCAGGTGCGGATTGCCACGTCGCCTGCCACCAGGTGCGGATTGCCACGTCGCCTGCCACGTCACCTGCCACCAGGTGTGGATTGCCACGTCACCTGCCACCAGGTGTGGATTGCCACGTCACCTGCCACCAGGTGTGGATTGCCACGTCACCTGCCACCAGGTGTGGATTGCTACTTGCCATGTCACCTGCCACCAGGTGTGGATTGCCACCTGCCTGTAGATTTTTTTGCCACCTGCCATGGTGGCAGCACAGGCAGGTGAGGGAGAACAGCGGTAATGCGGAGCGGGCGGTGAGAGATGATCTCTCTGCTCCCACGCCTCGCTGCAGTATAGCAGCCCCGCTGTGTGGGCGGAAGTGCCGCGTTATGGGCGGGCGCCGAGAGATGATCTCATCTCTCTGCTCCCGCGCCTCACCGCAGTATAGGAGCCCCGCTGTGTGGGCGGAAGTGCCGCTTTCCAGGCGGGCGGCGAGAGATGATCTCATCTCTCTGCTCCCGCGCCTCACCGCAGTAGGAGCCCCGCTGTGTGGGCGGAAGTGCCGTGATCCGGGCGGGTGGTGAGAGATGTCATCTCTCTGCTTGCCCGCTGCCGCACCTCACACAGTGCAGCCTTCGCGGCCCATCTGCAAATAGGCCACGGTCCGGCAGTGGGCCTGGACCGGGGGTTGGGGAACCCTGTGATAGACCAACACAAAGTGGCACATAATTGTGAAGTGGAAGGAAAATGATAAATGCTTTTCAAATTTTTTTTTCAAATAAATGTAGCGGGGTCTCCTTTAAGGCCCCTGGACTACGTTACCCAGAACCCCGTTTGGCACCCTGGGTGCATTGGGCTGCCGCAGAGACTCATGGGTGGGGCTATATAAGAAGAGGACGAGGCTAGGCTCGGCCTCTTTGGACACCGCGCTGCAAGCAATAGGACTCCCTGTGTGGATCTGCTGCTGTGTAAGGCCTGAAGCCTGGGCCTTGCATACCTACCAAAGAGCCTTCCATCCCACTGCGGAGCCTGGGTGGCATCTGTTCCTGCTCGAGTTTGCTGACGTCAGCTGGACCGGAGACCCGGCCGTTGGAGACACTGTGTGTGGATACACAGTGGTGGAAGCCCGGACTGGGATCGCGTCCGGAGTGGTGAGCGAGCACTTGCTCACTTCATTATCCTTTTACTTTGTTGGGCCTAGTGACTGCCTTGGCCCACCCTGTTATTTACTACCCCTTGGATTACAAATATTGTTTCCTGAAAGTGCACCACCGTTAAAGTTGCATGCGAAGAATTGTTCTCATAAGGGACTGACTTTTAATCTGGGTCAGGCCTGACCAGGGTGGGGGTTAAAACTTTGTTGCTGCCCCATATTGTGCATAGGGAAAGAAGATAGTTGCACGTAGCGGGTGATCACTCTGCACGTTGATGAATATGTTTATTGCTGCAGGGTTCTGCATGTATACTATGTGATGTGTTTAACTTTAAATCCTTATACCTAAGTAAATCCAGTTATATTTTATCACTTTGGTATTAGTGTCATCTTTGCAGATAGTAGTTATCTATCGATACTACCAGATTGTGTATAATCAGGTGTAGACCGTTACTAGGTAACAATCCCTAGACTAACTGTGCCAGTGTGGGTTGAGTAGATTGCCGGGGGCTGGTGGTGCTGTATACAGGGCCCGAAACAAAACTCAGTGGCTCTCTTAACTGGGGGTAGCGCTACACATGGGGGCTCTCGAGTCCGGGATCCTGATACAGCAAGCAACGCAACAAAAGTACCGGCATGGACCCATTAGAATTGGAACGGTGGTGCGCGTTGGCTGGCACTGATTCAGCCACGGCAGTAGTTATTGAACTCCCGGGGATCTGGCAAGAAGTAGCGGTAAAGCAGCTAATAATGTCGCTATCCCCACACCAGAAAGCATGGGTCATGGATGTCAGGTCGAATTCTTCGCTGACCCACGCACTAATAGAATGGAAGAATGAAATCCCAGAGCATTTCAAAAGTCCAAGCATAACAGCAATGGATGATCAGACCTATAGCTTAATGCATGCGCTGCCAGTCAGGGGAGGATGGTTTCAGACACCAATTCCATCACCTCCACAGATATCTCCAGTGCAGTCCCCAAAAGCAGGAAGGCATAAGAAAGAGTACCGGATCCCCACCGGCCACCACCCTCAGCGCAGAATTATGCGCGGTCCAGGGGGAGATTGTAGCCCAGTGTAAGAAGGATCCTACAGACTACCCGATGTCGGGATACAGAAAACTCAGGATATTTTCTGGAAGGAAGCCTGTACCTTCGGGGGAAGAGGGATTTGAGGAGTGGCTAGACGGTGCCACTCAGACTTTAGAAGAATGGGAAGTCCCTGTCACGTACCTGGCGGTGATGAGCCCGGACTTGCAGAGGAAGGCCTCCCTTACGGCTCCCACCAGCGGCCCCATGTAAGGTAACAGCAGGCGCAGAGGTAGGAGGGGTACGAGTGCCTGGCAGGATCAACCAAGGTGAAGGTAGTTCCGCAGACTTGGTAGGCACACTGGAGCACAGCAGGTAGAACTGGAATCAGGAACACTCAGCAAACTGGAATCGTTCAGCAGACTGGACCGGAACCAGGAACACAGGAACTCAGCAAACTGGATCAACTTAGCAGACTGGACCGGAACCAGGAACACAGGAACTCAGCAAACTGGATCAGCTTAGCAGACTGGACCAGAACCAGGAACACAGGAACTCAGCAAACTGGATCAGCTTAGCAGACTGGACCGGAACCAGGAACACAGGAACTCAGCAAACTGGATCAGCTTAGCAGACTGGACCGGAACCAGGAACACAGGAACTCAGCAAACTGGATCAGCTTAGCAGACTGGACCGGAACCAGGAACAGTGAGATTGGTCAGACAAGCCGGGTCGGTTAACTGGCTGGCAGCAAGGTACAGAGGGATCAGACAGAGGAGAGGTCACAACAAGCCAGGGGTCGGATGCAGGCAGAAAACTGGAGAAGTCACAGGCAGGCCGGGTCAAACACATGTAAGTCTTCAGATCAGGTTTTCAGGTACTCAACGCTGTAGAGCAGACAGCAGGGACTGTCTGCGATTGACAGGTTTAAATAGCCCCTCTGGCGCCACCTGTAGGGCGGAGCGCGCGCAACCGAGAATCAGGAAGACCGGGACGCCTGCTTCTGGCAGGATCTCCATGACATTGCCCCCCCCCCAAGGGGCAGCCTCCGGATGCCCATCCGGGCAAACTTCTCAGGGTGAGATCTCTTGAAGGACTGCACCAGGCTTCTAGCATGGATGTTCTCCTCAGGCTCCCAAGAGTTTTCTTCGGGTCCGTAGCCCTTCCACTTAATCAGGAATTGGTTCTGGTTATTCCTTCTTCTAAAATCCATAATGGCTTCCACTTCGAATTCCTCCTCCCCGTCTACAATGACAGGATCAGGGAGAGCCGGACTTCGGACTGGAAATGGGTTGGGAACCAAAGGCTTCAGCAGAGATACATGGAAGACCGGATGGATCTTGAGGGAGTCAGGGAGCTCCAGTTCATAAGCCACTTCATTGTTTTTCCTTTTGACAGGAAACGGCCCTAAGAATTTGGGGCCCAGTTTCTTAGAGGGGCATGCCATCCTCAAGTTTAAAGTGGATAACCATACTTGGTCACCGGGTGCCAGCATTAATTCACCCCGTCTCTTCCTGTCAAAAATCGTCTTGTTGTGTTCCTGAGTCTTGGTCATGGTTTCCTGCAGAAGTTGGTTGTTGGATGAAAAGAAGTTCAACTTTTCCTGGACTGCGGGCACCGTACATTCAGGAAGGGAATTGGGCAGGAATGTAGGATGGAAACCGTAATTTGCGAAGAATGGGGACTGCTTGGTAGCGGAATGCGTAGAGTTGTTATAGGCAAACTCGGCCAATGGGAGCAGGGAAACCCAGTCATTCTGAGCGAATGAATAGAAGCAGCGCAGGTACTGCTCAAGGGTCTGGTTAGTCCTCTCAGTCTGTCCGTTGGTCTGGGGATGGTAAGCAGAGGAAAGTGACAATTCTATCTCCAGAGCCTTGTAGAGGGATCTCCAAAACCGGGAGGTAAATTGTACCCCTCGGTTGGAGACAATATTGGCTGGTACCCCGTGGAGTCTGACGACCTCTCTGATGAACACCTGTGCGGTTTCGGGAGCTGAGGGAGTCCCCTTCATGGGAATGAAATGTGCCATCTTGGATAGACGGTCTACTATCACGAAGATAGTGGTGTGACTCTCAGCCGGAGGCAACTCGATGATAAAGTCGATGGACAGCATTTTCCAGGGTCTGTCTGGGATGGGTAGGGGTCTCAGTAGTCCCCAGGCCTTGGATTTGTAACCCTTGTTTTGGGTACAAACTATACAAGACTCCACAAACTTCCTACAGTTCTCGCGGAGCCGAGGCCACCAGAAGGTACGCTGTACCAAGTCAGTGGTCTTGGCAACGCCAAAGTGCCCGGCAAGGGCATGGTCGTGGCAGAGTTCCAGTACGGTTATTCTCAGCTCTTCAGGTACGTAGATCCTGTTCTGGTACCAAAACAGCCCATCTTTGGCCTGCAATTCCGGTTCGAAGGGGGGTCTCTGCCCAGTGGAGGCTTGCTTGATCCGGGAGAGTAGGTCTTCCTGAAGCAGAAGGAAGTTTCCAGGGGCAAAAATGGTGTCTGGAGGTGCAACAGGTGCTGGGTGCAGATGGCTGGGAGCCCGGGGAAGCATCCAGGTCGGGCGGGAGAAGCCCGTGGACCTCTCAGCCCTTCGTTCCCTGAGACGTCGGTCGATCTGGATTGTTAAGTCAATTAGTGAATTCAGGGTTGGTGGTATGCCAACCCTAGCGAGCTCGTCCTTCAGAGGGTCGGAAAGACCTATGCGTAACTGATGGCGGAGGGCGGCGTCGTTCCAACTGGTATCTACGCTCCACCGTCTAAATTCCGCTATGTAGTCCTCTGCTGCTCTGCGCCCCTGCTGAAGGGTGCGCAAGGCGGTCTCTGCGGTTACTGAGAGCTGGGAATCTTCATATAGCTGAGCCATGGCTTCGAAGAAGGCAGTAAGGTTGTTTAACGCCATATCTTTCCGTTCCAAGAGACGGTGGGCCCAGCTCTGAGGGTCTCCGGAAAGCAGGGACATCACAAAGCCCACCTTGGTGGCTTACAAGGAGTAGGTGCGAGGCTGCAGGGCAAAGTAGAGTTCGCAGGAATTACGAAAAGCCCTAAACTTGCTTCGATCCTCTGAGAATTTTTCGGGTGTAGGGACCCTGGGTTCCGGAGGAAGCATGACAACTGTGGGTGAGGATCCTGCCCCAGCAGTGGAGGTAGAGGTATGGGACCCCCCTTGGGCTCCAGAGGGGTTGGAGAGGACCCGCACTTGTTCTTCCAGATGGGTGTAGCCTTGCTGGAGGTTCTTGACCGCTTCAGCCAATCCTGCCAGGTGCCGACATAGTTCCTCCATAGGTGAGGCTCCCTGCTCGGGCTCAGACATGGCTGTCTGCTACTGTCACGTACCTGGCGGTGATGAGCCCGGACTTGCAGAGGAAGGCCTCCCTTACGGCTCCCACCAGCGGCCCCTGGTAAGGTAACAGCAGGCGCGGAGGTAGGAGGGGTACGAGTGACTGGCAGGATCAACCAAGGTGAAGGTAGTTCCGCAGACTTGGTAGGCACACTAGAGCACAGCAGGTAGAACTGGAATCAGGAACACTCAGCAAACTGGAATCGTTCAGCAGACTGGACCGGAACCAGGAACACAGGAACTCAGCAATCTGGATCAGCTTAGCAGACTGGACCGGAACCAGGAACACAGGAACTCAGCAAACTGGATCAGCTTAGCAGACTGGACCAGAACCAGGAACACAGGAACTCAGCAAACTGGATCAGCTTAGCAGACTGGACCGGAACCAGGAACACAGGAACTCAGCAAACTGGATCAGCTTAGCAGATTGGACCGGAACCAGGAACAGTGAGATTGGTCAGACAAGCCGGGTCGGTTAACTGGCTGGCAGCAAGGTACAGAGGGATCAGACAGAGGAGAGGTCACAACAAGCCAGGGATCGGATGAAGGAAGAAAACTGGAGAAGTCACAGGCAGGCCGGGTCAAACACAGGTAAGTCTTCAGATCAGGTTTTCAGGTACTCAATGCTGTAGAGCAGACAGCAGGGACTGTCTGCGATTGACAGGTTTAAATAGCCCCTCTGGCGCCACCTGCAGGGCGGAGCGCGCGCAACCGAGAATCAGGAAGACTGGGACGCCTGCTTCTGGCAGGATCTCCATGACAGTCCCAGAACACCGAAAGAAACAGAGGATCACAGAGAGTCTGAAGGGGCCTGCCTTGGAGGCCATATGCAACCTCAAGCTGAGCAAGAAAGACTGTGATGCACAGGATTATCTGGACATTTTGCAGAATGTGTTCGGTGGAACAGAGAAAGTCACTGAGCTCACTTACCAGCTGGAACACTGCTACCAAAAGACAGGAGAGAAACTGTCAGAGTTCAGGAGGCGTCTGGATAAGATCCTGCATAAAATCATACTGAAGAAGGGAATTGATCCAAGGAAGGTGGATGAGGCCCGTGTTCAGCAGGTGTTGCGGGGAGCTCAGCCCCTAGACCCCATCGCATTGGCGTTACGCACTCAACAGGACGGGAAGAGCCTGGAGTACCCCGACTTAATCCGAGTGGTAAGAGAGGAAGAGGCTATGTTGGAAGACAAAAGAAGGAGCCAAACAGTTGAACCAACCCATCCTCCGGCGGTGATGGTCAGGACAGCCATGACCCTAGAGAGAGACTCAGAGGTGGATACCTTGAAGTCGTAGATGTCCCAAGTATTGGGGATGCTGACCTCCCTGTTGGCCAAGGATCAGGGGGTACCAGAGAGGGAAAGTCAGAGGAAGGAGCTGTTTCCAGACACCTCAGCGCCCGCATCCTTGCAAGATTGGGGAAATGCGATTTGTTTCAACTGTGGAGGGGCTGGTCATATCGCCAAAGTGTGTTCCAGTCCCAAGAAGAAAAAAATGAATAACCGCAAGTCGGCGGAAAACTTCAGAGGGCCCCGGTGAAGGAGTCAACCGGGTGCCCATCATCTCCAGTGAGCTCCAAACTGAATGAGGAGCAAAGAAAGAGAGGGGGCACCACCCCTCAGAAGAAACACAGTATTCCCCAGCGGGAATACACACCAAATAAAGAGAATAGTGTCCCTCAGCGGGTAGCTACACCCATTAAGAGGAGGGAGATCAATGCATACCAAGCCCAAGACAGACTTAAGTCCAAAGAGAAATGGAAGAAAGAGAGTCCAAAAGGGAAATGCAAGGATCAAAAGAAAGAAACCCCCTCAAAGCAATATCCAGAGAAGCTGGTAGGCCCCTCACCCATAGTACCTGTCCAGGTGGAGGAAGTCTACACAAGAGCCATATTGGATACTGGGGCACAAGTGACCTTGTTATACAGAGACTTTTATGACAAGCATCTAAGCCACCTACCCATCCAGAAGATTGAAGAGTTGAAGATATGGGGGATTGGGACCAGGAGCTTCCCTTATGATGGCTATCTGTCCATAAAATTGACCTTTGGTCCATCTGTAGCCAGGAAGGCTGAAGTGTTCGACACCCTGGCTGTGGTATGCCCCCGACCGCCTGGAGCTAGCAAGAGCTCCATAATAATAGGGACCAACACTGACCTGGTTCGGAGACTCTTGGCCCCTCTAGTACGAAAGAAGGACCCCACGGTCACCAAGATCCACCCAATGCTGAAGACAGCCTACCAGCGACTGGTCTTAAAGCAGAAGGCCTCGGAAGAGGGGGTAGGAAAGGTCTGGAGGCTGGGAAGAAGAGGAATAGTGCTGCAACCCGGCGAAGTTACCTGTCTCAGAGCCACTGTAAAGCTCACTTGGGAGCAGCCTGGGCCCTTTGTCGTGTTGGAACCTGACCCAAGGGAAGAACACTCGGGCTTAGAAGTAGTCCCAGAAGTGGTCCCGTTGAAGGCCTTGAAGAAGGCACACTGTAAAGTAGCTGTGAGTGTCAGGAATACTACGGATGGTCCGATGGAAATCCCAGCCAGGATGTTACTGGGCAAGGTGAGCCCTGCTACCCCGGTTGTCTTGTCAGATGTGGAGAAGACAGATGGAGAAAGGACTATTTGGGAGAAGCTCTGCATGGAGAACCCGAACCTGCTGAGGGGTTGGAAAGAGAGAGCCAATGCCCAGTTGACCAAGTGGAGAAGGATCTTTTCCCAAGATGAGTTTGGTGTGGGGTGTGCAAAGAGTGCCACCCACCGAATCCGCCTCCAGGAAGACAAGCCCTTTAGGGGGAGGGTCCGGCGAGTCCCATTGGCGGACCTCAAGGATTTGAGGAAACAGCTCGCCGAGCTCAAGCGAACTGGTGTTGTCAGGGAGTCAAGAAGCCCTTATGCCTCTCCGATAGTGGTGGTCAGGAAGAAGAATGGGTCATTGAGGCTATAGGCTATGTATAGACTACAGGACCCTCAACCGGAGAACCATACCTGACCAGTATACCACCCCGAGAATAGAGGATGTCTTACAGAGCTTGTCCGGAGCAAGGTGGTTCAGTGTAATGGATCTCAAGAGCGGGTACTATCAGATACCCATGCATCCAGAAGACAAGGAGAAGATAGCTTTCATAACTCCTGTGGGGTTCTTTGAGTTTGACAGGAAGCCCCAAGGTCTGTCTGGAGCTCCAGCCACCTTAAACGCCTTATGGAAAAGACTGTAGGGGACATGAACCTCATCGAAGTTCTTGTTTACTTGGATGACATCATTGTCTTTGGGAGAACCCTGGAAGAGCATGAGGAGAGACTGGAGAAGGCTTCCACTGTAGCTAAAGTACTCATGAAGAAATACTTTGTACACTACGTGCTACCACAACGGCGCCACTCAGATCAAGGGAGGGACTTTGAAAGTCGGCTGATTCGGAAGCTCCTGGATTCTTTAGGGATCAAGAAGACCCGAACCACCCCCTATCATCCACAGGGTGATGCTCAGCTGGAGAGGTTCAATCGAACCCTGCTCAACATGCTGGGGACTTTGAGTAGTGAAAAGAAGCAGCATTGGAGAAAGCATATAGCAGCAATTGTACATGCATACAACAGTACCACAAGTGACGCTACAGGGTACTCGCCCTATCGACTTATGTTCGGAACAGAAGCAAGACTACTGGTAGATATGGCCTTTGGTACCTCCATAGACCATTGCTCGGCCACTTCACACAAGAGATATGTAGATAGGCTCAGACACAGTTTAAAATTGGCCTATGAGCAGGCACAAGCGGCCTCGGATCAAAGGGGAGCCCGCAACAAGAGAAACTTTGATCTAAAGGTCCGGATTCAGGATCTACAACCTAGGGACAGAGTGCTGCTGCGCAACTTGGGGGTCCCTGGAAAGCACAAGCTTGCAGACAGATGGAGACCTAAACCCTATGTTATTTGCAAGAAACTGTCGGGCCTACCTGTTTACAGACTAAAGCCAGAAGGAAAAGTGGGGCCCTTAAATACTTGGCATCGGAACCATTTACTCCCACTTGCCGAAGCAGTTCGGATACCCCCAGCGAGGGATCCCCCTGAGTCAACTTCCATCCTGGATACTCCCAAGCCAAGCACTCGGTCCCAGACTCCTCAGATTGATGAATCAGATGTCTCTGAATTAAGTTAGAATGAGGGAGAAGAACTTGATTGGCTATGGCCTTCCCAGGTCCCAGAAACTTCTGCTATAGATCTTCCACCTACTAAAGACGCCATAGACAGTACACTGAATGCAGAAGCTACTGAGTTCATCCCGTCCAGTCCTTTGTCGGATTCCTGGGAAGGCGCCTGCGACTTACTCCTAGAAGAGGATCCAAGATATTCTATGTATCTCCCTGCTCCTGAGTCGAGTGTCCCAGAACCAGTGGAAACTCCCAAGTCGGTTCCAGAAGAGGAACCTGGATTACCAGAACCAGAAATCCCAAGAGAACGAAAGATGAGAAGGACCATAAGGCCTCCCCGAAAATTGACTTACCCACAAATGGGGGAAAGCTCAGAAGACACTGTGGTCACTGCCAGGAGGAGCATGGAAGACCCTGATCCCTCCACTGTTTATTTAGTGGGGGGCAACCCCAACTCACCCGCTGGCACAGCTAGGCAGGCCACGATTGACAGTGTGACCTGTGGGCAAGGGAGTCCACCCCCTCGTTTTTGGTGGGAACTCCCTCTGCCGACATCATACGCAGCTTTGTCAAATGTTGTGCGTAGTATGTGTTAACTTTTATCTTTGGGGACAAAGAGTTTAAGTGGGGGGAGTGTGTAGCGGGGTCTCCTTTAAGGCCCCTGGACTACGTTACCCAGAACCCCGTTTGGCACCCAGGGTGCATTGGGCCGCCGCCGAGACTCATGGGTGGGGCTATATAAGAAGAGGGTGAGGCTAGGCTCGGCCTCTTTGGACACAGCGCTACAAGCAATAGGACTCCTTGTGCGGATCTGCTGCTGTGTAAGGCCTGAAGCCTGGGCCTTGCATACCTACCAAAGAGCCTTCCACCCCACTGCGGAGCCTGGGTGGCATCTGTTCCTGCTCGAGTTTGCTGACGTCAGCTGGACCAGAGGCCCGGCCGTTGGAGACACTGTGTGTGGATACACAGTGGTGGAAGCCCGGACTGGGATCGCGTCCGGAGTGGTGAGCGAGCACTTGCTCACTTCATTATCCTTTTACTTTGTTGGGCCTAGTGACTGCCTTGGCCCACCCTATTATTTACTACCCCTTGGATTACAAATATTGTTTCCTGAAAGTGCACCACTGTTAAAGTTGCATGCAAAGAATTGTTCTCATAAGGGACTGAGTTTTAATCTGGGTCAGGCCTGACCAGGGTGGGGGTTAAAACTTTGTTGCTGCGCCATATTGCACATAGGGAAAGAAGATAGTTGCACGTGGCGGGTGATCACTCTGTACTATCGTTGATGAATATGTTTATTGCTGCAGGGCTCTGCATGTATACTATGTGATGTGTTTAACTTTAAATCCTTATACCTAAGTAAATCAAGTTATATTTTATCACTTTGGGATTAGTGTCATCTTTGCAGAAAGTAGTTACCTATCGATACTGCCAGATTGTGTATAATCAGGTATAGACCGTTACGAGGTAACAATCCCTAGATTAACTGTGCCAGTGTGGGTTGAGTAGATTGCCGGGGGTTGGTGGTGCTGTATACAGGGCCCGAAACAAAACTCAGCGGCTCTCTTAACTGGGGGTAGCGCTACATAAATATCTGAAAAGTGTGGTGTGTATTTTTATTCAGCCCCATTTACTCTGATACCCCTAACTAAAAACTATTGTAACCAATTGCCTTCAGAAGTCACCTAATTAGTAAATAGAGTCCACCTGTGTGTAATTTAATTTCAGTATAAATACAGCTGTTCTGTGAAGTCCTCATAGGTTTGTTGGAGAACCTCAGTGAATAAACAGCATCATGAAGGTCAAGGAACACACCAGACAGGTCAGGGATAAAGTTGTGGAGAAGTTTAAAGCAGGGTTAGGTTATAAAAAAATATCCCAAGCTTTGAACATCTTACGGAGCACTGTTCAATCCATCATCCAAAAATGGAAAGAGTATGGCACAACTGTAAACCTACCAAGACATGGCCGTCCACCTAAACTGACCGGCCGGGCAAGGAGAGCATTCATCAGAGAAGCAGCCATGAGGCCCATGATAACTCTGGAGGAGCTGCAGAGATCCACAGCTCAGGTGGGACAATCTGTCCACAGGACAACTATTAGTCGTGCATTCCACAAATCTGCCCTTTATGGAAGAGTGGCAAGAAGAAAGACATTGTTGAAAGAAAGCATAAAGAAATCCTGTTTGCAGTTTGCGAGAAGCCATGTGGGGGACACAGCAAACATGTGGAAGAAGGTGCTCTGGTCAAATGAGACCAAAATTTAACTTTTTGGCCTAAAAGCAAAACGCTATGTGTGTCTGAAAAATAACACTGCACATCACCCTGAACACACCATCCCCACTGTGAAACATGGTGGTGGCAGCATCATGTTGTAGGAATGCCTTTCTTCAGCAGGGACAGGGAAGCTGGTCAGAGTTGATGGGAAGATGAATGGAGTCAAATACAGGGCAATTTTAGAAGAAAACCTGTTAGAGTCTGCAAAAGATTTGAGACTGGGGTGGAGGTTCACCTTCCAGCAGAAATACATAGGGGATAGCGGCGCTGTCACATGGTATGTATGATAGCAAAAAGTCCATCAATTTAGTCCTTGGTATAGAGTTCTTAGTATGAATGGAGAGGGGCTGAGGCTGAATAAGGGGGAGGGGAAAGACGTGTATACAGTTTGCAATAGTCCATAAACCAGGGCAAGCCTTCAGAGGGAAGTTGAGAGCAGACTCCAGGATATGCAAAAAGAAGAGAACAGGCGTCTCCAGGTTAGAACTAGTAGCATTTAATAGATTTCAGGTGCAAATATCCACTTACATCTAAGTTATGGAGGTCAGGCACATGTCCTATCCACACTGATGTGGCGTCCGTCCGGCGCTATAGCATTACTGCAGCTTTCGTTGCCCAGGAGAAGGGAATCCTGTCCAGCAGGACTTCTGGGAGGCTGGAGAGCTGTGGCCGAGGCTTGGTTGAAGCTGTGGATCAGTGTTGGAGCGCAGCGTCGGGCGCGGTGACATCACTGGTGGTCGCGACGACGTTTCAGAGCATGCGCTCTGGCTAGCAAGACAGGCGCGCGCCGCTCCTTTCTCAAGCTTGACAAGGACCCTAAACATACAGCCAGAGCTACAATGGAATGGTTTAGATCAAAGCATATTCATGTGTTAGAATGGCCCAGTCAAAGTCCAGACCTAAATCCAATCGAGAATCTGTGGCAAGACTTGAAAATTGCTGTTCACAGACGCTCTCCATCCAATCTGACAGAGCTTGAGCTATTTTGCAAAGAAGAATGGGCAAAAATGTCCCTCTCTAGATGTGCAAAGCTGGTAGAGACATCCCTAAAAAGACTTGTAGCAGTAATTGCGGTGAAAGGTGGTTCTACAAAGTATTGACTCAGGGGGGCGCTATACAAATGCACGACACACTTTTCACATATTTATTTGTGTAGCGGCCTCACCCCCTCTTTCTGGTCAAGGGGTATATTGTACGTGAGGGTGAGATGCGCTACGGCCCATGTCCTCCCGATTGCAGCAGGTGAGGTGAAGGCCAGTACCAGTTATTCTTCTTGGGCCTGTGTGTTTCTATTAAAAAGCAAGTCTTGCTGTGCTGACACTCCCCTTCACTCCCATTAACCAGAGTTCCACACACTGATAAGGATCCAACACTTGTTTTATTGTAGCACACAATTAAAACAGTTCTTTACCAGCTGAAAGGTTGAGATCCATAAACAGTTCAATACGGTGGGGTGAGCAGGTCGAGGCACTGTCCTAACGATAAACTAAACCACTGTGGTTTTACCAGCGGTTGCTATAGCCATTGGCTAGAGAGAGAAACTTGAAACTTGTGAGTCTCTACCAGCGACTCTGAAGAATATGAATTGGAATACCTTCGCTGCGTTGTGGCCCCTGTCAGGGGGAAAATGTCCCTCCAAGGGAGTCACCAGAGGCCCCTCCGTCACCGGGTTAATGCTGCTCTGGACTCTTCAGACGGGTAACCTCTCCGGCCTCCTCACCTCAGACATGGGCCCCATCCACCTCAGGGTCCCTCGGACTCATCCGCCCTTGCGGAGCCCAGTCGAAGTCACTGGGCCCCAGGCCTCCGGTGTAGTACCTCACCCCAGGCTTAAGGTGCCTGGGATGGACGCCAACTCCGCTCCGACCAGGCCTAGGGCGCCTGGGCTGGAACTCCGGACCGACCGCACCCAGGCCTAAGGTGCCTGGGCGCCGGATGCAGAAGACCTCGTGGCAAGGGCGTCTCTCCCCTTTTTCCCCTCCGGTGACACCACAGCAGGTTCTCCGCCCCCGCTGTACCACCGCCGGAACGGGACAAAAAGGACAGCACTGCGACAGTGATTCTACCTCGTCCTGTGGGAACACCGCCACCCCAGGCCAAGGAGAATAGTACACCACCAAAGTCCTCCACGACTGAAAATGGTCCAAATCCTCTTATGATTTATACACACCTGGGTCATACTACCACCTAGGTGTACCCCCTAGATTCAGACTCCCGCTACACTTGTAAAAAAAATAATTGAAATCCATTTATCGTTTTCCTTTCTACTTCACAATTATGTATCACTTTGTGTTGGCCTATCACATAAAATCCCAATAAAATACATTTACGTTTTTGGTTGTAACATGACAAAATGTGGAAAATTTCAAGGGGTATGAATACTTTTTCAAGACACTGTATGTGAGGGTTTACAACTACTTTAATTACCAAAAACTCCTTCCACACCACAACTCCCCTTTTAAAGTGGTTGTAAACCCTTAAGCCCTGTACACACGATCGGATTTCCTATGGATTCTAATCCGATGGATTTTTCCATCGGAAATCCGATGAAGCTGACTTCCATCAGTCTTGCCTACACACCATCAGTCAAAAAACCGATTGTCCCAAACGCTGTGACGTAAAACACTCAGACGAGCTGAGAAAAATGAAGTTCAATGCTTCTGAGCATTCGTCGACTTGATTCTGAGCATGCGTGGGTTTTTTATCTGATGGAGTTCCACACAGACGATCGGATTTTGCTATCGTTTTTTTTCCCCCAATGGAAAAATGTAAAACATGTTCTATTTTTTCACACCAATGGAAAAAAGACCGATGGGGCCCATACACGATCGGTTCGACCGATGAAAACAGTCCATCGGACTGTTTTCATCTGTAAAACCGATCGTGTGTACGCGGCTTAACAGACCACTTTAGGCTACAGGTAAGCCTATATTAAGGCTTACCTGTAGCTACCCAGGATATCTCCTAAACCTGTACGGTTTAGGAGATATCCCCTGTCCCCTGCGTGTGCCGAAGTCATTGGCAAATGCGCACTGGGGCAAACTGAAGCAATGGCACGTATGTACCGTTGCTTCAGTGACCATACCGTTACCGGCGGCTCCCGCGCGCATGTGCGGGAGTGACGTCATTGCGGCTCCGGCCAATCACAGCGCCGGAGCCACGATACCCGGAAGTCACTCCGGGAGAGATGTCGCCGCCGGAGGGGGGGGGGGTGAGGACCATTGCGGGAACTTTGAAGTAAGGTAAGTAATTCATAATGAGCTAGTATGCTATGCATACTAGCTCATTATGCCTTTGTCTTGCAGGGTTTTTTTTTTTTTCCAAAGGTTTAGAACCACTTTAAGCCATTTATGCAATCCCTCCGTCTATGTCTTTTTTTTGCTTTATTGCAGACCTAACTGGATCAGAGTAGTATGGTATGGCAGGAACATGGGCGTCCGCTCCATAGGGCAGGGGGGGTCAATTGCCCCCCCCCCTGGAGACACACTATATTTATATGGAAATGGAGTGAAGCGGAATTATCCTCAAGAGCTATTTTACACTGCCAGCTGGCCACGTTATCGGTAAAGCGCCGCTAGTTTTAGTGGCGCTTTACCATCGTTTTAGTGGCGCTATTCGGCCGCTAGAGAGGGGGGTTTAAAAAAAAATTAAATTCCTAATCAGACAATGGCAGCTTGATCCTTATATTAAGCTTTTGCATCAGGTTTCTCAAAACTTTGCATGCCGGCACTTTATGTCATAATGACTAAGCCCCTCCCCTTCATGACATTGTCAAAATGGGACCGAGCATGGATGACCTTAAAATGATGCCCCCCCCCCCCCCTGAAAAAAGTTCAGCGGACGCCCATGGGCAGGAAAGGTGAGTAAGGAATGCTTTGCCTTGCAAAATTTAGCAGAGCAACTGGGTTGCTTTTTAGGCCCATTTCACACTGAGGCGCTTTGCAGGCGATATTGCGCTAAAAATAGCGTCTGCAATGCGCCCCAAAAAAGCCGCTCAATAGTATCCAATGTGAAAGCCCAAGGGCTTTCACACTGGAGCGTTACGCTTGCAAGAGGGTCAAAAAACTCCTGCAAGCCGCATCTTTGAGGCGCAATAGGAGCGCTAAAAATAGCGCTCCTATAGCGCCCCTGCCCATTGAAATCAATGGGGTAGCGCCTCCAAAACGCCCGCAAAATGCCGCAAAGAGGCGTTATTGCAGGCGTTTTTAACCCTTTTTCGGCCGCTAGCGGGGGTTAAAATACCCCCGCTAGCGCCAGCAAATCGCGGCAAAAAAAACGGTATAGCGGCGCTAAAAATAGCGCCGCTATACCGCCAGCGCATCCAGTGCCTCAGTGTGAAAGTAGCCAAACTGTTTTTTTATTTTTTTTATTTAGCATTTCTGTTTCTTCATACATCATAATTAAAACAAAGACACCATTTCTATTTCCGAACCTAAAAAAAGAAGAGAATAAATTTTTCAGACCAAGACACGTGCGTCACAGCTGAATCATTTAGCGCCGATCAAATTTCATTAATAACGGAACTCTCTGAGTAATGCTAACTATATTGTACAATTATTCATTTTTTCGCTATTTATTGGCTTTTGTCTCAACTGCCCACATTTATTCCAAATGAAGGCTCTATTTCATCCATTTGGTATTGGATTTCTTTTAATTTGTAATAAAATAATTCTTTGAAGTATGGCAAAGAAAAAAAAAAAAATCGTACTCTTCTCCGTCTGCAACAGGCAGCCTGTGCTTTTATCAATGAACCAGTTGCCGGGGACACTAATAAAACACTTGTGTTGCTGGTTACCGTGATGAAAGTGTTGGAATCGGGCCTCGCACAGATGCCACAACAGACCAGAGAGTCACCCGAGCAAATCCCAGCCTTCACCTGGAGTGTAAGATCTGCCAGAGTCTGGCTGGATAATGGCCCAGCTGTGGGTCGGGCGGTGCGTTTGCAGCTGTGCTCCTTTGAGCTCTGTCTGAAAACGAGCCTGCGCCCCCCCCCCCAAAAAGCCCTCCTGTCCTTCCAACGCTAAGAACTGTAATCCCGTTAGAAAGGAAAAGCGCCAGATTTTTACTGCCAAGTATCACACACCGAATCTAAAACTTTATTCCTAAGAAAAGATTATTGTTGACCACGCACATGTAAAGCTAGTTACCAAAATCAAAATGTGAAGTTTAAAGTGCGTTCATTGCCAGTGGATTAGGTCATGATGAGCCAAATGTTTCTACTGTATCAGCTACATGGTGCAAGAAGTTAAAGAGAACATGTCACCTGTCTGGATAAAGTGCCCCCCCCAAACCACTTTTGACTCACCTCTCCAGTGCTCTACCACTGCTCCTTCCACTGTCACATAGGGTTGCTATCTCTTCGGGATTCACCCGGAAAGTCCAGGTTTTGAATCATGTGTCCGGGTTTCAGGCGGACTGAAACCTGGACACATTATTCAGACCGGACTGTGGCTTCTCAAGTAACCAATGTAGCGGCCCCACTCTCTCCTCATGTGAATCGGGTTTCCGATAGCTCTTTTCTAGGGGTATCTTGTATGTGAGAGTGAGAAGCGCTACGGCCCATGTCCTCCCCATTGCAGCGGGTGAGGTGAAGGCCAGTACCTATTGTTTTCCTTGGGGCCTGTGTGTTTCTGCAGGAATACCAAGTCCTTCTGTGCTGACACTTCCCTTCGCTCCCATTAACCAGAGTACCACACACCGATAAGGATCCAACACTTGTTTTATTGTAGCACACAATTAAACAGTTCTTTGTCAGCCGACTGATTGGGACCCATAAACAGTTCAACACGGTGGGGATGAGCAGGTCGAGGCACTGTCCTGATAATAAACTAAACCACTGTGGTTTAACCAGCGGTTGCTATAGCCATCGGCTAAAGAGAGAAACTTGAAACCTTTGAGTCTCTACCAGCGACTCTGGAGAACATGAACTGGAGTACCTTCGCTGCGTTGCGGCCCCTTTCAGGGGGAAGATGTTCCTCCAAGGGAGTTACCAGAGGCCTCTCCGTCACTGGGTTGATGCTGCTCTGGGCTCTTCAGACGGGTAACCTCTCCGGCCTCCTCACCTCAGACATGGGCCCCATCCACCTCAGGGTCCCTCGGACTCATCCGCCCTTGCGGAGCCCAGTCAAAGTCACTGGGCCCCAGGCCTCCGGTGTAGTACCTCACCCCAGGCTTAAGGTGCCTGAGATGGACGCCAACACTGCTCTGACCAGGCCATGGGCGCCTGGGCTGGAACTCCGGACCAACCGCACCCAGGCCTAAGGTGCCTGGGTGCCGGATGCAGAAGACCTCGTGGCGAGGGCGTCTCACCCCTTTATCTCCTCCTGTGACGCCACAGCAGGTTCTCCGCCCCCGCTGTACCACCGCCGGAACGGGACAAAAAGGACAGCACTGCGGCAGTGATTCTACCTCGACCTGTGGGAACACTGCCACCCCAGGCCAAGGAGAATAGTACACCACCAAAGTCCTCCACGACTGAAAATGGTCCAAATCCTCTTATGATTTATACACACCTGGGTCATACTACCACCCAGGTGTACCCCCTAGATTTAGACCCCCGCTACACCAAGATAGCCGCTGTCAGGAGCACTTAGTGCTCCTGCTCCTCATTCCAGCATCTAGGTTTTGGGTATTGCATTCTCCCTGTCATTGTCCACCTGCAAGGTAATTGATATGGTCAGTCACCTGTTATAAGCAAGCCAAACACTCAGTCTCATGCTTGTGATAGAGAGTGATATGTGTGTTGTTCCTGAGCATGCTCCCTGTCTGTCTGCCCTGCTCTGCTTGTTTGGATTTTTCTGTGTATGACTTTGGACCGGATTATTGGACTATTCCTTGAATTCAGCCTGCCTTTTACCTGGACTGTCATAGAACCACGTTATCTGTCTGCTAACCACAAGTATCTATTTGCTTTGCTCAGTTCGCATCTGCCCTGGTGTGGTGGCCAGGCACTATGGCATTGAGTATAAGTCTTGGGGGCAACCGAGTACCGGTGGGTCTGCTTGCCTTATGGGAAAGGGGGCTGCTATAGGCAAAGAACACAGTAGCCAGCTATAGTGTCTGACCACCTGCGTTGGGGTAGACGTGACATTCACACACAAATCTGTTGCTGTCTGGGAGCTGCGGGCAGCTGTCTGGGGGCAGGTTCGACTTTACTGGGTAACAGGGCGATGACGTCAGCAAGAGCAATTTGGCCACACCCACTGTTCGCTGTGGCACGCTATGCGCACAGCATTACTACTCTCCTTGGGGCACCCAAAGGTGTCCCAGGCCGCTAAAGTGTTCGGGTTTGGCTTGAAGAAAGGGTGGCAACCCTTTACACGCACATAAACTTTAATGGCATTCCAGTCTTAGTCCCTAGGGTTCAATATTGAGTTGGCCCACCCTTTGCAGCTATAACATCTTCAACTCTGTTGGGAAGGCTGTCCACAAGGTTTAGAAGTGTGTCTATGGGAATGTTTGACCATTCTTCCAGAACCGCATTTGTGAGATCAGGCACTGATGTTGGACGAGAAGACCTGGCTCGCAGTCTCCGTTCTAATTCATCCCAAAGGTGTTCTGTCGGGTTGAGGTCATGAAATTGTTCAAAATGTATTGGTATGCTGACGCCTTAAGAGTTCCCTTCAGAGTCCTGACCTCAACCCGATAGAAGAGCACTGTTACAGCTGACAGTCTCTCCCCTTGTGTTATCCCTGTACTGTGTTGACATTACTCACTGTCTTTACTTGTTCCTTCCTGCTGCCTCTTCCGGCATGAATGCCTCTAGTTGCCTCCTATGGTGGATCCTTCCAGGCTAGCTATCCCGAGCTCCAGCCTGAGGCAAAACCCCTCTGTGACAGGGCTCTCTTAAGGGCCTCCGACAGCCTCTCCTCAGCACTGCTCCTCCATCTTCCACGACTCTCCTGCTGGCATGGCCCAAGTCTATTTATGGGCTCTATCAGTCCTCTTCCAGGCCCACCTCTGGGGTTTAGCTGAGGACCCATAAATATTCTAGGCAGCCCCTCCTAGCCTCCACCCACTAGTTCCAGAATATTCTCCAATGAGTCATTCAGCATCAGAGGGTGCTACATACTGTACCTCCGTAGGCCAAGTCTGTCAGGACAGTATGGCCACCTACTTATGCAGCACCACCCACAGGCAACTCTTCAATAAAACACAGAAGTTTAATACAATGCACATTTACATTAGTTAATTGCAGTACAGAACATGTTTTTCCAGTCTTTTGAAGTGTAAGAAGACAATGACTTTCCTGAGCCCTGTCCCTGCAAAGTGCTAACACTGACTGAGGGAATGTGAAAGGAATGGGGAAGGTCTAGCTAGGGCTGAACTAACTAACATGAAACAGGAGGGGGGGACAGGGGGAGATACCAATAACTTAGTTAAGCAAGTTGTAGTTCCTAAAAACCACCACAAGATATCAGCTTACTACAGAACAACAATAACCTGATGCAATTCAATCCAACGCAGATCCATATATACATGTAGCGGGGTATTGCTTTAAGGCCTCAGAGACTACCGTACCCAGAATGGCACGAGACACCCAAGGTGCATTGCCCTGCGCAAAGACTGCTGGGGTGGGCTATTTAACTGGGGGGCGGGACTGAGTTCGGTCTCTTTGGACACCACCCACCCAGCAAGTGGAACTCTGTGTCGAGTCTGCTGTGTTACAAGGCCTGAAGCCGGGACTTTTCTCCAAAGAGCTTTCCGTTTTCACCTAGGAGCTTGTGGGACGTCATCTGACTGCTGCTGTGCTGTTGCCAGGAGGACCGAAGACCCGGGTGTCGTGGGATCTGTGTACCGAGACACAGCAACGGAAGATACAGACACGGACTAGTCCGGTTGGGTGAGAGAGCACCTGCTCAGAGACAAACACAGGATCTCCTAGGCCAGATAACTGTTGTTCGGAACTAACTTTAGTGCTTGTAGTCACACACTGGAGGGACAGTGCCTTGAGTATCTAGGAGTCTCTAAGACTAAAGCCTCGTACACACGGCCAAGAATCTCGTCAGAAAAAAACCCGTCGTTTTTCCTGACGAGATTCTTGACAAGAATCTTGTCCCGGCCGAGTGTACACACGTACCATTCAAAAGAACCGCCGTTCTTTTGAATGGCACGAACGCGGTCACATTCGATGCCACATTTGTCACATTCAATGCCATCGCCGCCATCTTGCTACACCCTACCTATGCCTAGGAAGCTCGAGCATGCGCGGGTTTCCACGGCGACAGGTAAGTGCACACAAACACTCGGGTTTCTCGTCGGGAAACAGGCCGACGAGAATCCCGACGAGAAAAAAGAAAGCAGGTCTTCTTTTTTCTCGTCGAGATTCTGGTCAGTTTTGCTGACGAGAAACCTAAAAGCCTCGTACACACGGCCGGTTTTCTCATCAAGAAAGCTCTGCAAGCAGTTTTCTTGTTGGTTCTTGCTGAGAAAACCGGCCGTGTATACGCGGCTTAATCCTGTGTTCACCAAGTTCAAGACCCTTTTTCTCTCTTAGTGGATTAAAACTTGTTTCTTCAAAAAGTGCACCACCGTTTGCTAGCGAAGATCTTTTTCTGCAGAACTTCTACATAGTACAGTCAGGCCTGACTTAGGACTGTAGACATTTCTGGGCAAGATTTTTACCCACGAGGTAGAATAGCAGCAGCGGGAACTGTTAGTTTCTTTTGTTATATCTGTCTGTTTGCAAAAGTACCCCTTTCATTGCAGGGCTCTGCATGTGTTCACGTATACTGTTTCTATGCTTAACCAATATTCTCAGTAAAAGTGCCAGGGTTAAGTACACTTGTGTTTGTGTCATTTAGTCAAAAGGCATGAGTGATAGACTTAAGGCCAGATCCAGAGACCTCATTTACATACGCATTAGTGGAATGGAGAAACGGAATGCCAGAGGACTTTAGAGGTCAGAACATACAGCCCATAGATAACCAGATATACCAATTGGCGCATACAGAGGTCGTGAAGGGGGAACCTCTGCAACCTCCCCCGCCATCACCTCCGCCATCCTCTCCGCCATTATCCCCTAAAGCAGAGAAGCCAAAGAAGAAGAAAACACATAAGGGAAAACCCACGAGTCCAAAGAAAGAGGCCTCCCCGAGGAGGTTTCCAGCCAAATTGGTGGGACCCTCCCCTGTGGTCCCCATTCAAGTGGAGGGAGTTTATACGAGTGCCATCCTGGACACAGGGGCCCAAGTCACTTTCATGTATCGAGACTTTTATCAAAAGCATCTGAGTCACTTGCCCTTACAGAAGTTAGAAGATCTGGAAATATGGGGAATTGCCACCCAAAGCTTCCCCTACAATGGCTATATCTCAATCAGACTGGCCTTCGACCCCTCGATAGCAGGAAAGACAGAGGCCTTTGACACCCTGGCAATGGTTTGTCCTCGCCCACCGGGGGCCAACAAGAGTTCTCTGATAATAGGGACCAATACTGACCTGGTCAGGAGACTACTGGCTCCCCTAGCACAGGAGCAGGGTGCTTTGACTGCCAGGATCCACCCAATGTTGCAGTTAGCCTACCAACGATTGGCCCTGGAACAGAAGGCCCCAGAAGAGGGGGTAGGGAAAGTCTGGAGATTGGAGAAGAAGGAGAGAGTGTTACAGCCTGGTGAAATGACCTGTCTGAAGGCCACTGTGAAGCTCACATGGGAGCAACCTGGCCCCTTCGTGGTTCTGGAACCAGACCCCCTAGACGCCCACCCATCCCTGAGGTAGTTCCACTGAGGGCTCTGAAGAAGGCCAATGGCCGGATACCAGTGAGCATCAGGAACATTACTGACTCGCCTGTGAAGATTCCGGCCCGGATGCTGTTGGGCCAAGAAAACCCTGCTACCCCAGTGGCTCTGTCTGACCTAGAGAAGACTGAAGGAGGGGCACCCATGCTGGAGAAGTTCTGCCTGGAGAACACGACCCTACCACCAGTGTGGAAGGAGAGAGCCAGGGCCCAGCTGACCAGGTGGAGGAAGATTTTCTTCAGAGATGAATTTGACGTAGGGTGTGCGAGGAGTGCCACCCACAAGATCCGTCTGCAAGAAGACAAACCTTTCCGAGAAAGGGTCCGGCGGGTCCCACTGGCCGACCTGGAGGACTTACGGGAGCAACTGGCAGAGCTTAAGAGAACTGGAGTAATCCGAGAGTCCAGAAGCCCATATGCCTCTCCTATCGTAGTAGTCAGGAAGAAGAACGGGTCACTGAGACTCTGTATAGACTACAGGACTCTCAATGGGAGGACCATACCTGACCAATACACCACCCCCAGGATAGAGGATGCTCTGCAGAGTCTGTCTGGAGCCAAGTGGTTTAGTGTAATGGACCTGAAGAGTGGGTATTACCAGATCCCAATGCATCCAGAAGACAGAGAGAAGACGGCATTCATCAACCCAGTGGGATTTTATGAATTTAACCGGATGCCTCAAGGGTTGTCAGGGGCTCCTGCCACTTTCCAGCGACTGATGCAGAAGACAGTGGGGGACATGAACCTCATCGAAGTCCTAGTGTACATAGATGACATCATTGTCTTTGGGAAGACTCTGGAGGAACACGAGGAAAGGCTGGAGAAGGTCCTGAAGAGACTCAGTGATGAGGGACTTAAACTTTCCAGGGAGAAGTGTCAGTTCTACCAACCCTCAGTTCACTATCTGGGACACATAGTGTCTGAAGAAGAAGTATCTACAGACCCTGACAAACTGGAGGCAGTTACCTCCTGGCCCCGGCCAACTACAGTGACTGAGCTCAGATCCTTCTTGGGGTTCTGCTCCTATTATCGCAGGTTTGTGGAAGGATTTTCAAGAATTGCTAAACCTCTAAATGAGTTGTTGAAGACAGAAGGAGAGGAGGATGACACTGGCCCCAGGAGGCCAGGAGAATCAGTGGAAGGCCAGTGGACTGAGAAGTGGGAAGAGGCCTTCACCATGTTGAAGAAGAGTCTGACCACTGCCCCTGTCTTGGCCTATGCAGACACCAAGAAGCCCTATGAATTGCACGTGGATGCCAGTCATGATGGTCTGGGAGGCGTGCTGTATCAGGAATATGAAGGACAGCTAAGACCAGTTGCCTATGTGAGTAGGAGTTTAACCACAGCGGAAAAGAATTACCCCACCCACAAATTGGAATCCTTAGCCTTAAAGTGGGCTGTTGTAGACAAACTCAAAGACTACTTGTATGGAGCTGACTTTGTAGTGAAAACAGACAATAACACACTCACTTACCTCTTTACCACAGCCAAGCTGGATGCCACCGGCCACCGTTGGTTGGCAGCCCTCTCTGGGTTCAACTTTAGCTTAAAGTATAGGCCTGGGACTGGAAACCGAGATGCTGATGCTTTGTCCAGAAGGTCTCATGCTCCCACTTGCAGGACAGAAGACTGGACCCAGGTGACCCCGGATGAGGTACGGGCCTTGTGTCAGGGAGCACAGCTTCAAGCTAGTGGGGGATCCAGGGCAGAAGAAATTGGAGTTTCGGTGGTAGGAGTGCCCAAGTACTATTGTGATGTGACCCAGATTGGCGAAGAGGACTTGCCAAAACTGTTTAAAACGGATATAAGACGTGACCAGTTAGAAGACGCTTGGGGAAGGTTGGCCTTGGAAGCCCTGGAAGATCCGGATCTGGACAGGTCTTGCATGATCTCTCCAAGGAGGCCCGTCTAATACGCAAAGAATGGGACAAGTTACAGGTGCATCAAGGGGTGGTCTACCGAAGGGGCCCCTCTGATGACCTGGAAGATAAGTGGCAACTATTCTTGCCGGAAAAAAACATCGAAAGACTGTTTTAGTTGCCTTACACGACAATCATGGCCACCTAGGGGCAGAAAGAACCTTTCAGCTCATAAGGAGTAGATTCTACTGGCCCTGCATGCGAGCTGAAGTAGAGGAGTACTGTCACTCATGTGCTCTCTGTATACAGAGAAAAACACTGCCCCATCAAGCTGCCCGAATGGGCCACCTGCAAAGCCAAGGGCCCTTGGACTTGGTATGCATTGACTTCCTTTGTCTGGAACCTGACTTGAGTGGACATGGAAATGTTCTGGTGATAACCAACCATTTCACCCGTTATTCCCAGGCCTTTCCAACCAAAGACCAGAAGGCCTCCACTGTAGCCAAGATACTTATGGAGAAGTACTTTGTGCATTATGGGTTACCTCAACGCCTTCACTCGGATCAAGGGAGGGACTTTGAAAGTCGACTGATCCAGAAGTTACTGGACTCTTTGGGCATAAAGAAGACTCGCACCACCCCTTATCACCCTCAAGGTGATGCCCAACCAGAAAGGTTCAACAGGACTTTTTTAAACACGTTGGGGACTTTGAATAGTGAGGAAAAGCAGCATTGGGGCAAGCACATAGCTGCTATAGTGCATGCCTACAACAGCACGACCAGTGATGCCACAGGATATTCCCCGTATAGACTGATGTTTGGCAGGGAAGCAAGATTACCCGTAGACTTGGCCTTTGGCACCTCAATGGACCACACATCAGCTGCCTCACACAAGGGATACGTGGACAGATTGCGGAAAAGCTTGAAGCTGGCTTATGAGAAGGCCCAATTGACTTCTGACCAGAGAGGAGCCCGGAATAAGCGGAACTTCGACCTTAGGGTCCGGATCCAGGATCTGCAACCCGGAGACAGGGTGTTGCTGCGAAACTTAGGGGTTCCAAGAAAAGCACAAGCTGGCAGACAGATGGAAGTCAGAGCCCTATGTGATTTGTAGGAGGCTGCCTGGCCTACCAGTGTATCAATTGAAGCCTGAAGGAAGAGTGGGGCCTCTGAAGACCTGGCACAGAAACCATCTGTTGCCCCTTTCTGAGGCAGTCAGGATGCCTCCTTCTCCGGATTCCCCCGAGCTACCTTCAACTCCCCGTACTCCTAGACCTAATACCAGATCTCAAGCAACTCAGTCAAGGGAGGAGGAAACTACAGATCAAAGTGAAGATGAGGAGCTGGAGCTCAACTGGCTATGGCCATCTCAAGCATCTGAATCCCTGATGGCGGATCCTTCACCCTCTGAATTTCTCATAAGTGACACCTTGAACGCTGAAGCTGCTGAGTTCATTCCATCCAGTATCCACACTCAAGAATGGGAAGATGCCTTGGAGTCAGTCCCCGCTGAAGACCCAGGGAACTCACTGTACCATTCTGCACCAGAGTTGGATGCCCTTGAAGCCACTAGTCCTCTGACACCTACCCCAATGGAGGCACCCATAGTGCCAGATATTGTGACCCCCAGAGAACAAAGAGTGAAGAGAATTATCCGCCCTCCCAGGAAGTTGACTTACACCCAGATGGGAGAATGCTCTGAGGACACTGTGATAACTGCAAGAAGGACAATAGAGAAACCTGGCCCCTCCACTGTACATTTGGTGGAGGGCAACCCCAGCTCACTCTCTGGCACAGTTAGGCAGGTCACCTCCACTAGTATGACCTGTGGGCAGGACAATCTCCCTCACCAAGTTTGGTGGGAGGTTCCCCTGCCCAGTTCTTTTGCTACTATAAATTGTATTGTTTGCACTTTATGTTAATATTATCTTTGGGGACCAAAGATTTTAAGTGGGGGGAGTGTGTAGTGGGATATTGCTTTAAGGCCTCAGAGACTACCATACCCAGAATGCCATGAGACACCCAAGGTGCATTGCCCTGCGCAAAGACTGCTGGGGTGGGCTATTTAACTGGGGGGCGGGACCGAGTTTGGTTTCTTTGGACACTGCCCGCCCAGCAAGTGGAACTCTGTGTCGAGTCTGCTGTGTTAGAAGGCCTGAAGCCTGGACTTTTCTCCAAAGAGCTTTCTGTTTTCACCTAGGAGCTTGCAGGACGTCATCTGACTGCTGCTGTGCTGTTGCCAGGAGGACCGAAGACCCAGGTGTCGTGGGATCTGTGTACCGAGACACAGCAACAGAAGATACGGACACAAACTGGTCCAGTTGGGTGAGAGAGCACCTGCTCAGAGACAAACACAGGATCTCCTAGGCCAGATAACTGTTGTTCGGAACTAACTTTAGTGCTTGTAGTCACACACCGGAGGGACAGTGCCTTGAGTATCGAGGAGTCTCTAAGACTTATCCTGTGTTCACCAAGTTCAAGACCCTTTTTCTCTCTTAGTGGATTATAACTTGTTTCTTCAAAAAGTGCACCACCATTTGCTAGCGGAGATCTTTTTCTGCAGAACTTCTACATAGTACAGTCAGGCCTGACTTATTTGCCTAGACGTTTCTGGGCGCCATTTTTACCCATGAGGTAGAATAGCAGCAGCGGGAACTGTTAGTTTCTTTTGTTATATCTCTCTGTTTGCAAAAGTACGCCTTTCATTGCAGGGCTCTGCATGTGTTCACGTATACTGTTTCTATGCTTAACCAATATTCTCAGTAAAAGTGCCAGGGTTAAGTACACCTGTGTTTGTGTCATTTACTGTGCAGAAGAGATGGTTATTGATAGCTATACCATATTGCTGCGTTTATTGCAGGATTGTGCCTCCGAGAGTTATAGGTTACACAATCCTATCATCCCCTACTGACTGTGCCAGGAGAGGTTAGAGCCAATTACTGGGGGTTGACAGCAGTGCATTACAGGGCCCAAACAAATTATTTCAGCGGCTCTCTTAGCTGGGGGTATCGCTACATACGCAAATACATATAAGTGGGTCAGAATAAGACTATAATCATTCAATAAGCTCACTGGCTCTGTCAGAGCTGCCCATGTGAAGCAAGGCTTTTCCAATAGATTGTGCAGATCTGTCTGGGAATTTATGTACAACATAAAAGAAGTGGTTAGGGGGGAACCAAGACGTGAGTATAAAGTGGTCAGGAGTTGGCTTTACATAGACACTGTCACTATGCCCTGATAGGTCAGGCAGGGAAAAGCAACAGGTTCTCTTAATAGTCTAATATAAAAAGAAAAAACTGCGCTAGTTGGTAATAAACAATTGTGGGACTCCTCAAGCAGCAATAATAGTGAGATAAACAACAAACAATTAAAAAGAAAAAATGCGCTAATGAGTCCAAAAGAGAAAGTTCAAAGTCCAAAATTCCCAAATACAGGTGCTGGAATAACCAAATGTCGAGAGTTTTATAAATCCTGAATGAATCTATGTGATATATGCTTACCAGATAGCAAGCCAAACAGACAGATGGCTAAAACCCAGCCCAGGCCTTTGATTGACACACCAGTGTCACATTCCTCAGAGATGGTAATGGAAAGATGACTCCACGATTTGGGCAGATATATATTCCCCAAAAAATGTTGATATCACAAAAAGAAGGAAAGAAAAAACATAGCGTAATCCTGCCACATACATTAATCCCAAATAGGGTAAGTGCTATATAAAGTGAAAACACAACCGCACCAATTGTGTGTTTGAAAATGAGAGTGAACCACCACCCTATAGGAAATCTCCTTACCAAAACGGATAATTTTGTGCAAACCTTAATCCATTTATTGAAAAACAATAGAAGAAGAAAAGAGGGAGTGAAATGATCCGCCACAAAGTGAACCGCCACCTCTTGGGTAATCTCCTTACCAGATAGCCCTGGGATATGGGCAAAACACATCAACTGTCAGCAGAGATTGAATTGCAGATATAAACGGCTCTGTGAGTATGGCTGCTGAATCAGATGAATATGACTCACAACTTCAAAGGACGTTATTCCATGGAGCCCGCGAAAGGTGTACCTCTGTTCTGATCTGATCAGAACAGAGGTACACCTTTCGCGGGCTCCATGGAATAACGTCCTTTGAAGTTGTGAGTCATATTCATCTGATTCAGCAGCCATATCAATCTCTGCTGACAGTTGATGTGTTTTGCCTATATCCCAGGGCTATCTGGTAAGGAGATTACCCAAGAGGTGGCGGTTCACTTTGTGGCGGATCATTTCACTCCCTCTTTTCTTCTTCTATTGTTTTTCAATAAATGGATTAAGGCTTGCACAAAATTATCCGTTTGGTAAGGAGATTTCCTATAGGGTGGTGGTTCACTCTCATTTTCAAACACACAATTGGTGCGGTTGTGTTTTCACTTTATATAGCACTTACCCTATTTGGGATTAATGTATGTGGCAGGATTACGCTATGTTTTTTCTTTCCTTCTTTTTGTGATATCAACATTTTTTGGGAATATATATCTGCCCAAATCGTGGAGTCATCTTTCCATTACCATCTCTGAGGAATTTGACACTGGTGTGTCAATCAAAGGCCTGGGCTGGGTTTTAGCCATCTGTCTGTTTGGCTTGCTATCTGGTAAGCATATATCACATAGATTCATTCAGGATTTATAAAACTCTCGACATTTGGTTATTCCAGCACCTGTATTTGGGAATTTTGGACTTTGAACTTTCTCTTTTGGACTCATTAGCGCATTTTTTCTCTTAATAGTCTCCCTGCCCAGTTGCACATACTCGGAATCTTCTTTTCACTGCCCCATCCTTCCATCCATAGAGAGGAAGCCTTAAATGAGGATTCTTGCCACATTGTCACCTGACAGCGATGAGTTCCTACACAGCAAATCACTAAGAACCAGTGATGTCTTGTCCTGCCAGCACTTGGAACCTTTGGGGAAAGTAAGAAAGAGTAGATTAGTGCTGCCCGCTACTGAGGAAATTCTTGAGTATCTGAAAGAGCACTTTCAAGCACATACTTTAATCCATTGATGCAGTAAACCACCAACATTTAGGCAGGCCTGCCCTTGACTGAATAGCTACACACACCACTAGGGGGCCTACTAAAACACAGGGATTAGCTGCACACCAACATCCGTCCAACAGGTTTATTGAAAGATTTGGGTTTTGAAGAAGCACAATGTATGTGTAAAATTTCGTCACCCCTTGGTCGGTTATTTTATGCCACGTACACACGATCCGAAAATCGGATGACAGATCGTCCGACTTTTTTTTTTGTTTGCTTACTAGTCGCAAGCAGAAATTGAATATGTTACTAAAGTCACGAAAATTCTCGTATGGAACCCCATCAGTTTTGGCAAAAATATTCCCTCTGCAGACAGACTGTTGCTGGCGTTGTGGCCTCCATTCGGGTACCCTTCTACATATTTTCTGCGAGTGTCCTACACTTGCTACTTTCTGGCAACCAGTGCTTAAGCTTATGTAGCGGGTATACACTTTTCTGTGTATTTAAACTGGCAGAGACACCAGTGATGTGCAGTTCCCTGCAGCCCCACGGGTGGCGCTGTCGCCTTGGGCTGGGGTTGAACCATTGCTGTGTGCTGTGCTTCCCTTTTGTCCTCCCTCTGCAGCGGTATGGTGGGGCGGGGAACCAGCCGTGCTTGCTGGGAGAGGGTTTAAAGGGGCCGGCCATCTTTGTCACGGGGTCGAGTCCCGGGCACCTTCAGCCTGTGGGCGGTGGTTCGTGTCGGTCCTCTAGGCGGCCTAGGCCTAGAGGACGTTCGGAGGTCGTGTTCCATCCCAGGCACCTTTAGCCTGGGGTGAGGTACTCGGATGGAGGTCTGGAGCTCAGTGCCCAACACTGAGTTCCGCAAGGGAAGGAGATCCTAGGGGACCCTGGGAGAGGGCACCTGAATCCGGAGGGCGTAATGGACCGGTGGGAGACACTTGCTTGAAGAACCGGTGCAGCATATTGCCAGTGACAGGTGAGCCTTCCATCGGAGACCGCCTGGAAGGAAATCCCCCTTCGCTGGGAGACCGCAATCCACTTTCAGGAAGGAAAGTGGAGAGTTCATTGTGTCTGGGCCTACTCGCATCCACACCTCGTTGTCTGTTCTGTTCTCTAAGGGGTCCAACTGATTGTGTTCACTTTTGCATTGAGAAGAATAAAGGAGTGTTGGACTTTAATGGTGTGGGGCTCGTTTTCTGACAGACATTGTTCAAGGTAACTCTCTTTGGAGGTTCCAGGTGCAGAACACCGACCCGAAGGTAAAATAAGAACTTTGCTTACACCACACAAACATCTGTGGCAAAGGCTTGGCGTGGTGACCCTGCACTCTCTTCTCTAAGGTACCCCTAGACAAGAGACAGACGAGCTGATGAGAAAGAGGTCAGAGTGGAGGCCGCTAGACTTATACATAAGCTCACAGACATCTCACTGCAAGATAACCCAGCTGCGGTCCTGCTTAACCTCACCCCATTGTCAAGGAAACGATACCACAAATCCCTTCTCAAACACCTCCTTAATGCTGCACAGGCTTGTATTCCGCCTTTGTGGAAACAACAGTCTGCACCAACGGTAGCTCAGTGGTTCGCGAGAGTGAAAGACATAGGGCAGATGGAAGATCTGACAGCGGCATTGCAGGATAAGTCTGAGGAACACAAGTCCAAATGGATACATTGGGACCTTTTCCGCTTCTCGGATGAGATCCTCCAATATACATGATTAAGACCCTTTATCGGAGGTTTCTGCTGCCTGACTGACGCTGCTGATGCCTTCTCCTGGGAGGCAACCCCTCCCCCCCCTTTTTTTTCCTTTTCCTACCTCTTCTTCATTTATTTATTTTTTATCTGTTTCTTTTCTAATTTATTTCAAATAAGTAAATCAAAATATGGTGTGTACAGGATAGCATTCTCTACCCCATTTTAGACTTCCCTCTATGATGTGACGGATTTCCATAGCAATCTAGAGATTCCCCCCCTCGGACGGGCTTGCCTTCTGGATGACCTGCCTGAGGGGTTTTCTACATGAAGATAAGAATGTTTTGTATTTCTTTATTGCCTTTATTTGTTTTGATATTTCATAATATAGTAAGAAGTAATGGTTGTACTTAAAAAGTTTTGCATTGATTGCTTGTTCTGAGAAGTTTCCTTTTTATTGTACCTGTGACACATCTTTAAATAAAGAATTTAAAAAAAAAAAAAATTCTCGTATGACAGAAAAAAAAAATCGGAAGTGATGTCATGTGTTGTAATGTATTTGTGTTGTATTTTCGGACGACAACTATACTGACTAAACGAAAATCGTACGATTAGGTATCGTACGAGGAAAATTTTCGTGCATGTCCGATTAAATAATATCGAATGAACTGTCATGATCGGCTCACGGTACTAACGATCCGATTATCGTACGATTCTTCCTTGGACGACATTTTTCGTACAATATTCGGATCGTGTGTACTGGCCATTAGTCCTGGTGGCAGTCTTTCAATAAACCTGTTGGACAGATGTTGGTGTGCAGCTAATTTTTCTCACTCTACATGTTCACGGTTGTGAGCCGGAGTTTTTTGGTGGATTATTATACTCACCTGGAGCAGCAATCTGTCTCATTTCTCCTACAACACAGGGATGACTGGAGCCTAATTGCTCTTCTTGTATGCAATCCACAGCCTACATAGAACTTCTTTCTTCTGCAACATGTGCAGGAATGGCAGTTATAAACCCTCCACTCATCATACCCCTATTTACCATTAGTAACCCACTGATCTTTGGGAACACTTCCTGCACAAGGCCTTGCATCTTCCCTGTGGTTACAGGACAGGGCTTACTCACCCGAGGCCCATTAGACACAAGGGCCCAGGTCACTACAGAGAGGGGGTGTGCTCCTCACCAAGACAGTGACTTCAACCCCTTGCCACCACCAGTCTTAAGCCCCGTACACACGGTCGGACTTCCATCGGACTTTTCCGTGGTTTTTTGTCCGAACGGAGTTGGTTGGGAACACCCATAGCATACACACCACAGGACTTTTCTGCAAACTTTCTTAAAACTTCTTACAACATCACGTGTTTTTTCTGCTCTTTTCTGATCTTTACCCTTTGGTCAACTTCTGCTATTGTTGGTTGATTTTAACATTAGTTGTTTTGTCCATCGGACTTCTGTACACACGGTTGGACTTTGCTCCATCGGACTTTTGTTGGGCAAAAGTTTGTCCGTTTGCAGACCCAACTTTTGTCCGATGAAATCCAAAACCAAACGAAAAAAGTTTGTCCGATGGAGCGTACACAAGGTCGGATTGTTGGTCCAACTTGCTCAAAACGAAGTTTGTTGGGCAAAAGTCCGACCGTGTGTACGGGGCTTTTAACTGACCAGGTTTGCACCACTTAAGTTTTCCTCTGGATCCTGTGTCTCACCCTGTGTGTCTTACATGAGATGCACCTATCCAGCACTTTGGTCTAATGCCCTGTACAAACAGTCTGAATTTCCGATGGAAAAAGTACGATGGGAGCTTTTCATCTGATATTCCGACCGTGTGTATGCCCCACTGGACTTTTTCGTCTGAAATTCCGACGGACTTAGATAGAGAAAAATCTATCGGAAAATCAGTTTGTCTGTATGCAATTCCGGCGCACTAAAAACCATGCATGCTCAGAATCAAGTCGACGCATGCTTCATTTTTCTCGTCTCGTCGTAGTGTTGTACGTCACCGCGTTCTTGACCGTCGGAATTTGGTGTCTGAAAGCCAAGCTTGAGCGGAATTCCGTCTGAAAAAACATCCGATTTTTTTCCAACGGAAAATCCGGCGGTGTGTACGGGGCATTACTGTGCTGTCCCAACTCACACTTTCACAGGTAACAAGCATCCATTTGAATCGCCATACTTCAGCCAGGAGCAGCCTGGAGCCAGGAGCCAGGAGCACAGACCAACTACAGTCCAGCTCTTTCCTAAAGAGCTTGAGGCATTGTTACATCTTCTGAAATAGATAAATGATCCATAATAAATGATCTCCAATATGTAGCGCCCACCCCAAAAGGTTGGGACGCTATTTAAATTTAGAGGGATGTCTGAGCCAGTAGTTGGGCTCAGACGGTTGAATTGTGTTTGATTTTACCTCTGCTCTAGCTGTGGTTTGCCCCATATTATTTTTCCCTTATTGCCTGTAGGTGGCGTTACCACCTCAGGCACCTGTTGGAACACGGGCAAACCATGGTGCATTGAGTGGCCCTTCTCGGCAGCGGTACAGTGGAAGTGGTCGACCCGCTGTGCCTGCTGGGAGGGGATGCTTAAGGGGCAGACGCCATTGATTGGGGCCCATTCTCACCCCGCAGCCCTCCGGGCGCGAGGTGTGTGTGTGTGGTCCTGGTCTCGGGGCCATGTTGGCCCAAGGCTGCATCGCTGCTTAGTAGGCCCAGCTAGTCTGGCTAGGGCCTACATTCGGGGAGGGGATCCCAAGCTGTCTGTCTAAATGGAGAGGAAGCTATCTTGGTGAAGGAGACCAGGGGAGGACCTGCCCTGGAGGAGACCGGCTGCTGTCTCGGGTGAGGCCTGGCGACTTTGTCAAGGAGGGATACGCTATATTACAAGCCTTGCAGTTTGCCGGATTGGCTTAAAGGCCCTTTAACTGTATGGCTGGAAGTTTGGGACTTTGAAATCCTGTGGCAGAGGATTCCTGGACTATCCATTCGCTCAACTTCAAAAGGTCTGTGGCAGAGACTTTGTACACTTCAAAAGGTCTGTGGCAGAGACCTACTTCATCTTGGGCAGTCTGTGGCAGAGATTGCCCCGTTGCTGATTCGTGTCATCCCGGCTGCTAGGCCATGTGAGAGGGGACTATCCGGGTGACCAATACCCACTCTAACAGTGAGAGTGGTGAGTGACTTTGAACTTATACCTTTGTCAACTTTTGTGGCGAGTGCCTGAACCTTCCCCTACTCTTCTATACCTTCTACTTCTCAACGTTTACTGCATAAGAAAAATAAAGCCTAACTGTTTGAGGTTTTACATCGGTGTGGACATTGAATTACTACAGACTTTCCTACCCGGACAACGCAGCTGAAGAGGTAACGTGCAAAACCCAAAAATAACCAGCGGTCCTCTAGGGGGTATTGCTACAAATACATTAGCAAAGTCCTTTTTAAATCAGTAGTTTACCTTTGCCATAACCCACTGTAGCGCACCCACCCCTCTCTACCTGCCTTGTTCGGCTCCTCGCAGGAATAGAGGGGCACACCGCACCACAAGCCCGTACCCTCCTGTGTGAAGAGGTTGAGTGGTGTTGTTGATGGGTCTTCCACAGTCAGACAGCCAGAGAATGTTTTCTCACCTCTATATTAAATAAAGACAAGTCCTTGTATCCCCACAGAAACTTGAATGTCCACACCAGCTGCAACTCCAACATAGAGTTTATTCTCTTGTAAAACACAGTCTCTGACAGGAAAGGGAGAACAGGACAGCTTAAGGTGTGGAAGAGGTCCAGGCACAAACGTAACCCAATTTACTGCTCCGATTCTCAAGCAGACTCAGCCCATTTGGATAGTCTCCCTAGCTTGGGACTAGCAGCCGATATGGTGCTCGAACTTTACCCAAAGTCTCTGCTACAGACCTGGTGAACTTGGTCTCTGTTCAAGGAGAAGACATCCCTCCAGAGAGTTACCGGGACCCCTACATCAGTCCCTCAGAACAGTTCCTCCCCCGGCCTCCTCATCTAGGATACGGGTCCCCTCGCAAGGCGGCACCCTGAGACTCCTCAGTCCCCGGTGGGCTCCAGCCGAAGGTGCTGGGCCCAAGGCCTTTGCTGCAGTCCCAGGACTAAAGGTGCCTGGGACTGATCCACCGACCTCCGCCCCTGGGCCAAAGGTGCCCAGGGCGGACAGGAACACACACTCCCTGGGGTAGGACCCCCGACAATGAACCCTGAACAGGCAGCGTCTGCCCCTTTTATATCCTCTCCCAGCATGCACAGCAGGCCTACCACACCGACCATACGGCTGCTGAGAGGGGACACACGAGGTGCAGCACTGGATTAGCGGTTCGACCCTGGCCTACCATGGCAGTGCCACCTGCAGGCCACAGGGAACTATACACCAATACTCTCCCTGCAAACAAAAATGGTTGCAAGAACTCTAACAATTAGGGTGTTTGGGTATAACTACCACCCAAACACTTCCCCTAAATTTAGTACCCCGCTACACCACTATCATGGTTTATGCGGTTAGAAGAATTTTCCTTGGCCTCATACCACAAATCCCCTCTCCAGGCAGCTCCACTCCCATCTACCAACTTGTAGGCATGTTGTCTGCTGTATGTTTAGTTAGCATACGGCTGCCCAGATCAGGGGGAAGCGGGGTAATGTTTCCCCCCGGTAGGTTCGTGGGGTTCAGTCTCCCTCCTGTGTTTTTTAAAAGGGTTCAGATTCTAAGGGGGCTCTGGGGATCACCTGGGAAAACGCATGCGTAACGCACATTAAAGACTTGCTGGGAACTATGGGCCGTTCTGGAACACTGATTCGCCGGAAAGAACCCTAGAACATGGACTTCTCTTTTAGAGCACCACCAAGTTTGGACTTTCCTCTAAGAGACGTCACCTATGCAGGTAACCTGGGGAAGATAGGAATGGAATGTTAGAACGTGTTATACATGTTGCCAAGTTTAAAGTAAACGTTGATTCAACTTCTGAAGTTATTCAAAGGGGTGCATGTGAGATCTAAGCATACTAGTAAAGAACTCGGGTCTGCAACCACAATAAGGGGTAGGTGTAACATCGCTACAGCAAAGGTTGGACTGTGAATCATACACTGTGTTGACTAAGTGTATGGTGTGAACATTTACTTATAACAAAATAAAATAAATGAGAAAAACTGAACAATGCAGCAATCAATGAATACACTAAAGAACAACAGTTCTGAGGTTCGAATATGCCACTGAGTGTGTAATTCATAGACTGAAGTCCACAAGTAATCCTTAGGGTAAGGTGACCAGATTTTTAAAATGAAATCCGGGGACATATTTTCTTTTTACTAGTAATGGCGGCAATCAGCGACTCTCTGCCCGTCGTCGCCGCCCGCCTCACAGCCTGTCAAGTCTTACTCTCCAGTAGGGATGAGCTTCGTGTTCGAGTCGAACATACGTTCGACTCGAACATCGGCTGTTCGATCGTTCGACGAAGATCGAACGATTTGGGTCGTTCGCGCCAAATTCGAGTGACGCGAACGGCCCACAATGCACTACGCCATCGCAGTGTCATCCAGGCGCTGTGATTGGCCAAGCATGCACTGTGACCCCGCATGCTTGGCCAATCACAGCGCTGGCAGCGAGGAGAGCAATGATTGGCCACAGGCAGGATGCCTGTGGCCAATTATTGCTGAGGGTGTTTAGTACACGCCCCACACTATAAAAGGCCGCCAGCACGGCGGCCTAGTGTAGTGTGTTCCGGAGCAGGGAAAGAGAAACATAGGCAGGGACAGTGACATTTATTTTTTTCTTGCTTAACCTGGATTCCTTTAGTTTAGGGAAAGAGAAGGATAGGTAGGGAGAGTGTCAGTGTGTTTTACTGTGCGAATCCTTGTTTCTAGGGACAGGGAAGGACAGTGAGGGAATTCTCCTTGTGCTATAGTGTGCTTTAAAAAAACATTTTTTCTAGGGACAGAAAACTATAGGTAGGGAGAGTGTCAGTTTCTTTCACTGTGATAATCCTTGTTTCTAGGGACAAAGAAGGAAAGTGAGTGAAATTCTCCTTGTGCTATAGTGTGCTTTAAAAAAACATTTTTTCTAGGGACAGAAAACTATAGGTAGGGAGAGTGTCAGTGTCTTTTACTGTGTGAATCCTTGTTTCTAGGGACAGGGAAGGACAGTGAGGGAATTCTCCTTGTGCTATAGTGTGCTTTAAAAAAACATTTTTTCTAGGGACAGAAAACTATAGGTAGGGAGAGTGTCAGTTTCTTTCACTGTGATAATCCTTGTTTCTAGGGACAAAGAAGGAAAGTGAGTGAAATTCTCCTTGTGCTATAGTGTGCTTTAAAAAAACATTTTTTCTAGGGACAGAAAACTATAGGTAGGGAGAGTGTCAGTGTCTTTTACTGTGCGAATCCTTGTTTCTAGGGACAGGGAAGGACAGTGAGGGAATTCTCCTTGTGCTATAGTGTGCTTTAAAAAAACATTTTTTCTAGGGACAGAAAACTATAGGTAGGAAGAGTGTCAGTTTCTTTCACTGTGATAATCCTTGTTTCTAGGGACAAAGAAGGAAAGTGAGTGAAATTCTCCTTGTGCTATAGTGTGCTTTAAAAAAACATTTTTTCTAGGGACAGAAAACTATCGGTAGGGAGAGTGTCAGTGTCTTTTACTGTGCGAATCCTTGTTTCTAGGGACAGGGAAGGACAGTGAGGGAATTCTCCTTGTGCTATAGTGTGCTTTAAAAAAACATTTTTTCTAGGGACAGAAAACTATAGGTAGGGAGAGTGTCAGTGTGTTTTACTGTGCGAATCCTTGTTTCTAGGGACAGGGAAGGACAGTGAGGGAATTCTCCTTGTGCTATAGTGTGCTTTAAAAAAACATTTTTTCTAGGGACAGAAAACTATAGGAAGGAAGAGTGTCAGTTTCTTTCACTGTGATAATCCTTGTTTCTAGGGACAAAGAAGGAAAGTGAGTGAAATTCTCCTTGTGCTATAGTGTGCTTTAAAAAAACATTTTTTCTAGGGACAGAAAACTATAGGTAGGGAGAGTGTCAGTGTCTTTTACTGTGCGAATCCTTGTTTCTAGGGACAGGGAAGGACAGTGAGGGAATTCTCCTTGTGCTATAGTGTGCTTTAAAAAAACATTTTTTCTAGGGACAGAAAACTATAGGTAGGGAGAGTGTCAGTTTCTTTCACTGTGATAATCCTTGTTTCTAGGGACAAAGAAGGAAAGTGAGTGAAATTCTCCTTGTGCTATAGTGTGCTTTAAAAAAACATTTTTTCTAGGGACAGAAAACTATAGGTAGGGAGAGTGTCAGTGTCTTTTACTGTGCAAATCCTTGTTTCTAGGGACAGGGAAGGACAGTGAGGGAATTCTCCTTGTGCTATAGTGTGCTTTAAAAAAACATTTTTTCTAGGGACAGAAAACTATAGGTAGGAAGAGTGTCAGTTTCTTTCACTGTGATAATCCTTGTTTCTAGGGACAAAGAAGGAAAGTGAGTGAAATTCTCCTTGTGCTATAGTGTGCTTTAAAAAAACATTTTTTCTAGGGACAGAAAACTATAGGTAGGGAGAGTGTCAGTGTCTTTTACTGTGCGAATCCTTGTTTCTAGGGACAGGGAAGGACAGTGAGGGAATTCTCCTTGTGCTATAGTGTGCTTTAAAAAAACATTTTTTCTAGGGACAGAAAACTATAGGTAGGGAGAGTGTCAGTTTCTTTCACTGTGATAATCCTTGTTTCTAGGGACAGGGAAGGACAGTGAGGGAATTCTCCTTGTGCTATAGTGTGCTTTAAAAAAACATTTTTTCTAGGGACAGAAAACTATAGGAAGGAAGAGTGTCAGTTTCTTTCACTGTGATAATCCTTGTTTCTAGGGACAAAGAAGGAAAGTGAGTGAAATTCTCCTTGTGCTATAGTGTGCTTTAAAAAAACATTTTTTCTAGGGACAGAAAACTATAGGTAGGGAGAGTGTCAGTGTCTTTTACTGTGCGAATCCTTGTTTCTAGGGACAGGGAAGGACAGTGAGGGAATTCTCCTTGTGCTATAGTGTGCTTTAAAAAAACATTTTTTCTAGGGACAGAAAACTATAGGTAGGGAGAGTGTCAGTGTCTTTTACTGTGCGAATCCTTGTTTCTAGGGACAGGGAAGGACAGTGAGGGAATTCTCCTTGTGCTATAGTGTGCTTTAAAAAAACATTTTTTCTAGGGACAGAAAACTATAGGTAGGAAGAGTGTCAGTTTCTTTCACTGTGATAATCCTTGTTTCTAGGGACAAAGAAGGAAAGTGAGTGAAATTCTCCTTGTGCTATAGTGTGCTTTAAAAAAACATTTTTTCTAGGGACAGAAAACTATAGGTAGGGAGAGTGTCAGTGTCTTTTACTGTGCGAATCCTTGTTTCTAGGGACAGGGAAGGACAGTGAGGGAATTCTCCTTGTGCTATAGTGTGCTAAAGCATTCCTCATCAACCATCTTTGAAATCCTTGTTTTTTTGGACAGTCAGGGAAATTGTCGTTGTGCTATTCTGTGCAAAAGCAATCATCCTCAACCATATTTAGAAATCCTTAAGTAAAGGGAAAGAGAAGGACACCTGAAGGTAGCCCTTATTGCTTTTTTCCCATCTCCCTGCAGGCCATCTATTAGAATGTCTGGAGGGGAAACCAAGAGAGGCAGACAGTCAGGAGGCAATAAAAGAGGGCAAGCAGGCTCTGTGTCTGGGGGCAACAGTGCTGGTCGTGGACGCGGTGCATTGTCATCAGCACATGGCCATGGGACACGCTTGTCCTTCTTTTCAGCAGCTGGACATGTTGAGCCACATCATGCCGAAGACTTGGTAGAGTGGATGACCAAGCCCTCCTCCTCCTCCTCCTCATCCTCTCTCACCCAGGCTCAGGGTACTGGAAAAGCAGCTGCCAAAGCGTCCTCTTCCCTGGTATCAATGTCAGACTCATCATCAGTCACTCCTTCCCTAGACCCACCATGTCCTCCTCCTGAGGAGTCCCCCGAACTGTTTGAGCACAGTGTTGGGTACATGCTCCAGGAGGATGCCCAGCGTTTCGAAGGGTCTGATGATGAAACCCAGCTAGAGGAAGGCAGTAGCGTGAGAGCAGACAGAGGGGATGCTCAAGAAGGACACCAATCTGGCAGTCATGTTCCAGCAGCTGCAGCATACTGCCAGATTGGCTCCAGTGATGAGGAGGGAGGTGATGATGAGGTCACTGACTCCACGTGGGTGCCTAATAGGAGAGAGGAGGAGGATGAGGAGGAGGCACATCTCCAACGAGGCAGGATGCCCTTTGGTGGCCAGCGTAAGGGCAGTACACCGACGGAATCACACCGCAGAGCTCCGCCTGTGCAGGGCGCTGCCTCTGCCCGTCATTCAAAAAGTTCTTTGGTGTGGGCCTTTTTTGAGGCTAGTGCATCAGATCGCACAGCTGCTGTTTGCAACATATGTCTCAAGCGTATATCGCGTGGCCAAAACATCAGCCGCTTGGGTACCACATGCCTGACCAGACATATGTTGACCTGCCATGCAGCTCGTTGGCAAGCCTACCTCAAAGACCCACACCAAAGAACAAAGCGGACCTCTCCTTGCACCGCATCAGCTGGGATCTCCAACCCCACTATAACTTCAGTCCTCTCTGAAACATGCACTGAGAGGAATGAAGGTGTAGAATTAGGTGTGTCACAGCCAAGTACTTGCGGCCACTCTGCTAGCAGTACACCGACGTCCGATTCTAGCAGGCAAATTTCCCTGCCCCAGCTGCTGGACCGTCGAAAGAAGTTCACTCCCAGCCATCCACATGCCCAGCGGTTGAATGCTAGCTTGGCTAAATTGCTAGCGCTTCAACTGCTGCCTTTTCAGTTGGTAGACTCGGCCCCCTTCCGTGAGTTTGTGCAATGTGCGGTTCCTCAGTGGCAGGTTCCCAAACGCCACTTTTTCTCACGGAAGGCTATTCCGGCTCTCTACCGGCATGTGGAAGGCAATGTCTTGGCCTCGCTGGACAGGGCGGTCAGCGGTAAGGTGCATATTACCGCTGACTCATGGTCCAGCAGGCATGGACAGGGACGTTACCTTTCTTTCACGGCCCATTGGGTCACTCTTTTGGCAGCTGGGAAGGATGCAGGACAAGGTGCAGTAGTGTTGGAGGTTGTTCCACCGCCACGCCTCCAAAATGCTACTACTGGTTGTGACACACCTCTCTCCTCCACCCCCTCCTCTTCTTCTTCCTCCATGGCCTCTTCCTGTGGTTTGTCCTCGGAACCAGCGGTGCTCCGTAGGCGTTCAAGGGGCTACGCAAGTACGCAGGCAAAAAGATGCCATGCCGTGCTTGCGCTGGTGTGTTTGGGGGACAGAAGCCACACTGGGGCAGAGGTCCTGTCTGCTCTGCAGGGCCAGGCCGAGAGGTGGTTGACGCCACGCCAGCTTAAGCCAGGAATGGTGGTTTGCGACAATGGCACCAACCTCCTCTCCGCCCTCCGACAGGGACAACTGACCCATGTGCCCTGTGTGGCTCACGTCCTTAACCTGGTGGTGCAGCGGTTCTTGGGCAGGTACCCGGGCTTACAGGATGTCCTGAGGCAGGCCAGGAAAGTCTGTGTGCATTTCCGCAGATCTTATAATGCCAGTGCTCGCCTGGCTGAGCTGCAAAAGGAGTTGAACCTGCCCAAGAACCGCCTTATATGTGACATGCCCACCAGGTGGAACTCAACGTTGGCCATGCTGCAGCGGCTGCACACGCAGCAGAGGGCCATCAATGAGTACCTGTGCGACTACGGCACCAGGACAGGGTCAGGGGAGCTTGGTTTTTTTTCTCCACGCCAGTGGGGCATGATCAGGGATGCATGCACTGTCCTGGCACCATTTGAGGAGGCCATGAGGATGGTGAGCAGTGACAGTGCATGCATCAGTGACACTGTACCTCTTGTCCACCTGTTGGAGCACACGCTGCGTGGAATAATGGACAGGGCACTTGAGGCAGAACAGAGGCAGGAAGAGGAGGACTTCCTTGCCTCTCAAGGCCCCCTTTACCCAGACAGTGTTCCTTCTGTCCCACCCACCGCACAGGAAGAGGAGGAGGAGGAGGAGGAGGAGGAGGAGGATTGTGTCAGCATGGAGGTGGAGGCTGGCACTCAGCATCATCAGCAGCAGTCTTTTAGGGATGATTTACAGTCCCAAGAAACCAGTGGACTTGTACGTGGCTGGGAGGAGGTGGCTGCGGATCATGTCGTCCTTAGTGACCCAGAGGACTCCGGAGCGAATGCCTCAGCAAACCTACGCTGCATGGCCTCCCTGATCCTGCAAAGTCTGCGAAAGGATCCTCGTATTCTTCGGATCAAGGAGAGGGACCATTACTGGCTGGCCACTCTCCTTGATCCACGGTACAAGGGTAAGGTTGCGGACCTTATGTTACCGTCGCAGAGGGAGCAGAGGATGAGACAACTCCGGGAGGCCTTGCAGAAAGGTCTGTGCAACGCGTTCCCAGAGACTGGGAGGTTACAAACTCCTGGTCCTGGACAACGAGTTGCTGAGGCTTCGGCCAGTCAAAGAAGGAGCGGTGGGGAAGGTGGCCGTCTGACCGATGCGTTCAGACAATTCTTTAGTCCGCAGCCCCAAAGTATGATCGGTTCCAGCAACCATCGCCAGCGTCTGATAAACATGGTGCAGGAATATCTAGGGGCAAGGTCAGACTTGGACACCTTCCTCACCGAAAATCCTCTGGCTTACTGGGTCTTGAGGATGGATCACTGGCCAGAGCTTGCACAGTATGCAATTGAGCTACTGGCCTGTCCTGCATCCAGCGTTCTTTCGGAACGCACATTCAGTGCTGCTGGAGGATTTGTCACGGATCACAGGGTGCGCCTGTCCACCGACTCGGTTGATCGACTGACTTTCATCAAGATGAACCAGTCTTGGATCACCACCAGCTACCACACACCTGATGCTGATATAACAGACTAATTGATTTTAACATGTCACATCCCTTCAAGACTGATGCTGATGCTGAGTGCCTGTGCTGTTATGTTGACTGGCTATCCTCCTCCTCCGAGTCCTGAATGATACGATTGATGATGATAGCTTGGAAGATCATTTTTGTTTATGGGTGCCGCCACCAGTGGCTAAGGCCCAATTTTTCAGCCCCTGTTTTACAGGGGCGTGTAATTACAATTTTTTTAGCAATAATTTGCCATAGGGCTCATTGCTGTGCTCCAAGTACAGTATCTGTGAGGGGTTGGAGTGTTGTGGCACCAGTGCCTAAGGCCCAATTTTTCAAGCCCCTTTTTAACAGGGGCGTGTCATTACAATTTTTGAAGCAATACTTTGCAACAGGGCTCATTGCTGTGCTCCAAGTACAGTATCTGTGAGGGGTTGTAGTGTTGTGCCACCAGTGCCTAAGGCCCAATTTTTCAGCCCCTGTTCAAAAGGGGCATGTAATTACAATTCTTGATCTAATAATTCACAGCAGGGCCCATTGCTGCACCCACCAAGAGTAACTCTGAGGGCTTACAGTGTTGTGGCAACGCCACCACCACCACCACCACGAAAGGCCCAATTTTTCAGCCCCTGTTCAAAAGGGGCATGTAATTACAATTCTTGATCTAATAATTCACAGCAGGGCCCATTGCTGCACCCACCAAGAGTAACTCTGAGGGCTTACAGTGTTGTGGCAACGCCACCACCACCACCACCACGAAAGGGACAATTTTTCAGCCCCTGTTCAAAAGGGGCATGTAATTACAATTCTTGATCTAATAATTCACAGCAGGGCCCATTCCCGCACCCACCAAGAGTAACTCTGAGGGCTTACAGTGTTGTGGCAACGCCACCACCACCACGAAAGGCCCAATTTTTCAGCCCCTGTTCAAAAGGGGCATGTAATTACAATTCTTGATCTAATAATTCACAGCTGGGCCCATTCCTGCACCCACCAAGAGTAACTCTGAGGGCTTACAGTGTTGTGGCAACGCCACCACCACCACCACCACGAAAGGCCCAATTTTTCAGCCCCTGTTCAAAAGGGGCATGTAATTACAATTCTTGATCTAATAATTCACAGCAGGGCCCATTGCTGCACCCACCAAGAGTAACTCTGAGGGCTTACAGTGTTGTGGCAACGCCACCACCACCACCACCACGAAAGGCCCAATTTTTCAGCCCCTGTTCAAAAGGGGCATGTAATTACAATTCTTGATCTAATAATTCACAGCAGGGCCCATTGCTGCACCCACCAAGAGTAACTCTGAGGGCTTACAGTGTTGTGGCAACGCCACCACCACCACCACCACGAAAGGCCCAATTTTTCAGCCCCTGTTCAAAAGGGGCATGTAATTACAATTCTTGATCTAATAATTCACAGCAGGGCCCATTCCTGCACCCACCAAGAGTAACTCTGAGGGCTTACAGTGTTGTGGCAACGCCACCACCACCACCACCACGAAAGGCCCAATTTTTCAGCCCCTGTTCAAAAGGGGCATGTAATTACAATTCTTGATCTAATAATTCACAGCAGGGCCCATTCCTGCACCCACCAAGAGTAACTCTGAGGGCTTACAGTGTTGTGGCAACACCACCACCACCACCACCACCACGAAAGGCCCAATTTTTCAGCCCCTGTTCAACAGGGGCATGCAATTACAATTCTTGATCTAATAATTCACAGCAGGGCCCATTGCTGCACCCACCAAGAGTAACTGTCAGGGCTTACAGTGTTGTGGCACCAGCACCACCATCAAAGGCCCAATTTTTACTACCACTGTTCAACAATTATATGTAATTAAAATTCCTGATATAATAGTTGACAGCAGGGCGTTCCAGCACCAACCAAGAGTAACTGTGAGTGCTTACAGTGTTGTGCCAACACCAACAACTAAGAGGCCTATTTCTGCAGAGTATATACGGCAGGTCCCTACTTTCAAACATCCAACTTACAAACGACTCCTACTTGCAAACGCAAGAAGACAACAGGAAGTGAGAGGAAATCTACCACTAGGAAGGAAAATTCTCTCCTGTAAGAATAAATGTGGGAGAAAGGTGTCTCCTCTGTACTGATGCTTTATCACCAATCCTTGTTTCAAGAAAAACACCACATTTCAAAAACAGTTGTCATTGGGACGGAAAGTGAGGTGAAATGTTCTGAACAGGGGCACAGACAGCAAAACAAATGTTACAGGGGTGATAACCCTTACCTATGTTTTCCAAAAAGTTTAAAAATAGATTTTTGGGCTGGAGCTACACTTAAACAATGTACCTGTTCAAAATTACAAACAGATTCTACATAAGAACAAACCTACAGTCCCTGTCTTGTATGCACCGCCTGTATACGGCTGTTCAGAGTATATAGGGCCTTTTTTATTTTATGTGCGGGGTTCCCCTTAATATCCATACAAGACCCAAAGGGGCTGGTAATGGGCTGGGGTGGGGGGGGGGGGGGGGTCATGGGGTAGCTATGCCATTTTTCTTAAAGATTTTCATCCATATTCCCGGGAGCAGACATTACATTAAAGCCGCAAGCAGTTTTAAATGGCTTTTTTTTCCTTTAGAAGTGTCATTTTGTGCAGGGACAGTTCTAAACACGGGAAACACGTGGCACTTCACAGGCATACTTTAGACACCCCCCAGGTACGATATTTAAAGGAATATTTGACTTTTTTTTTTTCACTTTATGCATCATTAAAATGACTGCTCCCGAAAAACGACCGTTTTTAAAACTTCTTTTTGCATTGATACATGTCCCCTGGTGCACAACCCGGGTTCCCAAACCCTTTTTAGGACAATAACATGCATAATAGTTGTTATAATTAGCACTTTAGAATTCGAACGTTCGCATCCATTGTATTTAATAGGGTTCTAATGTTCGTACGAACTTTCGGTCCGTTCGCGGGTTCTGGTGCGAACCGAACCCGGGGGTGTTCGGCTCATCACTACTCTCCAGGTCCCGGCTACTACTGGGTGGGGAGCGGAGGAAGATCACTCCTCCAGGGAAGGCATGGAGATACTGTAAGCAGGCAGGCGGCTGGCCAGGACTTGAGCCAAGGCAGAAGAACATGCGAGCGGAGCTGAATGGGCATGCACCCAAAACTGAAGAAATTTTCCCTCCGCTCCGACCAGCACATCATCATCAGAAAGGGGCACAGATAATGAAAAAAATACACCCTCCATAGCTAGTAGGGGCGGCGGAGGGGGGGGGTGTAATTCAGATTTTTTTTTTTTATTCTGCACTGACTGTCTTTGAAATTGCCCCAGCCCCTGTTCAAATCCAATCCGGGGACAAAACCGGGGACAGACTTGGTCCGGGGACAGTGTCCTCAATCCGGGGACTGTCCCCTGAAACCGGGGATGTCTGGTCACCCTACCTTAGGGTCACCATACACTTAGTCAACACAGTGTATGATTCACAGTCCAAGGCATATAGGACTATCATTATCACTTAGGAGACCTCCACATAGGTAGGAGGTACTTCAATACACAGTGAGCACTGCACAATCATATCCTGGGACTGGAATAGGACCCAGGAGTTGTATTACCCTCATCTAATGAGGACGACATTCACCTTCAATAGTTTGTAGCAAGATCATTATTTGGTATAGCCAATGCTACCAGCATATCACATTTATTTTGTTTATTATTATTATCACGGATCACTTAGGCCCGCACAGTGCTTATTACTAACGAATACTCTGTTTACTATTTCATTCACGGATTATATTAGCCTCCAACAGGGCTTTACAGCAGGGCACCTCACCACTACCATTTTAGGCAGCGCCATCACCCCTACCCACCTTCTATCTAACTCAGTTTCCTCTTGGAGATCTTTAGGGGGGCAGCAGCCTCTATCCTTAGCGCAGGAGTTTTTGTTCGTTTTAATGTAATACAGGTATTTTCTCCCACTTCCGGGCATAGATACCCGAGCCACCCGCGGGTATCTACGCCACTTCCTTCATTCCCCCCCCCCCCTGCTGTCTTCCAGGAGACACGCAGGTCCCAGAAGACAGCAGGGACCAGTGATTTCACTTCCTGATTCCCTTACTGAAGATGGCGGCCGCAGCACCCGAAAGTCGAGCGATAGATCGGCTTCGGGTTCCGACATCGCAGGCGCCCAGGACAGTTAAGTGTCCTTTTTTAAAAGTCAGCAGCTGCAGTATTTGTAGCTGCTGACTTTTAAAAAAAAAAAAATTTGGCGGACCTCCGCTTTAAAGGAAGAACTCTGTATCTTGAGTACTGCACACACGTGGCTCATCATAGAGTTAAGAGACTGCCTTAATGTTTGACTTTTCACATGACCACGGTTCCTGCCTGGTCCCCAGGCTTTGGTGAGTATGCCGTAGGGCAGGGTTGCCCAACCAGTGGCCCGGGGGCCACACGTGGCCCGTGGAGGCCTCTGATGTGGCCCGCGACCTCCTGCTCTGGGATGGGATAGAATAGAATACTGTTATTAAAGATCAGTTTATTACTAAAATCACAGTGTATATATGGGCATATTGTTCTACAGTGGTTACTGGGCTGCTTTCAAACTGATCGGCAGGTGCAGAGCAGTTTACTTGCAGGTTACCTGCACTGAGCCATAGACTTCTGTTATTACCTGCGAGTTTGGTGAGCTTTCTGAAAGTGCACCAAACCTGCAGAATATAATAGAAGTCTATTGAAAAGTTCAGGAGAGCCAAAGGTACACTGCGTTGCACGCGCAGTTCGGGTAAACCGCAGCACATCAGTGTGAAAGCAGCATTTGTCCCCTTTCACACAGTCAGTCCAACAGCCTGACCAATTGGACCCTCACCTCTAAGTAGTGGCAGACATAAACCAACTTGTGTCCTACCTCCAATCCGATCCGAAAAAAAAAAAAGAGAATAGTAGGCTGTGTCCGTGTCCGCTCTGCATATGCAGAGCAGGCACGGACATGACATCCTCCGCTCCGCTCATTGTGGCCCGCGACCGGTTACAAAGTCCGACGAGGAATTTCTGAATTTGATGGGCTTGTATATTCTGTAAAAGGCAGTGCATAAATGCTGGGACAGTGTTTTAATCACACCTCAGGGCGAAGTAATTGAACAGTTGTATGCTTATTTAATGACAAAACTACAGTGGTGGGCAAAATCTATGCAGAGTTGTTGAAGGCATTAAACAACGTTGGGGATGTTAATTTTACCCTTCTTTATCACATGCTGTACATAGACATCTGTGTTCAATAGAATCAGACTCTGTCAGATCTGTGGGCACCATGTCTAATTCACTTGTGAGCTTTTTTCCATAGACATTTCTTGGCAAATATTTTTTACAAGGTAGTTTGGCAGGTCTTTCCTTAACCCCTAAATTGTTCAAACTGGCGTACAGAATGAGATAGCATATACACTAAGGCAAAATTACCTACCAGCATGTCTTTGAAGTGTGAGAGGAGGCCCAAAACACGGAGAAACGTGCAAATCTCATGCAGGTAGCATTTTGGTCAAGATTTGAACCAAGTATTCCATTGCTGCAAGGCATAAATGCTAAGTCACCATGCTGGGCACATTGCATGATAAGTAGATACAATACCTGTAGAGGGTTGATGATCCTAGCCTTTGAGGAAACACAGTGCCATTTGGTAGTAAAGGACAGAAAAGTGAAGTCCACCCATTGGTAAAATCTAGAATTCAGAACACTTTTTTTTCCAAAATAATGTTTATTTCTGGAATGCAATGCAGGAGTATTGACACACCTTTCATCCAGGCTCTACAACCATACAGTAAAGCCTTGTGTAGCGGGTGGTTACATTTAGGGGGAAGTATCTGAGTGGTAACTAGGCTCAGATGCACTAATTGTTAGGTCTCATGGACCATTTCTATCCCTGGGAGATAGTACTGGTGTGTAAGTTCACTGAGGCCTATGGGTGGCGCTGTTGCCGTGGGCCCGGGTTGAACCGCAGTACAAGGTTGTGTCCTTTTTGTCCCCTCTCGGCAGCAGTACGGCGGGGCGGGGAATCTGCTGTGCCTGTCAGGAGGGACTATAAAAGGGGGCGGCCATCTTCCAGAGGGGTGGGTTCCGCGCTCAGGTACCTTAAGCTGGGTGCGTGTGTGTCGCCTCTGGGTGCCCTAGGCCCGGAGGCCTGGTCGGGTTGTCTCTGGGTGCCCTAGGCCCAGAGACGGAGCTGCTGTTCCATCTCAGACACCTTCAGTCTGGGGTGAAGTACTTTGGAGAAAAGGCCCGGAGCCCAGCAGCCTTCGGCTGGGATCCGCCGGGGGCCGAGACTCCCAGAGATCTGCCTTGCGAAGGGACCCGTATCCAGGACGAGGAGGCCAGGGAGGTGACCCTTTCTGAAGACCCAGGGCAGAGGCGTGGTGACAGATGGGGCCTCTGGTAACTCTCCGGAGGGATGTTCTTGTCCTATAAGGGCTAGTTCACTAACGGAAGGAAGTGCGTGTTCTTTAAAATCACAGTGGCAGTGATACTACGCACCCAAGGTCAGTGGCAGTGACTTTTCATATGTTTTCACCTGGTCAGTGGCAGTGACCAACCTCATGGTCTGTGGCAGAGACCGTGCGCCAAGCCTGTTCGTGCAAACCAGAGCAGGAGAAACCCAAATTCAAGTTTGTGCCTGGACCTCCTCCCACCTTATCTGACCTGTGTCTTGTCCCAACCTGTCTGCTCTCAAAGAGACTGTTTATTGTGCTAAAAGGAATAAATAAGTGTTGGACCTTTCAGTTGGTGTGGACAGTTGCTTACTGGGGAGAATTAAAGACTACTGCAGAAACGAGGTCAGCACTGGAGGCTTTTTGACACCGGCTGCAAGCAGGCCCGAGAAACTAATACTGCTCAACCTCCCTATTCAGGAGGGTACGGGCTTGTGGTGCGGTGTGCCTCATTCTTTTCCTGCGGAGGAGCCAAGCAGAAGAAAAGCAGGTAAAGTCTGGGGTTGGTGCGCCACACTTGTTTACATGAGCGGTTGCAGGGGCGGTAGAAACAGACAGTTGAGCATAGTCAAGTTAACTTGACCAGGGCCCATGCTAGTTCACTCTGTCATGGTGTGAGATGGGAAAATTCATACCACAGGCCACATGAATGGGGCTGTGCCAAAAACCACTCTGCAACAGTGTGTAATGGGTTTTTTAATGGTTAATACAGGCAGTGAGGAGGTGACATCAACTCCGATCTGTGTGTCAATTGCCTCTAAAAAGCTATCCACTGCTGTTTGCTTTTCAGAGGAGTAATGACCACACACGTAAATGAGCCCTAAAAGAGTCTGCATACATGGTTTTAACTCATAAACTATAACACAAATAACAAAGTAAATAATTAAAGTGGTTGTATAGTCAAATGTTTTATTTTACCTACAGGTAAGCCTATAAAAAGGCTTTCCTGTAGGTAAAAAGAATATCTCCTAAACCTGTATGGTTTAGGAGATATTCCCCTTGCAATGCGCCGCTGACTGCAGCGGCGCATGCGCATCGGGGATTCTCGGCTGAAATCCCGGCAGACGCCGGACCTTGCCGGAAAGAAGTCTCCCGCGTGGGAGTGACGACATCGCGGCTCCAGCCTCTCACAGCGCTGGAGCCGCGATACCCGGAAGACACGCCAAGGCAACATGTCATCTCCCTTGGCGTGGACCAGGTAAGTTACCGATGCCTCGTTCTAAGGTAAGTATTTCATAATGAGCTAGTATGCAGTGCATACTAGCTCATTATGCCTTTTGCCTTACAGGTAGCCCAAAAAAACTGTCAGCGGGTATACAACCGCTTTAATGCCGCTTTAATGGCGCGTACATACGTTCGGAATTTCCAATGGACAAAGTCCGGAAATTCCGACAGACTCAAGCCCCGTACACACGGTCGGTTCGTTTTAAGCAAGTTGGACCAACAATCCGACCGTGTGTACGCTCCATCGGACAAACTTTTTTTCGTTTGGTTTTGTTTTCATCGGACAAAAGTTGGGTCTGCAAACGGACAAACTTTTGCCCAACAAAAGTCCGATGGAGCAAAGTCCTACCGTGTGTACAGAAAACCATCGGACTTTTGTCCGATGGACAAAACAACTAATGTTAAAATCAACCAACAATAGCAGAAGTTGACCAAAGGGTGGCGGTAAATAGCAGAAAAGAGCAGAAAAACCACGTGATGTTGCAAAAAGTTTTGGGAAAGTTTGCAGAAAAGTCCTGTGGTGTGTATGCTATGGGTGTGCCCGGCCAACTCCGTTCGGACAAAAACCCACGGAAAAGTCCGATGGAAGTCCGACCGTGTGTACGAGGCTTTAGAATGACGGAAAAAATTTCCATTCGTCTGGATGCAATTCCGATGGATTAAAAACCACGCATGCTCAGAATCTAGTCGACGCATGCTCAGAAGCATTGAACTTCATTTTTCTCGTCTCGTCGTAGTGTTGTACGTCACCGCGTTCTTGACGGTCGGAATTTGGTGTGACAGTTTGTATGCAAGACAGCTTGAACGGAATTCCGTCGGAAAAACCCGTCGGAGCCTATTCCGATGGAAAATCCGACCGTGTGTACAAGGCATAAGACATTTAAACCTTTGTCTCCCCCACCCATCCACACTGAACTAAACTATTACCGGTTCCCCTGATGTATACTTATCTTTCGATGGAGCCCGTGTCCTTCTATGTTTGTTTACATTCAAAAAACACCATTGGGTAGCCATGGCCAGACCAGACATGTGACTGCAAATTAAAGTATTACTAAACCCAGGAGCTTGCATTTACTATATCCACTTTAGCCTCGGACCATTTGGTAGCTAAAGGACCAGAGGTGATTTCAGAATTTTGCACTGCGCTGCTTTAACTGGAAATTGTGCGGACATACAATGTTGTACCCAAACGAAATTTGCGTCCTTTTCTTCCCACAAATAGAGCTTTCTTTTAATGGTATTTGATTGCCTCTGCGATTTTTATTTTTTGCGATATAAACGGAAAAAGACCGAAAATTTTGAAAAAAAATTATATTTTCTAATTTTTGTTATAAGAAAAATCGAATAAACTCAATTGTAGTTATACATTTAGGCCAAAATGTATTCAGCCACATGTCTTTAGTAAAAAAAATGTCAATAAGCGTATATTTATTGGTTTGCGCAAAAGTTATAGCGTTTACAAACTAGGGTACATTTTCTGGAATTTACACAGCTTTAAATTTATGACTGCCTATCTCATTTCTTGAGGTGCTAAAATGGCAGGGCAGTACAAAACCCTCCCAAATGACCCCATTTTGGAAAGTAGACACCCAAAGGAAATTGCTGAGAGGCATGTTGAGCCCATTGAATTTTTTTTTTTTTTGTCCCAAGTGATTGAATAATGACAAAAAAAAATAAAAATTACAAAAAGTTGTCACTAAATGATATATTGCTCACACATTCCATGGTTATATGTGGAATTGCACCCCAAAATACATTCTTCTGCTTCTCCTGAGTACGGGGATACCACATGTGTGGGACTTTTTAGGAGCCTAGCCATGTACCGGACCCCGGAAACCAATCACCGCCTTCAGGATTTCTAAGGGCGCAAATTTTTGATTTCACTCCTCACTACCTATCACAGTTTCGAAGGCCATAAAATGCCAAAATAGCACAAAACCCCCCCAAATAACCCCATTTTGGAAAGTAGACACCCCAAACTATTTACTGAGAGGCATGTTCAGTCCATGGAATTTTATATTTTGCCACAAGTTGTGGGAATATTACAAACTTTTTTTCTTTTGCACAAAGTTGTCACTAAATGATATATTGCTCACACGTGCCATGGGCATATGTGAAATTACACCCCAAAATACATTCTGCTGCTTCTCCTGAGTACGGGGATACCACATGTGTGGGACTTTTTGGGAGCCTAGCTGCGTACGGGACCCCAAAAACCAAGCACCGCCTTCAAGGTTTCTAAGGGCATAAATTTTTGATTTCACTCCTCACTACCTATCACAGTTTTGAAGGCCATAAAATGCCAAGATGGCACAAAACCCCCCAAATGACCCCATTTTGGAGAGTAGACACCCCAAGCTATTTGCTGAGAGGCATGTTGAGCCCATTGAATATTTTTTTTTGTCCCAAATGATTGAATAATGACAAAAATAAAAAATAAATTAAAAATGTACAAAAAGTTGTCACTAAATGATATATTGCTCACACATGCCATGGTTATATGTGGAATTGCACCCCAAAATACATTCTGCTGCTTCTCCTGAGTACGGGGATACCACATGTGTGGGACTTTTTGGGAGCCTAGCCACGTACGGGACCCCGGAAACCAAGCACCGCCTTCAGGATTTCTAAGGGCACAAATTTTTGATGTCACTCCTCACTACCTATCACAGTTTTGAAGGCCATAAAATGGCAAAATAGCACAAAACCCCCCAAATGACCCCATTTTGGAAAGTAGACACCCCAAGCTATTTACTGAGAGGCATGTTGGGTTCATGGAATATTTTATATTTTGCCACAAGTTGCGGGAATATGACAAACTTTTTTTTTTTTGCACAAAGTTGTCACTAAATGATATATTGCTTACACATGCCATGGGCATATGTGAAATTACACCCCAAAATACATTCTGCTGCTTCTCCTGAGTACGGGGATACCACATGTGTGGGACATTTTGGGAGCCTAGCCGCGTACGGGACCCCAAAAACCAAGCACCGCCTTCAAGGTTTCTAAGGGCATACATTTTTGATTTCACTCCTCACTACCTATCACAGTTTTGAAGGCCATAAAATGCCAAGATAGCACAAAACCCCCCCAAATGACCCCATTTTGGAAAGTAGACACCCCAAGCTATTTGCTGAGAGGCATGGTGAGTATTTTACAGCTCTCATTTGTTTTTGAAAATGAAGAAAGACATTTTTTTTTTTTTTCTTTTTTACATTTTCAAAACTTTGTGACAAAAAGCGAGATCTGCAAAATACTCAACATACCTCTCAGCAAATAGCTTGGGGTGTCTACTTTCCAAAATGGGGTCATTTGGGGGGGTTTGTGCCATCTGGGCATTCCATGGCCTCCGAAACTGTGATAGGCAGTGAGGAGTGAAATAAAAAATTTACACCCATAGAAATCCTGAAGGCGGTGCTTGGTTTTCGGGGTCCTGTACGCGGCTAGGCTCCCAAAATGTCTCACACATGTGGTATCCCCGTACTCAGGAGAAGAAACAGAATGTATTTTGGGGTGTAATTCCACATATGCCCATGGCATGTTTGAGCAATATATCATTTAGTGACAACTTTTTGTACATTTTTTTTTTCTTTTTGTCATTATTCAATCACTTGGGACAAAAAAAAAATATTCAATGGGCTCAACATGCCTCTCAGCAAATAGCTTGAGGTGTCTACTTTCCAAAATGGGGTCATTTGGGGGGTTTTGAACTGTCCTGGCATTTTATGCACAACATTAGGAAGCTTATGTCACACATCATCCACTCTTTTAACCACTTGAAGACAAAGCCCTTTCTGACACTTTTTGTGTACATGAAAAAAAAAAATGTTTGCAAGAAAATTATGTTCAACCCCCAAACATTATATATTTTTTTAAAGCAAAGGCCCTACAGATTAAAATAGTGGGTGTTGCATTTTTTTATTCCACACAGTATTTGCGCAGCGATTTTTCAAACGCATTTTTTGGGGGGAAAGCACACTTTTTTTATTTTTAATGCACTAAAAAACACTATATTGCCCAAATGTTTGATGAAATAAAAAAGATGATCATAGGCCGAGTACATGGATACCAAACACTACATGCTTTAAAATTGCGCACAAACGCGCAGCGGCGACAAACTACATTCATTTTTAAAAGCATTTAAAAGCCTTTACAGGTTACCACGTTAGATTTACGGAGGAGGTCTACTGCTAAAATTACTGCCCTCGATCTAACCTTCACGGTGATACCTCACATGCATGGTGCAATTACTGTTTACATATGACGCTAGACCGACGCTTGCGTTCGCCTTTGCGCAAGAGAAGGGGGGGACAGCGGTGCTTTTTTTTTTTTTTTTTTTTTATTTATTTTGCTTTTTTATTTTATTTTTAAACTGTTCCTTCCATATTTATTTATTTTTACCATTTTTATTGTTATCTCAGGGAATGTAAATATCCCCTATGATAGCAATAAGTAGTGACAGGTACTCTTTTTTTGAAAAAAATTAGATCTTTCCTCTGCCCTCAAAGCATCTGACCACACCAAGATTGGTGTGATAAAATGCTTTACCAATTTCCCAATGGCGCTGTTTATATCCGGGGGGGGGGGACATTCCCTCCCACTGCTCGTAAAAGCAGTCTAGAGGCTAATTATCTGCTAGAATTGCTTTTACATGAAAGCCGGCTGCTGGCTGAAATGAATGATACCAAGATGATACCTAAACCTGCAGGCATCATTCTGGTATAAACATTCAAAGTCCAGCAACATACCAGTATGTTGCTGGTCCTTGTTGGACATGTATTGTAATCTTTTTTTTCATGCAGCCTGTTGGCTGAACGAAAAAAAGAGATTGATTGGTGGGTATGCCCACCATTAGAATACCTCCCTTCATCCACCCACTTCTAATGATGGGCATACATGCACCATTTATATATGCCGAAGCATGGGGGCATCTTCCCGCAAAAAAGCAATGCCGCGTACACACGGTCGGACTTTTCCACGGGCAAGCCTTCGTCGGAATTTCGACCGTATGTACGCGGCATAAAAGGTTATGCCGCGTACACACGGTCGGACTTTTCCACGGGCAAGCCTCCGTCGGAATTTCGACCGTATATACGCGGCATTAGGAGCAAAATCACTCCTCCGCCCCTGCTGCCCCCATGCTTCAGCATATATGCTCTTTTTTTTAACTGTGGTGGTGAAATCACCTCCTACAGCGTTGGAGTCACGGCTTTATGTATCGTGGGAGCAAACGCTGTTGCTGTCAAGATAAATAATTCCGCTCTGCAGCTGAATGGCGCACCTGAAAACAAAAAATTACATACCTGAAAAGCAAGCATGATAAAACATTGCAGAATAGAATACAGTAGAAAAGAGCAGAACAATAGAGAGAAAATAGAGAGAGAGAGAGAACAATAAAACAACAACTATTTTTGTTTTTTTTATTTTATATTTTTTTTTTGTGTTTTGTTTTTTACGTTTTTTTTGTCTTTTTTACACATTTTTTTGTAACTTTAACAACTGTAATGGTTCGGGTCTCTCAAAATGTAATGGCATCTTGGGAGACCCTGTGTAAGTGTGTCCTAGTCTGTGAAATGCTGTACCCTACGCTAAAACTTCACTTTTGAGTGGTAGCGTTCAAAACATTCACCAAGGCAAAGACCAGGTTTGTCAGGACAGAGTGGACAAAAAACACGGGTGTCACGCCTAAATCCGCGCTTGCTACAGACACGACATCTTTTTTGGGGGGCTCGTTGGGTAGGGGTACTCGGGAGGAGATGCGTATAATGCCTCTCATGCAGCCGGCTTACTGCATTTGGTTGGGGATGGTGAGGTGCAGAACCACCTGGATACAGGCGTTCTGTGACAATCTCATTCTGGAATTTTAGAAGAGATAACGTCCCGCCTGAAGCTCTGTATAGCACATGAGCGTTCAGCAAAGCCAATTGGAATAAGGATAGAGACACTTTTTTGTACCAGCGTCTCGCCTTATGGTCAATTAGATACGGCGCCAACAACTGGTCGTTGAGGTCCACCCCTCCCATATTTTGGTTATATTCCTGGACACAGAGGGGTTTCTCCACAACACCAGTCGCCGTACGAATTTGGACTGTCGTGTCTGCATGAAGGGAGGTAAGAAGGAAAACATTCTTATTGTCCCTCCACTTCATAGCGAGCAAGTTATTACACTTCAAGCAGGCTCTCTCCCCCAGCCTAAGACGGGCATCTACAAGCCGCTGGGGAAAGCCCCGGCGATTAGGTCGCACGGTGCCACATGCTCCAATCTGATGATCAAACAAGTGACTAAACAGTGGCACGCTCGTGTAATAATTGTCCACATACAAGTGGTACCCCTTTCCGAATAAGGGTGACACCAAGTTCCACACTATCTTGCCAGCGCTCCCTATGTAATCCGGGCAGTTGACCGGCTCAACCTGACTGTCTTTTCCCTCATAAACCGTAAAGCTCAATACATAGCCTGTTGCCCTGTCACAGAACTTATAGAGCTTGACCCCGTATCTGGCGCGCTTGCTGGGAAGGTACTGCTTGAAAGCCAAGCGGCTAGAAAATGTAATCAGGGACTCATCAACGCAGACAACTTGATCGGGAATAAACAAGGCTGCAAAACGTTTGTTGAAGTGGTTTATGAGGGGCCGAATTTTATAGAGCCGGTCGTATTCAGGGTCTCCACGTGGACGACAAAGTTCATTGTCGTTGAAGTGCATGAACCGCAAAATCTGCTCGTATCGTGTCCTAAGCATGGAGGCAGAGAACACGGGCATGTGGTCAATTGGGTGCGTGGACCAATAAGCACGCAATGACGGGAATTTATGTATGCCCATGTTGAGGGAAAGGCCCAGAAAGGTCTTAAATTCGGAAACCGTAATTGGTTTCCAATCTTTGGCAATGAATTGACCAGCATATAAATTACTCTGGTCAACAATAGATCTATAGAGATCTTCCGTAAAAAACAGCGAATAAAAATCAATTGGCATAAAATCAGCTGTTTCCACCTGAATACCGGGTTGGGCAGTGAATGGGGGAAGTACGGGTTCTGCAGAAGTGGTGGGGACCCAATCAGGATAGGCGAATTCTGCAGGAAGGGCACTATGGGCACGACGGGCCTGCCTTTGTCTTCTTGGTGGCAGCGGGACACTACTTGTGCTTGCCACCTCGCCAGCTTGAACTGCACTTATGGGACTCGCCACGTCACCACGTGATACTGCAGTGCTGGATGTATGCCCAGGCTGTATTAGGCCGCTGGTGCTTGCCAATTCACCAGAAGGAATAGCGGCGCTAGTACTACTCTGCTCCATGATACGAGAGACCTGCGGTTCTTGCTCCTCAACAACCTCAGAAGATCGGGATCGGGTACGCCTGACCTTAGCAGGGACCTCAACTTCGTCATCAGAGCTATCTGACGTGGGGCCGCTGACGTCACTGTCTTCTACGGGAAGATATTCTGAGCCTGAATCTGACAGATGCGTGACCTCCTCTTCACTATCTGTCATGCTCAGAATCTCGTAGGCCTCTTTACTAGTGTACCTTCGTCTTGCCATTTTGGGCTCTAAATTTAGGGGTACACTAGTAAGATTCACAGGTAAAAAAAGCACCTGACTGTCAGCAAATGTATCAAACACTTCCAAAAAAACTGTTAGCGATCGCAGGGATCAGGACTGTCTCTGCGAACGCTGCAGTCATGTGTGTTGTGTTTGGTAAGTGACAGTGATCGATCGATACTGCACTTGGGTGGGCTGGGCTGGGCTGGGCTGGGCGGAGGGGCTAAACGCAGGTGCTAGCAGGTATCTGGGCTGATCCCGCTAACACTGCGGTTTTGGGAACCCTAAACCGCTGGGGACGCTAGTATAGATCTGATCAGATACTATACCACTAAGGGAGGTGTATGCTTTGCGCGTGGGTGTTAGCGTTACTGGCACTGGCACTGACCTGACGCTGCCTGGGGCGACGCAGACCCTCTCTGGCGCTAAAACCTAATTGATATCAGCCGCCGGGCGATCAGGGGGGTTAAACCTTTATTGGGTTATATACGGCGGGTGCCCTGATGCTATAAAAAGCAAACTAACCAACCAGCGTCACCCGTAAAACTTATATGGTGATCACTGGTGAAAGGGTTAACTAGGGGCAATCAGGGGGTTAAAACCTTTATTAGGTTATATATGGGGGTACCTGACGCTATATAAAAACCTGACGGGTAACCTAAATAACTAAATAACTAACTGGCTAACCAGTGTCACCAGTAAAACTTATACAGTGATCACTGGTGAAAGGGTTAACTCTAGGGGCAATCAGGGGGTTAAAATAATATATGGGGGTACCTGACGCTATAAAAACCTGCGACGAAACTAAAAATAAATAACTGGCTATCTAGGGCACCACCGGCACTAAATACAGCGATCGGAAATACGATCGCTTAGTGACGCTGGCGTTAGGGGGTGAAAGGGTTACCTGGTCGGCGATCAAGGGGTTAAACCTTTATTAGGGGTGGTTAGGGGGCTACCCTGGACCTAAAGGGGCCTAAACCTAACTGCCCTGCAACTTTTTACAGTCACAAATGACACTGATTGCAGTGATCAGTAAAAAAAATTACCACTGCAAACGGTGCACTGTGACTGGGGGTACTGGGGGTGATCTGGGGGGTGATCTGGGGGTGACTGGGGGGTGTAAGTGTGCCTACGTGTACTGGTGTCAGTGGGCTGTTGGTGCACTTACTATGTGATGTCTTCTCTCCTCGCGCCGGATCGAAAAGACCGCCGCATGGAGAGATGACATCACTTCCTCTGCCTGTGTTTACATTACACAGGCAGGGGAAGCTCTCTCATTCGCCGGGAGCGATCGCGAGGGGGTGGCCGGAATCGAACGGCCGTCCCCTCATCGCTGATCGCTCCCAAACGAATAATGGCCGCTCACTGTAAAGAAGGGGGGTCCGATCGGACCCCCCAACTATACAAAGGCGATCACGTAGATCTACGTGATTCTGCCTGTCGGTGCCATTCTGCCGACGTATAATTACAGTGGACGGTCGTTAAGTGGATATCTGGTCTCCCACAGTACACAGAATATGGAAATGCAATTATTTTGGTAAATATAAACTGTTAAATACCTTTTCCCATCAGCAGTATATAGCAGCCTTGTGACTTCTATAAGTGTGTCCTATGAGGCTGCAGGACCCCTGACCCTCTTTCTGGACAGTGCTGATTGGCCCTGTGCTGTTCACATGCAGCTTCCCAAAAATAAAAAAAACTCTCTGGCAATATGCACTGAGCATGTGCAGAGTGCCCCTAGGGCTCTGTTCTATCAGCAGATGGAATGGGGACTGGAAGAAGGGGAGGATCAGAGAAGACAGAATCAAACAGCCGTTTTACACAATGCAGAGGATTGACCTCTTGGGTTCCAAAGTCAGTATAACAAGCATGCTTTACTGCATATACATGCTGATTTTACTGTTGTGGATTTAGTAACACTTTAAGTATGCATTTCACTAGGTAAGGGGGGTAGTTTAGCTCAGAGGGAGGGGGTCCAAATATGATACCTGCACTTTGAAAAAAGCACCACTTTATGTTATTAAACCACCCCTCCTCCACCGCAGCCATGACATGTTAAGGACCGATCTTCCGCTCAGACTTATCCTCTATACACCTTCCCCACCCCATATACCATTCCTATAAATAACGACTGACAAGGTTGTGGAGTAAAATTGGCCTTACGGCCTATTTATTTAACAACTTCTTATATATAAAATAAATAACCATTTAAGTAACATTTTAACACTTACAATACCCTGGTAGTCTTGTAGACCACAACTCCCAACTTGGGCACTGGGACTAAACTATATCCCTTAGGCCTCCAGTCGCAAGACACCGACTCGGAGGCGGTACACCTGCCCGCAGTGCCCCAATATTTTTCCCCCTTCCTGGTTAACCCTTGTTGACCGGAAGGTACTCAATAACCCCATACCACCTATGGGTACCACCTTTACTCAATAACCCCATACCACCTGAGGGGACCACCTTTTTCTCCAGAACTTCCACTTTTACCTCCTCTTCCAGCAACCAAACACCGCCACAGCTCGCAAGGGGTAAAGCCTTACCCTTGCATGCACCCCAACACCCTCAGGGCCCGCTGAATTCCCTCCTGCAAGCCCAGGGCCCAAAGATCAAGGCCCATGGCATTCAGGTGGACCCCGTCTCCCCTTAGGTACCTCCAGGTATCAACTTCCAATTCCCGGTGACGCACCACCAGGCCGCCATTCCGTACAAAAAATCTCCCCATTTCTTTGTTAACTTTTACCCGGGCCTTGTTAACTTTCTCCACCGACCAAGCCCAATGCCAAGCCGTTCTGCCCACCATATCCGACCAAATAACAACCATACCCGGGAATGCTGTGCGCAACCGTAAAAAGTCCTATTTGATATCCCGGATGAGCTGGTGCATTGATCTGGCCGCCATGTCGTTACCTCCCGCATGCAGCACCAGGATATCCGGTGCCCTCTCCCGGCCTGCGAACCTCTGTACTTCAGGCATAACCCCACTCCATACCATGCCCGGCACCCCGATCCAACGGACCTGGGCTTCTCGCAGAGGAATCCCCAACTGCCTTCTACTGGGCCGAACATCGGCCCGTCTTGCCCCCCAGAACACGTACGAGTGACCCAGAATCCAAACTAGTCTGGGTACACAACCTGAAAAACATGAAAATAAAAACAAACCATTTATTTTCACTTCCACTCAGTCCACCACACAGTCCCCCACAACCCCTAACCAGTGCACCTTACTCCTGCATCAGATGTGGGCAAATATAAAGTCGAAATCTATCAGACTCCCATCTCCCAATCCGCCTCACTGTGTCTGCCGTCAGTCCTGCCCGAGCCGCCTCCGTGGCTGCCCCAATGCGGAAGGAGTGAGAGGCATAACCCCTCGGGTCATACCCCGCTGCCAACAAACATTTTTTGAACACCGCTATGAATTGAATCTTAGACAGTGCTGACCCATCCCGATGCATCAGAAAAGAACCCCCAAGTCCAGGATGCATGGAACAAAAGGATTCCACCGCCCGTACAGGACATATTGACGCCTCAGGAATGCGAAACAACAGAAGCCGCATACCCTTACCCACTTGATCCGTTTTGGACCTACTCACCCATATCCCCACCGAGTCTTCCGAACAATCCACGTCCTGTGCCAACAAGCCCCCCGGCGCCCGTCTGGAAGAACTAACCAGCTCTCCGACCCTCAGGGCCCCAAAAAAGGCAAGCGCGAATGCTGCCCTGAACAACTGACACTCATATTCCGAACTGCACACAGAATGCAAATGCAGGAACAATTTCTGCAACATTACGAACGAAACCGGCCGGCGGTTGTCAGCCGCCTTCCTGCCTTTTCTGTACCCCTTCACTGCCTGTTTTACCCAAAATTCTTTGGTGTAGTCCCTGCAACCATACCATTTGAAAAGAAAGGCCAAACCCGCTAGTGTCCGGTCCACCGCGGACACAGAAACGCCTTGCTCCATTTTCAGTGTAAGAAAATAAAGCAAGGCTACTCCCGCGTCACCCCCTATCGGGGAAACTCCAAGCCCTTGAACAAATAACCTCCACTCCTGCCAAACCTTAGCATAGGCTTTCCATGTGGCCCCACTCACCGACCGCTTAATCCACTGTGCCGCGCTGTCAAAGCAATGTCCCACATCCAGTCCGGACAGGTAACCCCGCGTTGCTCCGCTGCTGGTGCCAACTCCCGGAACCTGTCCCACTGAAAACGAGACAAAGCGTCAGCCAGAGTGTTATCCACACCAGGAAGATGTACTGCATAAACAAATACATTCAAGTGCAAGCAGTGCAAGACCAAATATCTCAGCAAACGCACCACTGGCTGTGACGCAGCCGACATACGATTCACTACCTGAACCACTCCCATGTTGTCGCAGTTTAAGCATACCTTGAGATTCCGGAAGGAATCCCCCCAAAGTTCAAGTGCCACCACAATTGGGAAAAGTTCCAGCAGTACCAGGTTCTTCAAGAACCCCGCTTCCTCCCACTCTGTCGGCCACAGAGCCGCGCTCCATTTGCCCTGACAGAACGCCCCATACCCCGCGGAGCCTGCCGCATCCGTACACAATTCCAAATCGAAATTACTAACAGCCCGGCCCTCCACAAGGCCTGCCCGTTGAAAGATTCCAAGAATTCGTGCCACACTTCCAAATCCTCACGAAGCTCTCTAGTTAGACTTACAAAATGAGTAGGAACCCGCACCCCAGCTGTCGCAGCCGACAGCCTGCGGCTAAAGACCCTGCCCATAGGCATTATCCGGCAGGCGAAACACAATTTTCCCAGTAGTGACTGCATCTGGCGCAGCTGAATCTTACGCCGGCCAATAACACCCCGCACTTCCGCCTTCAAAGCTTCCAGCTTATCCTCCGGCAGTCGGCATTCCATCTTCAAGGAATCCAGTACTATGCCCAAAAATACCAAGGACGACGTGGGGCCCTCCGTCTTCTCGGGGGCCAAAGGGACCCCGAAACGATCACATACGTATTGCAATGTCCCCAGCAGGACGGTGCAAACATTAGACTTCGGAGGACCCACACACAAGAAATCATCCAGATAATGGATGATCGAACTGATCCCTGACACGTCTCGGACCACCCATTCCAGGAACGAGCTGAAAGTCTCAAATAGCGTGCAAGAGATGGAGCAACCCATGGGTAGACAACGGTCCACGTAGTAAGCCCCCTCCCACGTGCAGCCCAAGAACCGAAAAGCCAATTGAACATCAGCCTTTGCCAAAAACGCTCCCTGCCCACACCTGCGGACCCATGCCACCGCCGCGTCAAAGGAAGTGTACGATAGTGTGCAGTCCTCCGGCGCAAGAGCGTCATTAACCGACCCACCCCTAGGAAAGGAAAGGTGGTGAATCAATCGAAATTTGTGCGGTTCCTACGTGGGGACAACCCCCAAGGGAGACACCACCAAATCAGGCAGCGGCGCTTCCGTGAACGGTCCAGCCATGCGCCCCAACTGCACTTCCTTAGCCAGCTTCTCTGAAACTACCAAGGGTTGGAGCATGGCGGACCGGAGGTTCTTGGCTGCCGGGGGAACTGCAAAAGGCGCACAAGGAATCCTAAAACCACTGGTGAAACCCTCCTCCAACAACCTAGCGGCACCCCTGTCGGGATACCTATTGAGAAAGGGGAGCATCCTTTACACCCAAATTGGCGTCGTTCCCTTTACCCGCAGAATCTCCGGGGTGACCCTTGCCGCGCTTGAAGCATTTGGAAAGGGCATGGCTACCCCCACATCCTGAACACACGTGCTTGAAGCGGCAGTTTGCTCCGTACTTGCACGTGTCCTCATTGAACTGCCAGCAGTAGCCCCATCTTTTCTCGGTCGGTTGTCCTGAGGCCCCAGCACCTCCGACCCCCCCCCCTGAAAAAACTGGTTGGAGGCCCGCGACGCTGTCATCAGACGCATCCACAAGTTGATGTCCTTGTGATCCTATCGCAGTCCCGGTCTCATGGCGATCCTTTGCCGGAACTGTTCGTCATACCTCAACCAAGCGACGCCCCCATACGTCCTGTACGCTTCGCTAACGGCCTCCAAGTAAATGAACAGCCCAGAACAATGTTCTGGGGCCTTCTCCCCTATCACACAGGCCATGATCGCAAATGCTTGCAACCAATTGGAGAATGTGCGGGGAATAAGACGATAACAACGCTTTCTTTCTCGTACATCACGGGACACAGAGCGACATAGTCATTACTAATGGGTTATATAGATACCGTCAGGTGCTGGCACTGGCAACTTCCAAAACCGGAAGTACCCTCCCCTATATAAGCCCCTCCCATCCGGGAGCACCTCAGTTTTTTGCCAGTGTCTAAGGTGTTGGCCAAGAAGAAACATGTGTTTTTCACTGAGCTTGCGTACAGGTTCTTTTGGGCCTCAGTAAGCTATTCCGGATCCGACCAAAAAAGCTTCATAGCTAAACGGTCGGTACCCGGGCCTTGCAGAGAAGAGCAAGGTTTTGCCTGTAATGCTTCTCTTAGGAGAGCTGGACCCTGGGATCCAGAGCTCTGGTCATACCCACGACCAAGATGTTTTCTGTGCAGGGTGCTATACAGGTCCAGGGGAGTGGAATCCTTGGGAACCCGGTCCCTGAAGGTTTGATTACAATGCCTGCCGTGATAGGTGAAGTTTGGGCTTTTGTGGACCAAACAAAGTCCTGCGGCGGGGAACAGGTAAGTGGGGGCCCCCAGGAACTTGGTTCTATTGGGGGACCCCCAAGCCTAATTTGTCTTTCTGTCTGTTACCTAATGGTATTCCCGCAAAATTCTGTGCATGCCTGTAACTACTAAAAAAATGTAATAATTTTTAATGGTGGTCAAGAAAAAAAAAAAATAATTTTTTTTATATATATATTTAATATATTAGACTGCGGTACCTGTGTTTGTTCACTAGAGGCCGCTGTGGAATGTTTTCTTGTCATGTGGACTAGCTTCTTCTCAGCAGAGCAAAGTCCAGGCAGATGGTGAGTTCTCTTATAGGAAACTGCTTCCTCTGCCATGTTGCAGTGCTCGTCCATCCCCCGGCCTGCGGCAAAGAGGGACCCTGGCTCCTGTCCCTTGTTACTATATTTTGAAATTAGCGCCGAAGGCGCACGTGGCCGCGCGCGTGCGCGTGCACGCGCCTCTATATATAGAGGTGAGCCGGGAAAGGGGGCGGAGCCTGGGGATGACGCTCTGTGCGCGCCGCAGCGCTTCTGCGCATGTGCGGGCGTCCCAGCAGTTTAAAAAAACCACAATATTGTAGTGAGCTGGCTATGAAGTACAGAGACAGAGCTGGCAACATTTAAAGGCATACAGCAAGCGGTTGATACAGGCATCCCCTAGAAAGGCACATTAGTAGACACCAACTGTGATATAGCAGCAATTGTGCTAGACTATTCTCAGTAAAAGTGGTGTATTACGGCTGGAATACCTCAGCTTTAGGCTTAGGAATATGCCGTCCAGAAGCTCCGGAACTGAATCTTCCAGGAAGCGAAGGGGGTCTCATCGGGCTCGGAGGATCTTGGGCATACTTCTGCTGCACCAGTCTCCCCTGAAGTTCAGAGGTAAGTGACCGTAGAGACCCCGCAGGGGTACTTGGTACTGTGGCTGTCCTCAGTTCACCTGCTCCTGTGTTTGTAACAGAGGAGGTTTTTTCCTCAGCTCTGGGAGGATTGGAGAGGCTGCCTCCCTGTCAGGGAAAGCACGCCCGATCTCCGTCTCCTCCTTCAGAGTGCCTGTTAGCAGAGCAACAGTCCCATACAGGGATCGACCTGCCTGAAGGGGATCAGGATGAGGTTGATTCTGTTATAGAGGAATCAACAGTGGGGGAACCTTTTCTCAGCATCTCAAGCTGAAGGATTATGGGTTCAGTCTCTGACTAACATGGTCCGATCAGCATTTAAAAATGCACCTTGCGGAACCATCAACCACTACTGTATCCTCGTTGGGGTCGCTGGAAGCCCCCAGACTGTTTGTTCTTTTCCACTTCACCCTTTTACTGAAAGGGCTCATTTACCAGGATTGGGAACGTCCTGAGAAAATATTTATTCCCCCAAGAGATTTCCGGTGGTCTATCCCATGGAGGATAAGTTCATCAAAAAAAAAAAAAAAAAAATGGAAGGTCCCTACAGTGGACGCAGCCATCTCTTGTATGTATAAATCACTGACATGTCCAGTGGATAATGTCCAAATGTTCAAGAACCCAATAGATAAAAGATTGGAGTCCGTATGAAAATATGCTTGGTGATACAACCAGCAGTAGCAGCTATTGGGGTCTGCTAAGCAGTGAAGGATCAGTTGAAACAGGTCTTGAGGGACTTGACAGATCAGCAGGCGTTGCCCTAGCTGATCTACCTAGAGCCTTAGGCTTTGCGGTTGACGCCATAGAGGATTCAGTCCATCAGGCCTCCCGCCTTACGCTGTCTATAGTACATACGCGTAGGCTCCTATGGCTCAAAAACTGGTCTGCTGAAGCTCCCTGTAAAGAATGGCTGGTTAGCGTCCCGTTTCATGGTGAACGCTTATTCAGGGAAAACCTGGACAAATATATCCAGAAAATTTCCAGCGGTAAAAATACGCTCTTGCCGGTTAAAAACAGAGTTAGAGGTCCCTCTTTGAGAGGCCTGCTTCTCCAGTCCCTGGGGCATCGGCTGTGTAACAGTTATCAACCGAGACAAGTCAGCCCTAAAAACCAGTCAAAAGTCTGGAATACTTGGGGCTAGGGTTGGATTCAGGCCAGAGAAAAATATTCTTGCCTCGAGGAAAGGTGTTGTCTTTGAAAGATTTGATCCACTTAGTGGGTACAAAAAAGACAGCCGTCCATACGCCTGTATATGAGGCTGCTGGGAAAAATGGTGGCATCATTCGAAGCAGTACCCTACGGTCAATTCCATTCAAGGAATTTGCAAGGGGCCATACTGTCAGCCTGGAACAAAAAAGTTCAGGCCCTAGACTTACCAATGTCCTTGTCCCCTTCCGTTCGCAAGAGCCTCCATTGGTGGTTGGTTCCCCAGAATCTGGAAAAAAGGAAATCCTTCAGTCCGATTTCTTGGAAGGTGGTCACTACAGATGCCAGCCTTATAGGCTGGGGAGCAGTACTGGAGCAATAGTCTCTCCAGGGCAGATGGTCGGATGCAGAAAAGGCCCTGCCCATCAATCTCTTAGAGATACGAGCAGCCCGGTATGCCCTAGTAGCATGGACATCCAAACTCCAAGGGTCCCCTGTCAGAATTCAATCAGACAATGCCACAGCAGTGGCATATATCAATCATCAGGGGGGCACCAGGAGTCGTGCAGCCCAGAGGGAAGTAAATTACATCCTGAAATGGGCAGAAAAATATGTCCCAGCCATATCTGCGGTATTCATTCCAGGAGTGGAGAATTGGAAGGCGGACTTTCTAAGTCGCCAGCAATTAGGCCCAGAGGAAGGGTCCCTTCACCCCGAGGTTTTCTGGACAATATGTCAGCGGTGGGGAACATCGGATGTAGATCTTCTAGCATCCAGATTCAACGCAAAGGGGGACAGGTTTGTCTCTCGGACAAGGGATCCCCTAGCTTGCGGCTCGGATGCCCTAGTGTTCCCTTGGGATCAGTTCAAGCTGATATATGCATTCACACCGCCACAATGGTTACCTCGATTACTCCGCAGAATCAGGGTAGAAAAGAAACAGTGATTCCGGTGGCTCCAGCGTGGCCCCGAAGAGCGTGGTACGCGGAGTTTGTAAAATTTCAGTGGGGAGTCCTTGGACTCTCCCACGTCGTCCGGACCTGCTTTCGCAAGGACCGATATACCACCCTTCCTTACCAGCCCTAGGTTTGACGGCCTGGCTATTGAAGCCCACATTCTAAAAAAGAGAGGGCTCTCTAATGCTGTGGTATCTACCATGATCAAGGCCAGGAAGCCGGTATCCAGGCAGATCTACTATAGAATCTGGAAGGCGTACATCGCGTGGTGTGAGGCCAGGAAATGGCATCCACATAAGTACGTAATAGGTAGGATTCTGGACTTCCTACAGTGGGCTGTAGATAGGAAGCTTGCCTTGAGTACTATCAAGGGTCAGATTTCGGCCTTGTCAATATTTTTTCAAAGGCCCTTGGCTTCGCATTCACTAGTCAAAGCCTTTATACAAGGAGTGATGCGTATTAGTCCTCCGGTTAATATTCCCATATGTCCATGGGATCTAAACTTGGTTCTGTCGGTTCTACAGAAACAACCATTTGAACCATTACAGTATATTTCCTTGGTGCTTCTCACCAGGAAATTGATTTTTCTAGTAGCCAATTGTTCGGCTAAAAGAGTATCGGAATTAGCAGCTATGTCCTGTAAGGAGCCATATCTGGTTATCCATAAGGACAGAGTAGTGTTACGTCCTCATCCAGCCTTTCTTCCTAAGGTGGTATCGAGGTTTCATTTGAACCAAGATGTGGTTCTTCCTTCTTTTTTCCCCAAAACCTACTTCGGTAGAGGAAAAGTTATTGCATTCTTTGGATGTAGTAAGAGCAGTTAAAGCTTATCTAAAGGCCACTGCTCAGATTCGCAGAACAGATACTTTGTTTATTCTGCCGGAAGGCCCCAGAAAGGGTCAGGCAGCGTCAAAATCTACTTTAGCCAAGTGGATTCGACAGGTCATTATGCAAGCTTATGGCTTGAGAAGGAGACCGCCTCCGTTCAAAGTTAGAGCGCACTCCACGAGAGCAGTTGGAACTTCATGGGCAGTGCATCACCAGGCCTCCCTGGCTCAAATCTGTAAGGCTGCAACATGGTCTTCAGTTCACACGTTTACTAGGTTCTACCAGGTGGACGTTAGAAGTCAGGAGGATGTCGCCTTTGGGCGCAGTGTGTTGCAGGCCGCAAAAGATCCTCATGTCTGATAGCACTCAGCTTATATATGGTGTATCCCCCCCTCATTTGGCATTGCTTTAGGACATCCCATTAGTAATGACTATGTCGCTCTGTGTCCCGTGATGTACGAGAAAGAAAATAGGATTTTTATAACAGCTTACCTGTAAAATCCTTTTCTTGGAGTACATCACGGGACACAGAGCTCCCGCCCCTCTTTAGGGACACTTATTGCTTTGCTACAAAACTGAGGTGCTCCCGGATGGGAGGGGCTTATATAGGGGAGGGTACTTCCGGTTTTGGAAGTTGCCAGTGCCAGCACCTGACGGTATCTATATAACCCATTAGTAATGACTATGTCGCTCTGTGTCCCGTGATGTACTCCAAGAAAAGGATTTTACAGGTAAGCTGTTATAAAAATCCTATTTTTCTTCGTCCTCCTTCTTGTTCTCCTCCGGCTTCACCCTATCCAGGTTGAATTTCTCCAAGGGGAGCAACGTGAAGATCTCCACATACTCACCCTTCCAGATCTTCTCTCTGACTTCCGACTTGAGGTGAGCCCCCAACGGTGCCTCAAAACAAATATACATCTCGTTCTTAGCGGCATCAGCCAGCCTGACCGCCTCCTTGTCCTTCTCCCCCGAGGCAACCTATCCGCTAGCCGTGGCAGCCCCCCCTGCTAATGGGGCCTGCTCCGCCCCTGACACCTCCGCCACCTGTATGCCCGGGGCTAACGTTGCCGCAGAAGGCACCCCGCCCAACCCCACTGCCTGAGATGAACCCCCATTTTGCCTCCACGCCACCTCGGGCGACGCCGTTTGCCACCGCCTGGCTCAAAACGCCTGACCAAATCCTTTAACCCAGACCACAAATCCTGCGTCTCCCCCGCCTCCCTTCGTCTCAGCGTGGAAGATCGCGCCCCGGGTGACCCCCCCGTACCTAAACCCCCCCAACACAACCTTGACCTAGTAAATCTTGTAACAGTGCACAAATAGCAGCAGAAGAGTTTGACTTACCGGGCTGCCTTGGACCGGGTCCACGAGCCGCAGTACTGGAATCCATCGCCGCCTGTTGTCCCGAGTCCTCGCCACCATCTGACCCGGACAGCTCACCTTCCGACATGTCGTCACCCGTTACTGCCGACACACGCGCTGGCTGCACACCGTGCGGACGCGACCCGGATGGTAAGGGCTGTCGTGGCTGCGCTACACGTCCCCTCGATCCTGGCACACCTGACCCACTCGCGACCTCCACCGATGGACTACGGGTCCGCCCCCTGGCACGGGTGTCATCCGCTTGACCTACGTCATTCACCCCTGATGCCGAACTCCTCACCGAACGTCCTGCTGACGCTGCCGGACCCCTGGCCACCACCGACTCCCGGCCACTGGCCCGCGAACTGGGTCCTCCGCGCTGGGCCGCATGACTGCTCCGGACATCCCCCGCAGCCTTGGCCGCGACATCACTGCATCTCCGCCGCGCGGGAGGGGGAGGGGCAAGAGGGCCACTCGTCTCCCCCACCGCCGAACTCCGTCCACGGCGCGGATTCCTCCCGCCCCCCCCCGCCAACACTGGCTGTGCGCGGCAAGGGGATGCAGCCGGAGGGCCCTGTCGGGTCTCCGGACGGAACTCCCAGCACTCGGGGATGCATCAGGACTATACCGCTCAGGCGGCCTGGACCGCCTAGCGCGTGCTGAAGCGACCCCCCCCCGGCGGGCGCCGCCGCCCGCTCGTCCAAAACTGCAGCCACTTGTTCCTGCAGCCACTCTGCCCCTTGCGCAGCCACAGCGGCTCGCAGTTGTTCCAAAAGCTCCAGAGCAGCAGCCATGACCAGGCAGTGAAGCTTTCACCTCGTGAGTAATGGAGGAATGACAAAAACGTCACTTCCTCCTTGCCTGAACTGTGCTGCCACTCCTCTCTCACCCCCAGGACCACTCCCCTTTTCTTTAAGGTGCCACAACCCTGTTAGGCTGCTGCCTGTCCCACCTGTCATGCCATCCCTCTGCTCATTCTTTCTGTCTCTGCTCCAGGACTCTCTTACTGGATAGTGGGACTGTTTCCGGGATTTCATTAAAATCTTTTGGTGCTGCAAACTGAGCTGTGTCACATGTGCTGGCACCCACCACAGTATCTGCACCGGCACTGATGGGTGGAGTGGTCTAATTCCCAACAACTTCTGCATAGTTTTGATGCTGATGGCATCAGCAAGCCTAAAATGCAGCTGTATGATACGATAAGTATTAAGACAGGTAAGTTGCCAATGCTAGAGTGCAGATGTTTAAACAATTTAATAACAGATTGAGGTACAAGCAGGCATTGTACGAATTCCATGGGAAGAAGAGGATGTCATCAGGTCAGTCATAATATTCCCTCTCCTGCTGGGGCGCTGTGCTGCTGGTATTCATCATTCACCGCTGTAGATGGAAGAAAAGCCGGCGGCGGTGGAGAGACTGCAGAGTACGGCCTGGGTGGTAGTTTTTTCCTTGCAGGCGAGGGGCAATGACGTCACTAGCATGCAACGCATTTCCTGAGCCGGCGTGCTGCGTATGACGTGGCAGTCGCGCTCCTTCGTCAAGCTGATGAGTGGGTTGGAGGAGCTGGTATTGGATGGACGTGGAGGAGGGCGGAGGAAGGGGGGGCGGGACTAAGGCGGAGATGGCGGGAGAGGTGACAGCAGAGAAAACTTTCAGTACATAGCAGAATTATGAGGCCGGACTGAAGCTGTGAATGATGGTATTAGAACAGAATATGGGACACCATAAATAAGGGAGAAAGATAGAATGTATGGTACGGATAAGGATGGAAAAAGAGGAAATAACTAATTTGAAAGGAAAATTAAAGAAAAATGATGATGAAGGAATTTATACATATATATATATGAAAAATGAATGAATGAAAAGGGGCGGGGGCCGGAGGAGGGGCAAAGATGTGGTAAAGCAATGGATGGGATAAGAACAAAAAAAGACGCCATCAAAATCAGAACAAGAACAAAACACACAGCAAATACAACTATAACAAGAAAGATGGTCTCATCACCGCCCTGAACTTGTTCTATAACAGATTGTCCAGTTCACAACCCACCATAGCTCCTAATGGACCTACTATTGTGAACACGAGCCCCTGCCCCGGAGATCATCAGGAATCTAACACCGGCAACCACACTACTATCTCGGATCATCCCCACACAGCAGATATAGCAGATATACCAGCTACCTCCATCAGTATGGCCACCAGCTGTATACCGTCAGTGCCTGTGGAACTAGCAGGTCTGCATACCCCATCCTCCAGTATGTCCTCTTCTGTACCCCTTCCCATTGGAGATCCTACGCTATCTTTTTTAGTGCCCAGTCCTCCTCTGCTCCTAGCCTCAAGAAAAAGAAAGCTTACAGGAGAGGCTGTAGAGGAGGACGAGGAAAACAACTATCCAAAATTCCAAAAATACCAGAAACCATAAGAATATTCAATCTTTCTTCTCACATTCTATCTGTTGCTGATACTTCTCTTCTCAGTCATGGACTGAACTTTGCTCCCATCAATAAACCTAATCCATTTCTTATTTTTAACCACTTAAGCCCCGGACCATTTGGTAGCTAGAGGACCAGAGGTGAATTCAGAATTTTGCACTGCGCTGCTTTAACTGTAAATTGTGCGGACATGCAATGTTGTACCCAAACGAAATTTGCGTCCTTTTCTTCCCACAAATAGAGCTTTCTTTTAATGGTATTTGATTGCCTCTGCGATTTTTATTTTTTGCGATATAAGCGGAAAAAGACCGAAAATTTTGAAAAAAAATGATATTTTCTACTTTTTGTTATAAGAAAAATCGAATAAACTCAATTTTAGTCATACATTTAGGCCAAAATGTATTCAGCCACATGTCTTTAGTAAAAAAAATGTCAATAAGCGTATATTTATCGGTTTGCGCAAAAGTTATAGCGTTTACAAACTAGGGTACATTTTCTGGAATTTACACAGCTTTTAATTTATGACTGCCTATCTCATTTCTTGAGGTGCTAAAATGACAGGGCAGTACAAAACCCCCCCAAATGACCCATTTTAGAAAGTAGACACCCCAAGGAAATTGCTGAGAGGCATGTTGAGCCCATTGAATATTTTTTTTTTTGTCCCAAGTGATTGAATAATGACAAAAAAAAAAAAATTACAAAAAGTTGTCACTAAATGATATATTGCTCACACATGCCATGGTTATATGTGGAATTGCACCCCAAAATACATTCTGCTGCTTCTCCTGAGTACGGGGATACCACATGTGTGGGACTTTTTAGGAGCCTAGCCACGTACGGGACCCCGGAAACCAAGCACCGCCTTCAGGATTTCTAAGGGCGCACATTTTTGATTTCACTCCTCACTACCTATCACAGTTTTGAAGGCCATAAAATGCCAAAATAGCACAAAACCCCCCCAAATGACCCCATTTTAGAAAGTAGACACCCCAAGGAAATTGCTGAGAGGCCTGTTGAGCCCATTGAATATTTTTTTTTTGTCCCAAGTGATTGAATAATGACAAAAAAAAAAAAATTACAAAAAGTTGTCACTAAATGATATATTGCTCACACATGCCATGGTTATATGTGGAATTGCACCCCAAAATACATTCTGCTGCTTATCCTGAGTACGGGGATACCACATGTGTGGGACTTTTTAGGAGCCTAGCCACGTACGGGACCCCGAAAACCAAGCACCGCCTCCAGGATTTCTAAGGGCGCAAATTTTTGATTTCACTCCTCACTACCTATCACAGTTTTGAAGGCCATAAAATGCCAAAATAGCACAAAACCCCCCCAAATGACCCCATTTTGGAAAGTAGACACCCCAAGCTGTTTGCTGAGAGGCATGGTGAGTATTTTACAGCTCTCATTTGTTTTTGAAAATGAAGAAAGAAAATTTTTATTTTTTTTATTTTTTTTTCAATTTTCAAAACTTTGTGACAAAAAGTGAGATCTGCAAAATACTCACAATACCTCTCAGCAAATAGCTTGGGGTGTCTACTTTCCAAAATGGGGTCATTTGGGGGGTTTTGTGCCATCTGGGCATTCCATGGCCTCCGAAACTGTGATAGGCAGTGAGAAGTGAAATCAAAAATTGACACCCTTAGAAAGCCTGAAGGCGGTGCTTGGTTTTTGGGGTCCCGTACGCGGCTAGGCTCCCAAAAAGTCTCACACATGTGGTATCCCCGTACTCAGGAGAAGCAACAGAATGTATTTTGGGGTGTAATTCCACATATGCCCATGGCATGTTTGAGCAATATATCATTTAGTGACAACTTTGTGCAAAAAAAAAAAAAAATATTGTATTTTTTCCGCAACTTGTGTCAACATATAAAATATTCCATGGACTCGACATGCCTCTCAGTATATAGCTTGGGGTGTCTACTTTCCAAAATGGGGTCATTTGGGGGGGTTTTGAACTGTTCTGCCATTTTATACACAACATTAGGAAGCTTACATCCACTCTTCTAACCACTTGAAGACAAAGCCCTTTTTGACACTTTTTGTTTACATGAAAACATATTTTTTTTGCAAGAAAATTATGTTGAACCCCCAAACATTATATATTTTTTTATAGCAAAGGCCCTACAGAATAAAATGGTGGGTGTTGCATTTTTTTTTTCTACACAGTATTTGCGCAGCGATTTTTCAAACGCATTTTTTTGGGAAAAAATACACTTTTTTTAATTTTAATGCACTAAAACACACTATATTGCCCAAATGTTTGATGAAATAAAAAAGATGATCTTAGGCCGAGTACATAGATACCAAACACGACATGCTTTAAAATTTCGCACAAATGCGCATTGGCGACAAACTACATACATTTTTAAAAGCCTTTAAAAGCATACAGGTTACCCCGTTAGATTTACAGAGGAGGTCTACTGCTAAAATTACTGCCCTCGATCTGACCTTCGCGGTGATACCTCACATGCATGGTGCAATTGCTGTTTACATATGACGCCAGACCGACGCTTGCGTTCGCCATTGGGCAAGAGCAGGGCAGGACAGGGGTGCTTTTTTTTTTTTTTTTATTAATTTTGCTTTTTTATTTTATTTTTAAACTGTTGCTTCCATATTTATTTATTTGTATCACTTTTATTGTTATCTCAGGGAATGTAAATATCCCCTATGATAGCAATAGGTAATGACAGGTACTCTTTTTTGAAAAAACTGGGGTCTATTGGACCCTAGATCTTTCCTCTGCCCTCAAAGCATCTGACCACACCAAGATCGGTGTGATAAAATGCTTTCCCAATTTCCCAATGGCGCTTTTTATATCCGGGGGGGACATTCCCTCCCACTGCTTGTAAAAGCAGTCCAGAGGCTAATTAGCCACTAGGATTGCTTTTACATGAAAGCCGGCCGCTGGCTGAAAAGAATGATACCAAGATGATACCTAAACCCGCAGGCATCATTCTGGTATAAACATTCAAAGTCCAGCAACATACCAGTACGTTGCTGGTCCTTGTTGGACATGTATTGTAATCTTTTTTTTCATGCAGCCTGTTGGCTGAACGAAAAAAAAAGATTGATCGGTGGGTATGCCCACCATTAGAATACCGCCCTTCATCCACCCACTTCTAATGATGGGCATACACGCACCATTTATATATGCCGAAGCATGGGGGCATCCTCCCGCAAAAAAGTTATGCCGCACACACATGGTCAGACTTTTCCACGGGCAAGCCTCCGTCGGAATTTCGACCGTATATACGCGGCATTAGGAGCAAAATCGCTCCTCCGCTCCTGCTGCCCCAATGCTTCGGCATATATGCTTTTTTTTTTTAACTGTGGTGGTGAAATTACCTCCTACAGCACTGGAGTCACAGGGATCAGGCCTGTCTCTGCGAACGCTGCAGTTATGTGTGTTGTGTTTTGCAAGTGACAGTGATCGATCGATACTGCACTTCGGTGGCCTGGGCTGGACGGAGGGGCAAAACGCAGGTGCTAGCAGGTATCTGGGCTGATCCCACTAACAGTGCGTTTTTGGGAACCCTAAACTGCTGGGGAGGCTAGTATAGATCTGATCAGATCAGATATTGAGCTGATCAGATACTATACCACTAAGGGGGGTGTATGCTTCACGTGTGGGTGTTAGCGCTACTGGCACTAACCTGACGCTGCCTGGGGTGTGACGCAGACCCTCTCTGACGCTAAAACCTAACTGATATCACCCGCCGGGCGATCAGGGGGTTAAACCTTTATTGGGTTATATACGGCGGGTGCCCTGACACTATAAAAAGCAAACTAACTAACCAGCGTCACCCGTAACACTTATATGATGATCACTGGTGAAAGGGTTAACTAGGGGCAATTAGGGGGTTAAAACCTTTATTAGGTAATATATGGGGGTACCTGATGCTATATAAAAACCTGACATCGAACCTAAAAAAAAATTACTGGCTACCTATCGGCATCACCGACACTAAGACAACGATCATAAAAACGATTGCTTAGCGACAGTGGTGATAGGGGGTGAAAGGGTTACCTGGGGGGCGATCAGGGGGTTAAACCTTTATTAGATAATATATGGGGGTACCTGACGCTATAAAAACCTGCGGCAAACCTAAAAAAAATTACTGGCTACCGATCAGCATCACCGACGCTAAGACATCGATCAGAAAAATGATCGCATAGTGACGGCGGTGCTAGGGGGTGAAAGGGTTACCTGGGGGGTGATCAAGGGGGTTACACCTTTATTAGGTAATATATGGGGGTACCCGACGCTATAAAAACCTGCGGCGAACCTAAAAAAAATTACTGGCTACCGATCAGCATCGCCGACGCTAAGACATCGATCAGAAAAATTATCGCTTAGTGACAGTGGTGATAGGGGTGAAAGGGTTACCTGGGGGGGCGATCAAGGGGGTTAAACCTTTATTAGGTAATATATGGGGGTACCCGACGCTATAAAAACCTGCGGCGAACCTAAAAAAAATTACTGGCTACCGATCAGCATCACCGACGCTAAGACATCGATCAGAAAAATGATCGCATAGCCACGGCGGTGCTAGGGGGTGAAAGGGTTATCTGGGGGTGATCAGGGGGTTAAACCTTTATTAGGGGGGGGTTAGGGGGCTACACTGGACCTAAAACTAAATGTAGTGACACTTTTACAGTCACAAATGTCACTGATTGCAGTGATCACTAAATAAATGGTCACTGCAATCAGTGACACTGTGACTGGGGGCTGGGGGGGTTGGGGGTGATCTGGGGGTGTCTGGGGGGGCCTGGGGGGGCGATTTATGTGCCTATGTGTCCTGGTGTCAGTGTGCTGTTTTGTGTACTAACCTGGCATCTTCTCCTGTACGGCGCTCGGTATATGTGAGCGCCCCAGGAGAGATGACATCACTTCCTCCTTCCTGGCAGGCAGGGGAAGCTCTCTCATTCGCCGGGAGCGATCGAGAGGGGGTGGCCGGAATCGAACGGCCGTCCCCTCATGCCGGATCGCTCCCGAAGGTAAAACGACCGCTCACTGTAAAGAAGGGGGGTCCGATCGGACCCCCCAACTATACAAAGGCAATCACGTACATATACGTGATTCTGCCTGTCGGTGCCATTCTGCTGACGTATATTTACAGTGGGCGGTCGATAAGTGGTTAAAGACCTCAACCACTACATACTTAACCTTACCCTTAAAAGACATTTCCATATTAAACAAGAAAAAGATAATAACAACATCACCAGTAATGTGCTGATCACCCCCCCCCCCCCAATACCATCCCATTCTGATTCATTGGAACCCCATTTTTAAACATTTGAAACCAATACGGATCCCTTCACCGAGGACTTTTGTGATGAAGATAACATTTCAAAACTTTACACTCAACATTTCGCTACATCCCCACCGATAGTCCACTCCTCCCTTAAACCCAAATCCATTTTCTTCCCCACTCACTCAAAAGGTCCATATATTGAAAGCTTCTATACCAGTGGTTCTCAACTCCAGTCCTCAGGGCCCACTAACAGGTCAGTTTTGCAAGATAACTGAAATGCATCATAGGTGATATAATTTGCTGCTCAGTGATTGCAGTATTCTAGTCTGCATCTCACCAAGGTAATACTTAAAATCTGGCCTGTTAGTGGGTCCTGAGGACAGGAGTTGAGAACCACTGTTCTATACTCTTCTAGACTCTTGTCTGACGGCACCACTTATACTAAACTCAACAAGGATCCAACTACAGAGTTTGCCAAAGAAGCAGCTGTCCTAATATCCAACGCACTCAAAGATGACATCATCACCAAAACAGAAAGCTCGTTCCTGCGCAAGAATTTCTACCATATCCCATATTTTTATTACTTAGCCAAAATCCATAAGAACTCACAACACCCCCCAGGCAGACCCATCGTAACCGCCATGAATAGTGTGACCACAGGATTCAGCATGTATATAGATCTATTCCTCCAACCCATTGTTCGCCAATTGCAATCATACATACGTGACAGTACACATCTTCTAGAACTCCTGTCCCCCTATAGGTGGGAGTCCTCATACGCCTAGCTGTCACTTGACGTGTGTTCACTCTACACATCCATCCCACACACCTTTGGGCTCATGGCACTAGAACAATTTCTGCTCTTGGAACCACTCATCAATCCCCGTCAGGCTGACTTTATTAAGCTAGCCACCCAATTGTGTTTAACCCACAACTACTTAAATTTCAATGGAGACTTCTACCAGCAATCACAAGACACGGCGATGGGGGCCAATTTTGCTCCCTCGTACGCCAACCTAGCCATGGGCTTCTGAGAGACCCATCATATTCACACCCAACAACCCATTTGCAGCGAATATCGTTTTTTTCGGATGATATATAGATGATCCTATCATCATTTGGGATGGTCCCCTTGAGCTCATCCCCCCTTTCTTACAACACTGTAATAACAACACCTATGGGTTGTCCTTCACATCTGTTTCTGACCCCTCCACCATGGCTTTTCTGGATCTTGAACTTGCACATGATGAACACACTATCTTTGCTAGAAACTACACCAAACCTACCGCTGGAAACTCCTATTTGCACTACAAGAGCTGCCACCATCAAAAATGGATCAGCAATAGGGATGAGCTTCGTGTTCGAGTCGAACATACGTTCGACTCGAACATTGGCTGTTCGATCGTTCGACGAAGATCGAACGATTTGGGCCGTTCGCGCCAAATTCGAGTGACGCGAACGGCCCACAATGCACTACGCCATCGCAGTGTCATCCAGGCGCTGTGATTGGCCAAGCATGCACTGTGACCCCGCATGCTTGGCCAATCACAGCGCCGGCAGCGAGGAGAGCAATGATTGGCCACAGGCAGGATGCCTGTGGCCAATTATTGCTGAGGGTGTTTAGTACACGCCCCACACTATAAAAGGCCGCCAGCACGGCGGCCTAGTGTAGTGTGTTCCGGAGCAGGGATAGAGTAGCATAGGCAGGGACAGTGACTGTTATTTCTTTCTTGCTTAACCTGGATTCCTTTAGTTTAGGGAAAGAGAAGGATAGGTAGGGAGAGTGTCAGTGTGTTTTGTGCTTCTGCTATAGTGTGCTTAAAAAAAACATTTATTCTAGGGACAGAAAACTCTAGGTAGGGACAGTGTCAGTTTCTTTCACTCTGCAAGTCCTTGTTTCCAGGGACCTGTAAGGACAGTGAGTTAATTGTCCTTGTGCTATATTGTGCTTAAAAAAAACATTTATTCTAGGGACAGAAAACTCTAGGTAGGGACAGTGTCAGTTTCTTTCACTCTGCAAGTCCTTGTTTCCAGGGACCTGTAAGGACAGTGAGTTAATTGTCCTTGTGCTATATTGTGATTAAAAAAAACATTTATTCTAGGGACAGAAAACTCTAGGTAGGGACAGTGTCAGTTTCTTTCACTCTGCAAGTCCTTGTTTCCAGGGACCTGTAAGGACAGTGAGTTAATTTTCCTTGTGCTATATTGTGATTAAAAAAAAAAAAATTTCTAGGGACAGAAAACTGTAGGTAGGGAGAGTGTTTTTTTTCTTTCACTCTGCAAGTCCTTGTTTCCAGGGACCTGTAAGGACAGTGAGTTAATTGTCCTTGTGCTATATTGTGCTTAAAAAAAACATTTATTCTAGGGACAGAAAACTCTAGGTAGGGACAGTGTCAGTTTCTTTCACTCTGCAAGTCCTTGTTTCCAGGGACCTGTAAGGACAGTGAGTTAATTGTCCTTGTGCTATATTGTGATTAAAAAAAACATTTATTCTAGGGACAGAAAACTCTAGGTAGGGACAGTGTCAGTTTCTTTCACTCTGCAAGTCCTTGTTTCCAGGGACCTGTAAGGACAGTGAGTTAATTTTCCTTGTGCTATATTGTGATTAAAAAAAACATTTTTTCTAGGGACAGAAAACTGTAGGTAGGGAGAGTGTTTTTTTTCTTTCACTCTGCAAGTCCTTGTTTCCAGGGACCTGTAAGGACAGTGAGTTAATTGTCCTTGTGCTATATTGTGCTTAAAAAAAACATTTATTCTAGGGACAGAAAACTCTAGGTAGGGACAGTGTCAGTTTCTTTCACTCTGCAAGTCCTTGTTTCCAGGGACCTGTAAGGACAGTGAGTTAATTGTCCTTGTGCTATATTGTGATTAAAAAAAACATTTATTCTAGGGACAGAAAACTCTAGGTAGGGACAGTGTCAGTTTCTTTCACTCTGCAAGTCCTTGTTTCCAGGGACCTGTAAGGACAGTGAGTTAATTTTCCTTGTGCTATATTGTGATTAAAAAAAACATTTTTTCTAGGGACAGAAAACTGTAGGTAGGGAGAGTGTTTTTTTTCTTTCACTCTGCAAGTCCTTGTTTCCAGGGACCTGTAAGGACAGTGAGTTAATTGTCCTTGTGCTATATTGTGCTTAAAAAAAACATTTATTCTAGGGACAGAAAACTCTAGGTAGGGACAGTGTCAGTTTCTTTCACTCTGCAAGTCCTTGTTTCCAGGGACCTGTAAGGACAGTGAGTTAATTTTCCTTGTGCTATATTGTGATTAAAAAAAACATTTATTCTAGGGACAGAAAACTCTAGGTAGGGACAGTGTCAGTTTCTTTCACTCTGCAAGTCCTTGTTTCCAGGGACCTGTAAGGACAGTGAGTTAATTTTCCTTGTGCTATATTGTGATTAAAAAAAACATTTATTCTAGGGACAGAAAACTCTAGGTAGGGACAGTGTCAGTTTCTTTCACTCTGCAAGTCCTTGTTTCCAGGGACCTGTAAGGACAGTGAGTTAATTTTCCTTGTGCTATATTGTGATTAAAAAAAACATTTATTCTAGGGACAGAAAACTCTAGGTAGGGACAGTGTCAGTTTCTTTCACTCTGCAAGTCCTTGTTTCCAGGGACCTGTAAGGACAGTGAGTTAATTTTCCTTGTGCTATATTGTGATTAAAAAAAACATTTTTTCTAGGGACAGAAAACTGTAGGTAGGGAGAGTGTTTTTTTTCTTTCACTCTGCAAGTCCTTGTTTCCAGGGACCTGTAAGGACAGTGAGTTAATTTTCCTTGTGCTATATTGTGATTAAAAAAAACATTTTTTCTAGGGACAGAAAACTCTAGGTAGGGAGAGTGTTTTTTTTCTTTCACTCTGCAAGTCCTTGTTTCCAGGGACCTGTAAGGACAGTGAGTTAATTGTCCTTGTGCTATATTGTGCTTAAAAAAAACATTTTTTCTAGGGACAGAAAACTCTAGGTAGGGAGAGTGTTTTTTTTTTTTCACTCTGCAAGTCCTTGTTTCCAGGGACCTGTAAGGACAGTGAGTTAATTGTCCTTGTGCTATATTGTGCTTAAAAAAAACATTTATTCTAGGGACAGAAAACTCTAGGTAGGGACAGTGTCAGTTTCTTTCACTCTGCAAGTCCTTGTTTCCAGGGACCTGTAAGGACAGTGAGTTAATTTTCCTTGTGCTATATTGTGATTAAAAAAAACATTTATTCTAGGGACAGAAAACTCTAGGTAGGGACAGTGTCAGTTTCTTTCACTCTGCAAGTCCTTGTTTCCAGGGACCTGTAAGGACAGTGAGTTAATTTTCCTTGTGCTATATTGTGATTAAAAAAAACATTTTTTCTAGGGACAGAAAACTGTAGGTAGGGAGAGTGTTTTTTTTCTTTCACTCTGCAAGTCCTTGTTTCCAGGGACCTGTAAGGACAGTGAGTTAATTTTACTTGTGCTATATTGTGCTTAAAAAAAACATTTTTTCTAGGGACAGAAAACTGTAGGTAGGGAGAGTGTTTTTTTTCTTTCACTCTGCAAGTCCTTGTTTCCAGGGACCTGTAAGGACAGTGAGTTAATTTTCCTTGTGCTATATTGTGATTAAAAAAAACATTTATTCTAGGGACAGAAAACTCTAGGTAGGGACAGTGTCAGTTTCTTTCACTCTGCAAGTCCTTGTTTCCAGGGACCTGTAAGGACAGTGAGTTAATTTTCCTTGTGCTATATTGTGATTAAAAAAAACATTTATTCTAGGGACAGAAAACTCTAGGTAGGGACAGTGTCAGTTTCTTTCACTCTGCAAGTCCTTGTTTCCAGGGACCTGTAAGGACAGTGAGTTAATTTTCCTTGTGCTATATTGTGATTAAAAAAAACATTTTTTCTAGGGACAGAAAACTGTAGGTAGGGAGAGTGTTTTTTTTCTTTCACTCTGCAAGTCCTTGTTTCCAGGGACCTGTAAGGACAGTGAGTTAATTTTCCTTGTGCTATATTGTGATTAAAAAAAACATTTTTTCTAGGGACAGAAAACTCTAGGTAGGGAGAGTGTTTTTTTTCTTTCACTCTGCAAGTCCTTGTTTCCAGGGACCTGTAAGGACAGTGAGTTAATTGTCCTTGTGCTATATTGTGCTTAAAAAAAACATTTTTTCTAGGGACAGAAAACTCTAGGTAGGGAGAGTGTTTTTTTTTTTTCACTCTGCAAGTCCTTGTTTCCAGGGACCTGTAAGGACAGTGAGTTAATTGTCCTTGTGCTATATTGTGCTTAAAAAAAACATTTATTCTAGGGACAGAAAACTCTAGGTAGGGACAGTGTCAGTTTCTTTCACTCTGCAAGTCCTTGTTTCCAGGGACCTGTAAGGACAGTGAGTTAATTTTCCTTGTGCTATATTGTGATTAAAAAAAACATTTTTTCTAGGGACAGAAAACTGTAGGTAGGGAGAGTGTTTTTTTTCTTTCACTCTGCAAGTCCTTGTTTCCAGGGACCTGTAAGGACAGTGAGTTAATTGTCCTTGTGCTATATTGTGCTTAAAAAAAACATTTATTCTAGGGACAGAAAACTCTAGGTAGGGACAGTGTCAGTTTCTTTCACTCTGCAAGTCCTTGTTTCCAGGGACCTGTAAGGACAGTGAGTTAATTTTCCTTGTGCTATATTGTGATTAAAAAAAACATTTTTTCTAGGGACAGAAAACTGTAGGTAGGGAGAGTGTTTTTTTTCTTTCACTCTGCAAGTCCTTGTTTCCAGGGACCTGTAAGGACAGTGAGTTAATTTTCCTTGTGCTATATTGTGATTAAAAAAAACATTTTTTCTAGGGACAGAAAACTGTAGGTAGGGAGAGTGTTTTTTTTCTTTCACTCTGCAAGTCCTTGTTTCCAGGGACCTGTAAGGACAGTGAGTTAATTGTCCTTGTGCTATATTGTGCTTAAAAAAAACATTTTTTCTAGGGACAGAAAACTGTAGGTAGGGAGAGTGTTTTTTTTTTTTCACTCTGCAAGTCCTTGTTTCCAGGGACCTGTAAGGACAGTGAGTTAATTGTCCTTGTGCTATATTGTGCTTAAAAAAAACATTTATTCTAGGGACAGAAAACTCTAGGTAGGGACAGTGTCAGTTTCTTTCACTCTGCAAGTCCTTGTTTCCAGGGACCTGGAGAGACATTGAGTGAATTGTCCTTGTGCTATATTGTGATTAAAAAAAACATTTATTCTAGGGACAGAAAACTCTAGGTAGGGACAGTGTCAGTTTCTTTCACTGTGAAAGTCCTTGTTTCAAGGGACAGAGAAGGACACCTGAAGGTAGCCCTTATTGCTTTTTTCCCATCTCCCTGCAGGCCATCTATTAGAATGTCTGGAAGGCAAACAAGGAGAGGCAGACAGTCAGGAGGCAATAAAAGAGGGCAAGCAGGCTCTGTGTCTGGGGGCAACAGTGCTGGTCGTGGACGCGGTGCATTGTCATCAGCACATGGCCATGGGACACGCTTGTCCTTCTTTTCGGCAGCTGGACATGTTGAGCCACATCATGCCGAAGACTTGGTAGAGTGGATGACCAAGCCCTCCTCCTCCTCCTCATCCTCTCTCACCCAGGCTCAGGGTACTGGAAAAGCAGCTGCCAAAGCGTCGTCTTCCCTGGTATCAATGTCAGACAAATCATCAGTCACTCCTTCCCTAGACCCACCATGTCCTCCTCCTGAGGAGTCCCCCGAACTGTTTCAGCACAGTGTTGGGTACATGCTCCAGGAGGATGCCCAGCGTTTCGAAGGGTCTGATGATGAAACCCAGCTAGAGGAAGGCAGTAGCGTGAGAGCAGACAGAGGGGATGCTCAAGAAGGACACCAATCTGGCAGTCATGTTCCAGCAGCTGCAGCATACTGCCAGATTGGCTCCAGTGATGAGGAGGGAGGGGATGATGAGGTCAATGACTCCACGTGGGTGCCTAATAGGAGAGAGGAGGAGGAGGAGGATGAGGAGGAGGCACATCTCCAACGAGGCAGGATGCCCTTTGGTGGCCAGCGTAAGGGCAGTACACCGACGGAATCACACCGCAGAGCTCCGCCTGTGCAGGGCGCTGCCTCTGCCCGTCATTCAAAAAGTTCTTTGGTGTGGGCCTTTTTTGAGGCTAGTGCATCAGATCGCACAGCTGCTGTTTGCAACATATGTCTCAAGCGTATATCGCGTGGCCAAAACATCAGCCGCTTGGGTACCACATGCCTGACCAGACATATGTTGACCTGCCATGCAGCTCGTTGGCAAGCCTACCTCAAAGACCCACACCAAAGAACCAAGCGGACCTCTCCTTGCACCGCATCAGCTGGGATCTCCAACCCCACTATAACTTCAGTCCTCTCTGAAACATGCACTGAGAGGAATGAAGGTGTAGAATTAGGTGTGTCACAGCCAAGTACTTGCGCCCACTCTGCTAGCAGTACACCGACGTCCGATTCTAGCAGGCAAATTTCCCTGCCCCAGCTGCTGGACCGTCGAAAGAAGTTCACTCCCAGCCATCCACATGCCCAGCGGTTGAATGCTAGCTTGGCTAAATTGCTAGCGCTTCAACTGCTGCCTTTTCAGTTGGTAGACTCGGCCCCCTTCCGTGAGTTTGTGCAATGTGCGGTTCCTCAGTGGCAGGTTCCCAAACGCCACTTTTTCTCACGGAAGGCTATTCCGGCTCTCTACCGGCATGTGGAAGGCAATGTCTTGGCCTCGCTGGACAGGGCGGTCAGCGGTAAGGTGCATATTACCGCTGACTCATGGTCCAGCAGGCATGGACAGGGACGTTACCTTTCTTTCACGGCCCATTGGGTCACTCTTTTGGCAGCTGGGAAGGATTCAGGACAAGGTGCAGTAGTGTTGGAGGTTGTCCCACCGCCACGCCTCCAAAATGCTACTACTGGTTGTGACACACCTCTCTCCTCCACCCCCTCCTCTTCTTCTTCCTCCATGGCCTCTTCCTGTGGTTTGTCCTATGAACCAGCGGTGCTCCGTAGCCGTTCACGGGGCTACGCAAGTACGCAGGCAAAAAGATGCCATGCCGTGCTTGCGCTGGTGTGTTTGGGGGACAGAAGCCACACTGGGGCAGAGGTCCTGTCTGCTCTGCAGGGCCAGGCCGAGAGGTGGTTGACGCCACGCCAGCTTAAGCCAGGAATGGTGGTTTGCGACAATGGCACCAACCTCCTCTCCGCCCTCCGACAGGGACAACTGACCCATGTGCCCTGTGTGGCTCACGTCCTTAACCTGGTGGTGCAGCGCTTCTTGGGCAGGTACCCGGGCTTACAGGATGTCCTGAGGCAGGCCAGGAAAGTCTGTGTGCATTTCCGCAGATCTTATAATGCCAGTGCTCGCCTGGCTGAGCTGCAAAAGGAGTTGAACCTGCCCAAGAACCGCCTTATATGTGACATGCCCACCAGGTGGAACTCAACGTTGGCCATGCTGCAGCGGCTGCACACGCAGCAGAGGGCCATCAATGAGTACCTGTGCGACTACGGCACCAGGACAGGGTCAGGGGAGCTTGGTTTTTTTTCTCCACGCCAGTGGGGCATGATCAGGGATGCATGCACTGTCCTGGCACCATTTGAGGAGGCCACGAGGATGGTGAGCAGTGACAGTGCATGCATCAGTGACACTGTACCTCTTGTCCACCTGTTGGAGCACACGCTGCGTGGAATAATGGACAGGGCACTTGAGGCAGAACAGAGGCAGGAAGAGGAGGACTTCCTTGCCTCTCAAGGCCCCCTTTACCCAGACAGTGTTCCTTCTGTCCCACCCATCGCACAGGAAGAGGAGGAGGAGGAGGAGGAGGAGGAGGAGGAGGATTGTGTCAGCATGGAGGTGGAGGCTGGCACTCAGCATCATCAGCAGCAGTCTTTTAGGGATGATTTACAGTCCCAAGAAACCAGTGGACTTGTACGTGGCTGGGAGGAGGTGGCTGCGGATCATGTCGTCCTTAGTGACCCAGAGGACTCCGGAGCGAATGCCTCAGCAAACCTACGCTGCATGGCCTCCCTGATCCTGCAAAGTCTGCGGAAGGATCCTCGTATTCTTCGGATCAAGGAGAGGGACCATTACTGGCTGGCCACTCTCCTTGATCCACGGTACAAGGGTAAGGTTGCGGACCTTATGTTACCGTCGCAGAGGGAGCAGAGGATGAGACAACTCCGGGAGGCCTTGCAGAAAGGTCTGTGCAACGCGTTCCCAGAGACTGGGAGGTTGCAAACTCCTGGTCCTGGACAACGAGTTGCTGAGGCTTCGGCCAGTCAAAGAAGGAGCGGTGGGGAAGGTGGCCGTCTGACCGATGCGTTCAGACAATTCTTTAGTCCGCAGCCCCAAAGTATGATCGGTTCCAGCAACCATCGCCAGCGTCTGATAAACATGGTGCAGGAATATCTAGGGGCAAGGTCAGACTTGGACACCTTCCCCACCGAAAATCCTCTGGCTTACTGGGTCTTGAGGATGGATCACTGGCCAGAGCTTGCACAGTATGCAATTGAGCTACTGGCCTGTCCTGCATCCAGCGTTCTTTCGGAACGCACATTCAGTGCTGCTGGAGGATTTGTCACGGATCACAGGGTGCGCCTGTCCACCGACTCGGTTGATCGACTGACTTTCATCAAGATGAACCAGTCTTGGATCACCACCAGCTACCACACACCTGATGCTGATATAACAGACTAATTGATTTTAAAATGTCACATCCCTTCAAGACTGATGCTGATGCTGAGTGCCTGTGCTGTTATGTTGACTGGCTATCCTCCTCCTCCGAGTCCTCAATGATACGATTGATGATGATAGCTTGGAAGATCATTTTTGTTTATGGGTGCCGCCACCAGTGCCTAACGCCCAATTTTTCAGCCCCTGTTTAACAGGGGCGTGTAATTACAATTTTTGAAGCAATACTTTGCAACAGGGCTCATTGCTGTGCTCCAAGTACAGTATCTGTGAGGAGTTGCAGTGTTGTGCCACCAGTGCCTAAGGCCCAATTTTTCAGCCCCTGTTTAACAGGGGCGTGTCATTACAATTTTTGAAGCAATACTTTGCAACAGGGCTCATTGCTGTGCTCCAAGTACAGTATCTGTGAAGGGTTGCAGTGTTGTGCCACCAGTGCCTAAGGCCCAATTTTTCAGCCCCTGTTCAACAGGGGCATGTAATTACAATTCTTGATCTAATAATTCACAGCAGGGCCCATTGCTGCACCCACCAAGAGTAACTGTCAGGGCTTACAGTGTTGTGGCACCAGCACCACCATCAAAGGCCCAATTTTTACTACCACTGTTCAACAATTATATGTAATTAAAATTCCTGATATAATAGTTGACAGCAGGGCGTTCCAGCACCAACCAAGAGTAACTGTGAGTGCTTACAGTGTTGTGCCAACACCAACAACTAAGGGGCCTATTTCTGCAGAGTATATACGGCAGGTCCCTACTTTCAAACATCCAACTTACAAACGACTCCTACTTGCAAACGCAAGAAGACAACAGGAAGTGAGAGGAAATCTACCACTAGGAAGGAAAATTCTCTCCTGTAAGAATAAATATGGGAGAAAGGTGTCTCCTCTGTACTGATGCTTTATCAGCAATCCTTGTTTCAAGAAAAACACCACATTTCAAAAACAGTTGTCATTAGGACGGAAAGTGAGGTGAAATGTTCTGAACAGGGGCACAGACAGCAAAACAAATGTTACAGGGGTGATAACCCTTACCTATGTTTTCCAAAAAGTTTAAAAATAGATTTTTGGTCTGGAGCTACACTTCAACAATGTACCTGTTCAAAATTACAAACAGATTCTACATAAGAACAAACCTACAGTCCCTGTCTTGTATGCACCGCCTGTATACGGCTGTTCAGAGTATATAGGGCCTTTTTTATTTTATGTGCGGGGTTCCCCTTAATATCCATACAAGACCCAAAGGGGCTGGTAATGGGCTGGGGTAGGGGGGGGGTCATGGGGTAGCTATGCCATTTTTCTTAAAGATTTTCATCCATATTACCGGGACCAGACATTACATTAAAGCCGCAAGCAGTTTTAAATGGCTTTTTTTTCCTTTAGAAGTGTCATTTTGTGCAGGGACAGTTCTAAACACGGGAAACACGTGGCACTTCACAGGCATACTTTAGACACCCCCCAGGTACGATATTTAAAGGAATATTTGACTTTTTTTTTTTCACTTTATGCATCATTAAAATGACTGCTCCCGGAAAACGACCGTTTTTAAAACTTATTTTTGCATTGATACATGTCCCCTGGTGCAGAACCCGGGTTCCCAAACCCTTTTTAGGACAATAACATGCATAATAGTTTTTATAATTAGCACTTTAGAATTCGAACGTTCGCATCCATTGTATTTAATAGGGTTCTAATGTTCGTTCGAACTTTCGGTCCGTTCGCGGGTTCTGGTGCGAACCGAACCCGGGGGTGTTCGGCTCATCACTAATCAGCAACATCCCTAAGGGCCAATTCTGTCGCCTTAGACAGAATTGCACCAGAGACTCTGACTACATCGAACTCAGTACAAATCTCAAAAATAAATTTATGGACAAACAATACCCTGAGAACCTGGTTGATGATGCACACAAACTCTATCTCCATGGTAAGCCACCAAAGACTGACCAAACCACACGTGACTGCTCAACCAGATTTGTAACCACTTTTCATTCTAGACACAAGAACATGGAAAAAATACTACTAAAACATTGGAATATCCTTCAGCAGGATCCACATTTGAAATCTGAATTGCCATCCCACCCCAGAGTTACCTACCACAGGGCTCCGAACCTAAAAAAATAAACTCGCCCCTAGCAAACTCAAACCCACTACCTCATCCACACCCATACCGGTTCTCATACCTATTACAGGCATGTACCAATGCCATAAACCACTGTGTAAAACATGCAAATTTGTTCAACACGGTCAAAAATGTTTTAGCACCAAAGGGAAAACGTACCAGTTGAAGGAATTTTTCAACTGTTGCTCTGACTTTGTGGTGTACGGCCTCAGCTGCCCATGCGGCTTAATGTATGTAGGCCGCACCATACGCTCACTGAGACAAAGATTCGGGGAACACCGTAGATATATAGAGGGTGGTATAGACCCTCATAGTGTCCCCAAACACTTTGCCAAAGTACACCAAAAATCCACTACAGGACTTCAGGTGTGGGTCATTGAACAAATTGATAAATCTCTCCCGGCAGCCGAAAGATTTAAGAAACTTTGCGCCCGCGAGACCTATTGGATCAACGAGAGTATCGGAATCCACACTATTTTATAATACCTCTTCCTTGACCTCTACTTTTAACATTTTAGAGATATACACTATTACTATTATTATTTTAGTATCATTGATATTTTAATCTTGGTTTTCCTTGCCCACCATGGCTCACCTTTACCAATATATATCTCACAGATTATTGTATATTGTCCTTCCTATATTGGGGGTGGCGGGTGTTTGTAAGTATAGTCCCCCAGTCCCACCTACGGACTACCCTCCCCCCACCTTGTTTTTATCTCCCCCCCCCTTTTTCCCATCTTATTCCTCTTCTTACTCAACTCTACTAACCCCACTCTTTCCTCTTTTTTCTTTCTCTTTTTCTTTTCCTTTCTTCCCCCCCCTTTTTTTCCCCTTCTTCCCTCTCCCTCCTTCCCCCCCACCCCTTTTCTCTCCACCCCGCCTCCCCCCCAATTAATCCCCCTCCCCTCTTATTATCCTGTTAAATTGATTGATTTTTTATTATTGTTATTGCTTATGTGTATTTTTTTATTTTCGGTTTTGGTTTTGCATATGTATGTATGTACACAATCATATTTCTGTATGTATCATTGTATTAGTTATGATCACATTCCTTATATAAGGCCTTGCGGTTCCATCTATTTATGTAAAAACCCCATAGCACCTTATTTATTGGTGCCCCACTCCCAACAAGCTCCTCTCTATCTGTCCCTCCCTCTAACCCAATTCCTTCACGTCATCATGTATGTACTGATGTATGTACATACATATACGTAACCCCTTGCCAGTTACTGTGTTAACTACATCCCTTTTCTGATTGTATATATATATATATGTGCATATATATATGTGTATATATACTCAGCTTGTTCCTCCCCTTCCCACCTTTGTGTTTTGCCATCTCAATCTGCCACCTTATCTCATTTAATATATTTAAAATATATATTAACATTCCTTTATACATATATATATATATATATATATATATATATATGTGTGTTCTTCCTTGACTATATATATATGTATATTTCCCCTACCGTCCTTCCCCCCCTTCCTTTCCGTTTATGTGCATAAAAATATATATACTCATATACATACACACCATTCTTCCCCCTCCTTCCCTCCTTTACTGACAATTTTTCTTCCATACATATGTTTGCTCCCCTTTTCCAACCCCCACCCCCCCCCCCCCCCTCTTCCCTATTTCATTTTTTGTTCTTATCCCATCCATTGCTTTACCACATCTTTGCCCCTCCTCCGGCCCCCGCCCCTTTTCATTCATTCATTTTTCATATATATATATATGTATAAATTCCTTCATCGTAATTTTTCTTTAATTTTCCTTTCAAATGAGTTATTTCCTCTTTTTCCATCCTTATCCGTACCATACATTCTATCTTTCCCCCTTATTTATGGTGTCCCATATTCTGTTCTAATACCACCATTCACAGCTTCAGTCCGGCCTCATAATTCTGCTTTGTACTGAAAGTTTTCTCTGCTGACACCTCTCCCGCCATCTCCGCCTTAGTCCCGCCCCCCTCCACGTCCATCAAATACCAGCTCCTCCAACCCACTCATCAGCTTGACGAAGGAGCGCGACTGCCACGTCATACGCAGCACGCTGGCTCAGGAAACGCGTCGCATGCCAGTGACGTCATTGTCCCTCGCCTGCAAGGAAAAAACTACCACCCAGGCCGTGCTCTGCAGTCTCTCCACCGCCGCCGGCTTTTCTTCCATCTACAGCGGTGAATGATGAATACCAGCAGCACAGCGCCCCAGCAGGAGAGGGAATATTATGACTGACCTGATGACATCCTCTTCTTCCCATGGAATTCGTACAATGCCTGCTTTTACCCTGTAAAATGTGAGTTGCTTGTACCTCAATCTGTTATTAAATTGTTTAAACATCTGCACTCAGAGGCACCTCTCCCCTTGCTTTTCTTCACAGTTTCTGTTTCTCCTTGATGGCAGCCCTGAGATTGTACATGTGACTTTTTTACTATTCCCCCTCTGGCCCCCCTTCTCTCTTGTTTACGTACCCCCAGAGCTTGGACTCTATGCTCACTGATTGTACATTTATTGTACATATATCATCTGATCCTATACTAATGGGATATCAGTGATTTGGCCTCATGTGCATTTTTACTTGTGTACTAGAGAGGTTTCCCACTGGGCATTCTTCTTCTCATGGACAATGATACCAGAGCATTTTTCCTTCCCCTGACACTGATGTCAGGCCAATCCTTCATCCCATGGGCAGTAAGGCCTGAACATTTTTTCTCCCATAGGTTCTCAGGTGTAGTAGCCAACTATGGTCCAAGGCATTCAGTCCTAAAAAGCTGGCCAGTGGTCTCTGGTGAAGCTCTGGGTGTCCACCAGAAAAGAAAAGAGGGAGGCGGGAGAGCCGTTATAGTGTAGTAAATTACTTCAAAAACAATAAATTGCTTCAAAAAAGATAGATGACACGAAAGGTGGTTCCACGGTAGGAAAAATAAAATTGAAGATGCCGTACTGTACATCTGAACCCCTGGGCATTCTTCTTCTCGCAGGTGCTGATACCTGGGCATTATACCTCTCACAAACACTGACACCAAGATTCTGCCTCCCAGGGGGAATGACACCAGGGCATTATTCCTCCCACAGACACTGATGCCAGGGTATTCTTTCTCCCATGGATACATATGCCAGGGCATTCTTCCTGCCAGGGATACTAATACCAGGGTATTATTCATCCTACAGTGACTGATGTCAGGGTATTCTTACACCCACAGACTCTTATACTATGAGATTCATCCTCCCATTGACATTGATGCCAGGGTATGCATCCTGCCATGCACACTAATGCCTGGGCATTCTTCCACCTATAAAAACCGATGCCAGGGCATTCTTCCTCCTATGGACCCTGAAGCCTGGGAATTTCACCTCCTACAGACACTGATGCCAGGTCAATCTTCCTCCTACAAACAATGATGCTGGGGCATTCTTCCTCCCCCAAATACTGATGCCTGGGTGTTCTTTCTCCCACAGACACAAATGCTGGGGCATTCTTCATCTTATTGACCACCGATGCCAGGGCATTTTTTTCTCCCACTGACACTGATGTTGAGGAATACTTCCAGTAGTGTCCACTGATGGAAAGGCATTCTACCTACTGTAGACACCATAGGAAGGGCATTCATTCCTCAGACCAGGGGTCTTCAAACTTTCCGAACAAAGGGCCAGTTTACCCTCCTTCAAAATTTAGAGGGGCTGGACTGTGGCAAGTGGGAGTAGAAAATGTCTTGGCATTTGTGGGAGTAAACAATGACCCATAATTGGTATTAGGGGGAGTAATAGTGCCCCGTCATTGGTGTCAGTGGGAGGAATAGTGTCCCATTGTTAGTGTCAATGGAATTAATAGTGCCCCATCATTGGTGTCAGTGGGAGGAATAGTGCCCTGTTGTTCGTGTCAATGGAATTAATAGTGCCCCATCATTGTTGTCAGTGAGAGGAATAGTGTCCTGTTGTTAGTGTCAATGGTATTAATAGTGCCCCATCATTGGTATCAATGGGAGGATTAATGCCACATCATTGGTATCAATGGGAGGAATAATGCACCATCATTAATGTCAGTGGGAGGAACAGTGCGCCATCATTGGTATCAATTGGAGGAATAGTGCCACATCATTGTTATCAATTGGAGGAATAGTGTCACATCATTGGTATCAATTGGAGGAATACTGCCACATCACTGGTATCAATTGGAGGAATAGTGTCACATCATTGGTATCAATTGGAGGAATAGTGCCACATCACTGGTATCAATTGGAGGAATAGTGCCACATCATTGGTATCAATTGGAGGAATAGTGCCGCCACATCATTGGTATCAATTGGAGGAATAGTGCCACATCAATGGTATCAATTGGGGGAATAGTGGCACATCATTGGTATCAATTGGAGGAATAGTGCCACATCATTGGCGTTAGTGAGAGAAAAAGTGTGTGATTATTAGTATCAATTGGAGGAATAGTGCCTCATCATTGGTGTCAGTGTGAGAAATAGTGTCCCGTTGTTAGTGTCAATGGTATTAATAGTGCCCCATCATTGGTATCAATGGGAGGATTAATGCCACATCATTGGTATCAATGGGAGGAATAATGCACCATCATTAATGTCAGTGGGAGGAACAGTGCGCCATCATTGGTATCAATTGGAGGAATAGTGCCACATCATTGGTATCAATTGGAGGAATAGTGCCACATCATTGGTATCAATTGGAGGAATAGTGCCACATCATTGGTTCTCATCTGGAGGAATAGTGCCACATCATTGGTATCAATTGGAGGAATAGTGCCACATCAATGGTATCAATTGGAGGAATAGTGCCAAATCATTGGTATCAATTGGAGGAATAGTGCCACATCATTGGTATCAATTGGAGGAATAGTGCCACATCATTGGTGTCAGTGAGAGAAAAAGTGTGTGATTATTAGTATCAATTGGAGGAATAGTGCCTCATCATTGGTGTCAGTGAGAGGAATAGTGCCCCAAGGGCTGGATAAAAGCAAGCAAAGGGCTGCATCCGACCCCTGGGGCCCAGTTTGGAGACCACTGCCCCATATCAAAAATGGCCCCTTCCTTCTGGAGAAAGAAGCAGATAAAGGCATTGTTAGAAGGGGAGTACTGTGATTTCTGTGAGAGGTAACAAATATAAAATAAATACCTGAAAGTCTTATACTGACACATTAATGAACATGCTAGGTCTTCCTAACTTTAAAAATTTAAATGAGCTATATTATTTAATGGCTAGATCCCTAAAAGTAGTCTAACACAACCGTTTTTATTGTCCATTAGTGTTCTGCAAAAAAACTTGAGGCTTCATTTATTCTTTTTCATATAATTTAGTGGAAACTGGAGAATTAACGAAAAGGGTTTTTCACTGTGCTGAAAAAATAAATAAAAAATCTGGATATTTCTTACTCTAAAAGCTATTTAAGTATCTTTGTATTTTTTAACTTTCATTTCCCTTTAAATCCTTCAAAACTTTAATAAATCTAAAACGCTTAAAATGACATAACGAGGTAGGGCAAGAAAAGAAAGAGGCACATTACACAATCCAAAAAAAGCCATAATTGGGGTGGTTTGGGGACATCTAAGAGTCATGTAAAAATTAAACATTCTCCAGTGTGATATTTAAACCGCTGTAACCTACACAACGTTTACCAAGACAACCCCATGTAATGTTTAATAATGTTTCACAACATTCATATTAAATTTATTAAAAAATACGATTCAACTGCTATCTTGTTTACCTAATACCAAACAGTATATTTTGGAAGTTGGAATGTTACCAAACAACAGTAAAAAATAAAAAAAATTCCTCTCACATTTACGGATATAAAAAAAAAAAAAAAACCCAGCAAAAACCAATAAAGCTACCAAACCATAACAGGAAAGCCATTAAAAAATATCAGATCGCTGAACACTTTGTAGTTTCTGTGCAAAGATTGAGAACTATACCAAAATATTTTCCCTTATGGGAAATAATGTTTTAAAATAATTCCAGATGTATTAATTTAGACAAGCTTTTTTTTTTTTTTTTCTTTTTTTTTCTTTTTAGGTAGAGGATGGAAGAAAAAAAAGTTGTATCAAAACGCCTCCAAAAAAAACTTTTTTTTGTTCGGATGTATAGTACAGCTTTGTTTCTCATATGCATGGAATGCTGAGCTTGGTATGGAAGGATTATATAAGTTCAGAAAAAGCGGTGGTAAAGTCCCGTGCTAAAGTAAAAGTAGTTATTTCAACCAGAAAAGAGCGCAAAAGCAGCCCTGGAAGGACAAAAAAGAAAACTCGGCTCACTGTTCTATTCTCGTAGAATTCTTTAAACTATTATGAGTGTTGTACTTCCATCAGTTACAAATGTTTAAGTGGACAGAAAACAGAGCAACCCAGATATTGGGAACAAAGAAATGTATTTTCTATACAACATGTGAGTAGCACATTACCCAGAAGCCACAGAATAGCATGGCTGCCCATACCATATATCTTCCAATAAAAGTTTTAGTTTGATCTAACCAAAAATAAATAATTAAAATACGGCCTCATAGAACACAATATAAATGACAACATATTAAATCTTTTTTTATGGGAACCAAATTTTTACTGTAACCTTGTAAAGTGGGGTATGACATATGTTGTGTCACCCAATAAAAATCCTATTCTACGAGTTAAAAAAAAAGAAGAAAAAAAAAAACATTGTTTGTTTCTTGGTATTAAAGTATATCCAAAGCCAAAAAGTTTTTGAAATTTTTAAATGGAATAGGGAAGGGTTGGAACCTTTTTCGAGGTGTCTGCGTGTGTGTGTGTGCCCTAGAAAGATTCACTCTCTCTATTTGAAAAAAAATCAGTTTGTGAATGTCTCATCATTGGCACGAATGTAACAAATAATACCTGTAACTGTGCAAAGTTAGATTCTATTTGCTGCCTTTTGCTGGTCAATAGTGATGAGCCGAACACCCCCGGGTTCGGTTCGCACCAGAACCCGCGAACGGACCGAAAGTTTGCACGAACATTAGAACCCTATTAAATACAATGGATGCGAACGTTCGGATTCTAAAGTGCTAATTATAACGACTATTATTCATGTTATTGTCCGAAACAGAGTTTGGGAACCCGGGTTCTGCACCAGGGGACATGTATCAATGCAAAAAGAAGTTTTAAAAACGGACGTTTTCCGGGAGCAGTCATTTTAATGATGCATAAAGTGAAAAAAAAAAAAGTCAAATATTCCTTTAAATATTGTACCTGGGGGGTGTCTAAAGTATGCCTGTGAAGTGCCACGTGTTTCCCGTGTTTAGAACTGTCCCTGCACAAAATAACATTTCTAAAGGAAAAAAAGCCATTTAAAACTGCTTGCGGCTTTAATGCAATGTCTGGTCCCGGTAATATGGATGAAAATCTTTAGGAAAAATGGCATATCTACCCCATCAACCCCCCCCCCCCCTACCCCAGCCCATTACCAGCCCCTTTGGGTCTTGTATGGATATAAAGGGGAACCCCGCACACAAAATAAAAAAGGACCTATATACTCTGAACAGCCGTATACAGGCGGTGCATACAAGACAGGGACTGTAGGTTTGTTCTTATGTAGAATCTGTTTGTAATTTTGAACAGCTGCATTGTTTAAGTGGAGCTCCATGCCAAATTCCTTTTTTTTAGCTTTTTGTAAAACATAGAGAACGGTTATCACCCCTGTCACATTTTTTTTGCTGTCTGTGCCCCTGTTCAGAACATTTCACCTCACTTTGCGTCCCAATGACAACTGTTTTTGAAATGTGGTGTTTTTATTGAAACAAGGATTGGTGATAAAGCATCAGTAGAGAGGAGACACCTTTGTCCCATATTAATTCTTACAGGAGAGAATTTTCCTTCCAAGGGGTAGATTTCCTCTCACTTCCTGTTGTCTTCTTCCGTTTGCAAGTAGTAGTAGTTTGTAAGTTGGATGTTTGAAAGTAGGGACCTGCCGTATATACTCTGCAGAAATTGGCCCCTTAGGTGTTGGTGTTGGCACAACACTGAAAGCACTCACAGTTATTCTTGGTGGGTGCTGGAACGCCCTGCTGTCAACTATTATATCAGGAATTGTAATAACATATAATTGTTGATCAGTGGTAGTAAAAATTGGGCCTTTGATGGTGGTGCTGGTGCCACAACACTGTAAGGCCTGACAGTTACTCTTGGTGGGCGCAGCAATGGGCCCTGCTGTGAATTATTAGATCAATAATTATAATTGCATGCCCCTGTTGAATAGGGGCTGAAAAATTGGGCCTTTGGTGGTGGTGGTGGTGGTGGTGGTGATGGTGGTGCTGGTGCCACAACACTGTAAGGCCTGACAGTTACTCTTGGTGGGCGCAGCAATGGGCCCTGCTGTGAATTATTCGAACAATAATTATAATTGCATGCCCCTGTTGAACAGGGGCTGAAAAATTGGGCCTTTGGTGGTGGTGGTGGTGGTGATGGTGGTGCTGGTGCCACAACACTGTAAGGCCTGACAGTTACTCTTGGTGGGCGCAGCAATGGGCCCTGCTGTGAATTATTAGATCAATAATTATAATTGCATGCCCCTGTTGGACAGGGGCTGAAAAATTGGGCCTTTGGTGGTGGTGGTGGTGGTGATGGTGGTGCTGGTGCCACAACACTGTAAGGCCTGACAGTTACTCTTGGTGGGCGCAGCAATGGGCCCTGCTGTGAATTATTAGATCAATAATTATAATTGCATGCCCCTGTTGAACAGGGGCTGAAAAATTGGGCCTTTGGTGGTGATGGTGGTGGTGATGGTGGTGCTGGTGCCACAACACTGTAAGGCCTGACAGTTACTCTTGGTGGGCGCAGCAATGGGCCCTGCTGTGAATTATTAGATCAATAATTATAATTGCATGCCCCTGTTGAATAGGGGCTTAAAAATTTGGGCCTTTGGTGGTGGTGGTGGTGGTGATGGTGGTGCTGGTGCCACAACACTGTAAGGCCTGACAGTTACACTTGGTGGGCGCAGCAATGGGCCCTGCTGTGAATTATTAGATCAATAATTATAATTGCATGCCCCTGTTGAACAGGGGCTGAAAAATTGGGCCTTAGGCACTGGTGGCACAACACTGCAACCCCTCACAGATACTGTGCTTGGAGCACAGCAATGAGGCCTGTTGCAAAGTATTGCATCAAAAATTTTAATTACACGCCCCTGTTAAACAGGGGCTGAAAAATTGGGCCTTAGCCACTGGTGGCGTCACCCATAAACCAAAATGATCTTCCAAGCTATCATCATTAATCGTATCATTGAGGAGGAGGAGGAGGATAGCCAGTCAACATAACAGCACAGGCACTCAGCATCAGCATCAGTCTTGAAGGGATGTGACATTTTAAAATCAATTAGTCTGTTATATCAGCATCTGGTGTGTGGTAGCTGGTGGTGATCCAAGACTGGTTCATCTTGATGAAAGTCAGTCGATCAACCGAGTCGGTGGACAGGCGCACCCTGTGATCCGTGACAAATCCTCCAGCAGCACTGAATGTGCGTTCTGAAAGAACGCTGGATGCAGGACAGGCCAGTAGCTCAATGGCATACTGTGCAAGCTCTGGCCAGTGATTAATCCTCAAGACCCAGTAAGCCAGAGGATTTTCGGTGGGGAAGGTGTCCAAGTCTGACCTTGCCCCTAGGTATTCCTGGACCATGTATATCAGACGCTGGCGATACTTGCTGGAACCGATCATACTTTGGGGCTGCGGACTAAAGAATTGTCTGAACGCATCGGTCAGACGGCCACCTTCCCCACCGCTCCTTCTTTGACTGCCCGAAGCCTCAGCAACTCGTTGTCCAGGACCAGGAGTTTGTAACCTCCCAGTCTCTGGAAACGCGTTGCACAGACCTTTCTGCAAGGCCTCCCGGAGTTGTCTCATCCTCTGCTCCCTCTGCGACGGTAACATAAGGTCCGCAACCTTACCCTTGTACCGTGGATCAAGGAGAGTGGCCAGCCAGTAATGGTCCCTCTCCTTGATCCGAAGAATACGAGGATCCTTCCGCAGACTTTGCAGGATCAGGGAGGCCATGCAGCGTAGGTTAGCTGAGGCATTCAGTCCGGAGTCCTCTGGGTCACTAAGGACGACATGATCCGCAGCCACCTCCTCCCAGCCACGTACAAGTCCACTGGTTTCTTGGGACTGTAAATCATCCCTAAAAGACTGCTGCTGATGATGCTGAGTGCCAGCCTCCACCTCCATGCTGACACAATCCTCCTCCTCCTCCTCCTCCTCCTCCTCTTCCTGTGCGATGGGTGGGACAGAAGGAACACTGTCTGGGTAAAGGGGGCCTTGAGAGGCAAGGAAGTCCTCCTCTTCCTGCCTCTGTTCTGCCTCAAGTGCCCTGTCCATTATTCCACGCAGCGTGTGCTCCAACAGGTGGACAAGAGGTACAGTGTCACTGATGCATGCACTGTCACTGCTCACCATCCTCGTGGCCTCCTCAAATGGTGCCAGGACAGTGCATGCATCCCTGATCATGCCCCACTGGCGTGGTGAAAAAAACCCGAGCTCCCCTGACCCTGTCCTGGTGCCGTAGTCGCACAGGTACTCATTGATGGCCCTCTGCTGCGTGTGCAGCCGCTGCAGCATGGCCAACGTTGAGTTCCACCTGGTGGGCATGTCACATATAAGGCGGTTCTTGGGCAGGTTCAACTCCTTTTGCAGCTCAGCCAGGCGAGCACTGGCATTATAAGATCTGCGGAAATGCACACAGACTTTCCTGGCCTGCCTCAGGACATCCTGTAAGCCCGGGTACCTGCCCAAGAACCGCTGCACCACCAGGTTAAGGACGTGAGCCATACAGGGCACATGGGTCAGTTGTCCCTGTCGGAGGGCGGAGAGGAGGTTGGTGCCATTGTCGCAAACCACCATTCCTGGCTTAAGCTGGCGTGGCGTCAACCACCTCTCGGCCTGCCCCTGCAGAGCAGACAGGACCTCTGCCCCAGTGTGGCTCCTGTCCCCCAAACACACCAGCGCAAGCACGGCATGGCATATTTTTGCCTGCGTACTTGCGTAGCCCCTTGAACGCCTACGGAGCACCGCTGGTTCCGAGGACAAACCACAGGAAGAGGCCATGGAGGAAGAAGAAGAGGAGGGGGTGGAGGAGAGAGGTGTGTCACAACCAGTAGTAGCATTTTGGAGGCGTGGCGGTGGAACAACCTCTAACACTACTGCACCTTGTCCTGCATCCTTCCCAGCTGCCAAAAGAGTGACCCAATGGGCCGTGAAAGAAAGGTAACGTCCCTGTCCATGCCTGCTGGACCATGAGTCAGCGGTAATATGCACCTTACCGCTGACCGCCCTGTCCAGCGAGGCCAAGACATTGCCTTCCACATGCCTGTAGAGAGCCGGAATCGCCTTCCGTGCGAAAAAGTGGCGTTTGGGAACCTGCCACTGAGGAACCGCACATTGCACAAACTCACGGAAGGGGGCCGAGTCTACCAACTGAAAAGGCAGCAGTTGAAGCGCTAGCAATTTAGCCAAGCTAGCATTCAACCGCTGGGCATGTGGATGGCTGGGAGTGAACTTCTTTCGACGGTCCAGCAGCTGGGGCAGGGAAATTTGCCTGCTAGAATCGGACGTTGGTGTACTGCTAGCAGAGTGCCCGCAAGTACTTGCCTGTGACACACCTAATTCTACACCTTCATTCCTCTCAGAGCAGGTTTCAGAGAGGAGTGAAGGTATAGTGGGGTTGGAGATCCCAGCTGATGCGGTGCAAGAAGAGGTCAGCTTTGTTCTTTGGTGTGGGTCTTTAAGGTAGGCTTGCCAACGAGCTGCACGGCAGGTCAACATATGTCTGATCAAGCATGTGGTGCCCAAGCGGCTGATGTTTTGGCCACGCGATATACGCTTGAGACATATGTTGCAAACAGCAGCTGTGCGATCTGATGCACTCGCCTCAAAAAAGGTCCACACCAAAGAACTTTTTGAATGACGGGCAGAGGCAGCGCCCTGCACAGGCGGAGCTCTGCGGTGTGATTCCGTCGGTGTGCTGCCCATACGCTGGCCACTCAAGGGCATCCTGCCTCGTTGGAGATGTGCCTCTTCCTCATCCTCCTCCTCCTCCTCCTCTCTCCTATTAGGCACCCACGTGGAGTCAGTGACCTCATCATCCCCTCCCTCCTCATCACTGGAGCCAATCTGGCAGTATGCTGCAGCTGCTGGAGCATGACTGCCAGATTGGTGTCCTTCTTGAGCATCCCCTCTCTCTGCTCTCACGCTGCTGCCTTCCTCTAGCTGGGTATCATCATCAGATCCTTCCAAACGCTGGGCATCCTCCTGGAGCATGTACCCAACACTGTGCTCAAACAGTTCGGGGGACTCCTCAGGAGGAGGACATGGTGGGTCTAGGGAAGGATTGACTAATGAAGATAATGATACCAGAAAAGAGGACGCTTTGGCAGCTGCTTTGCCAGTACCCTGAGCCTGGGTGAGAGAGGATGAGGAGGATGAGGTGGGCTTGGTCATCCACTCTACCAAGTCTTCGGCATGATGTGGCTCAACATGTCCAGCTGCCGAAAAGAAGGACAAGCGTGTCCCATGGCCATGTGCTGATGACAATGCACCGCGTCCACGACCAGCACTGTTGCCCCCAGACACAGAGCCTGCTTGCCCTCTTTTTTTGCCTCCTGACTGTCTGCCTCTCCTTGTTTGCCTTCCAGACATTTTAATGGATGGCCTGCAGGGAGATGGGAAAAAGAGCAATAAGGGCTACCTTCAGGTGTATACTGTGCAGGAAGCTTAGCAACAATGACACTGACACTGTCCCCTGCCTATCCTTCTCTGTCCCTAAACTCAAGGATTTGAAATATGGAACAGCAAAATTGGTTTAGAACAGAATAGCACACTGACACTTTCCCTCACTGTCCTACTCTGTCCCTCCCTACAAACAAGATTTAGCACAGAATAGCACACTGATAATTTCCACGAGTGTCCTTCTCTGTCCCTAAACTCAAGGATTTGAAATATGGAACAGCAAAATTGGTTTAGAACAGAATAGCACACTGACACTTTCCCTCACTGTCCTACTCTGTCCCTCCCTACAAACAAGATTTAGCACAGAATAGCACACTGATAATTTCCACGAGTGTCCTTCTCTGTCCCTAAACTCAAGGATTTGAAATATGGAACAGCAAAATTGGTTTAGAACAGAATAGCACACTGACACTTTCCCTCACTGTCCTACTCTGTCCCTCCCTACAAACAAGATTTAGCACAGAATAGCACACTGATAATTTCCACGAGTGTCCTTCTCTGTCCCTAAACTCAAGGATTTGAAATATGGAACAGCAAAATTGGTTTAGAACAGAATAGCACACTGACACTTTCCCTCACTGTCCTACTCTGTCCCTCCCTACAAACAAGATTTAGCACAGAATAGCACACTGATAATTTCCACGAGTGTCCTTCTCTGTCCCTAAACTCAAGGATTTGAAATATGGAACAGCAAAATTGGTTTAGAACAGAATAGCACACTGACACTTTCCCTCACTGTCCTACTCTGTCCCTCCCTACAAACAAGATTTAGCACAGAATAGCACACTGATAATTTCCACGAGTGTCCTTCTCTGTCCCTAAACTCAAGGATTGAAAATATGGAACAGCAAAATTGGTTTAGAACACAATAGCACACTGTCAGTTTCACTCACTGTACCTCTCTGTCCCTAAACTCAAGGATTGAAAATATGGTTCAGCAAAATTGGTTTAGAACAGAATAGCACACTGACACTTTCCCTCACTGTCCTACTCTGTCCCTCCCTACAAACAAGATTTAGCACAGAATAGCACACTGATAATTTCCACGAGTGTCCTTCTCTGTCCCTAAACTCAAGGATTTGAAATATGGAACAGCAAAATTGGTTTAGAACAGAATAGCACACTGACACTTTCCCTCACTGTCCTACTCTGTCCCTCCCTACAAACAAGATTTAGCACAGAATAGCACACTGATAATTTCCACGAGTGTCCTTCTTTGTCCCTAAACTCAAGGATTTGAAATATGGAACAGCAAAATTGGTTTAGAACAGAATAGCACACTGACACTTTCCCTCACTGTACCTCTCTGTCCCTACAAACAAGGATTAGCACAGAATAGCACACTGACACTTTCCCTCACTGTACCTCTCTGTCCCTACAAACAAGGTTTAGCACAGAATAACACACTGTCACTGACACTCTCCCTACCTATCCTTATTTGTCCCTAAACACAAGGAATCCAGGATTAGTAAAGGAAAAAAAATGACACTGTCCCTGCCTATGCTTCTCTTTCCCTGCTCCGGAACACACTACACAAGGCCGCCGCGCTGGCGGCCTTTTATAGTGTGGGGCGTGTACTAAACCCCCTCAGCAATAATTGGCCACAGGCATCCTGCCTGTGGCCAATCATTGCTCTCCTCGCTGCCGGCGCTGTGATTGGCCAAGCATGCGTGGTCACAGTGCATGCTTGGCCAATCACAGCGCCTGGATGACACTGCGATGGCGTAGTGCATTGTGGGCCGTTCGCGTCACTCGAATTTGGCGCGAACGGCCCAAATCATTCGATCTTCGTCAAACGATCGAACAGCCGATGTTCGAGTCGAACGTATGTTCGACTCGAACACGAAGCTCATCCCTACTGGTCAAATGTAACATTCAATCCTGAGAGAAAAATAGCCATTAAAACAATCGACCATGAGAGTTAAAATACATTCAGCAAGAGAAAAAAAACAGCCTTTTGCCGTGTACACACGGTCGGAATTTCCGACAAGAAAAGTTTGATGTGATCTTTTCGTCAGAAATTCCGACCGTGTGTATGCTCCATCGGACTTTTGCTGTAGGAATTTCCGCCAACAAAAGACTGAGAGCAGGTTTTCTAAATCCTGATCGTCTGTAGCAATTCCGACGCGCAAAATTCCTACGCATGCTCGGAAACAATTTGACGCATGCTCGGAAGCATTGAACTTCATTTTCTCGGCTCGTCGTAGTGTTGTACGTCACCGCGTTCTTGACGGTTGAAAGTTCAGAGAACTTTTGTGTGGCTGTGTGTATGCAAGCCAAGTTTGAGCAGAATTCCGTCGGAAAAACCATCCAAGGTTTTTCCGTCAGAAATTCCGATCATGTGTAAGCGGCATAAGACTATATTGGCTAAGAAAAGTTGACCAGTGGGAGAAATACTGTAATAAGAGAGAAATCTTAGCACTGTGTACCATTGTTAAATGTGGAAGCTTTTACCTCATGGGCTCCTGGTCATAGAGCCAACACCAACTGGTGTCCTACCAACTACTGACTCATTTCAGCCCCACACATTCGGCTGTAAACAAACAGGGGGAGATGTCGATAAGGACAAAGGCCTCTTCCCTAAAACCTTGGCCTGGTGGTTGTGGGGGTCTAGGGCAAGGGGATTATCAAAATCTGGAAGCCTCTTTTAAAAAAAGGGGGCTTCCAGAAATCACCTCTTCCCCACATAAATGAATAAAAGGTACATAGTAACCCTACTAATTCACAAAAAAAGTCAATAGTAAGTAAACACACACAAGTCCTTAACTTAAAAACAAAAGTGCCTTGATGTAAATCCACTATCAGTCACATTATCCAGCAATGCAGGTCCCAGCTAATCACGATGCCCGACCCGCTGACAAAAAAACCCCTCCACCTAACAGTATGTCCAAACCCATGCTTGACTCCCACCGAACGGCATCTCCCGATCCCTGCCACTGGAATAAATGAGCAAAGGGACGGGGTCTCCCAGGTGACGTCATTGATCATATTTGGACATGACTACGCTGCATAATTGTGGCACTTGGCTACTATAGGGTGTTACAGTATAGAGTCACAAGACCCAGTGTCCCACTGTAATAGGCCAGGAGATGCCAATTTAGCTCTCCTTATCAACTCGCATTGTGTTTTGCACTAACCCTCTCGCCGCCAGTATACCAACACTCATATCCTAAGGGAACACAACAACAATAAAGTCTGTGTATCTTAGAGTGCACAAAAATAGCAAACGATCAAAATAAATACTCTGATCATGACCCAAAAAAAATTGCATAGAGTCCAATATAAATCTATAAATGAGTGAAAAACCAGTGCTTGTGAGACTTCACAGGTGAGTATCAAGTCCTAAGCAGACATAAATCATACATAAAGTTCATAAGGCGATATCCAAATGGAGCTTGCATCAATAATGGATAAACACAGGAAGGTGGATGTGTCTGATGGTCTGTGCAGATATGTGAGATATATAGCATCACCCGGGAGTGCCTTCACCTTGGGCCAATGGGGGAGAAATGAATACTCTTACCAGACAGAGTGGGCCCAGCTCACCATATAGCGGTGGGTCGATAAAGCTTTGTCCACTCTATGGCCCCTTTGAACAGTAAGGATCTGCAACACACCTCCACTCTTGTGCTGACAGCACCGCTCATCCGTGTATCGAAGCCCAGGAAAAAGGGATTCTGATATCCAGAGATGACCCCTGGAGGCAATCCCTTCCACTTTAAAGGCTAGGTACAGCAACACACCAAAAAAAAGGTCCCCGGATGGTAACCCCCTTTTTTATGTATTTTTTATTAAAAAAAAAATTATTTTTTTTATTTAATTTTTATTTTTATTTATTTTTTGTAAGGGGCCCAGAGGTCCCCAGGATGGCAACCCCCCCCCCTTTTTTTTTTGTTCTTTCTTTGTTTGTCAGCACCCAAAGCCCTCCCGACCTTAACAATTCGCGGCGACAGCACCCCCGCTTCCTTCTCAATTCGTGGCACCCCCCGCTTCTCAATTTGCGGTGGCAGCACCCCCCGGTTCTCCTCTGCTCCAGGGGGGCCCATGCCTGAAGCTGTGTAAGGGGCCCCAAAATTCCTGATGGCGGCCCTGCTTACCACCACTGCATCCACAGACACTTTTGCATTCAATGCTAGTGCATTTCTGTATTCAGTCCATTCAACAAACAGGCACACTTTTGCTAGTATGATTGTAAAAAAAGAGAGAGAGAATTTTTTTGTCTTCTTCTATTGCAAAGGCAAAAGATTTCTCAAAAAGTTCAGGAAGGCCTTTTGTGGTTTCTTCATGATTCAGGCATTCTCCAGGCGAAGATTGTTTCACATAGCAGACTCCTCCTAGCAAACCCGGTGCAGGTGAAGACTAGACTAGAGGATAAAGCAAACTTCTCACAGGTATCAGGTGGTCTAGATTAACCATGGCACCCAGAACAACTTGCCTTTTCTCCTGTACCAAAGTCTGTTTAAAGCAATATACTGTATAGGCACCTCTCGTAGCAAAAGATCCTTCAGGACTCAGGAGGAGCCTGTTTGCACCATGTTGGTGTCAGAATCCACCAGAAGTTCTGCAAGACCTGTCTGCGCAGATAACTATGATTGTTAAGATAACAGCATTTAAGGTCAATTCACCCTGCTGTTCTTCCATGCTGAATAATGAGAAAGAAAAGAGAAAGCTAAAAAAAAGTTGAACTTTAGCTTGAACTAAAGCCAGTTCCCTTGTGCAAGTATCCAGTTATTCATTTTGCCATAACAGATAGGGTTGCCACCTTTTCTTCAAGTCAAACCCAAGCACTTTAGCGGCGCACAGCATTTTTTTTCTATAGTATAAAGTATACATATATTTTGCAATTAAATAACATTTCTAATCATATGAAGTTAATCACAAGAGTTCCCCTTTTACATCTGAATCCGCAGAGTTCCCCTTTTACATCTGAATCCGCAGAGTTCCCCTTTACATCTGAATCTGCAGAGTTCCCCTTTTACATCTGAATCCGCAGAGTTCCCTTTCACTGTAATGTGATGTAAGGGAGAACTCTGGGGCCTCTAACATAATGGATGCTCTGGGAACCCTGATTTAAGGGGGAACACTGGGAACCCTGATTTAAGGGGGAACACTGAGAACTCTGATGTACAGAGAGGACTCTGGTGTAAAGGGGGAACGCTGAAGTAAGGGGTGCTCTGAGAACCCTAATTTACCTTAGCGTACCCAGGGCCGCTGATAGGGGGGGACCACTGGCCCTCCTGTAGGGGGCCCGGGCAAACAGGGGGGCCCGGACAGCAGAGGGAATCATTGTGTTCGGATAGAGGGGCAATTACAGAATTAATTCCCCCGCACCGATCCCCCTCCCTGTTCTGCCTGCTTCTGATCCCCCTCTGTGCCTCCTGTCGCTGTGCTGCCCCCCCCCCCCTCCCACCACGGCACTGCTGGCTTACTTGTCTCTTAAAAAAATAACAAATTGTAAAATAAAATAAATTTTAACATTTAAAAAAAAAATATATGTAGCGGGGTATCGTTTTCTACCCACAGACTACAGTTCCCAGCATGCTTTGCGGCACCCAGGGTGCATTTCCCTGCGCAAGGACTGCTGGGGTGGACTTTAAAAGGGAGAGGAGGAGCCTCTCTCTTTCTCTTTGGAAGCCGCCCTCCCAGCAAGAGGATCCCTGCACTTACCTGCTGCGCGTGTAAGGCCTGAAGCCTGGGCCTTGCCTTAGATCCAGAGAGCCTTCCGCTCCACAGAGGAGCCTGCGGAGCATCCGATCCACCTGAGGTGCCACCATCTCCTGGAGGACCGAAGACCCGGGCATCATGGGCACTGTGAAGTGACTCACAGTAGCGGAGGTACCGGACAGGAATCGGTCTGGTCGGGTGAGAGAGCGCCAGCTCAGAACCGCATCTGATTAACTTTGTTTGCCTATTAACTTTGTTTAGGCCCATCAGTGATTACAGTTATATTCTGGAGAGACTGTCTGCTGAACTGAGTTTACTAGTCTCTCCAGCTTTACCAAGTTAGCGATCATCGCTACCCCATTGGATTACAGTTTGTTCTTTATGTGCACCACCGAGTTTTGCTAGCGAAGATTCTTCAACAAACTATACCCCAAGTTATAGTCAGGCCTGACTGGGTAGTATAGGACATTGCTGGGTGCCATTTTTGCTCACGAGGGAGGATAGCTGCAGCGGGGGTTATTAAACTGTCATTTCATTGCTGAATGTTATCCCTTTTGATGTGTATACTTATATTGCAGGGATCTGCATGAGACACTGTATACTGCTTACCCTTTTTACTTTTACCAATAGTAAAGAAGTTATAGTTAAGTATATTGGTTGTCAGTGTCAATTACTGTGCTGTGTTATAAAGGGGCTGTGCCATATAACAGTAGAGATAGAGTACTATTATACCACCCCTTTCCTAACTGTGTCACGAGAGGTTAGAGCCGATTGCCAGGGGTTGACAGCGGTGCACTACAAGGCCCAAAACAAACAAGCAGCCCTCTTAACTGAGGGTATCGCTATATACAATGCTGTATTCTGGCCTAGGCCAACAGGGCCCAGGCCTAGGGCAGCATTTTGCAGGGGGGCAGCACGGAAAGAGTCCCCGCCGTTATTGTAGCACCAGTATTATGGGGCACACTGGGCTGAGAGGCAAATTAGTCTAGTGCCCACATAAAGCAGCCGCACTGCTTCCGGGATGCGGGCGGCCGTCATTCCGCAACTGTGGGGGCACTGCTTCTAATTTTCACTGTCCTCTCATCCTGGACCACAAACCTTCCTCACTGTTCTATATTTTTTCTGCTGCACCATTGCCATGGTTATATCTTCTTAGTCCTCTCCATAAAATTATCCAAAATTTGTGCTTAAAGTAGAACTATAGGCAACACTTTTTTTTTTCATTTTGGATAGAGTAAGGGAGATTTATAGCCCCTATCAGTTTATTTTTTACAATCCCTGTCCCGTTGCAGAGATTTCCCTTCACTTCCTGCCCTATAGCCAAACAGGAAGTGAGAGGAAATCTATGCAAATTAAGGGAATCCATTGGGGGTGCACAAGTTTAGTCAGGCCTAGGGCAGCACAAAACCTAAATACACTACTGGCTATATATATATATATATATATATATATATATATATATATATATATAAAAGTTTAAAGATTTTTAAAAACTATTTAAAAATGGCTAATTCACACAGGTTCTCTGTTATGTTTGTGTCCGCTTATAATGATTTTAGTGTATTTGTTTGTGAAAATATTGTTTTGATATATTTCGGGGGGGGCTGGGGGGCCCTGTCAGGTAGGCTGTACGGGCCCCCGTGCTTTCTAACAGCAGCCCTGAGTGTACTCACTCAGAGGCAGGAGAGAGAAGGGAGAAGGGGGAGCCTTCAGTCACAGACAGGGATGGATGGTGAGCTCACTCACCCCTTGGCAGTCAGCACCTCTCATCCAGATTTATCTGAGGCTGCTGGACTTCAAATTGCCCGTCCCCACTTTCCTTTTCTGAGGCACAGCACCAGGGATTAGATGTGGGCAGACACAGAGGGGTAGGGGTGGGGGGAGAGGGAGGTTCAGATCTAGCCCTCTCTCCTCTCCCCTCTGTGTGTGTGTTTGGGGAGGGGGGGATTGTTAGTTCTGGCATTGGGCAGCGTGAAAGTGAGTGTAACAGACAATCTTGGCTTACACAACTGCAGCTGGGAAGCCATAGTTCAGTCTGAATAATGTGTCCGGGTTTCAGGCAGTTTGAAACCCGGACACATGAATCCAAACCCGAACTGTCCGGGTGAATCTCGGACAGGTGAGAACCCTAATAACAGAGCTGATGCAAAAGTGAGAGTTCAAGATGCACTGATAAAGGAGGCGTGAACTTTGTAACACATGTGGTCTTATGAACAGATGCCACCACAAGCTGGAACCCAAATAACAACACATGCAATAAGCAAGTAGGTTATGTCCATCTTCCATAGAGAAATGAGGGCTCCGATTTGAGGGGAGACAGTGGAAGACGCTTTTCTCAACAAAGTATGTGAGAGAGCAAAAAAACGAAAGAAGGGATGGGTAAGGTGTCGTCCTACCACAATACAGAAGCTACAGAAAGCTACAGAAAGCTTTGTACCCCCAAAAAGAAAACCCAGGCTGAGGGCAGTGGTGGACTACCAGTCAAGACGCATACATAGACAACAGGCTCATCTCTGCATGAATGTGAAGTTGCAATAGCCACTGTGAAGAATATACTGTATGTGTGTGGTTCATCACCTGAAGAAGAAGACCTTAGAAGTCCGAAACACTGACGTCCCCCCGGTGTGAAGTCGCCGTCCCACCTTTTCACCTCTTCCAAGCAGAGAACACTTTGTATTCATTTTAAAAATGCAGACCTTGATTCAGGACTCTTGGAGATGGTCCACCACTGGTACTTCTTCCTACACATGCTTCCCCAGCAGAGTTCACCCTTTTCTGTCTCCTTTCCCTCGGTACCCCCTATTCCCGTTCCCCATTTTCTCTTTGTTCTCTTCCCCTTTTCTTTTTTACCCACTTTCTACTCTCTTCTTATACCATACAGAACAATTGTTCTCCTCTTTGTTGTTGATTCAATATGACATTTGTCAGGATCCCTTATATCTTAATGTCTGTTGACACAAGCCCGGTTGTAGGCGATAGCCACTAAACTGACCCGTTGTCTCATTCTACCATTTAATGTCCTGCTTATGTATATTGAATGTTGTTCTTAATAATAATATTTCAACCCTAAAAATGAAAAGCATTCTCTTAATGGGGGCAGTGCCAAGCTGCTGACCTCCTGTGTTCACAATGCAGGAGAGCAGCTGCCTGGCGCGTGACCCGGAAGTAAGTGGAGATCACTGGAGTAGTAGTGTCCAACTATCCACTAGTGATGAGCCGAACACCCCCGGGTTCGGTTCGCACCAGAACCCGCGAACGGACCGAAAGTTCGCACGAACATTAGAACCCTATTAAATACAATGGATGCGAACGTTCGAATTCTAAAGTGCTAATTATAACGACTATTATCCATGTTATTGTCCTAAACAGAGTTTGGGAACCCGGGTTCTGCACCAGGGGACATGTATCAATGCAAAAAGAAGTTTTAAAAACTGCCGTTTTTCGGGAACAGTCATTTTAATGATGCATAAAGTGAAAAAAAAAAGTCAAATATTCCTTTAAATATTGTACCTGGGGGGTGTCTAAAGTATGCCTGTGAAGTGCCACGTGTTTCCCGTGTTTAGAACTGTCCCTGCACAAAATTACATTTCTAAAGGAAAAAAAAAGCCATTTAAAACTGCTTGCGGCTTTAATGTAATGTCTGGTCCCGTTAATATGGATGAAAATCTTTAAGAAAAATGGCATAGCTACCCCGTCACCCCCCCCCCCCCCCACCCCAGCCCATTACCAGCCCCTTTTGGTCTTGTATGGATATTAAGGGAAACCCTGCACACAAAATAAAAAAGGCCCTATATACTCTGAACAGCCGTATACAGGCGGTGCATACAAGACAGGGACTGTAGGTTTGTTATTATGTAGAATCTGTTTGTAATTTTGAACAGGTACATTGTTTAAGTGTAGCTCCAGCCAAAAAATCTATTTTTAAGCTTTTTGGAAAACATAGGGAAGGGTTATCACCCCTGTAACATTTGTTTTGCTGTCTGTGCCCCTGTTCAGAACATTTCACCTCACTTTGCGTCCCAATGACAACTGTTTTTGAAATGTGGTGTTTTTATTGAAACAAGGATTGGTGATAAAGCATCAGTACAGAGGAGACACCTTTCTCCCATATTAATTCTTACAGGAGAGAATTTTCCTTCCAAGGGGTAGATTTCCTCTCACTTCCTGTTGTCTTCTTCCGTTTGCAAGTAGTAGTCGTTTGTAAGTTGGATGTTTGAAAGTAGGGACCTGCCGTATATACTCTGCAGAAATTGGCCCCTTAGGTGTTGGTGTTGGCACAACACTGTAAGCACTCACAGTTACTCTTGGTGGGTGCTGGAACGCCCTGCTGTCAGCTATTATATCAGGAATTGTAATAACATATAATTGTTGAACAGTGATAGTAAAAATTGGGCCTTTGATGGTGGTGCTGGTGCCACAACACTGTAAGGCCTGACAGTTACTCTTGGTGGGCGCAGCAATGGGCTCTGCTGTGAATTATTAGATCAATAATTATAATTGCATGCCCCTGTTGAACAGGGGCTGAAAAATTGGGCCTTTGGTGGTGGTGGTGGTGGTGGTGGTGGTGGTGTTGACACAACACTGTAAGGCCTGACAGTTACTCTTGGTGGGCGCAGCAATGGGCCCTGCTGCGAATTATTAGATCAATAATTATAATTGCATGCCCCTGTTGAACAGGGGCTGAAAAATTGGGCCTTTGGTGGTGGTGGTGGTGGTGGTGTTGACACAACACTGTAAGGCCTGACAGTTACTCTTGGTGGGCGCAGCATTGGGCCCTGCTGTGAATTATTAGATCAATAATTATAATTGCATGCCCCTGTTGAACAGGGGCTGAAAAATTGGGCCTTAGGCACTGGTGGCACAACACTGCAACCCCTCACAGATACTGTACTTGGAGCACAGCAATGAGGCCTGTTGCAAAGTATTGCATCAAAAATTGTAATTACACGCCCCTGTTAAACAGGGGCTAAAAAATTGGGCCTTAGCCACTGGTGGTGGCACCCATAAACCAAAATGATCTTCCAAGCTATCATCATTAATCGGATCATTGAGGAGGAGGAGGAGGATAGCCAGTCAACATAACAGCACAGGCACTCAGCATCAGCATCAGTCTTGAAGGGATGTGACATTTTAAAATCAATTAGTCTGTTATATCAGCATCAGGTGTGTGGTAGCTGGTGGTGATCCAAGACTGGTTCATCTTGATGAAAGTCAGTCGATCAACCGAGTCGGTGGACAGGCGCACACTGTGATCCGTGACAAATCCTCCAGCAGCACTGAATGGGCGTTCTGAAAGAACGCTGGATGCAGGACAGGCCAGTAGCTCAATTGCATACTGTGCAAGCTCTGGCCAGTGATCCATCCTCAAGACCCAGTAAGCCAGAGGATTTTCGGTGGGGAAGGTGTCCAAGTCTGACCTTGCCCCTAGGTAT